>CM072512.1:105150156-105322656 GCA_036898135.1 Oncomelania hupensis | reverse complement strand
AAATCATCAAGGCTAAACCTTTTCAATGGATTTTATTTAACTTCTGAATACAGACTATTTCATTCAGTCTAAGTCCTACCGCATGGCAAAACGTTTCTTCGACCCCAGATACAATACAATACAATACAATAAATACATAACAATGCAATACAATACAATACAACTTTATTCATCTAAAATTGAGCAGGTACAGTTGCAGCATTAGCACATTAAAATATCACTTGACATACACACAACGAACAAAACTCACAGTTAATAAATAAATGTACGATTTACACTTACATTATAAAACTGACATTCTGTACCATAAAAGAGCATCAGGGGTCGATATCCTCAGAATAATCATTTTTTTCTCTTTTTTGTTTAGCATACTTTTGTTTTACAAAGCCCTATACTTCGTAGGTTTGTAGTGAGCGCTTAGGCTGCTACAGTGAGAGATCCTGTATCGGCCAGCGCCTTGAGCAGCTCTTGAGCTGGATGGCGCTATATAAGAATGAGTAAACATAAAAATGATTGAATAGATTTGTCAGTCTCAGCACTTGCCTGGAGAGACGTCCATACCATCCTTCACCCCTCCTTCCTTCTAACTCTTCCTTCCCGCCCTCCTCCTCCACCATAATTCTCCCCCCTCCGATCAACTCCCGTGCCTGTTTTCTTCACTGTCGCACAGTAACATCACACTTTCGTTGAGCTAAAAGGCGCCGAAACACTTTTCGTGAGTGACGAGTGCCACACTGCGTAGCTGAGACCAGCCGACGCTTACGTTCGCCTGTGCAGTTCAGTTCAGTGGGTAGATTACCGTCCCCGGACACAGTATACTCTAAAGGGGGAAATCGGCTACCCAAAACTAATTGTTATAGAAGCAAAACTTAGTGCATCGGGTAGAGAATAATTGGGTTAGCTTATGGTTCAAAATCGGCCCACAGGAACTTAGGGGAAATATATTAAAATAATTTTTGCAAATCGTTATTTTCCATGTTTGACGCTGTTCGTTTACCACACATCGCACTGCATGCATTCCACAAAAGTGGGTCGCAGGTGCCGTCATTCTGACCTTTGACACCTTTGTTTTACCGAACTGGCGGTGTTTAGAGAACAATAGGTTTGAATGTATGGTAAGCGAAACAATCTCAAAATTTTGTATACATTATTTTTTTTCTATTTAGTCTTTTGTCGATATGCTCAGAGAATTCATTTCTTAGATTTTTTTTAAAAAAAATACATTTTGTCATCAGGGTTTCTGAAGTATAAATGTATAATAGGCGAAACAATGTAATAATTATATATTTTTTCTCTCTCCTTTTTACGATTTAGTATTATTTCAATATGCTCAGATCAGAGAATTCATTTCTTAGATTTTATAGTAATATATATTTTGTTACCAGGGCTACTTAAACGTGAATGTATGGTAGGCAAAACAATGTCAAAATTTTATATACATTAATTTTTTTTAATTATTATTATTAATATTATTTACGATTTAGTCTTATATAGATAAGCTCAAAGAATTCAGTTATTAGATTGTTTAGTAATAATTGTCACCAGGGTTTCTGAAGCTGTATGCGGCATTTGCCGAAAATCAAGGAACCAAGATGACGCCATCATTTATCCGACCAAAAAAAGAATTTCTAGTATTTTGCTTGCTAGAAAAACAAGAGGAGATTCATTAGAGATCACTGAGGGTGACTTTGTACACGTTGCTTGTCGTCGCAACTATACTAACAAAAAAAGTATAAAGACATACATGAACAACATTAGTTCAGAATCAAGTTCACGGTCTAGTAGGTCAAGCACAGCGCAGTTTGATTTCAAGAACAGCTGTTTGTTTTGTTCAAAAACTGTAGACAAAACTGAAAAAGGCGTCTACAACCAAAAGATGAGTGGTATACAGTTCGAACATTAGAATATAAAGAAACTCTTCACATGGCTTGTGCAAAGCGCAGTAATGATGACTGGGCACAAAAGGTCACTGCAAGACTGGAACTTGTTAATGATTTAGTTGCTACAGATGCAGTGTATCACAAAGATTGTAATAGTCGATTTCAGTCATTGAAGAGACCTCGGGAAACTGCTTCAGATCAGCAGAATCAGCAAGCAAAACGTTGCCGCCGAAAAAATTAAACCTTGGCTGAGGCCTTTCAGAAAGTTGAGCGTTTTCTTGAAGAAAATGACGATGAACAGATAACTAATAATGATCTCAATGGAGGGGATGAAGCATACAGCCATCCCAAGATGAAACACGAATTAAAGAAACTTTGGCGATGACGTTATATTCACATGACTGTGTGGATGGGAAGGCTAACGATGTTACGTGCAAAAAAACTGCATCTTCTATTCTGCACTCGTTTTATGCCAGACAAGGTAACGACGAGGAGGCCCAGAGGATACAGATACTCAAGGCAGCTGCAGAGCTTATTAAAAGTGACATTAAGTCTGTAGCAGCGTCACGTGATGCATACCCCAGTGAGGACGACATTGAGTCATTAAGCTTTAATTTGTAGTTTGTGCCAGAGTCTCTAAGGCTACTGTTGAGCATTATCTTCTGTGGCAAAGCGGATTCTGAAAATTGCATCAGTTGGACAAGTAATAATGTAAGCAGCTCGCCCAAGGATGTTTTTGTGTCCCTTGCCTCTGGGACTAGGCATGCAGGTGCACAATCTCTTTGCTTCCAAGTTTTTTAATGAAAACCTTCATGCACTTGGATTTTCTTCCTCGTACGACGAAATAAAGATTTGTTAAATGAGTGCCAGCCATTTTCCCAACCCATGCTGAGAGCACTACCTTTCCCGATGGCCATTTTGCACAGTACATGGCCGACAATCTGGACCATAACACTAATACCATTGACGGTTACAACACATTCCATGGGATGGGAATCATCGCCACTGTGACGCCAATGATGCATGGCAAGCTGATGGTTAAGAGACGAACTAACATCAGATCTGAAGAAATAGTAAGAAAGGCTAAAATTGAAATCAAATATTTCAACAGAGAAGAAACAGGTGGTCTGAAAAGTCTCAAGCTGGAAAGACTTGAAACACAAATTGTGCAGGATCCAACAATGGAAGTTGAGTTACTCTGGAAGTCCTGCTGGCTGCTTAAGCCAGACAGACCTTCTTGGTCTGGAGTAATGCAGGCTGTACACCAAGGTGCTTTTCCTGAGCAGTCCTCTGTTCTGTTTTTTACCCATGATCAACCTTAACCCCACAAACAGAACATGCATACTCTCCACTCTGCACTATATTTGTTCTGAAGCAAAAAGAAACAACAAAACTGCAGTTCTGACATTTGACCAGCCTCTCTGATGGAAGGCTCTTGACATGATACAAAGTAAACCGAAAGAAAGTCATCTTAGGTCAATCATCTTGCGACTTGGACCCTTCCATCTGCAGAAAAGTTTTCTGGCTTGCATTGGCCACCTTATGGCAGATTCTGGCTTACAGAAAGTCATGTCTGTTTAGTGTTGTGTACGCCCCAAATTCAGTGTCAGCAATTTTAAATGGTGATGCAGTGGAGCGTGCAGTGCGTGCACACATCACGATAGACACGGCCCTGCATGCCCTTCTTATTGCAGACCTTCTGCAAATCCCTCTTCCAAAATTACCAAAACCCAGCGACAGCAACGATGCTCAGGACACTGATGCCTCTGTTGTACTTATTGATGGAGCATCAAGCAGTGACATAGATAGGCGTTGTGATGTACCTTGGGAACCTGTCCAGTCTCATCTGCCAGAAGTGTTGGGAGAGGCGGTAAACGACTTTGAAGACATGAATGCTGTTGTTCACACTCATGCCAAACTGCTCAAAGGCGAAATAACAGCAGAGAACCTGAAAGACAGCCCTTGCTTGGAACGTATGAGCAAACGGATTCACGGACAGAAAATGTCACTTGGTCTAACCAGAAAAACATGCCAGCTGTGGCTGCAGTATATGACAACAGTTGACATTCTGAAGCGATTTCTCAAGGCTGAGAGAACTGGTAACTGGCTGCTTCACTTGTCAACCATGCATGAGATGTTGCCGTACTTAGCAGCCACTGGGCACAACCTCTATGCCAAATCAGTCTACCTGTACCTACAGATGATGAATAAGCTGGACAAAGTGAACCCCAACGTCTTTAAAAGCTTCATGGATGGTCACCATGTTATTCGGAGGTCTGACAGGTATTGGGCTGGATTATCCTCTGATCTTGTTATTGAATAGACCCTAATGCGCAGTGCGAAGACCACACACAGGTGGTCTTACGAGAACCCGATGTATCACAGAGGCTCAGCGAGCAAAATGGGTGCTGTCGCTGCCTGCATGTGCCGGTATTAACCATGCCATGCAGGAATTGACTGGTACTCGGCGAGCAACGAGTGATGAACATGCAGAACTTGGAGAAGCAAGAGTTCAGAAAGATATGGAAGATATGGTCAAGATAGGCGCCTATCTTCAAGAAAGGAGCCCAGTTTCGGAAGACCCTACGCTCAGAAACATTGCCACAGGAGTGACTGCTGACCTCACTGTTAACGCCCAAGAGGCAAAAAAAAAAGATTGGAGAACAGATAATCCGGTCATTAGAGGGACAGAATGCTGGTGAGCTTAAATTTACAAGGAAAGAACAAGTCAGGAATCTGGCCACCAGGCAGTCGAATAAAGGGGTCGGAGCACCCGTCAACATCAACGCACAGCTGCTATTTCAACGGTTTATTATTGCATCACAAGGTCAAATGAGCGGGGAAGAACAAGAAATATTCAAACACGAGCTATGCAGTTATCCATCATCTTTGTTTGAATCTCCAGAAATAATGAGACTACCAAACAAGGCATCACTGGCCGATGAGCTGTGGAAGATGGTGTCTGAACCTCCCATGTGTTCTCTACCCCCGTGACCTCCAGTATGTTGTGGACGGAGGTTCCTTACTACAACGAGTACAAGCACCCTGGAAGCGGTGCTCCACATTCCAAAGCATTATTGACTTTTAAGTCAGTTATGTAAATAGCCAATATCCCCATGCCGTGGTAGTCTTTGATGGATATGGGTCTGGACCCTCAACCAAGCATATGACTTATATAAGACGCACACAAGGAATGAAAGGAGTACCGGTTCATTTTACTCCTGACATGGCCCTGCTGTCTACTAAGGAAGTATTTCTTGCACACAAGGAGAACAAGCAGAGATTTATTTCTCTCCTTGGTTCATGCTTGGAGCGGACATGCACAGTCATATAAGCGAAGTCAGACGCTGACTTGCAGATTGTCCTGGGAGCTCAACAGGCAGCTAAACACAAGAGCGCGGCCGTGGTAGGTGAAGACACGGACCTGTTAGTGTTGTTGATATATTACCTGTGTGCCGAAGACCATGATGTCTACTTCTATTCAGACAAACAACAGCAAAAGAAGAAAGTGTGGGACATAAAACGACTTGTTGATGTCCTTTGGTTCCCGCTACGTCATCTCATGTTAGTTCTGCAGGCCATTACAGGTTGTGACATCACGTCCAGGTCCTTTGGCATTGGCAAGGCTGTAGATCTCACAAAATTGAGGTCCAGCACCTGCTTTTAAAAGGCTGCCAAAACTTTTCTGGAGGCATCTTCAGTGACAGAAGTAGAAGCAGCAGGAGAGACAGCCCTTGTACTCCTATATGGTGGCAAAGAACATGATAGAATAGACGAACTGAGGTATCGCACCTTCTGTAGGAAAGTGGCCCTTGGAACAACCTTTGTTCAGGTGAATACGCTGCACCCAACGTCTGCGGCTGCACGATTTCACAGTCATCGCGTCTACTGGCAAGTACAAGAGTGAATGCGCAAGCAGCAGGACGCATGCCCAACAACATGTGGATGGAAGCTGTAGGGCAGCATGCTACTGCCAGGTACAACCCTGCTTCCTGCTGCTCTACCAAAGCTGCTGAAGATAATCCGATGCTCATGCTCGGGAAATTGTGATGCCCAATCCCGCTGTTCATGCAGGAGATACAGGCTTCTTTGTTCTCCTGCCTGCAAGGAGTGCAGGGGTCTTAGCTGCTGCAACACTCCCCCACCCCATCCCGATGAAGTGTAGCAGGATTGGAGCACAAATGTTCAGTCATCCTTGTGTGGTTTTGCGTTATCATATTAAGTTAAAGAAACTGACTACATAGTACAATGGTTTGCAGTGTAATTAATATGTTCATATTGTTCACTGTTTATTATTTTATCTGTTGTCTCATAGAGCATATACATAACTTTCTACATCATTAACTTTAACCAATTAAAAGTATCGTTAATTATTATAACGTTTTCGACAATGCATTTTTATTACCTTTCAAACGAGGTGCTACTTGATAGGGTTCTAACGATTTTTGTGGACAGTGACCTTGACCGTGACCTTTAAATAGCCCCTAAAAAGTATGCCGCGCACCAACTGTGTCCGATTTTTTATGGGAAGTAGCGACTTATCGTGCCGTCATAATGCAATGAAAATATTTTCTATAACAATTTGTTTAGGGTCATAGCATATTTTTTTCTAGGTCCCCCAGGCTACAACTACGCTGTGTGTGTGAAAAAGGCACCTACACACTGTTGGCGTGTGAACAGACAGGCCATAAAAGTGCTTCATCAATCACTAAACAAGCACGAACGTGTTTCCCGACGCCTTTCCGCTATCCATAATGAATGAAGCCTATATAACCAATCAGTAGGAGCTTCGTGAGTACATACAACCTTCTCCCCTCTCCCTCCCCCCTTCTCCCTCACCCCCCAAACCCCATAGGCTTAGAAATTACAAAACACTCAACCAGAACATTTACTGAAAACAAGAATAATCTCAAATGTAATTAAAAGGTAAAAAAATAAAATAAAATAAAATAAAACACACACAGAATTGCATTTATAAAGCGCACTCACAAGGCCAAAGTTATTGTCAAATCGCTATTTTTCCACCAAACTATTTTCCACGAAGAATTGTAAAGTATCAATACTTGCACGGTTCATCAGATGGGAGAAAGATCAGTTAAGATTAAATTCTAAATAAAGTACTGTTTGTTTCTGCCTGTTCCATCATCTCCAGACTGCCCAGTTCTTTCTTCTATTCCGTCTACGTCTGCCCTTGTATTCATTGGTATTCTTCCTATGTATCTTCTTCTTCTTCTTCTTCTTCTTCTTCTTCTTCTTCTTCTTTTTCTTCTTCTTCTATGAGCGAGTCTTCCAAAACGTGACCGCCGCGCAGGCTCGATTCGATTAGATCCAATCTACCTCGAACACCAAATTGGCAAGCTGGCTGTTTCAGTGAATCTGGTGACAGTGCCCGTGCTTATTATTCCGTTCCTCGGTGTGGTTTTTTTTTTGTTTTTTTTTTTAATTTCCAGATTTACAAGGAAATACTTTAAAATATTCAAAAATCAGAGCGAAGTCAAATGTCGGTCTATCGGTCGGTCCGTCACTCAAAGAACCATTGAACGAATTTTGATTAAACTTCATGGGAACGTTGCTTGGGTTACTGGCCAAACAAAGGTCAATGTCGCACGGGTCAATTTATTAGTATTTTAAAGATTTGCAAATGCCTGTTGGTGTCCGAAAATATATTTGACTGACCTACCATTCTGTTCTGCTTCACAATCTTTTGGACATGGAGGATCGCGCTATACAAGACATCAACATCAACATCACATCGTTTATTGTTTCTGGATCCCTCGACCTTTTCTGCGGACGAATACCAGTAGCAAAGTGTGACGCTTCAATTGCCCGCGACAAAAAGCAGCAGGGAATTACATCGATATTTTTCCTCTTCGGCTCAAAGACGCGCTGAACCCCAGGTCCACATTGACACGAGGGCTAATGCTACACAGAGTTAGCCTATAGATTCAGCAAGAAGTATCATTTGAACTGAGTTGAACTGTTCTGGCTGTGTACTGGGATTTTTCTGAACAGGCTAGGTAATACTCTAAAGACTGAGATTGAGAGACTGAAACTCTTTATTCGTCTGTGAACAGTACATAGCAATTCGCAGTTTGGCTGCACCAAAAATAAAGTAAAATGTAAAATGCAGAATAGTATTGTTTAAAAGAATAACAGGTACAAACAATATAGAATACAAAATAAAATAAATATTGAAATACATTAATATAATTAAACGACAACCAGCACACCAACAAACCCACACATATATTTTACACATTTTTGCAGTACATGTACACTCCCCCATGCACTTCCATACACCACTAAAACCAATAAGCATCACGCACAAACACCATCTAAAGGCGTATTCAGCTCCCGCAACCCATGCACAATACATGTATTAGCACTGTCATTATTTTCTCTTCCGCTCTAAGGCTTGGTGAGCGTTCGTCTTTCCTGACACACATGGCATGATGATAGGCGGATCTTCATACTGTATCAAACAGTTTTGGCCCTGATCTGAACTGCTCTGGCCCTGTACTGCTAGGCGAAATTGTAGTCCTGAACATACTTTTAAGGTCATCGAACATTGTTTTTCCTCAGTTCAAAGTCGAAGGTTTGGAGAACTTTCGTCCTTCCGGAAACACGGCATACTGATAGGCCGATCATCAAAACTATGCATCAGGACGTATATTCCCCCATATTCCCGGAGATGAACTATTCTGACCCTCAAAAGAACTTGTGTGGCCCTGATCTGAACTTATATGACCCTGCTTTGAACATTTATTCAATCCTGATAAAAAGAATTTTTTTTTAAAACTTGATGTTTTTTTGGCCTTGATCTGATCCGTTCTGGTCTGAATTGTTCAGGCGTGAAGCTAGACCCCTACGTGCATTGCAACCATGTAATCAGATGCTATGTATTTTATAGTGCATGGGCGGATTATGCTCTTGTTTGATGCAGGGTGAGGAGGAAAGGTTTTGTTTTGTTTTGTTTTGTTTTTTCCTCCGGAGGGCGATTTTCTGTAAGAAGAAGAAGATCTGGAACACCGACGCTTTGAAATGAACTTGGCGTACGCTTAGAAACACTGGCCCTGTAAAGAAGAAGTAGAAGAAGAAGAAGAAGAAGAAGAAGAAGAAGAAGAAGAAGAAGAAACACCAACGTCTCGCAATGAACATTGAGCGAGCTTAGCAATGCTTACCCTGTAATTTCAGTGTGGAGAAGTCGGGAGGTTGTAGCAGGGCTGTCCTAGGTGTCAATCTCTAATGTCAATAATTCAGTAGTATCAGGGGCAGAGAGCGAAGCTACGCTCAACATCTCTGAGCTAACCAGTGCTTGAAGTGAGGTTTTAAAGTGCAAGGTGTGTAACTCGGCACTCTCCAATTTTACTTAAGACCCAAATGCACATAGTGTCTCTTTTCCTTCCCACACACTGATCAAAGAGAGCGCGTGCTTCGCTGCCCGCAAAAATCGACGAAGAGTTATATTTATAATAATATGAGGGGGCCAGACTCAAGGATCACCCTTTTCAAATCTTGAAGATATAAAGACTAAGGGTTATATATAAAACTCATAGTCTAAATATTTTCAAGATCCTCGAGTCTGGCCGCCCCTTTTTGCTATGAAAGTCTTCCAAAAAGTTATAGTGCCGCCTTGAACAAACAAGGTGGTTTTTGCACAAAACCATCTTGTAGCTGTAGTGCAGTTAAGTTGGCTGCAGAGTGCTGCCCAGCTTTGTAGGCTGTACCCATGTAGACATACCCGGGGTCGATTCCCGCAAGTTGTAAGAGAATGGACGTCCTCATACAGGTGTCAACTCTCAGTAACGAACTTCTGGACGGCCACATGCATCTCCTTATCCAACATCCACACAGCGTCCGGTTACAGAACTTATCATTCGGGTCAAAACGGGCAAAGATGGCATCTGGTTAGAATAACCAATCAGCAGCTGTCTGAGGATAACCTTTTTTTTAACCTCTTCCTATAAAGAACATGTGGTTCATTTTGATGGCCCACTTCGCATTTGATCATGGATATGGCCTGATCACGTGGAGGCTAATCCCAGTCACGTGGCGAATTAGATCGCAGAAATGGAAAACAAGCGCACCCAGGGTGTTCCTGGGAAAAACTGACAAGATGATCATCATGCATCTCTTGAAAGTGACAAGAACGATCACGCCTGTGTGTTGAAAGTTATGGCGGAAGGAAAGGCTCATTCACTCGAAAGCATAGTGTCTTTTGATCAAATAAGGTAAAAGTATCGATACTTTTCGAAAGTATCGTTACTTTTGCATCCAGTAGTTTCAACGAGCATTTTAACTGAGGCGGGTGAAAAGGGTCATTCACTCGATGCGAAGACACTTTTGCCCAAATAAGGTAAAAGTACCGATACTTTCCGAAAGGATCATGCAGTTTCAATGAGTAGTTTGAACGCGCATTTTCGACTTTAACCGACAACTGTGACTAGAAGTCGTACAAAAGTGGAATCGGAATGTTCACCGAGGTCGAGAATGACTGAACAGGCAATGCTAGTTACTGATGAGAGAGGGAGGTGTCACGAGAGGCTAGTATGGACCCAGCACTAAGGCTTCAATCCTCTAACACTTCATCCTGCTTTGGCCTTTGTAAATTAAAGACGAGATCTAGCAGACGACACAAGGCAGGACTGTGCTAAGCTTAGGTGAGGCTAACTCTCGCTTAGGTAGGCAGTGACCTCATCCCGCTGACATACATCCGCCACCCCCGCTAGAGGGCGCTACAGGTATCTCACGAGACTTCGCGCGTAAGCTGACCACAGGGTTTAGGTAGTCATTCTTTGTCTGAATCTCACACGAGAAGGAGCAACGCTCTGAAAGCTCTCTCTGACAGTAGACTATGCAGGTGACGGATGAAATTCAATTCATCGCAATATAGCCACAGCCTGACATTGTCAAAAAGGTAAATGATCGATCTTTTGTTTCACCGCGATTTATTGATAATATTGTTGGATTATGCTTGTGAAGTCTTGACATGTTTTATAATTGTGAAAATATTTTCCGTTCCAAGTTTTGTCACCACCACTTGCTGGGAAGTGCGCATTCAAATTCAAACTGCTCGAGCCTTACTTGGGCAAATGCATCATGTCCTTGCATCGGGTGAATGACCCTTTTCCGTCCGTCTCAGTTAAAATGCTCGCTGAAACTGCTCGATGCGAAAGTATTCGGAAAGTATCGATACTTTTACCTTAGTTGGGCAAAGGACACGAGGTTTTGCCTCGTGTCTTTGCATCGAGTGAATGAGCTTTTCCGAACGCCATAGAAAATGACAGGAAGGCCACGTGTCAAACTAGGAAAAAAAAGGCAAAAAGTGCCCCGTGTGAAAATAACACTACATGTCAGCTAAATCCGGCAACAGAAAGAGAAGGAGAGAAACCCAGATACATAAGGGCCGGTATAGTTTTAATTTTTGTCTCCCTTATCTGCAAAAACATCCACAGATGCAACGCACCCCCCACACCCCTCCCCCCCTTCCTACCAGCTCCCACACACCTGCTAATAGCTACACACAATGCCTTCAGTCTCTTTGCTACCCTTCGTATTGCTCTCATATGCAAGCACTTGTATTTGTGCTCATTTAAAAATATTTAAAAAAAGAACGTAAACGGAAACTTATTAACGTACTCAAATTAGGTTTAAATTTAAAGGAACGTCATCACTGCCAAGATAGAACGGCTACAGATATGTCAAAGGTCCTTGCGTGTCAGAACAATACTTCAACAGATTTTGTCAAGGGATCGTTGTTGGTTTTTTTTTTAAAATCATTACACATCCTCCAACACAATCATCTTCCCCCTTCTCCATCCTTTCCCTTGCCTCCTCCCTCTCTCTCTCTCTTTCTCTGTCTCACACACACACTTACACACACACACACACACACACACACACACACACACATACTCGTTCACGCACACATGCCAATATGCTTAAAAACCGAGAAATGGGAAAGGTGGGTGGGGGAGACGGAAGCAAATTAAAGTACCCACTATCCCCTCCTACGCTCTTCCTCTCCCCTCCCCCCCCCCTCTGCCTCATTTCTACAAAAACCATCGTACCTTACAGGAACAGAATAAGGGAAGTTGTAGTTTCAATGGGAACCAACCGAAATCAATAAGCTCAAGGTTTGTGTCGTACTTTTGAAGCACAAAGAACGACTCGTTCCTTTGTATATATTCTACATTACAAATCACCATGTAGAACAAAATCCGTCCTTTGGGGGAATTTACAACCAGAGGAAATTTACAAACCAGACTTTTTTGTCAGAAATCGGGAAACTAAGCTTAAAATCTTGAAGCCCGACTCACATTGTGGATTGTCAAACTTTACCCCCCCAAAAGAGTTTTGAAGGTTTCCAGTATGTTTTATTTATAAAACAATCGTTAATAAACTTCAATGGTATAGCCAAGTAAGCCCATGGGAAAAGATTCGACGACCACCAAAGAAAGCGAATCATGTGCTTCGTATCTGCGCGTCATCCTTTATAATACATACACTTTCATTTAGTGCTTTAGAACCGGTGGTTTTATTGTTGCTTAATGGTGTTCCCATATTCTTGTATCCTTGTAAATTCTTATGGAAACAATAAAGTGTTCTGTATTCTAAAACTAGAAATCATTTATGTTTTGTTTGAATGGCAGTTTTCTCGAGTATGCTTTTAAAATTATTAAAAAGTGTCACAAGTACGGTTACGTGAAATACGCCCTCGTGGAGAATTGACAACCAGCTTTGTTTCTAAGAACACGAAGTTTAAACTTTAAAATTTTGCAGACATTGCAAAACTTCACAAACAAAATAATACTTTTACAAACATTTTTAGCGGTTTCTAATCCGTTCCAATTTACAGTATGTTGCATAAACATTCACTAGTAGGTATACAACGAAGAATACAAAGCACGGAGATGAGGTGCTACAGAAGACTTCTGAGCATTTCCTATTACCAGCACATCACCAATGACTAAGTCCGAAAGACTATCACACAAGCCATTGGACAACACGATGATTTGCTCATTTGCTCACAGTGGTGAAAAAAGGGAAACTCCGATGGTATGGACACATCACCAGAGCATCAGGCCTTTCAAAGACCATCCTTCAATACACGGTGCAATGAGACAAAAGAAAAGGGAGACAGAAAAATAGATGGGAAGACAACATTCGAGAATGGACTGACTTGAAACTGAGTGAAACCATGAAGGTTGCTAAGGACAGAAAGATGGAGTAGGCTGATTAAACGATTATCAGTTGTGCTCCAACGACTTTCGAGTTACGGGATAAGATAGGATAGTATAGCGAATTCCGACTTTGGGGTAAATTGAAGGGGTCAGTTCAAGAATGCACCTTAATTCATTTTTTGACATTGGAGAAACATGACAAAAACAATCATTTTGGTATTGTTTGTTTTTTTATTTTCATAACAAAACATAATATTTTTCTTGCATAAAATCAAACAAAAATGTAAACAGGCGATGATGTAAAACTAGTTAAAGGGAAGAAAAGCTTGAAATTGAATTTCGTTTCTTCAAGACTGTACCTATGTCCAGGAATGTATGGGCAGCCTTTGTTGCATTCATTCCACCGGGCTTGGGCGTAATATTGTACTTCCACCTAAACGACAGAGGCAATCTTCTATCACCCAGTTTGTGTGGGTTTTACGTTAACTTAAGCAAAATCTGTATTTCCCTACTGTTTACTTTTTCAGGAAAAGGAGTAAATTGATTTATCTTATTTCCTTAAAGATTTATCGCCATAATAATTTGATGCAATATTGACCATTCCTATGTCAGTGTGGACTTGAGATCGATGTTGCCCTGGAAGTAAGGACAATAATATAGGGGATATTACTCTTAAAATTGCATATATTGACTTCACATTTTCTGTAACGAATTAGATCTTTTTGAAGGACTTGGGTTCAAAAGTCAGTTTTGACAATTTTGGACTCGGTGCACTCTTCAACTAACCCCTTCAATTGACAACAAGGATTTATCTCTCATACATCAATAAACTTAATGTTATTTTTATTTTATAAAAAATACCTTACTGTCATTTTCGCTATTAGAACTTCACGAAAGTAATACTTTCTCTTTCATAAATCGATACACTAAGATTAATTCTTGAAACTTTACTGATATTATATTTATACTTTATAGAGTATAAAACTTTAATGCAGTTAAATTTGTTAAAAGCCCCCGACTACACGGTCCTTTATTTATGGAAACAGAATTAAGGTAAAACAAAACTTGTATAGCAAGCTGTACATTAGATTTAGGATCCGTGACTCAGTTTAAAATGTGCTGTTCTTTTGACTTTTCAATTAATTATTAAAGTTTTAATGGAGGGGTGAAGGGTACGAGAAGTGGGGAGGGAGAGTCAAAGAGAGCACAGGGGGTGGGGGAAGGGGTGGGTGGGAGGTAAAGTACATAAAATGATGTAGCCTTGTGGCATAAACAAACGCGGGTTACATGTGGTTATACATCTATCAGCTTTGAATTATTCTTATTTGAGACAAAAGTTACACACGTGGGGAAAATAAACTTCTTCATGCTTTTCACCAATGAATACATTTATCATCTATCCTATCCCATCCTATCCTATCCTATCCTATCCTATCCTATCCCGTAACTCAGAGGTCGTAGGGGCACCACAGATGATCGTTTAACCAGCGTACTCAATCTTTTCCTGTCCTCAGCAACCCCGATTGTTTCGCTCAGTGTCAAATCAGTCCATTCTCGAATGTTGTCCTCCCACCTCTTATTCGGTCTCCCTCTTTTTCTACCTCCTTGCACTGTGCCTTGCAGGATGGTCTTTGCAAGACCTGATGATCTGGTGACGTGGTCATACCATCGGAGTTTCCGTTTTTTTCACCACTGTGAGCAGGTCATCGTGTTGTCAAATGGCTTGGGTGATTGTCTGTCGGACTTCGTCGTTGGCGATGTGCTAGGTATATAGGAAATGCCCAGAAGTCTTCTGTAGCTTTTTATTCTTCGTTGTAGATCTGCTGTGAGGGTCCATGTTTCGCAAGCGTATAGGAAGATGGAGATGACAAGAGAGCGCAGCAGTCTTACCTTACATTTATCAAAAATATAGTTAATCACCTCGGCAGAACTTTATTCGTTTGATCTCTGAATTTGACCACAAAAGACTTTGTAAAATACTGGGGGAAGATTACAGGTATAAAGTCATACTATTTAATAACCTATTTCTCCCTTGGTGAAGAATGCAGTATCCAATTTTAAACTTCCTCTGAGCATGCGCAAGCATCACATTGCCTGTGAGCAGCGTAGGCTTCAACCAGCCAAAGTTCGGTGGTTATTTCAGAGAGCTCTTTCGTTTAAAGTTCAATTTTGATGGTGAGTCTTAATTGTTCTCCTGCTTTGTTCCGAGCTTTATAGACGCGTTCCTGTTCAACACTGTGGTCTAATGGTAGTGCTTCGGCTTGCGGATCTGAAGGTCCCGGGTTCGAGCCCTGGCCGGGCCATTGTGTTGTGTCCCTGGGAAAGACACTTTACTCCTGTTTTCCTACTCCTTCGGATGAGAGTATAAACCGAGGTCTAGTCTGTGTCGCATACATTCCATCATAACGGACTTTAAAGATCCTGACGCTCATGTCTTAGACGGGTGAGTGCCGGTGACAAGAAAACACCCAGCATGCACCTAGGTCCTTCTCCCCCAATCCCTGGCTGCCCAGGATTGTGCTCAGTTGTTCGGGCGTCAGACCATGCGCCCAAAGGCTGCGGGTGGGCGTCTCGGGCGGCTTGAGTTAGATCCTGTATCGGCCAGCGCCTTGAGCAGCTCTTGAGCTGGAAAAGCGCTATATAAGAACTATTAAAAAAATAAAAAAATAAAATAAAAATAAATAAACCCCAATTTCATCCGCAGGCCTAACACAAGCACATGTATATCCTAAAATCATAACAAAAGCAAAGATGGACAACCTCAATCCAGGGATTTAAAACTTGTTAATTCTTTATTTCATGTTCTAAAATTCAGGCATGCTTTGGAATGTGTGTCATCAGTTTTTTTTCTTTGTCATCATTGTTTTACACTGCGGTAAAACAAATGTCTTCTTGTAATTGCATGTGGACAATAACATTCCTGTTCCAGTTCTCTTCTTTGGCAAAACCATTTACCCATACATGTAGGCACCGGTATCGAACTGATGTGACAGACTTCTTACTGTTGTGAATTGCCAGACAAATCGATATGTAATCCAATGAAATATTAAAGGAATTAAAACCAGGGACTTCTTCTGCTTAAAATGTTCTTACGCCGAAAACGTTGGACTGGGAAAAAAAAACTACCTCCAGCCCGACCTTCAATTACATAAATAGGAAGAAAAATAAACAATCAATCCAATGAAATCAAAAGTTTTAAAACCATTATCCTTTTCTTCTGGTTCAATATGCACCGTTGGTGCAAAGAAAATATTTTTTTGAGAATGTTCTTTGAGCACGCACGCACTCACGCTCGTGCCCGTACACACACATGCACACACACAAACACACACATTTTTGTAGAAACGACGTTGTGATGACTGTCGTGAAACTCTACATACATTATTTTGACACACTTACCATCATTTTGACATTATTTTGACATTTTGCCATTTTTTGAAGCTATCCCTAACCCTAACCCTAACCCTAACCCTAACCCTAACCCAAACCCAAACCCTTAACGTAACCCTAAGCGTAACACAACCCTAACCCTAACGGAACACTATTTTGACGTCAAAATAACGGGGCAGTCAAAAGAAAGTACATAGAGTTTCAAGTGTATGTCAGAGTAACGTCGTTTCTACCTAGCCACCTACAAACACACACACACACACACACACTCACACCCACACACTGTTACACTCTGTTTGATGTTGGTGTTTTCTATCAGTATCTGATTCAGCCCCGATGCTTGAATTCCCGATAGTTGTGTAACTCAGATTCGTTTATTCACACAGCCTGCTCAATCAGCATACAAGTCACGAAGTCCACGTATGAAGTTTTCCACTTTTAATCAGCACACATCAACAACTGCATACAATTCTCAACTCAACTCAACAACTTTCACAGCAACTCTCCAAATCACTATCAACAACTTTACTATTTCAACAGCGACTCGGCTCACGATTAAATAACCTCTCTCTTTTCCGGAAAGATTTCGAATACCGTAGAAATGACGCACTGCCACCAATCGAATAAAAGATCGTCATCACTGACTTACGTCAATACATATTTTTATATCTTCCAGAACGACCTCTTGCTTCGACATGTATCGGGAAGTTTCTATCAAGAGTAAACACGCATATCCAGAAGATTCTCAAATAATATCGACTAACGCAAATTATCAACGTTATACAAAGCCTCTCCTAACAACAATGCAAATTCAAATCAAAGGTAAATAAACACCATTATTGAATACTTTGCAAAACGAAACGATTAGATCTATCGTGCGCGCTTCCGACATACTTTCGTTCACGTTTCAACGTAACATAACCCCCCACTCAAGAAGAAATTTACCTAATTTCTTTCAACAACGTTGAAACGTAATGCACAAACAAAATCCTCAATTGAAACTAATTTAAGACTTTCTGAATACTGTAATTGCGCTCAGCTTATCTACACAGAGTCAATGGTTTTCATCTTCAAGTCTATCTGGATATTGTCAATGTTCACAGTTCATCCACACAGTCAATGTTCTTTACTCACACACTCTGCTGAGGAAGTCCGCACCAACATTGTCCGATCCTTTGATAGATTCTACTCGCATGTTAAAGTTCTGCAAGTACATAGCCCATCTCATGATCCGACTGTTCACAAACTTGGCAGAGTTCAAGTAAGTTAGCGGCTTGTGATCAGTCTGTAGCACGAACTTCACTCCTTGAAGGTACAGTTCGAACTTCCGGATTCCCCATATGATGGCAAGGCACTCTTTCTCCATGGTCGAGTAATTTTTCTCAGCCCTGGACAGCTTCTTGCTGGCGTAACTGACCGGAAATAGTTTCCCTTCGTATTCTTGCATCAGTATGGCGCCGATGCCTTCGTCCGCTGCGTCTGTCCTTAAGACGAATTCCTTGGAAGTATCGGGCAGTCGTAGCACCGGATCCTTCGAAAGGAGGTCGCGCACAGTCTGGTATGCCCTCTCCTGAGACGGTCCCCACTGCACTTGGTTTGGACAGCCTTTCCGCACCAGGTCCGACAAGGGTGCTGTGATGGCGGAGTAGTTTGGTACAAACTCCCTGTAGTATCCAGCCAACCCCAGGAAAGATCGCACCTGCTTCTTGGTTTGGGGACGTGGAGCGTTCAGAATCTTGGTGACGTTTTCTAGTAGAAGCCCCTCTTGTCCTTCTTTCAGCGAATGGCCGATAAAGTCTACGTTGTCAGTCCCCAGAATGCACTTACTGGGTCTCACGGTCAGGTTGGCTTCTGTGAGACGGTGAAACAGCTCCTTCAAGGTCTGCAGATGCTCTTCCCAGGTGCGAGTGTGGACTAGCAGGTCGTCCCAGTAACACACGACATTGTCCATCCCTTTGAGCATCTTCTTCATCCCTCTCTTCAGGGTAGCTCCGCTGTTGACCATGCCAAAGGGCATCCTTAGGCACTCGTACGTCCCATCAGGGGTTATAAAAGCAGTCTTTGGTATGTCCTGTTGACGCACGGGGACTTGCCAATAACCTTTGCTGAGGTCAATCTTTGAGAAGATTCTACTCCCCGATAATTGGCGGAAGAGGTCTGCTGCGGTAGGCATCGGCTCAGGGTCGAAGACGGTGATCTTATTAACCTTCCTGTAGTCGATGCATACTCGGTTGCTCCCGTCCTTCTTCTTCACGACCACGACAGGGGACGCGTAGGGGGAACTGGACTCCTTGATGATGCCCATCTTCAGCATCTCATCGATGTCTTTCTTCAAGGATTCACGGGCCTTGAAAGGGATCGGGAAGGGCTTGGATCGAACAGGGATATTCGAAGTGAGGTGGACTTCGTGTTCGACCAAAGTTGTAGAGCCAGGGACATCGCTGAAGTTGTGGGGAAACTCGCCCATAAGGTCCTTGAGCTCCAACTTTTGACCTTCCGTCAAGCTTGGTCCTAGTTTAACATCATCGATGCCTTCTTTGCTGTGGAAGTCTCCCAGTTCCAACAGTTCTTCGCTGTCAAAGCTGTCGTCGGTCACAGCTGCTGTGGCTGCGTGCACAGTCTCTGATGGCCTTTCCACGTACAGCTTAAGGAGGTTGGCGTGGTATATCTTGGAATGCTGGCCGACCTTCACCTTGTAGTCGTTGATTCCCACCACAGTCTCCACTTCGTACGGGCCTTTCCACTGCATCAGCAACTTATTGTGATCGGTAGGTAGCAGCACCAGCACTTTGTTGCCAGGTTTGAACTTCCTGTTCACAGCCCTACGATCGTAGTAGTGCTTTCCACAGTCTTGGGACTTCTTCAGGTTTTCTCTGGCTATCTCGAGTGTCTGCTCCAGCTTCTCCCGTAGCTCAAACACGTACTGGTAGCTGTTCTTCACCTCTGGGGTGTCTACTTCTTTCGTCCACAGTTCTTTTAGGATGTGCATCGGCCCTCGGATGGTTCTTCCGTACAGCAGCTCGAACGGAGAAAAGCCGGTGGACTCCTGCGGTACTTCTCTGTAGGCGAAAAGTAGGGCGTTGATGTAGCGATGCCATTGTCTGGGCTGCTCGCTGCACAGTTTCTTCAGGGTGGACTTCAGCGTAGCATTGAACTTCTCGACAAGCCCGTTGCACATCGGATGGTAGGGTGTCGTAGTCAAATGCCGGATGCTCAGCAGTCTGTTGACCTCCTTCATGCAGTCAGAGACGAACTGCGTCCCAAGGTCTGTCAGAATTTCTTCAGGCACTCCAAGTCTACTGAACATGTCCACCAGTGCCTCTGCAACAGTCTCAGTGTCAATCTTCTTCAGAGGCACTGCTTCTGGGTACCGAGTCGCATAGTCCACCAAAGTCAGTACCCATCGATGACCTTCTTCACTCGGAGGTCTTATTTCGCCGATTAAGTCTAAGGCCACCCTCTTGAAAGGTCGGTCGATCAGAGGCATCCTCTGCATAGGCACTTTAGGGACCCTTCCTCGAGGTATGGTCTTCTGGCAAATGTCACATGATCGGCAGAAACGGCTGACGTCCGCATGAAGTCCTGGCCAGTAGAATACCGCCTGGATTCTATCCGACGTCTTCTTGATACCCAGGTGACCTCCCATAATTGAGTCATGCGCTACTTCCATCACTTGGCGCCTTAGGGGTAGCGGTACCAAAACTTGACGTAGTGGTTTACCTCCGTTGACCCTCGGGTGCTGGAAGATTCGATACAGGATCTTGGCCTTCACCTCAAAATAGACCGTGCCACTGCCCTTGGTCACGTGGTCTTGGCGGTTCCTGTACTTGTTTAAAGTGCTATCAGCTTCCTGGAGCTGGATCAGCTTATCTCTGTCCACGATGGCAGCTTTGGAGTTGTCGGCGACCTTCAGTGGCGTAGACGTCTTGTCTCTCTTGGCCTGGGCCCTGGTTGTAACAGCTCCGACGATCTCTGGTCGGCAGGGCTGAGCCGGAGTAACCACATTGTCCCGTAACAGCTCTGTAAGGTCTCCATCGGGAAACGGCAATGGATCCTCCTCCACAACTTCGACGTGTTGGGTTGAGGCAGGACTCCACTCTGGGTCGGGGTCGTCGGGTCGTCTCGCGCCGTCGATATTCCCGATCATCAAATCATACAGCGGCTTCTTCAGGCAAACCGCTTCGACTTCGCCTATGTAGAAAGGGGTGTTGACATGAATCTTCGCAACTGGCGCTCTCACACATTTGCTGTCGGCCATAAGTGTCCATTTAAAATCGCCAGTGAACTGTTCTTTAGCGATTAGGTCTTCTTTGACGATGACCCCACTGCAGCCAGAGTCTCTTAAAACAGTCACTTCATGATTTCCGACGCGTCCCTTGGAAACAGGCATGTTCTGTACGGTCACAGCTGCGCTGGCGACGACGGGGATGGATTTCCCGTTGGCAAGGAGGAGTTGGCCATCAGTCATGCACTCTTGCACGTCCGCAGGGGTAGCTGTGCGCTCGGTCTCACTCGGAAGAATAACGCTCCCGCCGCACACCTGATGGTCAGATCTACTGGTTTGCCGTTGATTGGAGAAACGTCTCTGTCGGTTGCCCGCCGCTGCGTTGTCCGTACTGCTCCGCTGTCCGCTACTTTTGTTTTGAGGACAGTTAGCCGCTCTGTGGTCTGTAGCGTTGCAGGTGAAACAGCCCCTTGAATGCCCTTCCCTGGGAGGAGGCGTGGAGTCCGTCTGTCTCTGGCTCGTCTGGCTCCCTTGGATCTGGTTCCCATGGTTTGCAGTCTTCTGAAAATGTTTCGTCGCGCTGGGTGGCCCCAGCGTCTTTTCATGAGCCATGAGATATCTTTCAGCAGCTTCAGCAACGTCTTTTAGCGTCTCCAATTTTTGTATTTCCAAGTGGATCGCAAGGTCCTTAGGGCAGGCGTTGAGTAACTGTTCCCTCACGATCAGCTCATGGAGACTCTCGTAAGTCTTCCCTTTGCCTGATAATTCCACCCACTTGTGTAGATATGATGACAGGCGCTCCACAAACTGCTTTGGCGTCTCGTCTGAAAAAGGCCGGCATTCGCGAAAGCGTTTACGGTAGCCCTTTTCTGTAAAGTTGTAGCACTGCAATAGGGCCGCTTTCAAAACGTCGTAGTCTTTGGCGTCATCGTCCGACAATCTGGTGTAGACGTCGAGTGCTTCTCCCGTCAGAAGTGCACTTAGTCGAATCGCCCAGTCTTGAGGTTGCCAGTTAGAGCTTTTGGCAAACCTTTCAAATCTCGCCAAATAACTGTCGATCTGGTCCTTCCCGTCGACGAAAGCTGGCAATTTTGGAGCCATGTGGTCGCTGACGACTTGTGGCGCATGCTGATTGTTTTGGATACGCGCCAACTCCAGCTGGTACTGACGCTCAGCCTCTAATTGTCTCTCGTCCATCTCTCTTTCTTCTCGGCGACGCTGCGCTTCGAACTCTCTTTCTTCTCGACGTCGTTGCTCTTCTTTTTCTTGACGCCGCTCTTCTAGTTCTCTTTCTTCACGGCGACGCTGCTCTTCTAGTTCTCTTTCTTCACGGCGACGCTGCTCTTCTAGTTCTCGTTCTTGTATTCTCTCCTGGGACTTGACGTACTCCGTCAACTGTTTCCCTTTTAGATTCAGTTGAATCCCTTTCTGCCAGAAGTCAGCCATCTTGATGCTTCTGGAAAGTTCTGGAAAGTTCTTTTCTGGAAAGTTCTTTTCTGGAAAGTTCTTTTTCTAGAAAGTTCTTGACTGTGCTGCACCCTTCTAGACTGTTCTAGAACAGCACGCTTTCTGCAGTAGCGCTGATGCTTGTCACTAGTCGCTTTCGCTGACGCAGGCCCCGCTGTCCTCGTCGTATGCGACGCTGCACCACGCTGGTGTTGATGTATACGCTCCTGTGCTGAAGTAGACGCGACGTCCGCTCGCCGCTCTCTGTAACACTGGCGATGTAGCTCCAAGACTGTCCCTCGACGTAGTCCTGCGGTAGCCACGTAGTCCCGATCTGTTGTTCGCTCACGAAGCAACTCTTCAGCGACTACACGCCCTTGCAGTCAACCCGAACCTATCGGTGATGTAGTCCCAGTATGTTGGCCCCTCTCGACGCAACTCGTTGGCGGCTACCCTCGATGACTGCCTCTCGTAACGTTGACTCGCTTGTAGCAGTTGAACCCTTGGCTATGGCGTGAATCGCGGCTTGACCCCCAAAATGTTACACTCTGTTTGATGTTGGTGTTTTCTATCAGTATCTGATTCAGCCCCGATGCTTGAATTCCCGATAGTTGTGTAACTCAGATTCGTTTATTCACACAGCCTGCTCAATCAGCATACAAGTCACGAAGTCCACGTATGAAGTTTTCCACTTTTAATCAGCACACATCAACAACTGCATACAATTCTCAACTCAACTCAACAACTTTCACAGCAACTCTCCAAATCACTATCAACAACTTTACTATTTCAACAGCGACTCGGCTCACGATTAAATAACCTCTCTCTTTTCCGGAAAGATTTCGAATACCGTAGAAATGACGCACTGCCACCAATCGAATAAAAGATCGTCATCACTGACTTACGTCAATACATATTTTTATATCTTCCAGAACGACCTCTTGCTTCGACATGTATCGGGAAGTTTCTATCAAGAGTAAACACGCATATCCAGAAGATTCTCAAATAATATCGACTAACGCAAATTATCAACGTTATACAAAGCCTCTCCTAACAACAATGCAAATTCAAATCAAAGGTAAATAAACACCATTATTGAATACTTTGCAAAACGAAACGATTAGATCTATCGTGCGCGCTTCCGACATACTTTCGTTCACGTTTCAACGTAACACACACACACACCCACACAAACACAAATTATGAATCAAGAATAATCTTACAATGATATCAAAAAATGTCTACAGAAGAAGAAAGAATGTAGGTTACTTTATTTTTATCTTCAGGTAGATGTGTATAATTACAAAAGACAAGGTACACGGAGGGTCGCCATCCATCTTACCGTGTACGGAGGATGAATCGAAAACTCTTCTTCTAGTCTGACCTTCACTATAACGCACAGCTCCAAAAAGCAACAGCAATCAGACCAACGGTATCAAGGGATTTAGCATCATTATATGTTCTCTTGCACAGCGTCGAGTTAACAAAAAACCGGAGATGAACTGAAGCTTTAATTCAAGTCTGATCGTCAGAACTAAGAATACCCCCCCCACCCCTCTCCCAAGGAATGAATTAATACTCTTATCTTATCTTATCTTATCTTATCTTATCTTATCTTATCTTATCTTATCTTATCTTATCTTGTCTTATCTTATCTTGTCCAGTGATCCCAAAGAAAGGAATAATTGTGCAGACATTGGGTTTGTTGTGGTTGTTGTTGGTGTGGTTGTTGTTTCTTTGTCTTCAGTTAATTTTGTTACACAGAGAACGATGAGCTGAACACTGAAAATCCTACTGACTTCATCGTCGGAACACAAAACAACAGCAACAAAACAAAATTAATAAGAAAGCCTGTCAAAGAAATCCTACACAGAACACAGGCGCACAGTGTTGTACAGAGTATTGCCGGCTATTTGTATTCTCTTCTCTGTGTTTGCATGATCCAATAGTGCTTGATACTCAGACCTACGCACCATCATTAACTTCTCATCTTGTACTCCCGGCTGTATTCTCTTCACTATGTTTGCATGCTCCAATAGTGCCTGATACTCAGACCTCAGAACCGTCCTTCGCCTTTCATCTTGTACTCCCGGGTGTATTATCTTCTCTGTGATTGCATGCTTCAGCAGCGCCTGATACTCGGACCTCGGCATCGTAATATTCCTCTCATCTTGTAAATGTCAGCTGATATTATCCCTTTTCAGTAGGAACAAGTCTAAAGTAGATCTAACATGGTGTTCCTGTTACTGGAAAACAGCTTGATTGGAAAGTTTGATGAGGAAATTACATGCTGTGCGTCCTCGATATTGCCACTGAATAAAATGGCCATACCCATCATGGTCTCTGTGGTCTTCTGTGTCGAATTTACTCCTCATCTTCTCTCTCACTATCCTCCGCATTGCTCGAACTCGAACTGTTGGCCGTAGCTTTCACAAAATGGATGTAGCAGCAAGGGAGAGTTCAGTTTAGTTCAGTTACCGTCCCCGCCTCCCGGACACAGTTGCGTATATGGGACTAGTAACTCTAGATTATAGTCACACGACACCGAAGCGTATAGGCGACTACTGGTCACATTATTCTGACTCCAGCGAACCAGTTGATGGTAAGGGGAAAATAATATTATATGGTCACACTTTGGCCAATCCGGTATCACGTCCTCAATGTTCCGGGTGTCCTACTTTAGCCGGGCGCCTTTGCGCATGCGCCAGGTCAAGCTGGGCCGGCTTTTCCACGATGTTCTTAGGCGTCGTAACACTAACGCTAACCCTAACCCTTACTAAGACTACGATAGCACTGTGCGCATGCGTCGAATTTTGTAGTGCGTCGACCTATCAGAATGCTCCCAGTCGCTCCCAGCCCAAATAAGATACTAGGAACTTTGACGATGTCACACCGGGATTCGAACCAGGTATCTTTCGGTTACTAGTAAGACGCTCTACCAACTGAGCTACCCGGCCCTACTAGAAGGGAGAGTGAAAAGTAGATTAACGTCCCCGGACATTGATGCGTATAGGAGACTACAAGTAACTGTAGATTATAGTCACACGACACCGAAGCGTATAGGCGACTACTGGTCACATTATTCTGACACCAGCGAACCAGTTGAAGGTAAGGGGAAAATAGACTACAAGCTTGTTGAGTTTTATTAACGTCCCCCGACACCTAAGCGTATTGGGGACTTTTTTTTTTTTTTTTTTTAAAGTAAAATTTACGTCCCCGGACACATTAAGCGTATAGGGGACGGGTGAACCACCACTTTTTACCTGGGGGAGGAAGGAGGAACAACAAAGCTTAACGTCCTATTGCATCAGCGTTAAGGACGATCACCACGTCCCCACCCTGACAACAATGATTATCATCATCATATCAAAGATGAGATCCTACGGATCTATCCTGGGGACGTTTTTTTTTTTTTCGCATTTGGTAGATTACCGTCCCCGGACACAGTGCGTATATGGGACTTCGGGGACGGTTTGTTTGTATGTAGATTATAGTCACACGACACTTTCGCATATAGGTGACTACTGGACCGATTTATACTGACACCAGCGGGCCAGTTGTTGGTAAAGGGGAAAATAATATGATCACACGTTGACCAATCCGGGATTCGAACCAGCGACCTTTCGGTTACAAGCAAGACGCTCTTACCAACTGAACTACCCGGCCCCTCTCGGGGACGTTTTTTTTTTTTTTTTTTTTTTTTTTTTTTTTTTTTAAATAAAATTTACGTCCCCGGACACATGAAGCGTATAGGGGACGGGTGAACCATTTTTTTTTTTTTTGAATAAATTTACGTCCCCGAACACATTAAGCGTATATAGGGATATAGGGGACGGGTGCCTTTTTTTTTTTTTTTTTTTTTTGTGGATCACTTTATAGTCCCCTCTCTTCCCGATAAGGATTTTCAGAGAGGAGACTAATACTACGGGTGACTGTTGTGTGTGTTATGTTATGTTTATCAGTTTATAGTCCCCTCTCTTCCCGTAAGGATTTTCAGAGAGGAGACTCTGATACGGGTGACTACCTACAGGAACAAGGAAAGAAGCCTATGAGCGAGCCGCAGCGAAAACCAACTTCCGCCTCTGTTGTATGTAATGAATTTTGGCGTTTTAGGTAGGTCTGACTGGGCCTTTACCCTGCAGTCTCAACGTTCGCGATACAAAAAAAAGTCGTTATTTTATTTTATTTTGGCACTTTTATATAGCGCTTTTCCAGCTCAAGAGCTGCTCAAGGCGGTGGCCGATACAGGGATCTAACTCAAGCCGACCGAGGCGCCCACTTGCAGTCTTTGGGGAGAAAAGGATCTTTAAAGTCCATGCGATGAATTAGTGCGTGCACACACTAGACCTCGGTTTATACTCTCATCCGAAGGAGTAGGGGCGCAGTGTCTCAGAGGTTGTTTTTTTTTTCTCCACGCTGTTAACGACGTTTAAACTACTGCCTACAGGCTGCAGTGTTGTCGCCTGATTTTCGAGTACACAACAACAGCAGTAACAACAACTACAACAGCAACAACTGCAACAGCAACAGCAACAACTACAACCGCAACAAAAACAACATCAACACTAAAATTTTTGTGTGAAAAAAAAGAAAAAAAGTGGGTATTCATTATACATCATTATACAATACACATGACGTTGCAAGCCATCTTGGTCATGGAAGAGGCGTTTAAAACGTTCAAAACCCTGGGATAAAACACGCCAGATGAGAGATGTCATTATGCACACGAGTATTTCGCTAAAAGCTTCGTTCGGAGTTAAAAACCAACGCAATGCATCTTGTAATTCCTCTTGCTTATTCGTTAAGCAACTGGAGATCTTAAGGCTGACTTATACGTAGCCTATCTTCGCCTTTTTGTTGTTGTGAAGCTCAACCACTACATCGTGACACATATAAGCTGTCTGCAAATAAATAAGCGTTCTAATTTCCCTTTAACTCTGTTGAACACGTCGTTGATCGTTGGTCATCCCATTTCATACCCCGTTGAAAAGATAGCCCACGTATTGATACATGAACAGATGGCTTAACCATACAAAACATTAGTTGATGACGGCTCAATAGCAGTGAATAACATTGAGCTACACCGCTGACAGCTATGGGATTAACTAGTTAGTTGCGTGCATCATTACACTGCGGGTCTCTCTCCAGCCCCTTTGATACAATGCTATGCTATCAATCTCATTGCTCAGACTGAGTATCAAAGATGGGGTAAACCTACAGCAAAAGTGGAGACAAAATACACAATGCAACATCTCATTGCTCAAAACGAGTATAAGAACCGGTGTAACATGGACAAAATACCCTAATGTTGATGAGCAAACGCACAAAGGTCTATCCCATATCTATTTAGATGAATACCAAAAGCTCGAACAGATGAAAACGTGCTTCCAGTATAAAGAATGCAGACTTTTATTCAGCCAGGTGTCAGCAGCATTCATCGCAAATAAGACTTTTTTTTTCAATCGTTCTTATAGATCGCTTTTTCAGCTCAAGAGCTGCCCAGTGCGCTGGCCGATACAGGATCTAACCCAAGCCGCCCGCGGCACCCAAATGCAATACCCCTGTTGGGGTGCCGGGGGTTTCAGTATAAATAGTATCCCCACTTTCTGGAAATTTAGTGCTTTAAATTCCCACTTTCGCTGTCTTTCTCATTTGCTCTTTCTCATTCCTGCTCTGTTCTATCAATCTGCTATACTATCGTCTTCTTCGCTAGCCCAGTCTCCTACCTTTTTTCTTGAAAACTCTTCCGGGACAAGACTCCTTATTTGTGTATGAGGTCTGTTGGATCAGCTTGGGAATATTGGACGCTTTCTGCCAGGTGGTCACTAGGGCTTCCTATGATGTTATTATTTAGCAATGTAGGCATTTTATATGTATGTGTTTTGTTGATAATTTATAATGATGTTTGTATTCTATTTTGTTTTTGTAAACGGGGGTTCGATAAGTTGGGGTGAAGCCTTAGCCGTCCCCTGCGTGGGATGTCTTTATTGTAAAGTGACTGGCTGGTGGAGAGCTTTCGGTTTTACCACTAGGGTTGTTTCAGCAGATCTTTTATGCGGGTCGGGGGTTGTCCGGTCCTGATTTGGCTCGGAAGAGTCCGCTGGACCTAAAGCAATAATAATGTAATGTAATGTAACCCAAATGCAACCTTAGACCAAATTGTCTGACGCCCAGACAACAAGCACAGTCCTGGGTATGGCAGAGAAAGGACCTAGTGCTTGCTGGGTGTATTTGTGTAGCCGGAACTCACTCGTCAAGGACATGAGCATCAGGAATGCGTGTGTGCACAGGCTAAACCTCGCTAATACTCTCATCCGTCCGTTTGATGAACACAACCAGTTAATCCCAAAGATGTCCACAGTGTATCTGAATGTTATTTACTGCTATTGCGCCATAAACTAGTGCCCCGAGGATGGTGCTCAATCGTACATACACACACCACCACATAAAGCAGTAACAGGCACAAGCCGATAATTAGTGTTACAGATCAACGAAAGTGATTCAGGAGAGGGGAGAGAGGCTGTAGGATTTCATTTCATGGCCCGCTTCATGAAGGCACATTTCCACTACCTTGAGGTTTCGTTACCTTTGGTTTTTAACTGAGGCGGAGTGTTCGGTTTTCAATACAGTTGGCGGTCCCATGAGAGTCCATCCAAGTAGGCCTAGACCTACTAACTAGGGTTTGACGTTGCTTAAGCCACCCTTTACCCCCATCACCACCCACCCACCCTCCCACCTCACCCGCAAGCCTAAATCAGAGCAGTGGTAAACGGCCATGTATATACTCATTATTTCAAACATTCTCATGTTTATTTCTGAGTGCCGTGTTATTTGTGTTGTTGCCTTGTGATCTTCATGTGGTTTTTTTTTTAATGGTTAAGTGTATACCAGTATGCTTGAATTGTTGAGTCTGAAAATCCTTAACGGGAAGAGAGGGGACTATAAACTGATTAAATAAAAAATAAAAAAAATAATTGAGTGGAAGAATGTGTACGAGTGCGCCTTGAGTCGTCTTGTGTTGTGCGTTATAAGTTCTCGTATTATTCTTATTATTCTTATTATTCTTATTATTATAACTATTACTACTATATCATGCTGTGCCAACACCCATATAAAAGTAAGCTAATTCTTGAAAACCCGTAACAGGTTGCCTAATGCTGAGGTGTATGATAGTCTACAACACAGAACTGAATATAGTCACAAAGCAAGGGAAGATACTATACTGTTGCCACTGAGTCGTTTCCCATCCATCATAAGATCCCGTCCATTGTGGTGTACGACACCGGTACTTTGTAAGGGTTAAATATAACAGCGTTGCAAGTATGAAGATTAATGTCCTTTAGCCTGTTATTATACTACTGCAACCCCGTTTCCTTAAGGCGAGACTACAAATACTGGAGTGTTACACAACATATCGTCACTCGTTATAATCACAAGAAAGAAGAAACGTGTTTTCATTCCAAAAATAAAATATAACAACACTATTACAAAATAAATAAAATAACACAAAGTACTGCTGACTATAACAGCAGACAGAATCATTGATCTCTTGATTTACACCATGTCAGGAATAGTTTTAAAATAACTCGATGAAAACAAGGCAGAGAAGATGAAAACAGGATAGTTAATCCATATAAAATAATTGTTTAAGACAAAAGACAAATAATGCCAGTATCAAATGCACTGCTGACATCAGCGGCAGGCGGAATAATGGAGACTTGATTAATGAAAAGATGTTCTTGAATTATTGCACGTCTCACTGTCTGCAATAAATTATTATTTTTTAAAATAATAAATCGAAGAAAGCCAGACGAAGAAATGAAAGTCAGACACCTAATTAATATGTTTTGTTTTTTTAAGTTATACGGGAAATATCACTTACTTCACAGACGTCAAAGGCAAGTCACGAAGGTAAGAAAGAAAGATTAAAAGATAAAACGAAAGACAGACAGGAAGAAAGGAATAAATGAAAGAAATAAGAGACGAGGAGAGGACAGGAGAGGAGAGAAAAGGAAGAAATGAGGAGAAGATAACAGAAGATACGAACGAAAGAACACGAAAGAATGTCCAAGTTAAAGGAAAGAAAACAAAACAAAATAAAACAACAACAAAAACAACAACAACAAAGAGAAAGCTACAAACAGGCTTCACCTGGAAAGCGGATCGTTGCTGTTAAAGGAACCGCTTTTTCGTTACAGAAAATACTCTCTGGTTTCCGGCATGTGGTCGGTGTAATAACAAATTGAAAACTCTTGAGTTTCGTTTACACTTAGTTATCTTGTGGAATGCTAGTAAGATTACTCAAATTAGGCTAAATAACTGTATTGTGGCTTTTAATAAGGTGCTATGGACAAGACAGAACTATATTCTATAACAGGAGATACATTGGTAGCGCATTAACCGTTGTTAAAACTATAGGAGTACATGCAATTTGTGTTTGTTCGATGTCCGATGTAAAACCTAACGAACCATACTGTAGAGAATATTTGCGTTAAGGGTTTCAAATAAAATATTAAACAGCAGATTAGTGATTTTAGTCTTATCTGCGTACGTGGCGCAATTAAATATTGTAATGTTTTCTTTAAAGTAGTGGTCTTTGTTTTATTGGACAAAATTAAAGTTGTAAGTTGTTGTTCTTCTACTTTATTGTATCCACAACGACACTATAGAACAAAAGAAAAAAGGTATGGCAGAAGCATCACGTCAGAGAGACTCGACCACGTTTATTGGTAAATGTGTAGCTTGATGGAATCTGAAATACGTAATTCACCTTCATATGACGCGCGTCTTGCCAGGCATACGATATATAACATTTCCAACATGAACGAAACACAAAACAAATAGCGACAACAAAAGGGTCAATAAAGCAGAAAATGTTTTAAACGTACTCGTAAATTAACCGAGGAACAGTTTGAATCTACGAATGTGCACATAAAAACCTACACACACAAAATCCACCGCCATACTTTGATTAGACTCAAACAACAAATAAAAAACTTGAAGGCTCATGTATACACACATTTTGCAAATTTGTTAAGAAAGAGTGTGACAACACACATACATATACACACATACCCACAACCAACACCAACATCACCGTATCACCCATCCACCAACAAGGCAAGGAACATACAAAGCAATCTAAGATCTCTATCCTCCCTATCGTTATTAACCACAAAACGCCAAACAATAAAATTCTCTTCTTACCTCGCTAGCAGCACGCAGTCTCTTGTTCTCCTGTCTCCAGGCCAAAGCCGTGTAACTCTCAAAGAAGCTGCCATCCGACTCCTGCACCCTGCAATTATTAGGCGTGAAAGCTTTGTGGTAAACAGTCTTCAACATACGCAGCATCGTCGTCATTTTCTGAGATCTAACCGTCAGTCGTTGGTAGGCATGAAGATAGAAAGGTGATGGCAAGATAACGTGAATGAACAGAGGTAATCACAGTTCTCACAGTAGAACAAAGAGTTCGGCCATGCAGACTACATCACAGTTCTCACAGTAGAACAAAGAGTTCGGCCATGCAGACTACATCATGAAATATGTTTTAGATCTAGTTGTCATTCTTTCAGTAATTATTCACAATAAATGAGCAATGAAGTCAAGAAGATGAAATTAAGAAAGATGGTAAGAGATATCCAATAAAGGTTCTCAAAGCTGCAGCTGAAATTCATGCAAAACTGTCCAAAACTATTGGCATCGTGTTAGATCTAAAATTGTTAGTTCCAACTGTTGATATACTCGTTTAAACGAGGAACAGATACACATAGAAACAAAGATCCAATGGCATTTCACAGAAAATAGTATCCAAGATTATACAGCAGCAGGTACTCTCGGTTAGCTAAGAGTCACATGATATTCCATCGCCAAAATCATTAAGGCAAGTCTTCTGGTAGTCATTTACAAAGTAACAAAGAAAAGTCTACAGACGGGTTATCAGCGGTTTCAGTTACACAGCTGTATCTTCTTAGGCATTAAAAGTTCTCGTTTCTCGAAGTCTTCAAAGTTAACTGAAGGTTTTGGTAGCCACGAAGGCGTTGTACGTTGGTACTGGATCTGATTCAAACTGTATTTCACTGAAAGTCGATCTTAGAGCTGTCGATATCGTGGACGGCAGAGGTCGGTACCCAGTATCCACGACGAAAGTATGTTCCAGAATCTATATAGATCCTGGTTACGCGCAAAAATCCAAAATCCAGAGAGAATCCAGAAGTTTCACAACAAAAAGGCACGAGAATGTTGTCTAGGTATGAGCAAGGTTCATACAACTGCATTTGCTTTGTTTCATCAGAGAACAAAATGTCTTCTGGTATTAATGTTGTTCAAGATCTTGACAAATTTCGTTGTCTCTATATCGATCTTTTTAAGATTGCAAACCTGAAAGCGCTGCTGAATTTTGAGCTTTGTCCTTTAATTTCTGCACTTTTAGTAGGAACAATAATGTTAGTAACAGAAACATAGTATTATGTTAATGCCTTGCTCAAAGGCCAATGCCGATTTATTATAATGTGGTCTGAAGTTTTAACCCAGCATCTTTAGAAATATGCAGATACAGCTTGTTTAAGTAAAAATGTAACACCAGTTTCGACAAAGGGTATTCGTCTATCTTGTTTAAAAGGATAATAAGGTCTGTTGACATCTTGTGCAAAATCTACCTAAATGATGCAAATCGCAGAAAACGTAATTGCAACATCTAAGACGGTATGTACTATGCAATACCCAAAGGCAGACAAGTAATGATTCAATGTTGGACTGAAATTTCCAACATGTATTAATCATGGATGACCAAACGCAATCAGAAAAACAAGAGTGTTACGTTTGCAACAGAAACACAAACTACACCTTTTTAGGACCAAACACCGAATACTTAGAAGGTAGGGTAAATGAGGGAGAAAGCTTATTAATATAATTAGAATAAAAGCCATCATCATCGTTATCACAATTTTTTTTGTGCTATGAAAGTACCGTTACCATCAAAGTAGCTTATCATAAGCATCTTCTTTTTCTCCTTCTTCTTTCTTTCTTTCTTTCTTTATTTATTTTGAAATGTATACAATTTGCGTCTTAAGTCTTTGAGTCTGTCTCTGTGAGTTTCCTTCTTTTCTTGGAACCGTTGGACTTGTTTCCTCTTCAATAATATCGGGTTCTTCTTCTCAACTTCTTCTTTCTTATCAATCGTATGCCTTCCAGTCTTTCTAATCGTTACACTGTGTAGCCAGTTCTGCTAACCCAATTCGGAGGTGCAATCGTCGTAATCGGCAAGGACACTAAAGGCGTAAAGTGTAGCAATTTATCAACTCTTACCAGAAATGAGGCTCAGAATAACAGCTGCGAGCCAGGTATAGTACAAATGCTATACATCTATTGATTACATCCCAAAGCACTTCGGGTCACAGTTTGGTTCATAACAAAAGATCGTTCCTATGCAATTTAAACAAACCCGTTATTGAAACCCATACTCTACCATTCACCGTTCGTTCACAGACCGAGTTTTATGGTTGCAAAAAAAGTTGGATCGTGCTCTTCGACAAAACATGGCTGTTCGACACCGTGTGCCTCTCTAAGATGTTCTTGTTGAAATATTGCGAAGCAGTCATAGTGGTTGAGAAGATTTTGATGGAGATGGAAACTTGATTCTGATTTTGAACCTGTAAATTTTGACTCTTCATCTAGACCTGGTGACAATGGCAATGATCCGATAGTACGGCCGGTGTCTTTCGTTTCTTTTTGTTTTATTTTGTTTAATGTCCTATGAAGTTTTCCACGAAGTATGAAAACATTGTAACATTGTTGAGTTTGTAAATCAACTAAACATGCATGATTGTGATAATGTATTTTATTTTGCCAGTCAAAAAAAAAAGAAGAAGAAGAAAGGGGATTTGAAAAACCTAGATTGTAATTTTTCTTACTGATACACACATCTTTATTTTCATATTTACTCTCTATATCTGAGCAGAAATTAAATCTGTACTCAATTTCCTTTCTACGGATACATACTTTTATTGGTTTATTTTGAATAGTGTAAGAGCTATATCAAATACAAGAACAGTAGTGACGGAAATGCAAATTTTCTACAGCGTACAGTATGCAAATCAAGCTAGACTAGCAGCAAAAGGGTAGTGATACCTCACATGGAGACGAAGCCTCAAGAAATTAATAACACTGTTCTAACGTCACGTATTTTTTATTAATAAAATAGGTTTCCTGTTAGGTAGGTTTTCCAAGGCATATTAAATTACATTAAAGGTCAAAAGATAAACTACTTTGAAAGTAATTAAGTGAAAGAAATAACATTACACTGAAGGTAGCTTAAAGTACATTTTTCTGTTACATGAGCCAGACTAAGTATTAACTTTTGGAATATTAGGCTTTACACATCACGAATGGAAATATAGACTGGCAATTTTAGCATGAAAAAACAGGTTAAAAGTATTCTCGAAAAAAGATTTTGTTTTTAAATCCCCCCCCCCCCCCCCCAATTTTATGAGTAACCTATGGAAGAAAATTGCAAAATAACCATGGCAAGATTTTTTGCATCCTTGTCTTGTTGTTGTAACTTAGTCTAACATAAAGCAAAAGCAGTCGTGAGCAAAAAATGTTACACGTGCGTTTCGCTTTCGACTAATAAAAATAAATGTAATATAAATATTATATTAGAAAGGTGCTACAAAATACAAAGTCGAAACATCTCTTTTCTCACTGAACGGAAACCACTACCGTTACAGATCATAGAAACATGCATCTGTAACAGGCTGAGATATTTAAGAAAATGTTGTCTTGATATTGTTTTTTGCCACAGTAACAGAACGCTTTTCTTCCACAGTAGCAATATTATTCCTATCCTACCCTTTCCTACCCCGTAAATCGACGGTCGTAAGGGCACCACAGATGATCGTTTAACCAGCATACTCCATCTTTCTCTGTCCTCAGCAACCCTTTCAATTAAGACATTTCTAAACTGAATTAAACATGGAAACAAGGACAGTATCAAAAATCAACACCCGAATGTATTGTTTTCGATGTATCCTTTGATGCATTTATATTTATTAATAATTCCTTTAAAATCAAGGTACCATTTCCTTACAATGATTCAGTCTTTCAGCCTATGGCAAATGGAATACATTTACGTTTACTGAGACTGTGTAGACGGTAACTTATTGTCAAATGTATCATTTATTTATTCGGGATCTCATAACCGGGTAACTGTTTGGGATCGATTTTGCTGTTTCATAAGTAGCTGTGTTGTCATACTAAATTATTCTATGTATTCTAAACTAGTTCCACAAATCTATTTGAAACACGCTATTTCTCAATTAACTCTTTAACTCAATGTAGTTTGCTGCTGTTTTTGTTGTTGTTGTTGTTGTTATTTTTGGGGGGATTAACTCCTATAATTAGTACGTGAGCGATGGGGCTTACATAGATTTGCAACTAAAATAAAGCATAATACTGATGAAAGCAGTTCTAAACTTCAATGCTAATTGGGTCGTTTTTAAAAAAAAAATTCCCTCAGATAGTTCAAAAACTCAGTGTCTTGACTCTTCGAACGTTCTTTATTTAAACTTGATGGGTAAGGGTGCTAGTTCATATTTACATATTTCTTTAATTCAATATTATTATCAAAACTCTCCGCTACATAAGTAAAAAAAAAAAAAAAGGTAAAGGTAGTCCCATAGCCTTGTGGCCGTAGGGGAGCGTGATGTTGGAGATCACACTTATCTTGGGCCAGCGTAATGAGGGTGATGCCCAACTCTCTCCCTCGCTGCTTTACCTTCCCCACCCTCAAGAGAGTAGGTACTCAATCACAGTTGAGTCAACTGGGGGCGTTGTTGTTTGTCGCTTCACACCTTAGCGGTCACCCATCCAAGTGCTAACCGCACCGGACGGTGCTTCACTTTCGACACAGTAGCGAGTGCTCCAACCACTGCACTATCCGACACCCCAGCTACATAAGTAACCTTACATATCTCTTTCTCTCTCTCGCAGCAAGTGATTAAACTACTATTCGGGTAACCCTTTAACCTATTGCAACCAAATGAGGTAATTTCACGGATAGATTTTTGAGTAGAGAAATCTTAATCTCTCAGCACTTTTGTTCGTGAATTGAAAACACGTACCATACCACCCACGCTATACTGACTGACAGCCTAGTTTTGTGTTTGTTTGGTAGTTGTTTTTGTGTTTTTTTTAAATAAAATAAAATTATAATTTATAATATATAATAAAAGTATCCACACACAATTCAGTTAATCTAACAGTTCTACGGTGCGATGTCCATTGATCACCCTATCCCTCTCCCTCCTCCCCTTCCTCCAGCTCACCATTTCTCCTGTGGTATGGCGCTTCTGCGGCTCGTTAAAGAACTCGGTCATTTGGTATTATGTGCTGCAGCAAAGCGTCTTGGACGGTTAGGGTTGATTCCTGATTTCGGCTAGCTGCCCCTTAAACAACCCTTTGAAGCAAGTAATTGCTTTACTTTTCAGTCTTAAATATTGCTTTATTAACGCCGTCAGACGGACAAGCAGTATTGAAACGGCATAACAAAGGAAACGTTTCCCCTTCTTCTATTGCTCTAACATTGTCTACAGTCGGCAGAACATATCATTGGCTTCTCCAGTAATAGAGATTGTCTTTCACAATTACAGTGGCGCTTCGGATCGTCTTCTCTAGTTATCTATCTCAGACACGAAGATCTCATCAGGACATTATTGTAAGGAAGGAGAAGGATGCGGCGAATGAGGAGCAGAAAGAGGAGAAGGAAGGGTTGTGGAAGTTTAATTAAGCAGTCGGAGCATCCACAGCATCCTGAAGAAGAAGGAGGAGGAGAAGGAAGCGGATGTGGAAGAAGAAGAAGAAGAAGAAGAAGAAGAAGAAGAAGAAGAAGAAGAAGAAGAAGAAGAAGAAGAAGAAGAGAAGAAGAAGAAGAAGAAGAAGAAGAGGCAGAAACAATGAAAAAAACAACAAGAAAACTCAGCAAAATCACCATATCCAAGACCAGACACTTCGCTGACATCATATTTCAGACTATGAATAATATTTAATTTTTGCAGCATTTTCATTGTATTGGGTACGCCTAGATCACATCAAGTAAGAACTATTAAATTCAAATATTTCATCTAAATAACCATCGGCCCTAGTACACGGTTTCATAAACAAAATTATACGAAACTGCTGATCCGTTAGAAACCCCTAATCAGTTTAAAATTACAGCAGAATCAGTCGTGAGCAAAACCATCTAGCCTTTCTCGGAAATAATTACCGAGTAAAATAAGCTAGATAATGGCCCCTGAGAAGAACAAAAAAACACAATGGCCTGAAATTTCACGCTGAATGGCCTTCCAGACCTTAACTATTTATAAGCTGAACTTGTATATGTGTGAGATGTGTCTTTGAAATTGTAGGTGATGAGGTGTGTATGTGTGTTTATGTGTGGGTGTGAGCGGGTGTGTGTGTGTGTGTGTGTACTGTCTGTTATATCTTGTTTAGTTGTGTTTTTTTTTAAAATCACAAATTGTAACCCAACTAGAGTGAGAGAGAGAGAGAGAGAGTTAACGAATGCAGGACAACGTACTCCCAAAAATACACAAAACAACAACAACAAAACAACAACAACAAAGGAATAAAAACAGGAAACCACTCCAATAAATAAAATAAAACAGAATTAAATTAAATTGAATTAAAGAATTTCCTAAAATCAAGGACTAGGAACAATTTTTAAAAGACATTTTTGGAGGAAACGTCGAGAATCAAACGAAAAATTAAATGACAGTTTCTAAAGGTCAAGACGATAATAAAGGAGCGGATGACGAATTTAGTGCAGAAGCCGCAGAAGAAGAAAAAGCAGAGGAGGAAGAGGAAAGGAAAAAAGAAGAAAAGAAAGAAAGAAGAAGAAAGAATGAAAGAAAGAAAGAAAGAAAGAAAGAAAGAAAGAAAGAAAGAAAGAAAGAAAGAAAGAAAGAAAGAAAAAAAAAAGAAAGATGGTGAAAGGAAGGAAAGACAAAAGCCACCATCGCCAGAAACAATCACAACAGCACCACTCTTAACAATAACAACCACCACCACTACCAATAACAACAACAAAATCATTAACAACAACAACAACGGTAACAACAACACACTAACACCACATCCATCAACAACAACAATAAAAACAAATTGAGAACAAAACAACACTTCCAAATCTAGAAAGACAACGAAACTAGTGGTAAGCAGTATGGTTAAAACTAGAAGACCTCAGTCTAGAATAGCTCTGGAAAGGTCTAGAGCAGCTCTGAGGTGGATTTAGGTGGGCCGCTAATGCGACCTCCATTTGTCCAAAAGGATAATGACATCCAGCTAATTCGCACAGATTGGGAAGTTGTGCTTAACTACCACACATAAAGGCAACGTCACCAGAACTGTGGAATGCTTTGCATCCACTTTCTGCTATCATCAATCATTCGGCGTATCATTTGGTCATTGGTTGGAGAAGCCTACATAGTCGTGGGCGCGTAAACAAAAGAGAGAGAGATTCTAGAGGTGCGTTGGAATGCAAGGCACAATCTCAACTTCACCAGAGGTTTGGAACGCTTTGCCTTCACTCGAATTACCAATGAGACAAACCCAGTCTAACCCAGAATAAGAAGAATTATTACAACAAGATTTTTACAACAAATTCGGAAGCGTTTCAAGTTCTCAGTTATTCCTCTCTTAAATGGAAAGAACGAAAAGAATGGAAGAAAGAACGAACGAAGTAACGAACAAAAAAAAGAAAGAAAAAAAAACTTCTTTTACTAACAGACAACAATAAAAGAATGGATGAACGAATAAATGAATCCTGTTATCAAAAGACAAGTATTACTTAAACAGAATATCTGCTGTGAGTTTTGTTTATTTGTTTCCAAATATAAATAATAGGATAGTGATGATGAGACCTCTATTTTGTTATAAAAACAGAAGAAGAAGAAGAAGAAGAAGAAGAAGAAGAAGAAGAAGAAGAAGAAGAAGAAGAAGAAGAAGAAGAAGAAGAAGAAGAAGAAGAAGGAAAAAAAGTAGGAGGAGTAGGAAGAAGAAGCAGAAGAAGAAGAAGATTATGATGATGATGATGATGATGATGATGATGATGATGATGATGATGATGATGATGATGATGATGATGATGATGATGATGAAAAAAGAGGGTGAGGAGCAGGAGAATAAAAGGGGAAAAAGGACGAGGAGGAGAAAAAGAAGAAGAGTAGGAGGAGAAGAAGGAGGATGAAGAGTAGGAGGGGAGGGCAGGTGGTCGAGGATCACAAAATGATTTACTCCAGATCAATAAACTTGACAGACAACGATGCCAGTAAAAATGCGATCAACTCCAATAACAACTGCAATAATTTTGTCACAAAGAAGACAATCACCCCCTGCTGAGCGTTCGGGACCACCGGAGTTTGCGCCCAGAAGCTCTGCAGAGTATACGATACTGCTATATATGCCTTGATAGTCATTGTAAGAGGACTTGGCCTTGAACTGAATTGTACACGTTTCCTAAACCGATTCAACCTGGCACATCAATTTGGAAGTCGATTTTTCTGTCTTCTTTTCTCTGGGATCGTATTTAATCCTAGTGCCGTTTTTTGTTATGTGACCATTTTCTTACGAGTTGTCCTATCATGCAGGCGTTGCCGACTGGAAATTGTTTTTATCCTTGTGCGCTAGTCGAGTCCTTATATTCCCCAACACTCACCGAAAATCAACGTTCCTATTATTTCTGGCATTTTCAGTTGATCAAAAAGCTATTGAATTTATGTCGATTGTACTATTTATTTATTTCAATAATGCTTTTATTATTACATTTTTATTAAATTATTTGGTGTTGTTTTTAGTAAGCAATCCGCTGTTAAGTGCCCATATAAGACAATCCAAAACAATATGAAAAGATAACACGAAAACCGTCAGATTATTTCGATCTATATATAGTACTTCACTTCCAGGACATCGTGTAATATTACCCAAACAAGGGATGTCATTTCATCGATTTCCTCAAACAAAATAAGTTGGTCGAACTCTATAGCAAAGAATGGAAGTAGGTCTACTGCAACTGATTCTCACAGTCGCAGACAGAAAGCAAGAAATTTCTCAATTTCTGCAACTCAGAGTAAAACTAGGTTTACTACGTTTCAGCCATGTCCCTATAATTAAATTAAGTGATACTGGTGGAAGGCAGCTTAGAAGCAGTAGTATCTGGAACAATGGACAAAAACGACCTAAGGTTTTATTTTCAGTTTCTTTGTTTTCGTACAGTAGACCTGTACTTTACTTCTTTATTTTCGAACGTCGATTCCGTTTTCTCTTTGTTGGTGTACAATCAGCGTAAAGTCGGAGACTCATTTAAGTTAATCTTCGTGTTCGTTATATATTTTGAGTCTATAATTCCTCCGGATTCTGGAGTTCAATGCCTTATTCGAAGCGCTCGTACAAATTCCACCTTTCCTGTTCTTTTTGTACGTTTTGTTATTTTCATGGACTAAAATATATACGTTGTTTCTATTCTCAAAAGAGGATTTTCTACGTATCTTTTTAACTTTTGTTCGCTCTTTGCGTCCACTGTTTTTGATGGAGCATTCATAACAAGTCTGGTTTTTAATCTTAAATGTAGACAATAGAAAATGCGCTTGCATGTCCCTGTATAGAAATTCACAGTTTAATGTACTCACTCATCGTCACCAAATTTGGCATGTATACACTTTATGTCCCTGGGCATCGTTTAGTTCCTGGCTCTGTCTGTCCGTCCATTAGCCCGCGCGAACTTTTCTCTAAAGCTATTTGCCGGATTTCTTATAAACTAAATATGTAGTTTAAAAAATAAAGAGACCTACAAGTTGACACAAATGTATGCAAATTGGGTGACGTCATCATTTGTTGCAGTTTCTAATCGAATTTTCTCCAAAACTCCTGGAAGGATTCGGTTCAAACTTGGTACGTATTAAGACTATACAGATGCCTTCAACAAAAACCAAACTTATGCAAAACGAGTGACGCAATCATAGTGACTTCATCTTTTTAATATGTATTTAATTTAGTTTATTTCAGTTAATCTCCGCGCCTGGAACCTAAACAAAATTTAAATATATCGAGTGACATCATCGTGGCGACGTTTATTTAGATTTTTTTTATTTTCTATTTATTACATAGCAGTTTACAGGAAAGTATTAAATAAACACTATTATTACGGTATTGAAACCTCTTATGAATCCTTAAATGACCCCAGACTCCTACGAACACGCGAGGGAACCTTGCACCCGTTAAGGTCCAATACTTCTTTCTTTTTCCTTTGCTTTCTTCATTTAACCAATACTTGTCTCTTCGCTCTCTCAGTTGCTAAGGTCACTGGTAATGGTTTCCGTTATTTAGATGAAAGAAGTAAATACAGAAATATATATATATCGATTTAAAAAATCAATTCAAGTTTAGAGTTTCCATCTTTTGTCAGTTAATATTTGTTTCTTTCGTTCAGTTAGTTTCTGAGGCCATTGTTTTAATTGTTTTAGACGAGAGAAGATAATAAACCTTAGTTTCTGAGGCCATTGTTTTAAACCAGACAAGACAATAAACCGTACAGGCCTATCGATATTCTTCATGCCTCTTCAGCATATCTAGCTTTCCTCATGAGAACTAATGGAATCAATGCTATTTTCAGGTTTTTGCATTACTGAGATGGGAGTTTCAATCGTAAACACACGTATACAAATGCACGCACACACACAAAATACGCTAATACGCTTATAAATACGAAAGAAGAAATTACACAACTCAACCCACCCCAGTATACACTTCACCCCGTTCACATACACGCACGCACGCGCCCTTACACACACACACCATCACCACCACCACAAACGTACATACAAGCATCATTCTGCTTCCAATCTTTCCAGAATCTATATCTGCTACACCACCCCCCACCCTCACCCCTCTCTCCTATCTTTTCCCCGCCCCTCTCATTTCCTTCACCCTTTCTTTCACTCTTACTACCGAGTGGGAAAAAGTTCCCATTCCCCCTCCAAAATTCTTCCCTCCTCCCTCCTCTCACATCGATTTACTTCTTCAAGTTTAATCTGTTCGGCATCATCGACCACTATATTTACAGCCTGCGGTATCAGTTTGCTCTCATTCACTGCTACTGCCCAGACACTATTCTGGATTTTAGATACGGAGGAAAACAATGATAGCGCTAGGATTAATCCACTCGCGTGCAGGATGCATAGAAACCATATCGGTTGACCGATAAGATGGAGTATCGAGTGATAAACACCTGCCACAGACCCAGGGTCGCAAGGTTGCTTGTAAAAGGACAACAACAGCCACTACCGTGCAGCTGCCTCTATCACCAAAGGCCGTGTTTGTCTCTCTTCCGGTAAAATGATGCTTTGGTCTTATCGTTTCCGGTAAACAGTCGCTCCCCGCAGGTTTGTTTTCGGTAACCACCTCCTTGATAGTTTAGATTCAGGTAATCAGTTTCCTTTGATGTCGGAGATTTTGGTAAATAGTTCCTGTCATGCCTTAGATTTTGTTATAAAGTAGATTCTTTTGATGCATTAGATTTCGTTAATCAGTCGATCGGCGCGCACATTGTCCTGGGGGTAATCGAGTGCACTGCGTGTTTATTTGTGTTAATAGGACATGCTTTCGGTGAATAATGGCAAGGGATCACAGCGCATAGCCAGAGGCACGGACGTACCCACGCTAGAATACTCACTAACACACAATTATATAGGCTGTGTTAATGATCTGAGATCGAGATCAAAATAGCGGGTTTTTTAATTTTAGCATTTTTGTTTCTTTTTCATTTAAGCATTTCCTATACCCAGCACATCGCCAACGACAGACTATCACCCAAGCCACGACGACATGCTCACAATGGTGAAGAAACAAAAACTCCGATGGTATGGCCACCAGAGCATCAGGCCCTGCAAAGACCATTCTGCAAGGCACGGTGCAAGTAAGAAGAAGAAGGGGGAAACCGAAAAAGAGGTGGGAAGACAACATTCGAGAATGGACTGTCTTCAACACTGAGTGAAGCCACGAGGGCTGCTGAAGACCCAAAAAGATGGAGTACGCTGGTTAAACGATCATCTGTGGTGCAACAACGACTTTTAAGTTGCTGGATAGGATAAGATTGGATAGGATAGATTTAAAAAAAAATGCCTAATTTCGGCTAAGAGACGATTATATGCCTATAATTATATTCATACATTGTGTGTGTCTAATATATTTGCTAAAATTAAATCTAAACTTCGTGTCCGAACATCCAAAAGGACCAATATTGTAAGCACTGGGTGACTTACCGCCCTTAGAAAACATATGCAGGCGCCGAAAAACCTGGAGTTATATGTGCGTAACTATAGACCCAATTACAACATCAGCGGCATTTGTGTAGCCGTTTCCATGATATGCGACTTGGATCTCGCCAGGATTGCATAGCAAGGACTTGCGAAGTGACGTTATAATAGGGACGGAATGCCTTTTTGGGCTGCTTGTACGCTTATTTGAGACCTTTCACCTCACTAATTTGGTTTTTAAAAACTCTTCTTTTATCTTGCTATCTAGTGTAAAACTGGGAAAATATGTCCTCTGATTCACTTAAAACAAGAATAACCATCCGTTAGGTGGAGGGACAGCCAGAGATCGAGTTCTTAATGTTCCGAAACTTGCCAAGGGAAATGTCGCAATGTCTTCAGTTTCTACGGCAATATAAACAAATTTTAATGTTAATATTTAAACTTTTTTATATTTTTTATAAATAACTTTATTTCTGTTTTACGATTTCGTCCCCCCTTCATTTCTATGGCACTGGTGGCAAAGGGAGTTAACCGCTTTGATCCAGTTTTGAGTTCGGGTTTTCCCTCTTATATTTATTTTTTTTTTCCCGTTATCTTTTTTTTTTTAAAATCTAACTGTAACTATAGATAGCTGCTTTGAACTCTTCCTCTTCTTGAATATTTCTTCTTCTTCTGTTCATCCTTTTCATCATCTTAAAAGCGATCCTCGTTTGCTTTCTCTTCTTCTTCATCTTCCATCTTTTGTTCTGTTCTTTTCTTTTCATCTCTTTACAATGCCTTCTCATCCTAATAATTCTTCTTCCTTCTCCTCCTCCTCCTCCTCCTCCTCCTCCTCCCTCTTTCCCTCTTTTTTCTTCTTCCTCTTTCTTCTTCTTCGTATTCCTCTGTATTATTATTCCTTCTTCTTCTTCCACTTCCTTCTTCTTCTCCTCTTCCTCGTCGTATGTTTCTTCATCCTCATCTTCCCCATTATTATTATTATTATTATTATTATTATTATTATCATTATTATTATTATTGCTATTGTTGTTATTATTATTATTATTATTATTATTATTATTATTATTATTATTATTATTATTATTATTGCTATTATTATTATTATTATTATTATTATTATTATTATTATTATTATTATTATTATTATTATTATTATTATTATCGTTGTTGTTGCTGCTGCTGCTGTTAGATGCACAACAAAACACATTTCCCGTAACTTCTGCGTTAATTCTTCCAGGCGAACAGAAATCACGCACACTGCACGTGAATCCAAAACATAAAACTGCGACCCAACAGAGATGAATAGTTTGTGTTTGTTTGTATTTTTAAACTTAAGTGTGACGCTGTCACCCTTGTCCACGACATAAGGATTAAGTTTTGTAACATTTCGCAGTAGCCACACTGGAAAAGTGGAACATCATATAAAGAGTTATCCCAAAAAGTTCGAATCGTGCATAAGAAATGAAGAAAGTGATTTTCTTTTCTTTTTTTTTTTCATAAATGTTTTCAAATTAGTCGATGATATATCTTGTTTTTGTTCCCATTTTCACATAATGAAAAAGTTAGGTCTTTTTTTTAGGCAGTGGTATTAACGCATATATGGAATAAAACATTTAATAGGATTAATGAAGGAACATTCGTATAATGTATAACAATGTTGGTAATCACACACGACGCGGATCTGAATAACAAACACAAAAGTGGGACTAATACATTGCCTCATTACTGCAGTGTTGAAATCATTGATCACCATCATTGTACAATAGCCACGTGCTAGTTGCAACTGCAGGAAACCACGGAACAGCGTATGGTCCACGACGTAACTATGTGTGTGATAAAACAACCGGGCAACAAAGGTAATACTAAAACCTACTTACTCTATGCGCTCGAAAATGGGCTCTAATATGCGTGTAGTAAATATATTTAATAATGAACATAATCACGTATGTCTGCACTGTGTCAAACATGCATGAAACACTGTAGAGCAGTAGCAAATATTGATATAGTTATGTAATAATTCTTCGACTACACTACACTGCACGAAGAACCGCAATGCAGAGAGAACAAGCAACTGACTGCAGAGAAGACTGAAAATAATAAAGCAAATCGGACTACACTACACCTTGCACACAAACCTGTACGCAGAATCAGCTACAGGCTGTAGAATAGAAGTCTGAGCAACACCAATTGATGCAACAGCTGGGGTACTTATAATCAACTTAAATATAGATTTACATCTGATCTTTGAATATAACTGATTTGTTAGCAAATGCAAAGAACCATTTGGTAAAGCTGTCAGAGTTTTTAAAAATAGCCAGTATTTAGATTTGAGGGACTTGAAAATAACCGGATAAATTCATTTAGTATATGCAATGTGAATATAACAACTACTGTTAATCAAGACAAAACAAACACGGGGATCACAAAATGGAAGACAATAAGCGGTATTTTTTGAATTTAAACGAGCTCGCAAATTGTAATACTAGGATTCCATTGCATTATATTCAACTGCACTGCACTAAGCAATATCAGCTTGATGAAGGTGATTTTCTAATTATTATAATTGTCCCTATAAATACTTCAGTTTAGCTCAAGGCGATGGAACGAAACAAAGATCTAACTCAAGCCGCGCAAAGTGCCAACTTGCTAGCTTTTTGCGAATTGTCTTACGCACCAGACAAATTGGCAATCCTGGACGACGGAGGTGACATGTAACCAAGTACCTAGTGCTTCCGAGTGGTTTATATAACTAGCACGCATTCTTATACGACATAAGCGTCAGGATCTTTAAAGTCCATGCCATGGAATGCTTGTGTGCACAGATACACCACGGGTTATGCTCTCGTCCGAAGGAGTAGTTTCTGACTGCATTATAAACGTAACAGAATGCACAGAACATCCAGGACCATAAAAAATTATGTTTCAATACAAGTGGACTCGCAAATAGGCGATTTGCATCGCACATACTGCATCAAATAATCCTATCCAATACAATCCTATCCTATCCTATCCCGTAACTCGAAAGTCGTTGGGGCATGCACCACATATGATCGTTTAACCAGCGTACTCCATCTGTCTCTGCCCTCTGCAGTCCTCATGGCTTCACTCAGTGTCAAGCCAGTCCATTCTCAAATGTTGACTTCCCACCTCTTTTTCTGTCTCCCTCTTCTTCTGCCTCCTTGAACCGTGTCTTGCAGGATAGTCTTTGCAAGGCCGGACGCTCTGGTGATGTGGCCATATAATCGGAGTTTCCGTTTCTTCACCACTGAATCAAATAAATAATAGCTGATCCGATGCATTAAAACCTTGACGAGGCGGATTACTAGCGCATTCGAGCCATCAAAAAAAAAAATCATGATTCAATTATCATACAAATAACAAGAGTCGGGGTAAAAGCATTAACGTTTGTAATCTTTGTTTTTAATCAGAAATTCCAGAGGTTGTCGCTGAGGAGAAGTACCACAATCAATGTAACAATGTAATATAAACTATACACATACACCTACACTGCATGCACTAACGGTGTTTCTAGCTATTTGAAAGCCTGAAAAACTACCCATTACAAAGATTAATAAAAAATTATGGCTAGCCATTATAGTAACAATAATCAGCATGAAAGCATTAAATTAGAAGAACTGTCGGTCAAAAATGCCAGATGCAGGCACTTAGGATAAGCATTATAATTGATGTAATCATTACAATAATATAAAGTACACACAAACAAACACACACACTCACACACTCACAGACACACACACATACGTGCACTACACGAAAGACCATATAACTAGCTGAAACTATGTATTAAAAACATACGTTGGCTAATACAATATTGTGAGCCATCATAATAACAACAGTCAGCATGAAAGCTCTAATGGGCAAGCACTGTCCGTGGGATGTCAGAGACAAAGGGTATTGTCTCTTATCATGACAGCAACGCAAACGAAGCATCAGATCCAAAGCGTATCATGTTAGAGGGTTCGATATTAGGTTACATACTGCGAATGTTCGGTCCTGTGTGTTTTTATTAACCTCTATTGGTGTCTAAATCTAAAAGCATCAACCATAGGCAAACCCCTGACAATGCTTTAATTGGTTGGCACTCTTCACGCTCTCTTTACTCAACACAATTTCGTTCAGTAGTTTCTGGGTGTTGTTTATCGCACGCGTTACTCGAAGTTCCAAAATACGTTCTTCTCGATCTGGATCGTTGTTGATAGTACTGGATCTATCTGCTGAATCTGACACCACCCAGTGCGGAGTTTTATTTCAAATACTTGAAATCATTATGAAATCATTATGAAATCATTATGGCATTTATAGATCTGTTTTGACTTTGTCTGCCTGGTCGCACGCATTCCATTATAATCACTATCTATTATTTCAGACAAATCAGACATATGAATATTGAGGTTTAACGTCTACACCTACCATTGGCGATATGGCAGACGGGGATAACCATCCCAGGGAAAGAGGGGTAGGGACCTGAATCAACACTGAACCACCAGAGCAATCATACTGCTAAAATGGACAGTGAAACTGGCCACATTTGAAATATCGCCCACCACGGGATTCGAACCTGGGTCATCGGTGTGCCAGGCGAACGCTCTGCCACTTGAGCTACGGCGGTGGGAAATCAGACATGGCATTCTGAGTTCCACAAGGTTCTGTCTTTGGGCCAATTCAGTTCATAACACATACAATGTCTCTGTCGCTGATCGAGAAACATGGAGTCAATAGCAAGGCCTTTGCCAACTGAGATAGACGCTTCTTCCAGCCCGTGCAGAATAAAAGTATGCCTTGATGGTAAAGCGCACTAATCCTAGACATAGTTCATGAAACTGCGCAATATACATTCATGTTAGTAGTAGTAGTAGCAGATCTCCAACGAAGAATACAAAGCATGGAGATGAGGTGCTACAGAATACTTCTGGGCATTTCCTATACCCAACACATCACCAACGACGGACCATCACACAAGCCATTGGACAACACGATGACCTGCTCACAGTGGTGAAAAAATGGAAACTCCGATGGTATGGCCACGTCACCAGATCATCAGGTCTTGCAAAGACCATCCTGCAAGGCACAGTGCAAGGAGGTAGAAGAAGAGGGAGACCGAAAAAGAGGTGGGAGGACAACATTCGAGAATGGGATGGTTTGACACTGAGCGAAACAATCAGGGTTGCTGAGGACAGAGAAAGATGGAGTACGCTGGCTAAACGATCATCTGTGGTGCCCCTACGACCTCCAAGTTATAGGATAGGATAGGATAGTAGTAGTAGTAGTAGTAGTAGTAGTAGTAGTAGTGTAGTAGTAGTAGTAGTAGTAGTAGTAGTAGTAGTAGTAGTAGTAGTAGTAGTAGTAGTAGCAGTAGTAGTAGTATCCTGTCAATGGTACTTTTTTGCAGATACCTGGTTTCCCACATGTATCATTGTTGATACATATGGTGGGAGTGTAGAGATAGGGGAAGGGGGGAGGAAGGAGAAGGGAAGTGGGGAGAGATAAACACAATCTATAACGTTGAAGCACAGTGACCTTTGTGAGAAAACTAGACAGCTACCACTGTGAATCGAACCGCGAGCCTTATACCGCCTAAGCTATTCCACAGCCTGTCATCAGTCTCAAATTGAACGTCAATAGTCATTGTCTTTATCTCCAAATCTCCTGAAAGTCAATATCAATTAGCAATACTCCGCTGATAATATTCCATTACTCGCCATTCTTGCAGTCTCCAATTGTCAGTAGATAACCGCCAATTTCCATCCCCACCCCCCCAGAGCACCATACACTATGAAAGATCGATAGAAAATAATATTTTGTTGCGGCTACCCAAGCAGCTTCCGACGCTCAGGATGAATAACCGATATCAGACCCATTATCTCTATCGTGAGAGCTTCCTAAAACTCCGTATCACCGTCAACACAATGCACAGTACAAATACAACACATCCTTAGTACCCCCAAAGGAATTACAGCAGGCGCAGAATCACAATTTACATTCATATGTAATATTAAGTATACGCCACGATCCGCGTTCATCCACGTCGCTCTCGTCCTAAACATGATTCCAACATCCCGCTTTCTAAAACTTCACTTTACACACCAGTCTCTCTCTCTCCCTCTATCTCTCCCTCTCTCTCTCCCTCTCCCTCTCTCTCTCCTTCTCTCTCTCCCTCTCCCTCTCTCTCCCTCTCGCTCTCTTTTTTTACTCATATATTTGAGAGAAAAATGCTGTTAGACAGTTCGCTAACAGCGAGAAGTAAAGCATGCGTTTGGGAGAAAATGTTGAATGAAATGATAGATATAGTAAACCTAAAACGACATTTGTATGTGTGTCATAAACAATGGTTTTAACTTAATGGCAGAAAAGATTTTACTGGTTTGTCTTAATGGTAGTTAAATCATGAACTGATTTTAGAGACGCGTAGGCTACTTCTGTGTTTGTACATTTACGAGGCGTTTCAGTGTTGTCCTTTAATGGGGTCTGTGGCCTTCAAATGAACACTGTATTGTTTATTCAATAAAACGTCTTAGGACTTTCTCTCTTTCTCCCACTTACCCATTCACCCAACTCCACCAACCAAACACCTCACATTACAGCTGAGCAAGCCCAGCAGTAACATTACATTCCAATACTTCACCTCACACGTCAGTCTCTCTCTCTCATCCACCCCCATCCACACACACACATCACATCACAGCTGAGCAAGCCCAGCAGTTATATTCCATCAAACATGTCTCCGTAAAGCCTCAAGTATATTCTCATTCAGCTTGTCTGAGACTGACGATGCTTGCTCAACCTCTACTACGCTGCACTGAATATTCCTTCCACTGCTCGCCACTATTCCAACAATCTCTGGATTCTGAGAATTATATGGACAAGATTCTTCATTATAGCGGACGACAACCGTACTACATGGCCAACACCTCGAAGCTTCAGCAGTTTAGTGGACTGCGAGCGCGTCAGATTAGCGCCATCAAAAGCCCTTAAGCCAAATTCTAGAGGCACTTAGCAATATGCACATAATTATTGTAAGTGCCACATGCTGGTCAGAGCACTAGATAATAGATTATGATGGTGCCATAGCAAGGATGGACAATGGAAATATTAAAAGCTAAACGGCACCATTGTTTGGACAAAGACACCCTCGCTGCGCGCAAAATGAAAGCACCACACATGCTTCGGTTTCCACTCCTCGTCAGAGGGCTAGATTTTAAAAAAAATTCGATGGACTTTTAGAAAATGGAGATAACGGTATCCTAAGAGCAAGCCTTTATTAAAGTTTGCACATTGCATGCATGTTCACACTAATTGGGTATTGTCATATTATTTATCGTTTATTGTTTCATACGATGATGGAATCAAGCGCGCGTGTGCGAACGCATACACATACGCGAACATGCACGAATGTACGCGCGCACATACACGTTCAAACGCACACATACATACTCACAACCACACGAAGTCAAAAAGGTAAAGGGATATAACTCAACAGTCAATTCAACACTAAACTCAGTAATTAACGAGTCATAACAACCAAAAGCCTAGTTTACGAAAAGCAAACAACAACACTACCATTCATGAACTATTATTATAATAACATCGATTCGAGAATGATCGATACCCAATCAATTATCTGGGTCAGCCAGAAATAAGCTAAATCACTACCGCTTTACATCAACGATCACGCGATTGCGATACAAAAGGTCTGTTTTCGCCAACATCCACGTGGGAATAGCCCTACAATGGTAATGGAATAATCACGTTCCATCACGATCACTGTCAGCCTCTAGTATTAAAGGTTAAAAAGGCGTAGGTTTTCATGTAAAGCTTTTGCTCGATTAAGAGGGAGGCGGTAGAGTACTCCCTTTTCTCAGGGTCAGCTTTGGAGGATGGTTCCAAACTCTTCTCCCTACTCTCCAGTTTTCAAGGCAAATTCAAGAGGCATAACGAACAAAAGCAAACCTGAGAGCAGGGAAGACTGCATTTAGTTAGCTACGAGGATTAGCCTAACAATAGCCGTAGAGCAAATCAATATAGCTGCATTGAATAGCTCTTATAGTGGGCAGGTAGCACAGTCATGAGCTCTTAGACACTCTGCTTAAACTGATTGTTTCTGCATGTGTTGGATGTATGTAGTGCCAGTATTTCATGTTTTATTGCAATGTAGTCTCGGATCTTCTTCTGCGAGTGTTTTGTTTTAAGTTTGGAATTGCGATTTAAAAAATTCTTCTTCTTCTTCTTCTTCTTCTTCTTCTTCTTCTTCTTCTTCTTCTTCTTCTTCTTCTTCTTCTTCTTCTTATTATTATTATTATTATTATTATTATTATTATGCAAACGGGGGAAAAATTGAATTTTAAACAATACTAGCTCAGTGATGGGAAACAAAGATGCAACAATTTCAACGATAGCTTAAAGAGATTCTAATCCGTTTAAAATCACTTTTGTGGGTTCAAGTGTAATAGTCATAGTCATAGTCATAGTCAAGAAATCTTTATTCCACAAAAAACATGGGAAAATTTGTTATGTCACAGTGCACACATGACCAAAAGAAAATAATAATAATACAACAAGACATTAGAACACCCCTCCATCGTTATAGCAGCAAGCTGAATACAGTCTCCTCTCCCCCCCCCACACACACAAACACACACACACGGTATGCTTATATACACACGCATACATACATACACACACATATATACACACACATAATACACCCACACATATATACATGTATATACACACACATACACACGCATGCATGTACACACTCATATATTATATTATTCGTATACACATACACATATATACATATATACACACATACATACACACATACATGTATACATATACACACATACACATATACATACACACATACATACATATATACATACATATACATACATACATATTCACACATACATGCATATCCATACATATACGCATATACATATATTGTGGTAGTGTATACACTGTTAATAATAATAATAATTAAAGAATAATACAGGTTTTGTGTGTGTGTGTGTGTATGTGTGTGTAAGGGCCACAATTTATATTAAATAACAGTAATGTATAAAGTGTCTCATTCACGCAAAGAGATGACTATTTGCTTATATAGTTGTATAATTTTTTTTGCGTGCGATATTTGGGACATTTTATTCTAAAAGCCACGTCTTGCTGTTGTTCTAATGATTGTCTGCTGCTATCGGTACATGAATTAGCTCCCGTGTTACATGTCACTGGGGCATGACCAAAGGTGCTCTTGCTTGTGGGAAGAACTTTCTACTAACGATTTTCCTTCGACGAACGCAGAAATGCGATGCAAGCTTACTTACATTAGTTAATAGACGCATCCTCAATAATCATGCATTACTAAAACAAAAACAAAAAAAAAACAAACATCAGCAGCAGTAGCGGGCTGCAAAAATCATCATCATCATCATCATCATCATCATCATCATCATCATCATCATCATCATCATCATCATCATCATCATCATCATCATTATCATCATCATCATCATCATCGTCGTCGTCGTCATCAACACATGTAGTAGTAGGATCATCATCATCATCATCATCATCATCTTCATCATCATCATCATCATCATAATCATCATCATCATCATCACCGCCATCATCAACAACATCAGCAGCAAAAACAGAAGCACCTTCCCAACCATCGTCACCAACAGCATCATCACCAAAGAATAGTGCTGAACTGACGGCAGCAACACGATCACCTTCACCATCACATCAACATGTTGCCATCACTAACACCAGCATCGACATCATGAATATTCATCCACGGACATTTCCTTTCAAGTATAAAACTTTTTCTTTTTTAGGTGCTGTTTCAAACAATCGGACAAAATGTTCTCTGCCCACACGCAAAAGAAGTTAAAATTTGCAAGATTTCTGTCTCCAAAGGAAAAAAGGAAATCGTGTGAATTTAAGTCAAAGATATATGAATTCATCAAGTGCTTTTAAATGAAACGTTAATGGATCCAAATCCCGTCCTTCACACTCCCAAAGCACCATTCAACACATCCCCATCTCTAAACAGAAGAAGAAGAAGAAGAAGAAGAAGAAGAAGAAGAAGAAGAAGAAGAAGAAGAAGAAGAAGAAGAAGAAGAAGAAAACAACAACAATAACAACAACAACAACAACAACAACAAACAGCAACAACAGCAACAAGATCAAGAAGAACAAGAAGATCAAACAGAACAAGAACAAGAACAAAAAGAAAAAGAAAAAGAAGTTAGTAGGACGAGAATGGTGTGGTTCCAAAAAAATAAGATCGTGAGGCCAGTGTATTAGCGTAAGAAAAAGAAGAGGAAGAAATGCAGAAGAATGGTGTGATCGAGAGGCCAGATTAACAACACTAAGAAGAAAATTTTTAAAAAGCTAAATTGGAAATAACACAAACGACAAGTCTTTGTCCAGCATGAGACCAGAGGCCAAAAAAGAAAACATTTCAAATTATTTTTTTTAAAGAAGGGGAAAAAAATCAGCTTTACCGAAAGGGTGAATACATGAATGGATGAATGAATTAATTAATTAACTATGGAAAGGGTCCTGACATTAAGAAGAAGAAGAAGAAGAAGAAGAAGAAGAAGAAGAAGAAGAAGAAGAAGAAGAAGAAGAAGAAGAAGAAGAAGAAGAAAGTTGGAAAATACATAAATGCGTGTCTGTTTACTATTTTGGGTGCACTTCAATCTTTTCCAGCAATCCCGTAGAGAGTGTCGTTTCACTCCACCCCATATCCCCCCTCCTCCTTCCGCCCCGTTCGCCTACTCCTCCCTCCCGCTCATGACTCAAGTACACCTGCTTTCTGTCCCCATACCCGTGCCAGCCCCCCTCCCTTCCTCTTTACCTCCCTGCCTCCTTCATCCTATACCTACTCGCTCCTCCAATCTTTCCTCCGCTAGTCTGCCCCTTAGGTGCACTTAGTCGCTAATGGTGCGGAAATCGAAAAGCAGGACCTATATCGAGTCTACATCTAGATCCCTTGTGCGGTCGTACAGGCAGTTCCTACATGCAATTTAGCTACAGTATATGCCTGGTAATAGGACTACCAGCGAGAAAGTAAAACTTAACATCGACAATCAGTTATTATTATTATTATTATTATTATTATTATTATTATTATTATTATTATTATTATTATTATTATTATTATTGAGGATTTTTATAGCGCACATATTTCGCCGTACTTGGTGACTCAAGGCGCTGGCCGTTACAGGATCTAACTCAAGCCGCCCGAGGCGCCAACTTGCAGCCTTTGGAGGCATCGTAATAACGCTCCAGACAACTGAGCACAATCCTGGGCAGCAGGGATGGGGGAGAAGGACCTAGTTGCATGCTGGGTGAGTTCTTGTTACCGGCATTCACCTGTCTAGGACATGAGCGTCAGGATCTTTAAAGTCCGTTATGATGGAATGTATGCGGCGCGACATAGACTAGACCTCGGTTTATACTCTCATCCGAAGGAGTAGGAAACGGGAGTAAAAATGTGTCTTTCCCAAGGACATAACACAATGCCCCGGCCTGGGCTCGAACCCGGGACCTTCAGATCCGCAAGCCAAAGCTCTACCATTATTATTAGGCCACCGTGCCTCCCCAGTTGACGAACTTAATCTGAGCCACAGGGAGGCCATTACACGCTGAAAGTGGATTCTCGATAAACAAAGCGGGAAATAGCGTATACAGCCATTTGTATTATAGCTACATGTAGGCATTATACACGATGAAAGTGGATCCTCGATAGCGAAGCAAAGCAAGCATAGTGTATATAGAAAAGGGTGGGATCAGACTGTGTCGTTGGCGAAACGAATCCGCCGCTCAAATGGTTTATTCCCAGATCGCGTAAGAACTAAAATGTAATCTTCCCTTAGATCGAAACGATGTAGGCCTATGATAGGTGAAAGGTCTTCATATAATAAAATAGGCCCATGTCTATGCCTTCCCACTTTCAGCGGGTATTGCCCCTGTGTCTGAACTAAAGAGTATAACCGAATTGAAGTAAAATTCAAGATTTTCGTTATTTTTGCATTAAAAATTGTGTCCTCAAAGTCAACGAGGAAGTACTGTTATATGAGTTATTGAATGTTGTTGTATTATTCCTGCGTTGTTGTTGTTGTTGTTGTTGTTGTTGTTGTTGTTGTTGTAAAATAATTTATGATGACAAGAAAAAAGTGAGAGAATGTGACTGCGGCACACGACAATTTATAGGGCTGACTGCAATGCGTAAAAAGTTGTCTTTATTATTTTTTGGGTTGTTTTTTTGTTGCAGTTTATTATCCCTTTTTATCGGGAAACTCTGGGCCGCCTTCCCCTGGGGAAGGAGTAGTCGCAGCCTATGGCGCGCCCAAACCCAACCAACCTAACATTATTTTGTGATTTTTGAAATTTTGCTGGGGAAGCAAACCGGAGTACCCGGAGAAAACTGCCGTGATTTGACAAAACCGAGTAAGTCCACCTAAGGTCGAAAATGAGTTTTTTGCGCCATCAAACTTGCAAGAGAATGACGCATCTTACCTGTAAAAATCAAATCCGAACTATGTTTAGATTTGGAGATATCATAGAGTAAGTCCTTGTTAAAAAAATTTTAAGTGGGGGAATAAACTGATAAAACCAAGCAAGTCCCCTGCGATTTTGTTTCGGCGATCCTCTGGCTGATGCTCGAGTTGACATGATGACGTCATTTTCTACAATAAACTGACAAAGAAAAGTAAGTCCTCCCGACCAATGAGAAAGCGCCTTAAGATGAAGTGGACCAGTGAGAATCCATGTTATTGCTGCTGTGCAATATTATTTTCCTGTGAAAGTGATGACGAAATTTCGGTCAGCAAAGGACGTGTTCGGCTTTTTGAAAAAGAGTTTTCTTCATGTACTTTCATGCCCACCATGAAGGATCCTGTAGATCTTCCGCCTACGCGGCAACTTCCACGAGGTGTGGAAATAAACAAACAAACTATCCTATCCTATCCTATCCTATCCTCTCCCGTAACCCTGAGGTCGTAGGGGCACCACAGATGATCGTTTGACCAGCATACTCCATCTCTCTCTGTCCTCAGCAGCCCTGATGGCTTCGCTCAGTGTCAAACCAGTCCATTCTCGAATATTGTCCTCCCACCTCTTTTTCGGTCTCCCTCTTCTTCTACCTCCGTGCACTGTGCCTTGAAGAATAGTCTTTGCAAGGCCTGATGATCTGGTGACGTGGCCATACCATCGGAGTTTCCGTTTCTTCACCACTGTGAGCAGGTCATCGTATTGTCAAATGGCTTGTGTGATGGTCTGTCGGACTTCGTCGTTGGTGATGTGTTGGGTATAGGAAATGCCCAGAAGTATTCTGTAGCACCTCATCTCCATGCTTTGTATTCTTCGTTGTAGATCTGCTGTGAGGGTCCATGCTTCGCAAGCATATAGGAAGATGGAGATGACAAGGGAGCGCAGCAGTCTTACTTTGGAATGTAGAATGATGGTCCTGTCTTTCCAAATGGCTTCAACCTTGTCAGGGCAGCAGTTGTTTGTGCGATCCTGGAGAGGACTTCCTGTCGGGACCCATTGTCTGATACAATGGCTCCTAAATATTTGAAGCTATGCACTGTGTTGAGGGATTGGCCTTGGACTTTGATGTCCGTGTTGATGCCATTGGTGTTGTTGGTCATCATTTCGGTCTTCTCTGCACTTATTTCAATTCCACAAGCTTTGGAGGTGGTGTTAAGCCTCTGTACCATCTGTTCAAGTTCTTGTTCCTCTCCAGCCAATCCATCAATGTCATCCGCAAAACGAAGATTGGAGATTGCTCTACCCCCTATGCTGACTGTGCCTTCGTGATCTGCAAGAGCATCTGACATGATGCGCTCTAGGAAGATGTTGAAGGGTGTTGGAGAGAATAGGCATCCTTGACGCACACCGATTGTTGTTCTGAACCAGTTCCCGATGGCGCTGTTGTGGAGGACTGCACTGGTAGCCTTGTCATACAGGTTTTTGATGACTTCAATAATTTTAGGTCTGATGTTGTACGCTTTCATTGTTGCCCATAGAGCTGCATGCCAGACTCGGTCAAACGTTTTCTTGAAGTCTATGAACACATGATGTTGGTGCTGTAGGTATTTCTCACAGATTATTCTGAGGTTGAAAATCTGTTCAGTGGTACTTCGCCCTGCCCTGAATCCTGCTTGTCCTTCAGCTATGATTTGTTCAGCTTGGGGTTTCAACCTGTTGAGTAATATTTTCAGAACGACCTTGCTGGGATGGATGATGAGGCTGACGGTGCGGTAATTTTCACACTCCTGAAGGTTACCTTTTTTGGGAAGAGTGATGACAAGCGACTGGGCCCATGGTATAGGCCACTCTCCACTCTTCCAGATCTTGTTACAGATAATGGTGAGGGCATCAATCATCGCTTCTCCTCCTGCTTGTAGCAGTTCCGCGGGTATGTTGTCCACTCCCGCTGACTTCCCTTTCTTTAGCGATTGCACTGCTGCCTCAACTTCTTCCCGGAGAATTGGGAGGATTTCTTCTTCTCTGTTCTCGGGACATGCTAGAACTGATGGGTCTCCATTTGGTGTATGGTTGTAAAGGTCAGAGCAGTACTCTGTTCATCTGTCCAAGACTTCTTGTTCTTCTGTAAGGCATATGCCAGACTTGCTTTGGATCGTGGAGACTTTGGGCTGTTTGAAACTTGTCAGCCACTTTACAGTCTGGTAGGCCTTCTTGCTGTTGTTTTTGTTCAGACTGTTCTCTATTTCCTGGCATTGATCTTCTATCCAGTTCTCCTTTGCTGTGCGCATGCCTTTTCGGATGTCATTGTTGATTTTTCGGTAGACATCAGCTCCCTGTGAGGTGTTCTTTTTCTTTTTAATCTCTCTTCGTTTATCACACAGATCCAAAAGTTCAGGTGTGATCCACGGCTTCTTCTTTGGTCGGTGCTTGCCAAGGATCTCAGTGGCGGCATCTGTCACAGCTGAGTTGAAGGTGGTGGTCATGGTGTTGACATCTACTTCACCAGCCCCCAAAATGAGCAGTGGTGCAAATTTCCCTTCAATTTTGGCTTGAAATAGTTCTGCCACCTCCGGGTCTTGCAGTTTGTCCAGGTCGAACTTCAGTCTAGTGCAGTATTTACTCTCTTCAAGTGGAGCCGGAAAGACATCATCAAGAGATCGTGGTCACTTCCGATGTCTGCTCCTGGAAAAGTGCGTGTCCTGCCAATGTTGATGCTTGATCTGAAGCGTTTCTTGACCATGATGTAGTCTATTTGGTTGTGATGCTCCCCCCTGGGACTGTGCCATGTCAATCGTCTGGAGTTTTTGTGGAGACCAAGCGTGTTTGCCAGTACCAGATTGTTGTATCTGGCAAACTCCAAGAATCTTAGACCCCTGTCATTTGTCTCGTTGTTGCAGTGGGGTCCACATGTGTCTCCCCAGTTGTGGTGCGCATCTTGGCCAACCTTGGCATTCCAGTCGCCTTGCACTATGACTATGTCTTTCTTCGGCACTTGGTCAAGGACCGCCTGTAGATTTTCATAAAAATCCTCCACTTCGCTGTCGTCATAGTCTGATGTTGGGGCATAAGTCTGGATGATGGTGATGTTGAAAGGGGCTGCTCTCAGGCGGATGGTAATGAGTCTACTGGGCGGCAACCCATGACAGTGGCTAGAATGTTCTTGTGGACCAAGAATCCAACGCCGTGTTCGTGCATGTCATCTCTAACCGCTGAAATAGAGCTTGTGGCCTTTGTCTGTCGTTGTTTCACCTAGGCCTTTCCAGCGCAGTTCGCTAATGCCTAGAACGTTCCATCGATAGTGGTCCAACTCGTGGGCCAGTTCTTCTAATTTTCCTTCCGCAGTTAGGGTCCTGACATTCCAGGTTCCTATGACGATGTTGTTTCTCGTGCGGATCTTGCTAAATTGTCCATCAGTAGCATACTTAACACCTCCGTCCTGGTGGCCAACGGAAGGCGCGGTCCTTGAGCCGGGCGACGACCTATCTGGTATGGAATTAGTGGATAGTGTCATTATGCATGTAGTGTGTCTTGGGCAAAAAAGGACCTGGCGGTGCCCAATCCTCTCCAGGCTGTTGGGCACAGCCGAAATCCACGAATACAGTGTGGCTCGCCTTGGCCCCGAGCACGTGGTCGTTGAACATGTAGCAACGTGAGGTTCCTCGCCCTGGCCGGTGACTTCTGTGTAGAAGACTTTGATGCCGTGCTAACATTACCCCTGTTAGTCGCCTCTTACGACACGCCGGGAAACGTTGGGCCTATTCTATTCAGTGCCCGAACCCACAAACAGCAACAAATATATTACAGACACACAACATGGGCAACAAAATACAAGACATACACGTGGTGTAAAGGCAGGAAGATCGCTACAATAGGAAACTGAAAGGAAAATAGTTTTGTATTTTTAAAATTAAATTGGCTGCATCTAATATTATTTTGAAGGGAGAGCAAAAAAACCTATGACTCCTGCATACCAACCCAGGAATATTAAGTGAAGAATGGCTAAAAACAATAAACAGGCACACATATACACTCACTGTAACTGCCGCACCCACATCTTACAAAACCCAACTTATGTGACTCATCTCGTCAGACTTTTTAACAAAGAAACGAAACGGCCTATGGGACTTACTTGGTTTGGTGAATTTTGAAAACAAGGATTTACTTAATAATAAACTGACAAAACCAAGCGGATTTGACTTACTTGGTTTTGTGAATTTTTTTAACAAGGATTTAATTTAATAATAAACTGACAAAACCAAGCGGGTGACTTGCTTGGTTTTGTCATGTTCTCAACAAAGATCTATCTCACGAATAATCTGACAAAACAAAGCAAGTCCACAAATAGTCTTAAAACATCAAATCTATCAAACATTTTTTTAACATTCAAGGTATGCACTCTTAAATCGAGGAATTGCATTATAATATGCCCTTAAACTTTCAGAAACGATCGCGTAATATAGCGCAACACAAAACGTCGATTTTCTCGAAAGTAGGTTTTGTGGACTTGCTCGGTTTTGTCAGTTCACGGCAGAAAACCCCCGAGACGTTGCCCGAGTCGAAAGTAAATAATATTCGGAAAAACGTAACGCCCAGAGGCTGGATCGAACCCACATCTGTCAGGCGCCATTGGTTTCTGGCTTGTGGACAAGGCAAGTTAGTCCCGCCTTAGCCCACTTGGCCACAACGCTCGCTTTATGATGTTCGTGTATCTTTTTTGTACAGAATATACTCTAGTTTGTATCCGTCTTGGTGTAGATTGAAGTCCCCGGACACAGAGCGCATAGGGCACTGTAATGAATAGGTCGGTAGGAGATGTACCGCACGAAGCTGCTTACAAAACGAAGAACGAAGGCGTCGTCAAAGATTAAAAAAGTCATGTAGAAGCGGAGCGCTACGTTGAAGTTGTAGCAGACGCGCAAACAAGAGGAAAGCTCAGCATGGTGAAGTGTGGCGTTGAGCCCAAGGAGATATCGAGAAGTCGCGTGGAGAGGGGTAGACTATCGCAGAGTTGGACTGGCGGTGCAACGCGCCTGTCGTCCGGAGGCACCACTCTCCACAACCAAACCCAGGAAGTCCAATCGTAGAGAAATGGTTAGGGCAGCCAAGGAGCGGATCGGCGACAGCGAAGCGTCGAGGCGCCTTTCGTCGATGAGCTGCCACCGCCCAGTCGAAGGAGCCCAACAGGATAGGTGAAGTGGCATCTCCCACAGGATGTAAAGCTGCTCCCTCTTTGGACAACCGGGAATCATCTCGACCTCAAATAATGTCCCCACCCCTCTCCCTCTGGCCACCCCTTCCAAAGTTGGCAAGAAAATGGAAGTCCTCCGACGCAGCAGAAAGCGCACCTAGTGTACCTGTGGGTATGACCGCCTATTAGAGCAGGCCTGCCATCAGCCTGATCGACTCGCTGCAACCGAGAGGGATCGTATCCGTTCCTTGTACTTTCACTTTTGAAAGACGATAGGATGCGGACTTGTCTATGACCGCGCGCTACCTACCTTTCCATGCCAAAAGTGGCGACAGAGCTGGAAACAAAAAAAATAAAGCAAAAACATTTGTTTCAGCTGTCTCCTTGACGCAACTGGAGGACATAAATTAAATGGGGGAAAAAATCCCAGACGCCCCAAGTTCTTTTAGTCCAAGAATGACAAGGATGAAGAAGCAACTCTCTAACTTGAAAGAGAATTTAAGTTGTTATTCAAGGTTGAAGACAGAATGTAATCAGCACAACAACAGTTTGGCGATGTTGTGTGTGTGTGTGTTTGTGTGTGTGTGCGCGCATGTGTGTGTGTTTGTGTGTGCGCGCGCTTGTGTGTGCGCGCGCATATATGTGTGTTTATAATTGTTTTCTGTGTGGAAGAAAAAAAAGAAAGAGCAACTGTACGTTTCTAATAAATTACAAAGCAGGCGGCAAGTTTAATAAACTAAAGAGGTCTGAATTTTGTTTGCACACACAGGAACCATTTTAGTTCTAAATAAAAGAGGATTATTATTATTATTATTGAAGGAAGTGAGGAAAAAGAATAAACAGAGTGCAAGTTTAAATAATTCAAAGCTCGACGGCTAAATTGGTCAAGAACACTTTTGACAAATGAATTAGACAAACACAAAATTATTTGTTTATTTGTTGCAGAAACACCTAATGCATGTCAGACTTAAAAGGCCGAAGAACATAAAATAAACGTGCCAGTTTAATGTTTATGGGTTAAGGGCAGAATTCAATAAGAAGACAAAAAAATCAGGATTTGCCCCGTGAAGTGTTCGATCGAAAAAGAATACTAGTAGAAAAATAAGGAAATTAGATAGCACGGTCGATGCCTGCAGAAAACTACAAGAAGAAGGAGAAGGAGAACAATGAAGTGTGGAAGAGTGGGTGGGTGAATAATAATAATAAGAAGAAGAAGAAGAAGAAGAAGAAGAAGAAGAAGAAGAAGAAGAAGAAGAAGAAGAAGAAGAAGAAGAAGAAGAAAGAAAGAAAGAAAGAAAGAAAGAAAGAAAGAAAGAAAGAAAGAAAGAAAGAAAGAAAGAAAGAAAGAAAGAATGGCAGGAAGGAAGAAAAAAAGAAAGAAGAAGACGAAGAAGAACAAGAACAAGAACAAGAACAAGAACAAGAAGAACAAGAACAAGAACAAGAAGGAGGAGGAAGATGGAATAAAATGCAGATTAAAAAATAAGGAATTTCAATCGATGGTCAATGCCCTGGAGACGAAAGCAAAAGAATGCCACAAAAAAAAAGTTGGAAAAAATAAAATGTAATCACAAACAAGTAGGAGAAGAAAAAAAGGAAAAGGAACCGGATGATGAAAAGAAGGAGAACGACAAGGAGAAGAGGAACGTGAACGGCTGGATGAAAGCAAATACCTGGGAGCGACATATACTGGCACAGAGACATAGAATCGGACAGAGAAGAAGAAGAAGAAGAAGAAGAAGAAGAAGAAGAAGAAGAAGAAGAAGAAGAAGAAGAAGAAGAAGAAGAAAAACAACAACAACAACAACAACAACAACAACAACAATAACAGCAGCAGCAGCAACGACGACGACGATGACAACGACGTATGGCAAAACTATGAATAAAAAAAATACGATTGTCAATAAATTGGCGTGGGAGAGTAAATGAAGGGGTGGGGGGTGGGCGGGGGGTAGGGGAATAAAAAGATGTTAGAAGATAGAGAAATCCATAAAGCGGGAAGGGGAGTGGGATAGGGAGGGGAGTTGTTGGGGGGGAGGGGTGAAAGGGTTAGAAAATGAAGACTGTACACACAACACTTGTCAGAAAATAAAATGTCTTCAATGGCTTGAAGTCTCGCACAAATGATTACAGCCGCCTGTGCCCCAAAATAGAACGGAACGCATTTTTGATTCAGTCGACGGAAAAAAGACTGTGTGGTTCGAACCAGTTCTGCGCATACAGCATTGAAAAGAAAAAAAAAAAGAAAATAGACAATCGATACAGCATTGGAAAGAAAAATAAGAAAAGTCTTTGTATACAGGAATTAATTCTGTATTGACAAAAAATGGAACGATAAATGTAAGTACATTAATCTCCTTGTAATTTTTATGGGGACGATACATAATTCTGGATTTTATAGTCTGTATTTTGTTTTCTGTAAGCTATAAGAACGAACACATTTTATGGGTGGAAAAAATCCTTACCGACAAAAATTGCAAAGATGAAAAGTACTTTGTGTACAGACATACTTTGTGTACAGACACGTTTTGTAAATGTATTATGTATAAACCAGTTCTGCAAAGGTTAAACAGCGCCCAAAAGAAAACTCAAAGGACAAAGCCCATATTACTCACATGCTCCTTATGGAACTCAATATTTAACACGAAAATGAGTGCCCAGGAGAAACAAAATGAAATGGTGGCATTAAAATGCAAAGTAATACCTACTTTGATCTTTCTATGCGCTTGACCTTGAGATGACACTGACCGCTAGCTCCAAATCGACTCGTGTAATATCAAATAAAGTACAGCAAAAGTTGTATTGTGCCAAAAAAAACGGTGACCTTGGGATAACCTTGACCTACAGTGACCTTGATCTTGGGATGACCTTGACTCTCACATGATCTCTAATGCATGTATGATGACCTATTTTTGTATGATTTTGCAAGGCAAAAACGGAACATATATAAAAGGTCAATATATAAACTCTAAATACAACAAGATTGGACTTTACCTCTCTCATAGTTTAGGGTCAAGGTCACTTCAAAGTACCTATACCAACCGACTTTGGAAGGTTCCAGTAACCTTAATCTTTGAGTGAGTTTGACAAAATGTGCATAATGTGTGTGTGTCTCGTGAGATATTTTTTAACATGCATCAAAGAATCATAAATTCAATATTAATAACCTTTAAAACAAAAAAAAGGACAATTTTGTGCATGTTAAAATTTGACAGTTTTTCACTAACAGTTATGACCCTGTGACCTTGACCTTGAAGTGATGTCATTCATTCACTGATCATTTTCGAGATCTTCTAGGTATACACCATATTTCCAAGTTTGGTGGCGATAGTTTAAATAGGCTGTGAGTACTTAGCCACTTTAAAGTGTTTGCCCAGACAGACGGCGGACGGGTAACAGACAGGCAGACGGACGGACTTTTTTTCCGAGTGTAATGTGGTGTCATCTGCAAAGAGTTCACAAGAAGTAGAAGTATAAATGGGGAAGATTATTTATATAGAAAGAAAATAGTAAAGGTCCTAAGATCGATCCTTAAGGTACTCCAATAATAACAGCCTCAAACTGTCATATTTGGTTATTAATTAAACAAACACGCACTGCTCTCTGTCAGAAATAAAATGTTTTTTATGATCAAGTGATTTAAAGCTAATACCATATAATTGTAATTTATGTAATAGGAGGCCATGGTCAATTACATCAAACGCTTTTGGGAAGTCAACAAATAATGCTCCGGAAAACGTGTGCTCATTAATAGTATTAAACCATTGTTCTATCTATAGATGAATGAATAAAATGTAAATGTATACGCCTAACCTTTTACAAGCCCTAGGCGTTTACAATGGCAAACATTAACACATTCAGACATACAATACAATCTGACCAAACACAGCAGTTGTGTAATATGAAGAGGAAAGTTTAGTGTGGAAGATGGAAGAGATGAGTTTTTAAAGAGGTTTTGAATGACAGCATAGAAGTAAAGTGACGGAGTGAATGAGAGAGTTTATTCCAGATAGATGGGGCCTGGTAGGAAAAGGTGCGCTGGCCATAGGTTTTGGAGCGTACGGTTGGGATTTTAAAAAAACGGGTATCTGCAGAAGATCTAAGAGAGCGATTGGGGGAATAGGTTTCGAGAAGGTCGAAGAGATAGCTGGGAGAAGTCAGGTCAAAATTTTCTGAAGCAGAGTGTAGAAATTTTGTGCTGGATTCTGTGCTGTACTGGCAGCCAGTGAAGGGTTTGAAGATGTAAGAGCTGTATGACAAGAAAGCTTAGCTCTGAAGCCAGATTGATTTTCATGTAACAGGTTGGTTTTTGTGAAATGGTCTAGAATATGGTTGTTACTGTGTTTTTCAAGCGGCTTAGATATGATAGAAAGAATTAAAATAGGTATATATTTGTATGGGTCAGAACTATCACCAGACTTTAAAAGCGGAATAACTGTAGCTTGTTTAAACATGATAGGAAAACCCGATTTGTCAATGCATAAGCCTACATTGTATATATACGTTACAGTTTCAGTAATAAGCGGAGTGGACAGTTTTAATATTTTACCATCTAATTCATCAACTCCTCTTGAATTTGTTTGCTTAAGGTTTCTTAATGTTTTATAAACAAATTCCGTTGACACAAAAGGAATATAGGTTTTGTTTTTAATGTTTTTGGACTGACAAAATTCTGTTAATTTATGTAGATTAATTTCTTTTGATTTGCCATCATAATTCTATCAGACTTTTGACAAAATGAAAATTCTGTGTATTAGGGGAAATATTTTAATTACTGTAGATGAAGGTGATTGGTTTGTTAAATGATTATTTGCTTTCCAAATAATTTTAGAACTGTTTTTGGATAATACTAAATTTGTAATATGTTTTCGTTTTCTTTCTGATGAGAGACGTTACTTCATTTATCTGTTTTTTATATTCACTTTCATTACAATGTTTCTTTAAATAGTCTCTAAAATTAATAGCTTGTTATTCACTGTCAAGCCAATTTGGTTTAGAATAGTATTTAACTCGTTTTGCAAAACTAGGAGCATGTTATATCTATATATATATATATATATATATATATATATATATATATATATATATATATATATATATATATATATATATATATATATATATATATATATATATATATATATATATATATATATATAGTGTATATATCTATATATACCAGTATGTTAAAGCATTCTCTGTGTTAGTAAAATTACATTTGAGAGATTGCTATTATGAAGGTTTAATAGAAAATCATCTTCTTTAAATTTAGAAAATGATAAACATGTTTTAATTTTATGACCTGGTTTGGGTATATTAGCTCCCTTCTTTTTTAATTTTGGGTAATGGTCGCTGCAACCATATACTGGTACACACACTTCTATAGCATTTTGTTACATGCGTAAATATGATCAATGAGTGTACTAGTATCTATTCTTGTTGGCGTTGTTACTAATTGTTCAATATTACAAAGTTGAATAACTGTTGTCCAGTGTTTGTTTGATTTATACAGATCAATATTAAAATCACCCAATAAAAAATAACAACCCTTTGCAGGGCCGGATCCAGGGGGATTGTTTTATGCAAAGAGGTTTAATTTTTTTAAAATTGTTTTTAAAACATTGCAGTTTTTATTTACTTTTGGTCCAAATAGTTATTTATAGACAATTCAACGGAAATCCATTTCAAGGGATCCGTTGAAACGTCCAAAGCGTTTTCCCGTTGAAACGACCAAGTAACCCAACCACTAAGCCTAAATTAGTAAATGCAGCCATATTTTCCTGTTCTGTCCGCAAGCCTCTTCCAGCACCTTCACCTTGATACTGCCCTAATCCCCCAAAAACGACTTTTTAGAAATATTAATTAAGATGCTAAGTTGATAATTATGAACTATAATTCGTTGCCTGGTTTGGTGAAGTCAGCAAAATGGCAAATGCTTTGACAACTGATGTTATTGTTCCTCGTCAAGCATCCCGACAGACTCTCCGTGACAACCAACCTGCGGCCACTCCAGAAGAATATTTCAAGATTAGCATTGCCATTCCTTTCTTGGAACACCTGTCAACCGAATTGGACTCGAGGTTCAAAAATGCTGACCTAGCAAGTTGATGGTCTCTGTCTGGTGCCAAGCACTTTAATAGACAACCAGGATGGTTTCATGCAGGTTCCAGAAGGGGTGAAGACACTGGCAATGTTGTGGGAGTCTGACCTACCAGACAACGCTACCCTTGATGCAGAATACCAACGGTGGGTTTGCAAATGGCGAAGTGCTGCTGAGAATGCGACAGCTATCATCCCATCCACGGCATCAGAAGCACTGAAACATTGTGATGGGGATTTTTATCCCAAACTGTTCATCATGCTTAAGAACCTTTGCACCCTGCCTGTCACTACTGCCGAGTGTGAGCGTTCAAACAGTCAGTTGCGCAACCTGAAAAACTACCTGCGCTCTACAATGGGGCAACAGAGGCTCAATGGACTTGCTTTACTGAAAGTGCACAGGGATGTTGATATTGACTTCAAAGAGGCAGTGAACTGTTTTGCCAGAAGATACAATTCACAAATGGTACTAATGCCGGAGAACCTAGTGCAGCAAGACTGAAAGTGAAAACAGGGCGGTGATGTTCATAAACTACAAGGTAAAGCTTTATACCGTTAGCGATCGACAAAAAGTAGTGAATAATAATAGTATACAAAACATCTCTGCTGATAAATAAATGTTTGTGTGTGTGTGTTGTTGTTGTTGTTTTTTTAAGGGAGGTGCAGAGGATAATTTTTGTACCTCAGAGTTTGTCAGTTCAACTGTTAAAAAAGCTCAAAGTCCCAGACCATCACAAATGGCTTTTTAAGGGTTCAGATAGCACCAGATTGCACCATTTTGCATCCTTGAAAAAAAAATTTCCGGGGGGGCATGCCCCCAGACCCCCCTAGAAGGCTCGGCGCTTCGCGCCTTCGCTGAACCTATAACCCCCCCCTTCGACTTTCCCCAGGTCCGGCCCTGCTTTGGATTCTTATAATACGGCATCAATCATAGAATTGAAGTGATTAAACCAGTTTACATGTTCTGTTGGATGTCTGTATAAAAATACAGTCATAATGGGAGCTGCACGTTTTATGTCAATTTGTATCCATAGATTCTACATTATGCTGTTCAAGAAGATAAAGATGCTTATGTTTCATTGTTACGCTTATATAAACTAATAACCCTGTTTCGTTATCTTTTTCTCTGTGATTTTATAATAACGAATAGCCAGGCTCTCCTATTTCTGGGTCATAATTATGACTTGTCACATAACCACGATTCAGAAGAAAAAAACATATATGTAGATGTAGTGTAAGCAAGGTGGTATCGTGTGAGAAGAAAAAGAAGAAGGGAGAAGCATAGGCATGAAGGAGATCATCACAATCATGATCATCACCTTCTTCTTCTTCTTCTTCTTCTTCTTCTTCTTCTTCTTCTTCTTCTTCTTCTTCTTCTTCTTCTTCTTTTTCTTCTTCTTCAGCAAACATCAAAACAAGAGTAAAAACTAAACAAACATACACTTCTTCTTCTTCTTCTTCTTCTTCTTCTTCTTCTTCTTCTTCTTCTTCTTCTTCTTCTTCTTCAGCAAATAACAAAACAAGAGTAAAAGCAAAACAAACACACACAAAAACCGACGACAACAAAACAAAAAGGGCAGTTGACAGTGGATACAAAACGAAACTGACAAAACGGATGCGTTAATAATAAATGAAGCTGACAAAGGGTGAGGCGATGTACTGGTAGATTGGCATTCCTAACACAGCTGACAAAATAAAACAAAGAACAAATACGCGCAAATATAATTATGTGCAGCGTAGATGTAATATTTCTTTGTGTTTTAAACCTTTTCTTTTTTTAATCCATCGCTTTGTGAAGAAAGTGTTAATTAAATTAGTAAGTCAATGTAAATATTTTAACGTAAATTTTCGGTGAAAAGGTCGAGAGGTGTTAACGAGCTCTACACAGGGCCAGCTTTATGAGGGTTTTGTTTTTCTCGTCCCATTCGCTTTTTTAAATTTTGGTTTTGTTTCTGGGTGTGTTTATCTTTATACCTGGTTCTGTAGAAATCCAGGTTACATTTTAACAACCGGGTGCTTTGGGTTGTTTTCTGTGCGAAGTTTAGTTCTACTTTTCGTGCGATGAAATACTGAATAAAATAAACTCGATGATATTGGTATAGACAGGTGCAAACGTGTACTATTCAAATCTTAAAATGGTTTGTAAAAACAAAATTTAAACAAACATTTTTAACGTTTAAAGATTATATCATAGAAAAGAAAAAAAGTGTACTGTTGAATCTTAGAACTGATCGTAGAATTTAAAAAAATTGAAAACAGTTTTTAAAAATTTTCAAATGGTTAAAGAAGCGATAAACGTGCATTCCAAAGTTGGCAATCCATTAGAAGCAAGTCTTTTTAATTAAAGCGTCAAAGCATCAGCTGTACTCAAAGGTCCTCCACTTATAGCCATAAAAAACGTTCTCATGTCTTTTACAAATATAAATTGTCAGTGGTATTAACAACTGAAGTGAGTCCACATTGCTGCGACAACAAAAAACTGATTTTAAAACTATTTTGATATTTGGATTTAAAATATATACTCTTATCAACTATGCAAGAGTGAAATCCGGGTGACTTTCTCAACGAAAGCTCGGCAGCTGCAAGACGGCTCCTATCCTATCCTATCCTGTCCCATAACCCGAAGGTCGTAGGGGCACCACAGATGATCGTTTAACCAGCATACTCCATCTTTCTCTGTCCTCAGCAGTCCTCATGGCTTCGCTCAGTGTCAAACCAGTCCATTCTCGAATGTTGTCCTCCCACCTCTTTTTCGGTCTCCCCCTTCTTCTACCTCCTTGCACTGTGCCTTGCAGAATGGTCTTTGCAAGGCCTGATGATCTGGTGACGTGGCCATACCATCGGAGTTTCCGTTTCTTCACCACTGTGAGCAGGTCATCGTGTTGTCCAATGGCTTGTGTGATGGTCTGTCGGACTTCGTCGTTGGTGATGTGTTGGGTATAGGAAATGCACAGAAGTCTTCTGTAGCACCTCATCTCCATGCTTTGTATTCTTCGTTGGAGATCTGCTGTGAGGGTCCATGCTTCGCAAGCATATAGGAAGATGGAGATGACCAGAGAGCGCAGCACTGCCGTGATTTGACAAAACCGAGTAAGTCCACCTAAGGTCGAAAATGAGTTTTTTGCGCCATCAAACTTGCAAGAGAATGACGCATCTTACCTGTAAAAATCAAATCCGAACTATGTTTAGATTTGGAGATATCATAGAGTAAGTCCTTGTTAAAAAAACATTTAAGTGGGGGAATAAACTAACAAAACCAAGCAAGTCCACTGCGATTTTGTTTCGGCGATCCTCTGGCTGATGCTCGAGTTGGCATGATGACGTCATCTTCTATAATAAACTGACAAAAAAAATAAGTCCTACCGACCAATGAGAAAGTGCCTTACGATGAAGTGGACCAGTGAGAATCCATGTTATTGCTGCTGTGCAATATTATTTTCCTGTGAAAAACGATGACGAAATTTCAGTCAGCAAATTACGTGTTCGGCTTTTTGAAAAAGAGTTTTCTTCATGTACTTTCCTGCCCACCATGAAGGATCCTGTGGCTCTTCCGCCTATGCGGCAACTTCCACGAGGTGTGGAAACAAACAAACTATCATATCCTACCCTACTTTGTCCCGTAACCCTGAGGTCGTAGGGGCACCACAGATGATCGTTTAACCAACATACTCCATCTTTCCCTGTCCTCAGCAGCCCTGATGGCTTCGCTCAGTGTCAAACCAGTCCATTCTCGAATGTTGTCCTCCCACCTCTTTTTCGGTCTCTCTCTTCTTCTACCTCCTTGCACTGTGCCTTGCAGAATAGTCTTCTTCACCACTGTGAGCAGGTCATCGTGTTGTCCAATAGCTTGTGTGATGGTCTGTCGGACTTCGTCGTTGGTGATGTGCTGGGTATAGGAAAAGCCCAGAAGTCTTCTGTAGCACCTCATCTCCATGCTTTGTATTCTTGGTTGGAGATCTGCTGTGAGGGTCAATGCTTCGCAAGCATATAGGAAGATGGAGATGACAAGGGAGCGCAGCAGTCTTACTTTGGAATGTAGACTGATGGTTCTGTCTTTCCAAATGGGCTTCAACCTTGTCAGGGCAGCAGTTGTTTGTGCGATCCTGGAGAGGACTTCCTGCCGAGACCCATTGTCTGACACAATGGCTCCTAAATATTTGAAGCTGTGCACTGTGTTGAGGGATTGGCCTTGTACTTTGATGTCCGTGTTGATGCCATTGGTGTTGTTGGTCATCATTTTGGTCTTCTCTGCACTTATTTCCATTCCATAAGCTCTGGAGGTGGTGTCAAGCCTCTGTACAAGCTGTTCAAGTTCTTGTTCCTCTCCAGCCAATCCATCAATATCATCCGCAAAACGAAGATTGGAGATTGCTCTGCCCCCTATGCTGACTGTGCCTTCGTGATCTGCAAGAGCATCTGATATGATGCGCTCTAGGAAGATGTTGAAGAGTGTTGGAGAGAGTAGGCATCCTTGACGCACACCGATTGTTGTTCTGAACCAGTTCCCGATGACGCTGTTATGGAGGACTGCACTGGTAGCCTTGTCATACAGGCTTTTGATGACTTCTATAATTTTAGGGCTGATGTTGTACACTTTCATGGTTGCCCATAGAGCTGCATGCCAGACTCGGTCAAATGCCTTCTTGAAGTCTATGAACACATGATATAGATGTTGTTGGTGCTGTAGGTATTTCTCACAGATTATTCTGAGGTTGAAAATCTGTTCAGTGGTACTTCGCCCTGCCATGAATCCTGCTTGTTCTTCAGCTATGATTTGTTCAGCTTGTGGTTTCAACCTGTTGAGTATTATTTTCAGGAGGACCTTGCTGGGATGGCTGATGAGGCTGATGGTGCGGTAATTTTCACACTCCTGAAGGTTACCTTTTTTGGGAAGAGTGATGACAAGCGACTGGGTCCATGGTGTAGGCCATTCCCCACTCTGCCAGATCTTGTTACAGATAATGGTGAGAGCATCAGTCATCGCTTCTCCTCCTGCTTGTAGCAGTTCCGCTGGTATGTTGTCCACTCCCGCTGACTTCCCTTTCTTCAGCGATTGCACTGCTGCCTCAACTTCTTCCCGGAGAATTGGGAGGATTTCTTCTTCTTCTTTGCTCTCGGGACATGCTAGAACTGATGGGTCTCCATTTGGTGTATGGTTGTAAAGGTCAGAGCAGTACTCTGTCCATCTGTCCAAGACTTCTTGTTCTTCTGTAAGGCATATGCCAGACTTGCTTTGGATAGTGGAGACTTTGGGCTGTTTAACACTTGTCAGCCGCTTCACAGTCTGGTAGGCCTTCTTGCTGTTGTTCTTGTTCAGATTGTTCTCTATTTCCTGGCATTGATCTTCTATCCAGTTCTCCTTTGCTGTGCGCATGCCTTTTCGGATGTCATTGTTGATTTTTGGGTAGACATCAGCTCCCTGTGAGGTGTTCTTTTTCTTTTTTAACTCTCTTCGTTTATCACACAGATCCAAAAGTTCAGGTGTGATCCACGGCTTCTTCTTTGGTCGGTGCTTGCCAAGGATCTCAGTGGCGGCATCTGTTACAGCTGAGTTGAAGGTATTGGTCATGGTGTTGACATCTACTTCGCCTGCCCCCAAAATAAGCAGTGGTGCAAATTTCCCTCCAATTGTGGCCTGAAATATTTTTGCCACCTCCGGGTCTTGCAGTTTGTCCAGGTCGAACTTCAGCCTAGTGCACTTTGCTGTATTTACTCTCTTCAAATGGAGCCTGAAAGACATCATCACGAGATCGTGGTCACTTCCAATGTCTGCTCCTGGAAAAGTGCGTGTCCTGCCAATGTTGATGCTTGATCTGAAGCGTTTCTTGACCATGATGTAGTCGATCTGGTTGTGATGTTCCCCGCCGGGACTGTGCCATGTCCATCGTCTGGATTTTTTGTGGAGACCAAGCGTGTTTGCCAGTACCAGATTGTTGTATCTGGCAAACTCCAATAGCCTCAGACCCCTGTCATTTGTCTCGTTGTTGCAGTGGGGTCCACATGTGTCTCCCCAGTTGTGGTGCGCATCTTGGCCAACCTTGGCATTCCAGTCGCCTTGCACTATGACTATGTCCTTCTTCGGCACTTGGTCAAGGACCGCCTGTATATTTTCATAAAAATCCTCCACTTCGCTGTCTTCATAGTCTGATGTTGGGGCATAGGCCTGGATGATGGTAATGTTGAAAGGGGTTGCTCTCAGACGGATGGTAATGAGTCTACTGGAGACTGGGCGGCAACCCATGACAGTGGCTAGGATGTTCTTGTGGACCAAGAATCCAACGCCGTGTTCGTGCCTGTCATCTCTACCGCTGAAATAGAGCTTGTGGCCTTTGTCAGTCGTTGTTTCACCTAGGCCTTTCCAGCGCAGTTCGCTGATACCTAGAACGTTCCATCGATAGTGGTCCAGCTCGTGGGCCAGTTCTTCTAATTTTCCTTCCGCAGTTAGGGTCCTGACATTCCAGGTTCCTATGACGATGTTGTTTCTCGTGCGGATCTTGCTAATTTGTCCATCAGTAGCATACTTAACACCTCCGTCCTGGTGGCCAACGGAAGGCGCGGTCCTTGTGTAGCCGGGCGACGACCGATCCGGCATGGAATTAGTGGATAGCCTCATCATGTGTTGTGTCTTGGGCAAAAAAGACCTGGCAGGGCCCAATCCTCTCCAGGCTGTTGGCCACAGCCGAAATCCACGAATACAGTGTGGCTCGCCTTGGCCCTGAGCACGTGGTCGTTGAACCTGTAGTAACGTGAGGTTCCTCCGCCCTGGCCGGTGACTTCTGTGTAGAAGACTTTCGCCCAGTGATGCCGTGCTAACATCACCCCTGTTAGTCGCCTCTTACGACACGCCGGGAAACGTTGGGTCTATTCTATTTGCCCGAACCCACAGAGCACTAAAGACGCTAAAGACGGCTCCAGCATTGTAAAAATCGACAGAGTTATTTTGAAATTACTATGCAAAATTACAGCACTATAGCTTCTTGCCTTACTTAGTCAGTTGTAACCTTAGTAAAGTAATGTTGCTCTGCAGAAGACGACAGAAGTCTACTGTGGGCTACACTTTTGTATGCTGACGCTGGCTCAGTAGGTAATGACACCATCCAGCTTACGTATAGCAGTAGTACAGCCACCCACGCTAGAGGGCGCCTCTTGTAGTTTTAGATTTTCCCCAGCTTCCTGCTGACCACAGGGAAAGAGACTCAGTCGCTGTTCAACTTGCATCCAGTAAGGAGCTTAGCTCTAAGGGATCTCTCTACTTGAAGACTAAAAGCAGGAACTGTTGAAATTCTATTCAACCTAGTTAGCCACAGCCTGACATTGTCAAAAAGACGAGCAGGCATCGAGGGCCCGAGCAGAAGAAAGACAAGTAAAAGTCTTTACTGACATTCGGCCTGCATTGGAACCTCACGCACTGAGCGACGAGGGCCCGCCAGTCTGTCAACAAGGAGAAGAACCCACCACAACACAGCTCATCGAATCTAAAGTTAAGTTATATTTGCACCAGTGCACCAAAACTGTTAGCAAAGGACATCAATAGTCCACCTTTCCAGAAGATTGACCCTTTGGGCAGAACGCACGAGTAGCCCGATGATGAAACAGTAGCTGCATAGAATTATCAAGGAGCGAACCATTCAAAGTGATATTTGGACTTAGTATCGTGATTAGCAGATCTTGTATAGAGTAGAGGAAATAAATGTGTGATATTTACTGTTAACAATTGGCTGGACTACCTATGTTTCATAGCCGTGTGAGAGCTAGTGTGACAGTGATCTTTTACCATTTTCTTTCTATCTCTGTAAACCCAGCCTAAACTCAGACCGAGCTAAACTTATAAATGTATTCAGATGAGTAACCAGGAGATTTACTAGCGATCCCCATCGACGAAAGACGAGTGGGTAATAGCATTCCATTGTGCAGAGCCCAGCAACAATAGACCCACCGTCACATTGACTTTACTTGACTTCTTGATTTTACTTTTAGGCAAATGCATTCGGGTAGGAATGAAAGGCCTATTGGACGAGCAGTACAAAAGAATACAAATAAAATATAATTATGCATAGCACATGCTAACACCGGTATTATCTACAGAAGACTGCAACTAGTTAATATAATGATACAATTCTATACAGGCAAAACTACATTCTTCAGAGACGTACACATAAACGAACCGCTGACGACGACGACGATCATGACGAGGAGAGGGATGATGATGATGATGATGAGGAGGAGGAGGAGGAGGAGGAGGAGGAGGAGGATGAGGATGATGATGAGGATGTAGCAGGTTGGTGATAATGGTAACGACAAACTTTTATACAGCTGAATCCTAATAATAATAAATAATAATGAATGGTACTTATATCGCGCAAATCTCACATTGTGACTCATTGCGCACCCACTCGCATTCATCCATTGTACATCCTGTCATTACAACACATATGACATAATATTACAATAAAATAAAAACAACAATAATAATAATTATTATTTGAATGCAAGCTTGAACAGATACGTTTTTAGTTGTGATTTGAATGTCGCCAAGTCAGGTACGCCTCTCATGTTTGCCGGCAGCGAATTCCAGAGAGTAGGCGCAGCAAAAGAAAATGCACGTTCTCCGAAAGTTTTCATATGTCGGCGTGGCGCTGTCAAAAGACGTTCAGACGAAGAACGTATTGCCCGAGTTGGTTTATAGGCTACAAGTGCATTGGCTAGGTAGGATGGTAGTGTGCCTTCAAAGAATCGAAAAGCCAAAACGCAGACCTTGAATTGAATGCGAAACTTCACCGGCAGCCAGTGAAGCTTGCATATTAAGGGAGTGGTGTGATCCCTTTTCTTCCGTTTCAAAATGAGACGTGCTGCGTTGTTTTGTACGCGTTGAAGGCGATTTATCTGTTCAGCTGGAAGACCAACCAGAACAGAATTGCAGAAGTCAAGCCGTGATGTCACAAAAGCATTGACAAGAGCTGCACACGCTGACTCGGTTAAAAACGGTCGAATAGAGGCAATGCGCCTCATCTCGAGAAAAGTAGCATGACAAATAGTACCAATTTGATCTTGCATTGACAAAGTTTGGTCGATTTTGACTCCAAGATAGCGCACGGAATCTTGGTACGGAATGCTGCTGCCATTTACAACTAGGGAGTCGCTGCCGACCTGCCTGAGACACGAGGCTTTGCCTACAGGCATGATTTCAGTTTTTTTCATAGTTCAATTTGAGCTTCTTGCTATCCATCCAGGAAAGGACATCATGGATGCAATCCTCCACATTTTCCTAACAGTACAGCCTCATTACACTCAAAAGACGGCAGCAAGCACAGTTGGTGACTCGAGCGGCTTGAGTTAGATCTTGGCCAGCGCCTTGAGTAGCTCTAGATCTGGAAAAGCGCTATATAAGAACGATTAAAACAAAAATAACAAAGAAATAAATTTTCAAAAAAGAAGAATGTATGAACAAATAACCTGATATAAGTATGCATAACTAAGAAAGACAGACAGACAGACTGAGAAGAACGGAAGAATATAGTTATGAACAAAGAACCTGATATAAATATGCCTAACTATGAACATGGTAGTATATATTAAGACAAAACAGCAAACGAAGCCAAACCAAAATGTACGCACCAATATAACCAGTAAGAATCCATGATACAGATCACACCAAAACGTACTCCAACGATGCAATCACGATAACATCATACACATATGTATTGAGTACAACGCTTCATAAAGTTTGGACCGAAAACACCCCAGTTATTGACTATACATGATAGCAGGCCTAAATTAGTGAAAAAAATAACTGAGTCCTTTTTCACTGTGAAACGTTTTACCATGAAGAAGCCTTTCTTTAATAAAGGCGACAATTTCGATGAAGAATTGTTTCTACGACTTGTTTTTCTTTTCTTTTGTTTTTCCCCGGCTAGCAAAAAAAAAAAAAACGTTATGAAATTACAATATATTAATTATTAGACGTTCAGTGCGTGCTCTGACGAAAACAAATGAAAAATGTCATAATAAAGTTCACAACAATAACACTGTATTTTGTTCTCCTACTACACTTCATCCCATTATAGGCCTACAACATTCTAGGTCTATGCTATTGACATAATAGACTGAAAATATCAGCTAATAATAATAGGCCTATATTCCTTGACGTTGTAAGAAAGACATTGCTCTTAATGTACTGAAACAAGAAAGACATAAACAAATTTAGGAACTAGAAGTCACTCCTAAAAAGATGGAAATGGACTTAATTGATAGCATCTTCCTCCTGGGAAAAGTTCGAACCAATATAAGGTATCCCCCTTTCACATCTGCACATTAATTTGAACTGTGTGATTAATTTTAATGTAAAATGTTACGTTTTACCCTTAGGGAGCCCTATATTTAATAAAGGCGAGAATTTGGAAAATTATATACGACTTGTATTGTATTGAAGGGCTTTTATTTGTCTGTTTCTTGTGCTAGTATCATTCCATGTACAATGTAGCCTACACTAACCTGCCCAGTAAGCGCTTCAACATAAACCTGTTAACAAAAGCTCAAAGTCCACACTGCGTCGAAAAGAAAGCGTTATTATAAGGATTTGAACCAAGCCTCTCCCGTAGCAGTATTTGAACTGGCGCTTGTGCTAGTGACAAACTAGTATTGTTTCATGTATATGAGCACTGCGAACCAACCTTATGATGACGTTTTATGTTTCGTTTCTGTCAAATTGAACCAAAGAGCTTAACTGATTGAACTAAACACGCTGGTCAAGCTCCCGATTTAAATTATTATAAGTTGAAAGACTAATACAACTGCGTTAATGTTAATGTTAAAACAAACTGTATTTTTAAAAAATGCAATAAAAGAGTTTAAACGACTCCTCCTCCTAACTCCCAACCCAATCTAACAATACAATAAACAACCGCCTAGGCTAGTGATAACATTATTTTATTGTTTGGTGTACACTACAAATAAATCATGTAAGTTTTATGGCGACAAATAGGCCAACTGTTTATTTCTGCTGTGTCATATGCGAAACACACCTTGACAATATTTGCAATACTAAAAGAAAAAGCTTAAGACTAAAAGTGAGTTGGCATAAGAAACCAAACGAATCCATTCCGCTTTACAATACAACGTGAGCGATGTTATCACAAAAAAACAAAAGTGTTACAACTGCATTTGCCTAAGAAAATCTTTTCTTAAAGGTTTTGAATTAAATATATTCTAGCACATATAAGGCCTACCAAATTAAGACTAAAACATATTAAACTTTACAATTATAAAAAAGGCGTTTAAAGTTAACGTGGCATTATTGTACGGAAGAACATTTCATTATGTATCCTGGATAAAGTTGAACGACAACATATGGTGCCATTTCCCACTACCTACATAAACCCCCATTAATGATCAAATAAAACTAAGAATTTGTAGAGCTTACAATATTATGAACACTTAAGTCTAACAAAGCCTGATATTCGAAACAAAGCCCTTACAGGCCTATAATGAATGGAAGCCACCCACTAACATACAACAGGTCCAAACTACTGATACAGGAAAACGGAAACCTTTACGATAATAACATTAAAGAAGGCTAGCATTCTTTATTTAATTTAACACCAATACAGTTTATAGTATAAGGCTGAAATAAAACACATCCATTACTTAGGTCTACATTATTTAACAAATAAGACCGAAATCCGTTTAAGAAATAATAGCAATAAGAAAGGTGCCTAACACTAACAAGACAGAAAGCCCACCCAGTAACACAATCGCTGCACGAAAACTAAACTAAACATCAAATTTAAACAATAAAAATAAGATTCACATTAAGTGAAGAACATTTCCTAAAGACCTGCTCTTTCACTTAGCACTAGTTTTAGCTCTGGTCTCGTCCACGGACAATAATAATAACAACAATGACTACACAGTTTTCAGTCGTAACACATCACACTAGCTCTGTGCTGTGTTAAGTTTAGGTAAAACAATTCCCCCAATGTATGTGCAGTACATCCCCCTGAACTACCCTACCAACCAGCCTTGACATAAATCAAACCCACCCACGCAAGTCAGCAGTATACTTACACGTAAGCCTACTGTGCTTGTATAGGCACGGCAGGTACATAGCATTCATTGCAGTAAATGTACAGAGCTAAATGATTATTGTTATACATTATGTACTTTGGTATCATTATCGTTGGGAAATCCTCAGTAATAGGGTGCATAATTAGCCTATCAATTCATTAATTTTGTTTTGCGTTTGTTTCCCTTCGCCGGAGCCATTTAATTGTTACAATTTATCAAAGGGTAACACTTATTGAAGCTTTCCTTTTCTGTGCCCTATAAGTCTTCCTTTTTTTTTTTGCTCGTCTCGCAAATAACATTTTGCTTCAACCTATCAAACAATTTAGCATTAAGTCCAACCATCATTTTGCCATTGGAGGCCAAAGTGCATTACAACGTATCCGTCTTTGAAGAGGGTGTGTGAACACTATGTAATTCGATAGATAACACAGAGATCTGACAAAGCATACTGTAGGGATCATCCCTGCTTATATCGAAATAATTTATAAAGTCTAAGAAATTTCATTTTTCAGTAAAAGGCTAAGCCACAGATTTGAGCTTGTTTATTTTTTTAAATCTTTCTTATATAGCGCATTTCCGGATCAAGAGCTGCTCAAGGCACTGGCCGATACAGGATCTAACTCATGCCACCCGAAGCGCCCACTTGCGCTTTGGGCGAACAGTCTGACGCTATGACGACTGAGCACTATCTTAGGCGACCGGATGAATAGAGGAGAAGGGAAACTATACACTGAAACAACCATCAGACCAAAAGCAACAGTGAGATAGCCAGTGATAAAAGCCAGTGCTTATGTCCGGGCCACCCGGAATCAAACCCGCTGCCTTTTTGTAACACGAGCTCGGCGCTCTACCAACTGTGCTATCCCCTGTCCCATATCCATGAGACTTCATACAATGATCAACAAATGAATGACTTCACTTCAAGGTCAAGGTCACAGGGTCACCAAATGTTATTTCAAACCAGAAGGGCAAAGCCCACAGGACCCACACTTCCCCCTCCACACGGAAACCGCAAAACCCAACAGGAAAACGAGTGCCCAGAAAAACGAAACGATTCAGCGGCATCAAAATGCAAAGCAACACCGACCCCGATCCCTCCGCGCTCCCTGCCCCGAGACTATCCCGACCCCAGGCCCCAAACATACTCATGCACCATTAAATAAACCACAGCAAAAGCCGCACTATGTCCCCCCAAAAACGGTAGCCCTGGGACGACCCCGACCCTCAACGAACCCGACCCCGGGGCGACCTCCCGACCCCCACGCGACTTCCCATGGATGCATGATCAAACAACCAACGCCGCCGCACACCATGGGTCTAGCACAAGCATCAGGACTAAGAGTAACGAATTGGGAAATGGTAATAAATAAATGGTCGTTAATAATTTCATTCATTTTGTCGGAGTCTTCAGTATAGGGGATACAGTGGGGGGAAAAAAGTCATTAAGAAATGTATATTTTATAAACCTAAGAAATTAAATCATAACCCCTTGAATGACATGTATAGTCAGAATAGTCAAAACCTCTCCGACAATCAATATAATTAATAATATACTATATAAATTTTTAAAAAAATCAATTAATAATATAATCAGGGTGCTGTTGTAATGCACTTGAGGCCATGGTAGTGTAGAAATAGTAAACTAAAACTAAACTAAATGCATACACAGACTGAGAAACACTTCCGTGTATAAGGTATAGAGACCAAGGTGACCATAACGTAAAGGCACGCGGGCTTTCACGAAACAGGAGGCTTAAATTATATAAAACCTGCAACAGATATGAACCTGCAACTGCCTCAACCTACGAAAATCACTACTATAAGAAGAAATTATTAACAATTTTAAAAGACTCTTCACTCTAAAAACTCCTTTTCAATTGTAAACCACTGCCCAAGTATAGAACCATTCACTACTATGTCAAAAGACAATAACATACTATAAACATTATACTCAAATGCACAAAATGCACCCATAATTTACCAAAACACTGCCAGTACAGATAATAGATATTACAGTATACAATATTAGTAGTTTTCAGATCTGGAACTAAAGAAGGTCCCTCATGACCATTTTAACCTTACCTTCAGCTTAACCACACAGAACGTGAGCCAGTTATTGACACAAGAAGGGTTTGTTGACACTGTGCTCTGCTGAAGGACACGTGAAATACCATTGTAACACAGCACCAATCGACACTACAGGCATTCCAACCCTCAACCAGTTGAGTTAATTTATTAGTTTAATTTACCGCAACTCACGGTTATAGTTTTCCGAAAGGTATATCAATTGTAAATATTCAAGAATCCATTGACATTTTGTGGCATATAATGTTTATAGATATTAATTAAAGATAGGGGATTGTCCAAGGCCAATCCCTCAACACAGTGCATAGCTTCAAATATTTAGGAGCCATTGTATCAGACAATGGGTCCCGACAGGAAGTCCTCTCCAGGATCGCACAAACAACTGCTGCCCTGACAAGGTTGAAGCCCATTTGGAAAGACAGGACCATCAGTCTACATTCCAAAGTAAGACTGCTGCGCTCCCTTGTCATCTCCATCTTCCTATATGCTTGCGAAGCATGGACCCTCACAGCAGATCTACAACGAAGAATACAAAGCATGGAGATGAGGTGCTACAGAAGACTTCTGTGCATTTCCTATACCCAACACATCACCAACGACGAAGACCGACAGACCATCACACAAGCCATTGGACAACACGATGACCTGCTCACAGTGGTGAAGAAACGGAAACTCCGATGGTATGGCCACATCACCAGATCATCAGGCCTTGCAAAGACTATTCTGCAAGGCACAGTGCAAGGAGGTAGAAGAAGAGTGAGACCGAAAAAAGAGGTGGGAGTACAACATTCGAGAATGGACTGGTTTGACACTGAGCGAAGCCATCAGGGCTGCTGAGGACAGAGAAAGATGGAGTATGCTGGTTAAACGATCATCTGTGGTGCCCCTACGACCTCCGGGTTACGGGACAGGATAGGATAGGATAGGAATTAAAGATATAATGTACATGTCTGCAGTTGGTAAACATATGTAGTAATGTTATTTCTAGGGTCATAGCACAACTTTAAATTGTTAGTTTTGGTTATGTTTGTGTGTGTGCATGTGTGTGTGGGTCCTTGTGTGTGTGCGCGCGCGTGTGTGTGTGCGTGTGCCCATGGGTGAGAATGACTGTGTGGTCTAAAATCACATAATTTTATGTGATCAGACTTTAAAAATAAATTATTGAATTGAATTAAACTGAATTAAAAGGAACTGAACTGGATTATAGCTCCGAGTATATAACTCACTGCAAGCGGCGAAAGCATTCAGTCCATTGGATTTATACTGACAGAAAACAAACATTACGGATTAAAATCTTCCCACGTTGTAAATTAACACCGTATCCAGATGTAACGTGAGCATTCTTACGAAAACAGAATCTATTTGAAAAAGACGTATGGATGTGTATTTACATAAATATAATAACTAAGTTAAGGTTTCATTTTGTCGTCTCAGAGAAAAGAGACAAAAAAGTGTCGGTGGCGAAAAATATAGAGATTGTTTCAAGAAATTGTCGTTGCTTACTTTTCACATTAAAAAAAAACAAGAACAAAAACACAATTTGTTTGGGTATAGTTTAAACCAACAGTAGAGAGAAAGAAGAGGTTTAGGGGTTAAGAGGGTTGAGGGTAGTGCAATAAGTAAGCAATAAAGAGAGAGAGAAAGAAAGAAAGAGAGAGAGAGAGAGAGAGAGAGAGAGAGAGAGAGAGAGAGAGAGAGAGAGAGAGAGAGAGAGAGAGAGAGAGTATAAAATAAGACGACAATTTCATTTTGTAAGGGTAAAAGAGAGTCTTGCCCAAGACACACTGCATGATAAATAGAAACATTCACTCCATAAAGGATCGGTCGTCGCCCGGGTCACCAAGGGCCGCATCTTCCGTTGGCCACTAGGACGGAGGTGATAAGTGTGCTACTGATGGACAACTTAGCAAGATCCGCACCAGAAACAACATCGTCGTAGGAACCTGGAATGTCAGGACCCTAGCTGCGGAAGAAAAATTAGAAGAACTGGCCCATGAGCTGGACCGCTATCGATGGAACGTTTTAGGTTTCAGCGAACTGCGCTGGAAAGTCCAAGATGAAACAAAGACCGACAAAGACCACAAGCTTTATTTCAGCCGTATTGATGACAGGTACGAACAAGGCGTTGGATTTTTGGTCCACAATAACATTCTAGCCACTGTCATGGGTTGCCGCCCATCTCCAGTAGACTGACTCATTACCATTCGTCTGAGAGCAGCCCCTTTCAACATCACCATCATCCAGGCCTATGCCCTAACATCAGACTATGATGACAGCGAAGTGGAGGATTTTTATGAAAATCTACAGGCTGTCCTTGACCAAGTGCCGATGGAGGATATAGTCATGGTGGAAGGTGACTGGAATGCCAAGGTTGGTCAAGATGCGCACCACAACTGGGGAAACACATGTTGACCCCACTGCAACAATGAGACAAATGACAGGGGTCTGAGACTCTTGGAGTTTGCTATATACAAACATATGATACTGGCAAACACGCTTGGTGTCCACAAAAAATCCAGACGATGGACATGGCACAATTTCAGCGGGGAGCATCACAACCAGATCGACTGCATCATGGTTAAAAAACGCTTCAGATCAAGCATCAACATTGGCAGGACACGCACTTTTCCAGGAGCAGACATCGAATTGACCACGATCTCGTGATGATGTCTTTCCGGCTCCACTTGAAAAGAGTAAACACAGAAAAGTGCACTAGACTGAAGTTCGACCTGGACAAACTGCAAGACCCGGAGCTGGCAGAAATATTTCAGGCCACAATTGCAGGGAAATTTGCACCACTGCTCATTTTGGGAGCTGGTGAAGTAGATGTCAGCACCATGACCACCACCTTCAACTCAGGTGTGACAGATGCCGCCAGGGAGATCCTTGGCAAGCACCGGCCAAAGAAGAAGCCTTGGATCACACCTGAAGTGTTTGGATCTGTGTGATAAACGACGAGAGATGAAAAAGAAAAAGGACACCTCACAGAGAGCTGATGCATACCTAAAAATCAACAATAACATCCGAATAGGCGCGCGCTCAGCAAGAGGGAACTGGATAGAAGATCAATGCCAGGAAATAGAGAACAGTCTGAACAAGAACAACAGCAGACTGTGACGCGGCTGACAAGTGTTAAACAGCCCAAGGTCTCCATAATCCAAAGCAAGTCTAGCATATCCTTTACAGAAGAACAAGAAGTCTTGGACAGATGGACAGAGTACTGCTCTGACCTTTACAACCACAAACCAAACGGAGACCCATCAATTCTAGCATGTCCCAAGAACATAAAAGAAGAAGAAATCCTCCCAATTCTCCGAGAAGAAGTTGAGGCAGCAGTGCAATCGCTGAAGAAAGGGAAGTCGGCGGGAGTGGACAACATACCCGCGGAACTGCTTCAAGCAGTAGGAGAAACGTTGATTGACGCACTCACCATTATCTGTAACAAGATCTGGCAGAGTGGGGAGTGGCATACACCATGGACCCAGTCGCTTGTCATCACTCTTCCCCAAAAAGGTAATCTTCAGGAGTGTGAAAATTACCGCACCATCAGCCATCCCAGCAAGGTTCTCCTGAAAAAAATACTCAACAGGTTGAAACCCCAAGCTAAACATATCATAGCTGAAGAACAAGAAGGATTCAGGGCAGGGCAAAATACCACTGAACAGATTTTCAACCTCAGAATAATCTGCGAGAAGTACCTACAGCACCAACATCATCTATATCATGTGTTCGTGGACTGCAAGAAGGCGTTTGACCGAGTCTGGCATGCAGCTCTGTGGGCAACCATGAGAGTGTACAACATCAGCCCTAAAATTATTGAAGTCAACAAAAGCCTGTATGACAAAGCTACCAGTGCAGTCCTCCATAACAGCGCCATCGGAAACTGGTTCAGAAAAACAATCGGTGTGCGTCAAGGACGCCTACTCTCTCCGACACTCTTCAACATCTTTCTAGAGCGCATCATGTCAGATGCCCTTGCAGATCACGAAGGCACAGTCAGCATAGGGGGCAGAGCAATCTCCAACCTCCGTTTTGTGGATGACATTGATGGACTTGCTGGAGAGGAACAAGAACTTGAACAACTGGTACAGAGGCTTGACACCACCTCCAGAGCCTATGGAATGGAAATAAGTGCAGAGAAGACCAAAATGATGACCAACAACACCAATGGCATCAGCATGGACATAATAATAATAATAATAATAATAATAATAATAATAATAATAATAATAATAATAATAATAATAATAATAATAATAATAATAATAATAATAATAATAATAATAATAATAATGGATGCTATATACGCGCCTTTCCCCAAATCAATCAGGCTCAATGCACGGCGATCTGTACCAACATACACGCTCACCTGTCTCATCCACCCTTACACACACACACAACAAATACACATCCATCACTCAAAAAAAGGTGTAAAGGCAGGGAGATTGCTATGGGAAGACGGAAAGAAAATCGAATTTTTTATTTTTATATTGACTGCATCCAGTACAATTATTGAAAGTCAAAGTCCAAGGCCAATCCCTCAACACAGTGCATAGCTTCAAATATGTAGGAGCAATCGTATTAGACAGTTGGGTCCCGACAGGAAGTCATCTCCAGGATCGCACAAACAACTGCTGCTCTGGCAAGTGTGAAGCCCATTTGGATAGACAGTACCATCAGTCTACATTCCAAAGTAAGACGGCTGCGCTCCCTTGTCATCTCCATCTTCCTATATGCTTGCGAAACATTTACCCTCACAGCAGGTTTACAACGAAGAATACTAAGCATGGAGATAAGGTGCTACAGGAGACTTCTGGGCATTTCCTATACCCAGCACATCACCAACGACGAAGACCGACAGACCATCAGATAAGACAGTGGACAACACGATGACCTGCTCACAGTGGTGAAAAAACGGAAACACCGATGGTATGGCCACGTCACCAGATCATCAGGCCTTGCAAAGACCATCCTGCAAGGGACAGCGCAAGGAGGTAGAAGAAGAGGGAGACCGAAAAAGAGGTGGGAGGACAACATTTGAGAATGGACTGGTTTGACACTGAGCGAAGCCATGAGGGTTGCTGAGGACAGAGAAAGATGGAATACGCTGGTTAAACGATCAGCTGTGGTGCCCCTACAACCTCCGAGTTACGGGATAGGATATGATAGGATAGGATAGGAAAAGAGTAAGCGCTGGGTGCGCTTTTTTACATTGTGTCCTTGAGGCTTGTAACAACAACTATTAAATACAACAAAATAATGATGTAGCATTAACATAATTAAACCATAGGAAGGAAATAAGCCCATTAATTAGATAAAATTATTTTCCAGAATTCAAAGCAAAATAATGTGCTGAACATCGATCAACAACAGTTCATGTTTATTTTATTTTTTTCCCATGTGTTTTAAGATACGTGTAATATAAATGAGGTACATTTAGATGTTTGAGTGCGGAGATCTTCAGGAAAATTATTCCAAAAAATGGAACATGAATAAGCTAGACTAATTTTAAAGAGATCAGTCCTTATAATTTAAATATTTATTTTGGGGGGACGATCTGGCAGTTTTCTTGAGGGGGAAAAAGATAAGAAAGATTTGGAAGGTGCATTGCGAGAGAGAGAGAGAGAGGGAGAGAAACACACAGACAGACAGACAGACAGACAGAAGTAGAAGACAGACACACAGAGACAGACAGATAGACAGTCAGACGAGATCGAACACTAGGAAAATATGAATGTGATAATACAGGAATTATATTGAAACAATGAAAACTAGAAAACGGGAATAAAATAGGCAAATATAACGAAGATGCGGATGAGAGCGAGACGAACCTGGGCGCAGAGGTGTTTGAATAACGAAAAAAAAATTAATGTGACCTTGATTTTAACACATAATGAGAAATATGACCTTGTTGAAATTGAATAGCCATCGAACAGTTTTCAGTTTCAACAAGAACAACATTGCAGCGTTCCTAACGAAGAATCTTTCAAACATATTTGAGTTGCACAATTCCTTAATTTTCATTTCCAACAAAAACAAAGTTGCGTGTGCGTGTAATACTATACAACAAGAAGTACAACCATAACCACAACCACAGCATTGCACAATCAACAAAAAGCTTCGCTTTTTATTTTATTTTTTACCAGTTCGCCAACAAAATGTCAAAGGCTCCTTAAACACACATTTAAATAACACACACAGACACACACACACGCACACACACACCCACAAACACACACATACAAACACACACAATGAATGTGATGAGATCGAAGATTTTCATCGATGGACGAATGGAAGCTCTTGTTGGGAATTCAAAAACAGTATGCATATTTCATGTTCAGCTTTTCAGCGACGCACTGTAAGGTTTTGCAATTCGCGCCTGAATGATTATTTTATATTCCTTTCACACAATCAAACTGCAATCATATTGAGATAAAAGCTTTTTTTTCTTTCTTTTTCCCTCAGCGGATAATTATTGGTGTTGATGTTTTTGTTGTTGTTGTTGTTTTAAATTACCTTTTAACATTGTTTATCTGTTTTATCTCATAATGTTTTACCACAATGTTTAGATATTTATCCTTGCGAGAGTTATGTGTGTGTGTGTGTGTGTGTGTGGGTGTGTGTGTGTGTGTGTGTGTGTGCGATGTGAGTGCGCGCGCGTGCGTGCAAGCGCTTAAAGCAAGCTTTAAGTTTGGTTTTGCGCTATAAAAATAAATTATTATTATTATTATTTTTATTATTATTATTATTATTATTATTATTATTATTATTATTATTATTATTATTATTATTATTATTATTATTATTATTTTCAATCCGTTCACAGGTTGCAGCTTTCCTTTCAATTCCTAGCCATTCGCTTGAGTCTTTTTGCAGAAGATATTTCTCTGTGTTTGCACTAACTCTTTGGAACTCTCTGCCCTTCAACCCCCGGCATTTCCAGTCTTTTACCGTGTTTGAAAAGAACCTCAAAACCTACCTCTTTACCAAAATACTTTTAGATCCAGAGCAATCAGTGTGTGAATGAGTGATTAAATAATGGTGTGTGTGTGTGTTCCATCAGTGTCGTTTGTGTAATGTTTTTGGTTTAATAATAATAATAATAATAATAATAATAATAATAATAATAATAATAATAATAATAATAATAATAATAATAATAATAATAATAATAATAATAATAATATTGATTGATTGATTTATTGTTGCTTTAGGTCCAGCGGACTCTTCCGAGCCAAATCAGGACCGGACAACCCCCGATCCGCATAAAAGATCTGCTGAAACAACCCCAGTGGGAAAATTGAATGCCCTCCACCGGCCAGTCACTTTACAATAAAGACATCCCACGCGGGGGACGGCTGAGGGTTGACCTCAACTACGCGAACCCCCGGTTACAAAAACAAAATAGAATACAAACATCATTATAAATCATCAACAAAACACATACATATAAAATGCCTATAGTGCTAAATAGTACAATCATAGGAAGCCCTAGTGACCACCCGGCAGAAAGCGTCCAACACTCCCAAGCTGATCCAACAGACCTCATACACAAACAAGGAGTCTTGTCCAGGAAGAGTTTTCAAGAAAAAAGGTAGGTCATTGATCTAGCGAAGAAGAAGATAGTATAGCAGAGTGAAGGACAGAGCAGGAATAGGAAAGAGTAAATGAGGAAGACAGCGACAGTGGGAATTTAAAGCACTAAATTTCCATAAAGTGGGGATACTATTTCTACTGAAAACCCCCGGCACTCCAACGGGCGCTTTTTCCTAATGACATCAGTTCAAAATGCAGTTCGCACGCATTTATACTTAACGTTAACACCGAAACACGAACGAAAAAAAAGTTAAACAAAGACGATACACTAATAAATTATGCCAAGATAATAACACAAACATGAAAAATAATATTTACAAGTAAACTATAAAAGACAAAGGAGGGAGGGGAAGGAGGAGAGCAGCTAAGGAGTGAAGAGGACAGGGGAGTGGGGTGTGCGGTGTGACGGCGGTGGTCTGAAACAAAAAAGAAAAAACGATGATGGCGATGGGAGGCGAGATCAGACTTTTTTTTAAAGGAAGAGATGAGTTTTCAAGTTGGACTTCAAAGTGGCTATGTTCGGAGAGCTGCGAAGAGAGAGAGGAGGAGAGTTCCAAGTTGAAGGACCAAGCACTGAGAAGGATCGACAGTCTGCAGAGGAGAGTTTGTAGCGGCGTATTTGTTGCGTAAGGGTGTCAGAGGAAGAACGAAGATTTCTAGATGGCTTGTACAAGTTAATGTTCTGGGTGAGGTAGGAAGGGGCTAATCCATGGACGCACTTGTAACAGAAAGTACAGATTTTGTAAGTAATTCTCTGAGATGCAGGAAGCCAGTGGAGAGAATGTAGGAGTGGTATGATCAGATTTTTTTTTCATTTTGAGAACCAGACGGGCAGCTGAGTTCTGAAAACGTTGAAGTAGATGAACAGAACAGGAAGGGAGTCCAGCCAGAAGAGAGTTACAGTAGTCTAAGCGTGACAGGACAAGAGAGGAAATGAGTTTGGTTGTAGCGTCAGTTGTCAGATGCTTGCGGACAAGGCCTAATCTACGTACCTGAAAGTTGCATGTTTGACAGGTTTTGCGGATGAATTCTGACATGGGAAGGGTGTTGTCAGGGATGACGTCAAGGTTTTTGACAGAATATCAAATAGGAATAATGATTTGGCCAAGAGTAACAGTGTCAACAGCGGAATAAGACAGGCTGTGTTTGATACTCGTGAGCATAACTTCAGTTTTGTTAGCATTGAGCTGGAGCTTGTTGGCAGTAATACAGTTGGAAATGTTTTCAAAGCAGTCAGAGATTTTGGTCAGAATAGATGGAAGATTTTGAAAAATGTCACTGTTTTTGAGCTGTGTATCGTCTGCGTAGAAATGGTGGAAGTGTCATGGTTTTGGATTATCTGAGACAGAGGAGAATTATAAATGGTGAATATAACTGAGGCTAGAACTGACCCCTGAGGAACACCGAAGACAAATCTGGACGGTTCAGAAAGGTAGCTGTCGATGGAAAAGATCAGAGAGGTAAGAATGGAACCAGCTTAGGGCACAGTCCTTTATTCCAAAAGAGTTCTCAAGGCGTTGAAGGAGGATGGAGTGGGCGATAGTGTCAAAAGCGGCTGAGAGATCGACAAGGGTCAAAAAATAGATTTTACCAGAGTCAGTGGCAGAGAGGAGGTCGTTCGCGATGTGAAGAACTGCTGATTCAGTAGAGTGGACAGGGCGATAGGCAGACTGGAACAAGAACAAGTTGTTGGATGAGAGATGATGGTTGAACTTTTTCGGGACAACCTTCTCCAGGAGTTTGGATAAGAAAGGGAGATTAGAAACAGGGCGGTAGTTCTTCAAGTCTTCTGCATCAAGATTTCATTTCTTTGGTAGTGGCCGTACGATGGCAGACTTGCAACAGTAGGAACAGAACCAGATTGCAAGAAAGGGCTGACTATGTTGGTGATGTCTAGGAGGAGGTCAATGATACAATCTTTGAAAAGTGATGTAGGGATGGGATCAAGCTCGCATGTATTAAAGGACATGGTACTGAGAATTTCAGCCATTTCAATTTCTGAGGCAGTATGAAAGAAGAAGCGTGGCGTGCGGGTGAAAGGTGGATCATGGGGACATGGCTGACAAGGCGTGCCATCAAGAGATTTGCGAATAGGTTCAATTGTCGAGGTATAAGAAGTTTAAAAAGGATGAAGGTAGGTCAAGTTCAAGTTTTGTTGGAAGAGAAGTGTTGGTGTTCCCCAGGAAGTCATTCATTGTAGAAAATAGTTCTTTGGAAGAAGTAGAGTTCTCAAACTTTGCGTTGTAGTAAGGTATATTATAGCTGCGGATATGGCTTTTCGGACGTCACATTTGCGCTTCTGATAGGTCTGTTTGTGAACTGTAAGTTTGGTAGACCGCTACTTGCGCTCGGCTCTACGCCGCTCCCGTTTGGCCTTGCCGATCTCGGGAGAGAACCACGGCGCAGAAGGACGGTCAAAGATCCAGCGGGACGAAGAAGGAGCATGTTTGTTAAGGAGATGGCTGGGAGTATTATGGAACAAAGAAGCAGGTTCAGAGTCAGAGGAGTAGAAGAAAGTAAGTGGACAGCTTTAGAAGAGAAGGTTTTCTTGTCAATGTTTTTTTTCAAGTTGCGGCGAGTGATTGTGCGGTTATTTTGTTTTGTTTGTTTTTGTATTTCTTTAGCAGAGAGACAGAGAGAGCACAGAATAGCGTAGTGGTCAGACTCAAGATCTTATAATAAAAGGAAATGAGAATGTTGTCGGACTGTCTAGCGATTGCACAGTCGATGATGTGTTCAGAGCGAAGGTACGTAAGTTCAGAAACAAATTGTGTCATGCTATAGCTAGGGATGTTGTGACAGATGAGTTTAGTTTTCCAGTGTTCAGGTTGATCAAAATGAGCGTTGAGGTCGCCGAGAATTATGAGTTTGCCAGGTTTGGAGGAATAGAGGTCCAGAAAAGATTCAAAATCTTCGTCAAACATAGCAGGTCTGAATTGGTTTTGGAGACTGCGAGGAGGACGGTAAAACCAGATAAAGATGATGGTTTGGCGGCATGGATGTTGAGAGTAGCCTCAACGAACTCGAAGGAGTCGTGGGTAAAGGGCAGCAGCAGTGAAAAGTTAAATGGAGGAGTTTCTGTAAATGATGCAGATATCCCCCTCTCCCTCTACCTCTCCCATCCCCTCACTTTCCATCATCACGTACAATGCTGTGCTGCCTGTGCACGTCTTGTTTTATTGGTTATGGTGGTTGGCACTGTGTGGTTTTTAAATACTTTTATTTAAACGGTTATAAAAGATATTCTTATGTAGGGCTTTTGAGTAACGTTTTTATTATTATCGTATTACTTCTTTTCCCCGTGTCACTAAGTGGTACTTTTTACTGTGAACTATTTTTATCAATGCTTCATTATTTATTCTTAATGCTGATGTCCTCCTTTGTATGTGTGTGTGTGTGTGGATGTGCGTGTGTGTGTGCGTGTGTGTATGTCTGCATTTAGCTCTTTAAATATGCCTTTTTATACTTAGATGTGATGTTTGTTATTATTTCTTACGAATGTTTAACGCATTTTATCTCATAATGGTGTACTGTATTGTTCAAATAGGCCTATTTATCTTTGTTAGATGTGATGTTTGTATTATTTCTAACGATGTTTAAATGTTTTATCTCATAACGTTTTACCACATTGTTTAGATATTTATGCTTGCAAGCGTATGCGTGGGTGTATGCGTGCGTGCGCTTAGAGCAAGCTTTAAGTGTGGTTTTGCGCTATAAAAAATAAATATTTATTTTGATTCTTTAACGTGTAATTTTTAGACTGAAATTCTGTCTGTATTCATTGTAACACCAAAAGATCTTATCTCAAATCCTCTTTCAAGAGAAAACTGGTTCTAAATAATTTGCAGAACGTAATTTAAAGGTCTGAAATAGATTTTTTTAAATGACAATGAATCAGAGTTTTTTTAAAAGTCAACTCCAACAATAGGTGCAATAATACAAAATGTGGGAAATATATCTCTGCTAGTGTAGACAATAGAACTTAAGTGTAAGAGAGAGTTATGGGATATGACTAATATTGTACGTTTCTATCGAGGAATCGCATTATTTTCAGCATCGATCAATGCAGTTAAGTTACTTATTTTTTTAAATTCTAGATTCAAACATTTTAATGCTGTCTTCGGGCTATCAGATATACAATCACATAATTATAACACTTTTTATTTCTGTGTACACCATATAAAGGGGTGTCGGATAGCGCAGTGGTTGGAGCACTCGCTACTGTGTCGCAAGTTAAGCACCGTCCAGTGCGGTTAGCACTTGGATGGGTGACCGCAAAACGTGAAGCGACAAATAACAACGCCCCCAGTGGACTCAACTGTGACTGAGTACCTACTCTCTTAAGGGTGGGGAAGGTAAAGCAGCGAGGGAGAGAGATGGGCATCACCCTCATTACGCTGGCCCAAGATAAGTGTGATCTCCAACATCACGCTCCCCTACGGCCACAAGGCTATGGGACCAGCTTTACCTTTACCTACACCATATAATATGTGATTGTCAACATCAATTCATTATCAGCTAAAAAAAACATTTTTACATCATTGTACTGTGTGATAACAGTATTAATTTTATTTTCTATAAATAATTTGTTCAGACATGGGCAATGTAACAGCAAATGTTATAATTATGTTATTCGATGTATTTTAGGTGTTAAGATGAATGTGCTTCATTAGGTTACATTGTTTAATCAGTATAAGTTCTTATTGGGTTTGTTGTTGCTGCTGTATCATTTTTCTTCAATTTTGTTCTCTTTGTATAATTATTATTTATGATTTTTTTTAATTATTACTTCCTTTTTCCACCTTATTATTTATAATATTTTGTTTCTTTGTTTTATAGTCTAAAATCACATAATTTGTGAGCAGCCTTTAAATAAATTGATTGAATTGAATTGATCTACAATCACAATGTGTAAAGCCATTAAAATATATAAATTCATTAATTAATTAATATAATAAATACAATTCTGGAGGTCAGTGCAATCCAACTTCAATCGCATATAATTAAAATTAACACACAGCCAAGTCCAATGTGGCCTATAAAAAAATAGGCTATTATTGCATATTTACATGGAACCGATCATTTCTTCTTCTTCTTCTTCTTCTTCTTCTTCTTCTTCTTTGAAGCAGGCAGACAACGTCGACAGATGGCACTTTAGGGTTTCTGATAGATATTAAGCTTTTAATTTATGACTGATGATGGCATCACGAGGAATAAAATGAAATCTACGTGTGAATAAGAGTAATCACGAAGCTACGTTGTCTACGCTTTGTGAAAAATTACACACCACGACATCATTTTCAATAAATTTGTAGCAGAACAAAGCGCTACGTGTTTTAATTTCTTTGGTAGTTGAGTATAGGCCTATTTGCCACGAAAACTGCTGCCTAGGTATAGACAGAAATCAGAATCAACGTGTTACGTGGCTGAGAGAGTGATCCAAGTTAAGTATGCCTTCCATCAACTTCTCTCCTCCCTCGTCCCCACTCTCACCATCCACTCTGTCTCTTTCTCTCTCTCTGTGTCTCTGTCTCTCTCTCTCTGTCTCTGTCTCTCTCTCTCTGTGTGTGTCTCTGTCTCTCTCTCTTTTCTTTGTACATTTCGGTACATTAATTTTCTTAGTAATTGTTTTTTTTTAAATTCTTACCATTGTTAAGGTTTGTGTTAGTTTGTTTGTGTTATTTTGTTTGTTCTGACATTTTTTTCTTTTTTTTAAAATTAAATTATTTTACAATTTTCTTAAAGGACTAGCTGTAAGTCAGGTCCATAGGACCTAATGCTATTATTTAATTAAAGGTTTCGACTTCGACTTCTCTCTCTCTCTCTCTCTCTCTCTCTCTCTCTCTCTCTCTCTCTCTCTCTCTCTCTCTCTCTCCTCTCCCCCTCATTTCTCCCCCGAGGCACTCGTCCCTTGAACAAGAGCAAAGTAAACAGATTTAGATTTTAATTTCCTTCCATAATCGCGCGAAAATCTTTCGCAAAGAAGGAAAAGAAGTAGAATCAAACGTTAAATTCTCCATTATCTGAAAGCTAAGTAAGTATTCTTGTAAGACTCGATTTCAGTTGGAAAGAAGGAAATGAAGCGTGCCGATTTATTCTATATTATGCAATGTAAAGCGTTGCCTCGACGAAAACCTTCCAGATATCTGACTTGACCATTTGCGAGAAAGCTGAGTTTTGCTATTCTTGTTTGTTTGTTTATTTTTCTTTCTTTTTTTTTTTATAGCGATTACAGCTCTCAAAAACAATCTACATTTCCGTGTGATTTAGGATATCACGTTTGAGATGTTCAAGTTTGCATTGTATTGAACCAATTTAAACTTGAGAGGAGAAAAAAAATCACGCGTTCCGGTCAAAGGGTGACTGTCGGCGACAGTATCAAAAAAACTTGTAATTTGCGTTTTCACACGTACACAAAAAGTGCCTTTAGAACACGAAATTGGAATCGAAGTGCTTGCCTATTCAAGCAGTAGAGTTTATTCTACAACTCCATTATCATCTGATTTCATTGTGAAGAAAATGCTAATGTAATTATATCGGCGACAATCTCCAAGACCTGTCATTGTAGTGACCAGCGTATAGCACACGGCATCACCAATTTCATCAATAGATGCCATCCTAAGTTTACCTTCTGTTAAAACAACAGTCCTTTGTGAAGAAATTCCCAATTTAATTGTTTCGTGTAGTTTAAACTTTTTTTTTTTTAAATTAAAGGCCTTTGAGCATTCATGTATAAAGATGTCACGCTAACACTCGGAAACGAAAAAAAAAGTGTAATAATCATCAAGACAGTCATTAGCACAAACACAAAAAGTACACATAATCAAGATAGTCTTTTTAAGTAACAAACATTAATATTCACATAAACCAGGAATTTAGAACACTTTCTAATACCTTAAATAATTATTATCTTTGTTTTAAATTACGCAAATTTAATCTGGTCGCTATAGTGGTGATGGTGAATAAACTCAGATATACGGAAGATGAAGAAGATGAATTCTCACACTGAAATCCTTGAAGAAAACACACGCCACCCCAAACGGTCTTGACTAATTAGTACAATACAAGTTCCCAAAGGTCAATAATACGTAGGCTTATCTGTCTAGGATAACAAGTTATATAGTCTGTTGGTACCTCACTGCACAGACTAGTGTATGTACAGTACAGCACATACTATACAGGTTTGTGAATACTGACGAGCAAACGATAAACATCTCACTGTATCTAAACTCCAATATACAGACTTAGTTGTAATAAACCGGGTTTGCACGAACAGAACTAGAAACTATAATCGCAATGCCATAGGTCTATAGGAACAGTATCTCACTATAAAATGACTAACCTGCGCGCAAGTAGATGGATATACTGTATACGTGCATGCGTAACAGCATCTAATTGCAAACTGCGTAACGGTAGTATCTCACTGCAAATTATTTTAGCACACGAACAAATTATGTCATTGCAATCTAGCATGCAGATTACATCTAACTCCGAACTAGCATAACAACATGTATATAACTAATAGAGCTCACTGCAAAGCAGAATAAAAACGGTGCTCGTACCAAAAGTTGCACATTGATACTCCTAACTCGTATAAGAACACAGCACGGTTATCTGATCTGTTAACTAGAATGCCCTCGGTATTATGATCGGTGCATGTACAAATATATTAGCTGCAAACTAGTGTGCGTACCTGATCTGCAAACTAGTAGACGATCAATACCTGATCTGCAAACTACAGCTCATACAGTTTCTTACTGCAAACCATCATTAAGAAAGATAACTAATTACTTACAAGCTGCAAGCAATCACATTAACAAAGAGAAAAAACGACGATGAACTATATAACACAAGAACTACACAGAAGAGGAAGCAGGAGTTACGGAGTGCTGCTGTTGGTCGATTCCACAACAGCTGACCATTTCATCAAAGCATGATATGAGGAAACAACAGTTTGTGTCAAAAGTTCTAGAGCGTGTTCGTTCGTGCCAGACTCTCTAGCTTCAGGCGAGGGAAGACTGTTTTACCGCGTCACGGCTTCCAAAGGTTTGGAAGGTGGGTGGTAGCGTGGAAAAGAGAGAGAGAGAGAGAGAGAGAGAGAGAGAGAGAGAGAGAGAGAGAGAGAGAGATTAGACAAACATTTTATTTAACAAGGGTAAAAGGGTAAGCACCAGTGGTGCTTTTTTACATCTTGCCAATGGGGCTTTTAACAATAACAATTAGTATAACAAAATATCCTATCCAATCCTATCCCGTAACCCTAAGGTCGTTGGGGCACCACAGATGATCGTTTAACCAGCGCACTCCATCTTTCTCTGTCCTCAGCAACCCTCTTGGTTTCGCTCAGTGTCAAGCCAATCCAGTATCGAGTGTTGTCCTCCCACCTCTTTTTCTGTCTCCCTCTTCTGCCTCCTTGCACCGCGCCTTGCAAGATGGTCTTTGCAAGGCCTGATGCTCTGGTGACGTGGCCATACCATCTGAGCTTCCGTTTCTTCATCCTGTGAGCATGTCGTAACAAAATAACTTTATAACAAAAATTTTATAATGTAACATTACGGTCAAGTGAGACAGACAGACAGACAGAGACAGGAAGAGAGAACGTGTGTGCGTAGGAGCTCTTTCGTGTGTGTGAGTGTGTGTGTGTGTGTATGTGTGTGTTTGTGGGCATGTAGAAACGACGTTCTGATGACACACACATGAAACTCCACATGGTTTCTTCTGACTTTTTTGGAAGGCCGTACTATTTTGACGTCAAAATAGTTCTCCGTTGAGTTAGAGCTGTTTTATGATTAGGGTTAGGTTAAGGGTTAGGGTTATGGTTAGGGTTAGGGGGTTAGGGATAGCTTCAAAAATTGGAAAATGTCAAAATAATGTCAAAGAAATGGAAAGTGTGTCAAAATAATTCCCCCCCCCTTTTTTTTTTTTTTTACAACAGTCATCAGATCGTCGTTTTTACAAAAATGTGAGCATGTAGAAACGACGTTACCCTGCCACACACACATAAAACTTGTCACGTGGGGTTTATGGGCTCTGCACAATGGAATTATGGACCCTCACGTTTATTCGGTGGGAACTGCTAGTAAGTCACCCTATGAATAACTTTAATAAATTTATTTGTTTAGCTCGTTCTGTGTTAAGGTTGGGGTACAGAAATAGATAGAAAAACGGTAAAAGATTACTGTCACACTAGCTTTCACACGGCTATGAATCATATGTAGTCCAGCCACTTGATAACAGTTAAAATCACACATTTATTTCTTCTACTCTATACAAGATTCTCTAAGTACTAATCTAACTTAAAAAGTCTCAGTCACTGCTAATAGTTCGATCGCTGATAGTCTAGGCAGCTGTTATATCTTCATCGGGCACTTGCTATAAGTTTTCATGTAGATTTGGACTACTGTGGTCCGTTTTACAGTTTCTGAAGAGTGGGACTACTGTGGTCCTGTTTCGATCAGTTTAAGTGCACCTTCGGAGAATACACTTAACTGCTAGATGGTGCGTGCGAAGTCCTTCTGTGAGGTAGCTTCTGGTACACCTTTGTCGTTGTGTAGTTGGGTTCCCTTGCCACGCTGTGGGGTCTGACAGGGTGTTTTTCCGGGTAGCTCTTTCCGACTTGTGCGGTAGAGTCTCCTCAACCAACTCGTCGTTTCTGTGGAGTGGGACGCACAGGATAGCTCGCCTGCTCGTCTGTAATATAAGAGACGAAATTCTGCACAACCCTGAATAATCGGTTTGTGCAGAGCGTCTCACTGAAAGCCAAAGTAGCCCTCAGTGATAGCTCCACATCTCTATACATAAGCGACGAACATTCTGCTATTTCCGGGGTCCACTGGAATCTCAACTCTAAATTCCTATACATACATAAATATAAATCGTGGCTACTTATACACATACAGATTTAATAATATTATAAACCTTCAGTGGTACAGCCACTGGTCTGCAAACATACATATAAGTTAAACAACAGTGGTTCCGTACGGGATACAACATGGCGGCGCAACCGGTCGTGTTTCGCCACGTGTTCGGCTTTTCCACATGGTCACGCAAATTCGGATTAACAATTCACATTTATGCATAGCACATTCCACAAACATAATTTCCACAATATAAATATATCACGATGAAACAGAAGGGTGTTCATTTACCTGTTTGACAAGTTCAGGCCCGTGATGACTTGAGAGAATTCTAAGCTTCCTAAGTCCTGCTTCCTGGTCTATGAGTGAAGAGATTCCTCTAGCTGTGGAGATGTTGACTCTACCTCGTCTCACACACGACTGATTCAAACTGTGTGTAGGTTTTGACCCATCAGAACCGGCTCTACCCGCTTAGCCTGCTGGTCATTGGTTAAAAACGGTCAGATTCAAAGCTCAAGTGCTGAGTCACTGGGCTGTGAGGGCCTGGCTCGCAGTGTGTACTTTAATTGCTGCTGTGTACTATACTGACTCTCTCTAATGTTACAATGACTACCCAAGGCTGAATAGTCATAGGCAGAGTTAAAACTAGCCAGTTCATGACAGGCTCCCTCAACTGAAAAAAGGCGATGACTACTGGATTCGACCTTTTTCTACTACAGAGCCTAGTTTAACACTGCACTATCCTAGGGTCCTATTTACAAACTAAGTAAGTTGCTCTACCTGAGCTGCAATGCTGTGCCAGGTAGCTATGGACACTAGTGACAGGGTATTACTGGGCAAGGACGAATTCTGGTGCTGTGACCCTTAGTTGTGTTGGGTGGGCGACAGCTGCTATGTCCTCCACGAGATGGCGACTGAGGTAGTCGGCTCCGTGGTTCTCTTTGCCGGGGATGTACTCGATTTGGAATGAGTATGCCTGAAGGGTGAGTGCCCATCTCATCAGGCGAGAGTTCAAAGACTTGGAGGCTGCCAGGAACGATAGTGGTTGGTGGTCCACCTGAACTGTGAAGTGGGTCCCATACAGGTAGAGTTGGAATTTCTGTATGGCCCAGACTAGTCCAAGACATTCTTTCTCCGACGTGGCGTAGTGGGTCTCGGCGGGTCTCAATTTCCTGCTGGCGTAGGCGACAGGGAATAGCGTCTCTGCATTCTTGGGGTCGCGCTGTAGCAGTACTGCTCCGAGGCCTAAGTCGCTTGCGTCGGTGCGAAGAACGAATGGCTGAGTCAAATCGGGTAGGTGGAGTACTGGCGCCGATGTCATTCTGTCCTTGAGTGTTTGGAATGCTGTCTCGCATTCGGCTGTCCAAACTACTTTGTCCGGGGCGATTTTCCGGGTTCCATTTGTCAGTGGCACGGCGATGCTGTTGTAGTTGGGGATGAACTTCTGGTAGAAGCCGCAGAGTCCTAGAAACGACTGTACTTCCTTCTTGGTCTTGGGCCTAGGAGCGTCGAGTAGGCGTTTCACGGTCTTTTCTACCGGTCGCAGGCTTCCTTGACTTATGGTGTGTCCCAGAAATTCTAGCTCGGTGAATCCAATCTGACATTTGGTGGGTCTTGCCGTCAATCCCGTGTCTCTGAGGCGGGCGAGTAGTTGTTGTAGGAGCGTGACATGTTCCTCCCACGTAGGTGTTGCGATGAGGATGTCGTCCATAAACGAGTGTAGGTGCTCGCTGCTCAGGGGTGCCAGGAGTTTTCGCATCATGGCGCTGAAGATGCTGGGTGCGTTGTGGAGTCCGAATGGAAGCACGTTGAATTCGAAGTGTCCTTCCATAGTGCTAAACGCTAGGTACTTTCGGACTTGTGGTTGCACTGGTATCTGGTAGTATCCTTTGCTGAGGTCGATGCGTGAGAAGTACTTTGCTCGCTGTAGCTTGGCAAATAGGTCTGTCTGGTCCGGGAGTGGCTCTGGCTGGAACTGCGTTACGGCATTCAACAGTCTGAAGTCGATGCACAGTCGATGCTCTCCGTTGGGTTTTCGCAACAATACCGTGCCTGCGCTGTAGGGTGAAGTAGACTCTGAGATGATTCCGGCTGCCAGTAAGGTGTCTATCTCTTCCTTGATGGCTCGCTGCTGAGACAGTGGCATCGGGTAGAGCTTCTGGCGGACGGGTGTTGGGTCGGTCACCGTTAAGGTTACTTCGACGAGGTCTGTCCTCCCTGGTCGGTCTGTTAGCACAGTCTGATGTTGTCGAATGACCTGTCGTACTTGCTGGTGCTGTTTAGCGGCTAGGTCTCCGTTGAGTATCACGTCTTTGTAGGTTTCTTTGGAGTGCAGGGGATACTCTACTGCATTGGTCTCCATGCTTTCTCCTTCTTCCGCGATGGCGATGGCTAACAAGTTGTGAGTGCTGGGGGTCGCCGGTCTGTCCGTATACTTCTTGAGGAGATTGATGTGGTGGTATCGGGCTCTCCCGTTCACCTCTACTTGGTAGACTGTCTTGGATTTCTTGGCAGTCACCCGGTACGGTCCTCTCCAAGCGATGTCCAGCTTGTTGGTTCCACTTGGAAGTAAGAGTAGCACTTGATCGCCGACTTGCAGTTCTCTGTCCTTCGCGTGGCGGTTGTAGTACTTCGCCTGACGGGCTCTTGCCTTCTTCAGTGCTTCACCAGCTTTCTTCCACGTTGCTTTGAGGGTTTCCTGCAGGTCTGCGACGTACTTGGTGGCACCTCTTGGTGTGTCGTCTATCTTGGCCTCCGTCCAACTTCTGCGTAGGGCTTCTAGCGGTCCGGCTAGAGGTCTGCCGAATAGCAATGTTGACGGGGTGTAGCCTGTGGCTGCATGGGGTGTTTCTCGGTATGCGAACAGTGCCGCATTCACGTAGGTGTCCCACGCTTCTGGATTGTCGTCGGCGACTTTCCTGAGTATGGTGAGAAGGGTTCCATTCAGTCTTTCTACTTGTCCGTTGCTGGCTGGGTGGTATGGTGGTGTGCGAATGTGATGAACTTGTATCAACTCGAACACGTCTTGCATCAGGCGGCCGGTGAACTGAGATCCGTTGTCCGTTCTAATGCTGTCCGGGAATCCGACTCTGGTAAAGATGGCGATGAGTGCATCTGCGATCTTCTTGGTGTCGATCGCTGGCAACGGGACTGCTTCGCACCACATCGTACATGCGTCGACGAGTGTGAGTAGAAATCTGTTCCGCTTCTTGATCATGGGCAGTGGTCCCACTATGTCTACTGAGACTTGCTGGAATGGCACGCCGACTACTACTGATGGTCCTAAGGTAACTGGTACGGTGTGATGTCGCGGGGAATATCGTTGACATTGGTGGCAAGATTTCACGTAGCGCTTGACATCCTCCGTGATTCCTGGCCAATAGTAGTGTGCGCTGATTCTCTGCACTGTGGCTCCAATTCCCATGTGTCCGCTGAGTGGCATGCTGTGGCCTAATTCTAGTACTTGGGCTCGAAGGGTGGCTGGTAGTACTAGTTGGGTGTGATCTCCATCTCCTTGTCGATGAAGAATTCCCTCTTCCATGTAGAAGTCTCCCTTGTGCGGGGGTGTGTGCGCCTTGGGTAGCTTCTGGAAGCACTTCGCTATCGAGGTGTCTTCTTTCTGTGCTGTTTTGATCTCTTCGAGTCCTGGATTCGGAGCGAACTCGGGCTGGGGTGGTTGGGTTTTAGCTTGGGCCCTGGTTTGCACTGCAGCTATCTCTACAGTTTTAGGGGGCGTGCCTAAGAACACATACCTACAACCTAGCACTAGATCATACAGGGGTTTCTGTAAAACAGCTGCTTGGATTCGTCCTGTGACGTACCTACTCTCTACTTCGATCCAAGCTATTGGGCAAGTAGTCGTCGGTTTCGTCAAGTCTGCTCCTTGTAGTTCGACTGTCTTGTCCGTCAAGTCCGCGCGCGATACAAGAGATTCGCTAACTATCGCGTCGTATGATAGACCTGTGTCATACAGACAGTTCGCTTCTTTTCCGTTGACCTTGACCGTGTCTGTCACCGATGGGTGATCTCCGATTGTGTGTGGCTTGTTACCGCTACTTTGAGTTAAAACTCTGTGCGCTGGCCGGCTTTCGCGCTCTTCCCTACGTTGTGCGGCCAACTTGAAACATTCTGCGGTGGAGTGATTGTTTCTGTTGCAGAACGAACAATACCGTCTCTGTTCTGCGGGACCTCTTTTCCCGAATTCCGTGTTGGGTCCTTTATTTTGCCCAGGTCTGGGGTTATTCGGCTTATTCGCGGTGCGCTCTTCCCGGTTAGGGCTTCGTTTCTGTGCCTCTTTCCCGTTAGGCTTTAGGTCTCGCCTGAAGCTCTTGGCTTCTCCGTGGGCGGCCACGTACCTATCTGCGACCTTGACCAGATCCTCCAGTCTTTCCGCGCCCTGCTCTACTGAGAATGTCCTCAGCTCGGGGGTCATGGTTTCCCGTAGCTGTTCCCATACTAACAGTTCTGTCAGTCCATCATACGTCTTAGCCGTGGCTGACTGGCTAATCCACTTATCCAGCGTTGTGGACAACCGATCCGCGAACTGCGCATAGCTCTCTCCTTTCACTCTCCGGTTGGTGCGGAATTTTTGCCGATAGCATTCTCCTGTTAGTTCGAATCCCGTTAGGAGTGCCTCTTTTACTTTGTGATAGTCAGTCACTCTGTCAGTCGGTAGCTTACTGTAGATGTCATAAGCCTTTCCTCTAAGCCCTTGACTAAGCTTGAAAGACCAATGAGTGGGATCTAGCTTATACTCAGTTGCTAGACGCTCAAACCTAGTCAAATAGAGATCTAGACCTTCTTCTCTCTCATTGAATTTTCCCAGTGGAAATGACATTCCTTGTACAGGGTTGGATGCTACCTCTAGCTGATCTGAGTGGGAAGGGGTTGAGGAAGAACTTGAAGCTCCTGATCCCAATCTTCTTAGCTCTAACTCATGCTGTCTTTCTTTTTCCTTTTCTTCCCTCTCTTTTTCTTTTTCTGCCCTCTCTTTTTCTTTTTCTGCCCGCTCATAATCCCACCTCCTAATTTCTGCTTCTCTCTCTGCTGCTAATGCTGCCTTCTTCTGTTCTACTTCTAATTCTAGTTTCTTTTGCTCTGCTTCTAATTCTGCTTTTCTCTGTTCTGCTTCGAGTTTCTTCGCCTCTCTCTCTGCTTCTAACTTCTTTGCCTCTCTCTCTGCTTCTAACTTCTTTGCCTCTCTCTCTGCTGCTCTCTCTGCCTTACCATCCTGTTTCTCTACCTCTGCATTTATATACGCAATTAGGTCTCCCCCTGCTAAGTGTAAAGCTTCTCCCAATTCCTTGAAGCGCAATCTCAAGGCCACTGGGTCCGACATTGTCAAACGTGTCTATGAACAACCTCTGACTCACGTGGAATACCAAAACACTAGCAATATTGCAATTCACTAAAAACAATGCAAAAACAATCAAATTCGTAATCAATAATAGAATAAAACAAGAGTCAAATGGCATACAACAGTTATTTAAGCAAAACCTGCAAAAGAACAATGCAACATACAGGCACAAAAATATTTGAAGCAAAAAAGTTTTTAACTAAAGAATAGTGCACCAAAACTGATCAGTGTTATACCCTTACACTATTCTAAGTTATTCTACTTCTACTGTTATCTAATTTTATTGTACTTAGATCCGGTTATACCCAATTCCTATTATTCACAGATCCTGGCAGGCTCGCCAATTAAAGTGTCACGTGGGGTTTATGGGCTCTGCACAATGGAATTATGGACCCTCACGTTTATTCGGTGGGAACTGCTAGTAAGTCACCCTATGAATTACTTTAATAAATTTATTTGTTTAGCTCGTTCTGTGTTAAGGTTGGGGTACAGAAATAGATAGAAAAACGGTAAAAGATTACTGTCACACTAGCTTTCACACGGCTATGAATCATATGTAGTCCAGCCACTTGATAACAGTTAAAATCACACATTTATTTCTTCTACTCTATACAAGATTCTCTAAGTACTAATCTAACTTAAAAAGTCTCAGTCACTGCTAATAGTTCGATCGCTGATAGTCTAGGCAGCTGTTATATCTTCATCGGGCACTTGCTATAAGTTTTCATGTAGATTTGGACTACTGTGGTCCGTTTTACAGTTTCTGAAGAGTGGGACTACTGTGGTCCTGTTTCGATCAGTTTAAGTGCACCTTCGGAGAATACACTTAACTGCTAGATGGTGCGTGCGAAGTCCTTCTGTGAGGTAGCTTCTGGTACACCTTTGTCGTTGTGTAGTTGGGTTCCCTTGCCACGCTGTGGGGTCTGACAGGGTGTTTTTCCGGGTAGCTCTTTCCGACTTGTGCGGTAGAGTCTCCTCAACCAACTCGTCGTTTCTGTGGAGTGGGACGCACAGGATAGCTCGCCTGCTCGTCTGTAATATAAGAGACGAAATTCTGCACAACCCTGAATAATCAGTTTGTGCAGAGCGTCTCACTGAAAGCCAAAGTAGCCCTCAGTGATAGCTCCACATCTCTATACATAAGCGACGAACATTCTGCTATTTCCGGGGTCCACTGGAATCTCAACTCTAAATTCCTATACATACATAAATATAAATCGTGGCTACTTATTGTTACACTCAGTTCGATGTTGGTGTTTTCTATCAGTATCTGATTCAGCCCCGATGCTTGAATTCCTGATAGGGTGTAACTCAGATTCGTTTATTCACACAGCCCGTCCAAACAGCGTACAAGTCACAAAGTCGACGTATGAAGTTTTCCACTTTTATTCAGCACACATCAACAACTGCATACAATTTTCAATTCAACTCAACAACTTTCACAGCAACTTTCCAAATCACTATCAACAACTTTACTGTCTCAACAGCGACTCGGCTCACGATTAAATAACCTCTCTCTTTTCTGGAACGATTTGGTACGTGGTAGAAATGACGCACTTTCGTTCGTTTCAACGTAACATAACCCCCCACTCAAGAAGAAATTTACTTAATTTCTTTCAACAACGTTGAAACGTAATGCACAAACAATGTACAGAATTAAAACTTACTTCAGACTGTCTCATTTAATGTCAATGTTCTCAGTTTATATACACAGAGTCAATGTTTTTCATCCGCAAGTCTTTCTGGATACTGTCAATGTTCACAGTTTATTCACACAAGGTCAATGTTTCTCATCTGCAAGTCTGTTTAGATATTGCCAATGTTCTCCACACAGTCAATGTTCCTTCAACCGCAAGGAAACGTCGCCCTCGTCAGTTGCGGTCGTCATCGGCCCAGGGTCAAAGACAGTGATCTCGTGGGCTTTCCTGGAATCAGTGCGTCCTCCGTTGTCTCCTTCTTCCATCGGATGTCCGACGCAGTCGACGTTGTCATTTCCCAGAATGCATTCGCTGGGTCTCACGGTCAGGTTGGCTTCTGCGGGACGGTGGAATAGCTCCCTCAAGGTCTGCAGATGCTCCTTCCAGGTCTGGGTGTGGACTTCATGTTCGACCAAAGTCGTAGAGCCTGGGACATCATTGAAGTTATGGGGAAACTCGCCCATAAGGTCCTTGAGCTCCATCTTTTGACCTTCCGTCAAGCTTGGTCCTAGCTTAATATCATCAATGCCTTCTTTGCTGTGGAAGTCTCCCAGTTCCAACAGTTCTTCGCTGTCAAAGCTGTTGTCGGTCACAGCTGCTGTGGCTGCGTGCACAGTCTCTGATGGCCTTTCCACGTACAGCTTAAGGAGGTTGGCGTGGTATATCTTGGAATGCTGACCGACCTTCACCTTGTAGTCGTTGATTCCCACCACGGTCTCCACTTCGTACGGGCCTTTCCACTGCATCAGCAACTTATTGTGGTCGGTAGGTAGCAGCACCAGCACTTTGTTGCCAGGTTTAAACTTCCTGCTCACAGCCCTACGATCATAGTAGTGCTTTCCACAGTCCTGGGACTTCTTCAGGTTTTCTCTGGCTATCTCGAGAGTCTGCTCCAGCTTCTCCCGTAGCTCAAACACGTACTGGTAGCTGTTCTTCACCTCTGGGGTGTCTACTTCTTTCGTCCACAGTTCTTTCAGGATGTGCATCGGCCCTCGGATGGTTCTTCCGTACAGCAGCTCGAAGGGAGAAAAGCCGGTGGACTCCTGCGGTACTTCTCTGTAGGCGAAAAGTAGGGCGTTGATGTAGCGATGCCATTGTCTGGGCTGCTCGCTGCACAGTTTCTTCAGGGTGGACTTCAGCGTAGCATTGAACTTTTCGACGAGCCCGTTGCACATTGGATGGTAGGGTGTCGTAGTCAAATGCCGGATGCTCAGCAGTCTGTTGACCTCCTTCATGCAGTCAGAGACGAACTGCGTCCCGAGGTCTGTCAGAATTTCTTCGGGCACTCCAAGTCTACTGAACATGTCCACCAGTGCCTCTGCCACAGTTTCAGTGTCAATCTTCTTCAGTGGCACTGCTTCTGGGTACCGAGTCGCATAGTCCCCTAAAGTCAGTACCCATCGATGACCTTCTTCACTCGGAGGTCTTATTTCGCCGATTAAGTCTAAGGCCACCCTCTTGAAAGGTCGGTCGATCAGAGGCATCCTCTGCATAGGCACTTTCGGGACCCTTCCTCGAGGTATGGTCTTCTGGCAAATGTCACATGATCGGCAGAAACGGCTGACGTCCGCATGAAGTCCTGGCCAGTAGAATACCGCCTGGATTCGGTCTGACGTCTTCTTGATACCTAGGTGACCTCCCATGATTGAGTCATGCGCTACTTCCATCACTTGGCGCCTTAGAGGTAACGGTACCAAGACTTGACGTAGTGGTTTCCCTCCGTTGACCCTCGGGTGCTGGAAGATTCGGTACAGGATCTTGGCCTTCACCTCGAAATAGACCGTGCCACTGCCCTTGGTCACGTGGTCTTGGCGGTTCCTGTACTTGTTTAAAGTGCTATCAGCTTCCTGGAGCTGGATCAGCTTATCTCTGTCCACGATGGCAGCTTTGGAGTTGTCGGCGACCTTCAGTGGTGTAGACACCTTGTCTCTCTTGGCCTGGGCCCTGGTAGTAACAGCACTGACGATCTCTGGTCGGCAGGGCTGAGCCGGAGTAGCCACATTGTCCCGTAGCAGCTCTGAAAGGTCTCCATCGGGAAATGGCAATGGATCCTCCTCCACAACTTCGACGCGTTGGGTTGAGGCAGGACTCCACCCTGGATCGGGGTCGTCGGGTCGTCTCGCGCCGTCGATATTCCCGATCATCAAATCATACAGCGGCTTCTTCAGGCAAACCGCTTCGACTTCGCCTATGTAGAAAGGGGTGTTGACATGAATTTTTGCAACTGGCGCTTTCACACATTTGCTGTCGGCCATGAGTGTCCATTTAGAATCGCCAGTGAACTGTTCTTTAGCGATTAGGTCTTCTCTGACGATGACCCCACTGCAGCCAGAGTCTCTTAGAACAGTCACTTCATGATTTCCGACGCGTCCCTTGGAAACAGGCATGTTCTGGACGGTCACAGCTGCGCTGGCGACGACGGGGATGGATTTTCCGTTGGCAAGGAGAAGTTGGCCATCAGTCATGCACTCTTGCACGTCCGCAGGGGTAGCTGTGCGCTTGGTCTCACTCGGAAGAATGACGCTCCCGCCGCACACTTGATGGTCAGATCTACTGTTTGCCGTTGATTGGAGAACCGCCTCTGCCGGTTGCCCGCCGCTGCATTGTCCGTACTGCTCCGCTGTCCGCTATTTCTGCTTTGAGGGCAGCTGGCAGCTCTGTGGTCTGTAGCGTTGCAGATAAAACAGCCTCTTGATTGCCCTTCCCTGGGAGGTGGCGTGGAGTCCGTCTGCCTCTGGCTCGTCTGGCTCCCTTGGATCTGGTTCCCATGGTTTGCAGTCTTCTGAAAATGTTTCGTCGCGCTGGGTGGCCCCAACGTTTTCTCATGAGCGATGAGATATCTTTCAGCAGCCTCAGCAACGTCTTTTAGCGTCTGCAACTTTTGTATTTCCAAGTGGATCGCGAGGTCCTTAGGGCAGGCGTTGAGTAATTGTTCCCTCACGATCAGCTCATGGAGACTCTCGTAAGTCTTCCCTTTGCCTGATAATTCCACCCACTTGTGTAGATATGATGACAGGCGCTCCACAAATTGCTTTGGTGTCTCGTCTGACTTAGGCCGGCATTCACGGAAGCGTTTACGGTAGCCCTTCTCTGTAAAGTTGTAGCACTGCAACAGGGCCTCTTTCAAGACGTCGTAGTTTTTGGCGTCATCGTCCGACAGTCTGGTGTAAACTTCGAGAGCTTGCCCCGTCAGAAGTGCACTCAGTCGAATTGCCCAGTCTTGAGGTTGCCAGTTAGAGCTTTCGGCGAACCTTTCGAATCTTGCCAGATAGCTGTCGATCTGGTCCTTCCCGTCGACGAAAGCTGGCAATTTAGGAGCCGTATGGTCGTTGGTGACTTGTGGCGCATGCTGATTGTTTTGGATACGCGCCAACTCTAACTGGTACTGACGCTCACCTTCAAGACGCTTCAGCTCGAACTCTCTTTCTTCACGGCGACGCTGCTCTTCTCTCTCTTGACTTTGCTGTTCAATTTCTAGACGCTTCTGTTCTAATTCTCTTTCTTCACGGCGACGCTGCTCTTCTACTTCTAGACGCTTCTGTTCTAGTTCTATTTCTTTTTCTAGACGCTTCTCTTCCAATTCTCTTTCTCGTGTTCTCTCCTGAGACTTGACGTACTCCGTCAGCTGCTTGCCTTTTAGATTCAGTTCAACCCCTTTCTGCCAGAAGTCAGCCATCTTGATGCTTCTGGAAAGTTCTTTTCTAGAAAGTTCTTTTCTGGAAAGTTCTTTTCTGGAAGGTTCTTCTTCTAGAAAGTTCTTGACTGTAGAGTTCTTTTTTTTTTTCTTTTTTTTTTTCTTTTTCTGGAAAGTTCTTGACTGTGCTGTACCTTTCTAGACTGTTCTAGAACAGCACGCTTTCTGCAGTAGCGCTGATGCTTGTCACTAGTCGCCTTCGCTGACGCAGGCCCCGCTGTCCTCGTCGTATGCGACGCTGCACCACGCTGGTGTTGATGTATACGCTCCTGTGCTGAAGTAGACGCGACGTCCGCTCGACGCTCGCTGTAACACTGGCGATGTAGCTCCGAGACTGTCCCTTGACGTAGTCTTGCGGCAGCCACGTAGTCCCGACTTGTTGTTCGCTCACGAAGCAACTCTTCAGCGACTACACGCCCTTGCAGTCAACCCGAACCTATCGGATGTAGTCCCAGTATGTTGGCCCCTCTCGACGCAACTCGTTGGCGGCTACCCTCGATGACTGCTTCTCGTAACGTTGACTCGCTTGTTGTAGCAGTTGAACCCTTGGCTATGGCGTGAATCGCGGCTTGACCCCCAAAATGTTACACTCAGTTCGATGTTGGTGTTTTCTATCAGTATCTGATTCAGCCCCGATGCTTGAATTCCTGATAGGGTGTAACTCAGATTCGTTTATTCACACAGCCCGTCCAAACAGCGTACAAGTCACAAAGTCAACGTATGAAGTTTTCCACTTTTATTCAGCACACATCAACAACTGCATACAATTTTCAATTCAACTCAACAACTTTCACAGCAACTTTCCAAATCACTATCAACAACTTTACTGTCTCAACAGCGACTCGGCTCACGATTAAATAACCTCTCTCTTTTCTGGAACGATTTGGTACGTGGTAGAAATGACGCACTTTCGTTCGTTTCAACGTAACACTTATACACATACAGATTTAATAATATTATAAACCTTCAGTGGTACAGCCACTGGTCTGCAAACATACATATAAGTTAAACAACAGTGGTTCCGTACGGGATACAACATGGCGGCGCAACCGGTCGTGTTTCGCCACGTGTTCGGCTTTTCCACATGGTCACGCAAATTCGGATTAACAAGTCACATTTATGCATAGCACATTCCACAAACATAATTTCCACAATATAAATATATCACGATGAAACAGAAGGGTGTTCATTTACCTGTTTGACAAGTTCAGGCCCGTGATGACTTGAGAGAATTCTAAGCTTCCTAAGTCCTGCTTCCTGGTCTATGAGTGAAGAGATTCCTCTAGCTGTGGAGATGTTGACTTTACCTCGTCTCACACACGACTGATTCAAACTGTGTGTAGGTTTTGACCCATCAGAACCGGCTCTACCCGCTTAGCCTGCTGGTCATTGGTTAAAAATGGTCAGATTCAAAGCTCAAGTGCTGAGTCACTGGGCTGTGAGGGCCTGGCTCGCAGTGTGTACTTTAATTGCTGCTGTGTACTATACTGACTCTCTCTAATGTTACAATGACTACCCAAGGCTGAATAGTCATAGGCAGAGTTAAAACTAGCCAGTTCATGACAAAACTCCACATGGTTTCTTTTGACTTTTTTGGAAGGGCGCCCTATTTTGACGTCAAAATAGTTCCCCGTTGAGTTAGAGCTGTTGTAGGATTAGGGTTAGGTTAAGGGTTAGGGGGGGTTAGGGTTAGGGTTCGAACACTGCAAAGTACTTAAAAATGGGGACGAAATATGATCCATTGTCAGCACAACGTAAGTGGCGTTTCGGAAAAGTCATGATAATACTGTGTAACCTCGGCTTTGTGTGTGTGTGTGTGTGTGTGTGTGTGTGTGTGTGTGTGTGTGTGTGTGTGTGTGTGTGTAAGCAAGTGAGTTAAAAAAAAAAAAGTTGCCGTTTTATTGACAATGTATATAATTAATTATGTTGATTTTCTTATTTTGTTCCTTTGATGGTGGCGATGCTTCCGTGCGTGCGTTTGTGTGTATGGTGTGTGTGTGTGCGCTTGTGTGTGGGGGGTGTGTGTGTGTGGTGTGTGAGTAAGCGTGTGTGTAGTGGTGTGTATGTGCGTGTGGGCACGGGACGAGGAAGATTTTTGGTGTTTGTTAATGTCACTCGGACGTGCAATAATAAATAGATTTATTTTCCCTTTGTGTTTTCATTGTTGAAAGAGCAATTGGCTATCACACACTTTACTAATTGTTTTTGTGTGTGAGTGTGTGTATAGTATGTGTGTGTGCAGTGAAAGAGAGAGAGAGAGAGAGAGAGAGAGAGAGAGAGAGAGAGTTGGCGTACTTAATTTAATAAAACGCTTTCCTAATTAGTTAGTTAGTCATTGTTTATCAGGTCCAGCGGACTGCAAAGAGCGCTTTCCTAATTGCTAGTGTGTGTGTGCTTTGTGTACGCATGACTGTGTGATCATATCCTCGAGCTTAGAGATCTTTCAGGGCATTATATATCGCACAATGATTTGTATGTGGGTGGATTATATATGGCTAAGCACCGAAAAGTAGCTATATACGAACAAGGAATAAAACAATTTAAGGGAGGCAATACAAACACACACATGCACACACGCACATACACACCCAACTATATAAAAGTCGTCAATCATTCTTTGTTTTGCACCGTTTTATCTACATGTATGGTCACCGTTTGTAAGGGTTTTAGTCACGGTATAAAAGTCTTAGTAATATTGGTATCTTTCAGTCTTAATATCGTTTCCCTCATTTGCAATGATAGATATTGATCTGCATGTATGTGCTCCATCTCCCTCTCCCTCTCTCTCTCGGAGCACTTCAATTTACATGGCTGGTCGGATTTGCAATGATCCATTGTGGTAGTCTGTAATGAGCTGCCACTCACAAGCGCACACTCTCGAAAGAACTAGAGCAATCGCATTTACGTATATGTATATACATGCGCGTACTCAAACCCATCCACACGCATACAGAGAGAGAGAGAGAGAGAGAGAGAGAGAGAGAGAGAGAGAGAGAGAGAGAGAGAGAGAGAGACAGAGACAGAGAGAGACAGAGACAGAGAGAGAGTGAGAGAGAATTTTATAGACTTTGAATGTTTATGACGAATTCAAAGATAAAAAATATTAAACTTGCCGCTTATTTTTACAATTATTCCTTTGCTTCAGGCACAGATGCGTTCTTCATACATTATTTTATAAATTTGTTATACCGTCGCTCTGCTTGCAATGTGACAGATAACAGATAACGGATAACAGAACTTTATTTCGCCAGGTGACAAGCACGAGGAATACACTTTGATGTTGGCACACATATTTATACAAAACACAATAACAAAGCCAACCACACCTTCGCGCAACCAGACTAGGAATAATACTGACTGGAATTTAGTAGAAACAGAATGATCAAATCAAATAGACACACACATCCACACACACACGTGCGCGCTCTTCTCCGTTATCTCTCGCTCTCTCAATTCTCTTCTCTTATCTTACACAAGCACTCTGCATACATCTATACATTCTCTCTCTATCACTTCCTCTCTACTCTCTCTCTCTCTCTCTCTCTCTCTCTCTCTTTCTTTCTCTGTCTTTCTTTCACTCTCTCACTTTCCCCCTCCCTCCCTCCCTCCCTCTCTCTCTCTCTCTCTCTCTCTCTCTCTCTCTCTCTTATGCATAAGTCACTGAGATAGTCCGGTATCATCGGGTGCCACTGTAGATTGTTCAAACCTATAAAGGGAAAAGTGAAAGCCACAGTTGAAAACCTGTCTTTCCTTTGTAGGCAAGACAAATTCACTGCGGCAACAGTACCCCCGTTGGAGTGCCGGGGGTTTTCAGTATAAATAGTATCCCCACTTTATGGAAATTTAGTGCTTTAAATTCCCACTGTCGCTCTCTTCCTCATTTACTCTTTCTCATTCCTGCTCTGTCCTATCACTCTGCTATACTATCTTCTTCTTCGCTAGATCAATGACCTACCTTTTTTCTTGAAAACTCTTCCTGGACAAGACTCCTTGTTTGTGTATGAGGTCTGTTGGATCAGCTTGGGAGTGTTGGACGCTTTCTGCCGGGTGGTCACTAGGGCTTCCTATGATTGTATTTGTTCGCAATATAGGCATTTTATATGTATGTGTTTTGTTGATGATTTATAATGATGTTTGTATTCTATTTTGTTTTTGTAACCGGGGGTTCGCGTAGTTGAGGTCAACCCTCAGCCGTCCCCCGCGTGGGATGTCTTTATTGTAAAGTGACTGACCGGTGGAGGGCATTCAATTTTTCCACTGGGGTTGTTTCAGCAGATCTTTTATGCGGATCGGGGGTTGTCCGGTCCTGATTTGGCTCGGAAGAGTCCGCTGGACCTAAAGCAACAATAAATCAATCAATCAATCAATCAATCATCGGGTGCCAGACAAGGAGTTGAGGTTTGTCACTGCTTGTGGAAAAAAAACTGTTCTTGAAGCGGCAGGTACGGGTCTTTTGGATAGATGTATAGAGGGTTTGTATAGGATTATATATATTTTTAATCTGTCACATTTTACAGAATTTTGTAAAGAAAAAGTTTGTTACAATGTTAAAACAGCATAATCTTCACGCACCATATTATTCAATCAAATTAAACAACGTACTGATTGTGGCTGCTCAACCGAAGAAGAAGAAGAAGAAGAAGAAGAAGAAGAAGAAGAAGAAGAAGAAGAAGAAGAAGAAGAAGAAGAAGAAGAAGAAGAAGAAGAAGAAGAAGCAGAAGAAGAAGAAGAACAACAACAACAACAACAACAAGAGGGAAGAAGAAGAAGAAGCAGTATCCATTGGTGTAGTCTATAATGAACAGACCATTAGAGCAGGAAAATTCACGCCCCCTCCCCCCCCCCTCCCACCCCACGCGATGTACAAAAGCCGTGCATGCACACACGTTTGAATTTGCATTGCTGATATAACATGCACTATGGTTCGACTATAGCTTCACTCAAACACACTCCAAAACCTAGGACCAAATGCATTCAAGCACATTCATATATTTAAATAACACGCAGACAGATTCGCGCCTGCACGCACACACACTCACACACACACACACTCACTCAAACACACACACTCACTCACAAACACACACACACACACACACACACGCACACCTATACTTGTATTCGATACAAAATGGGTTCATTTAAGAATGTAGGAATCGGAAAGTAATTTTTTGATGGAAAAGGGTTAGGGCAAGGGTTAGTTGCAGCGCTGCAACTAGCCCTTACCCTAACCCTTCTCTAGAAAGTTGACCTATTTCGTCTCCTATAGGCGACGAATTAGGTCGAATTTTGCTTCAAACTTTTCCAAAAATTCACTGTATTTTCTCCGTCCCGGATAGTGCACTCCTATGTACTTAAAACACTCTTATGCACTACAACTGCACTCCCATGCACTAAAAGAGCACTCCCGCGCACTTAGAACAAAATGGGGTCATGAAACAAAATGGGTTCCAAGCAAATAAACCCACTTTGTAATCAAAAAGACAGTTCTGAAACCCATTTGGTCGCTTTTACAAGTTCACACACACCCCCCCACACACACACACACACACACACACACACACACACACACAACGGAATTGTCATGGTCCATAATACAAGTCACAAGCGTTTGTCAAATCTATATATTAATCGAGCAGCCTTTTCAGATCACGAGGGGCCGTTTTAGCCAACCAGCGGCTTTGTTGTGAAGTTAATTTTGAGCTTCAGTTGGCTCCAAGTTTTACAGATTACAGCTGAACTGTCCATATAATTGCTTCCACGCGAGTTTTGCCATTCGGCGCTCGATCACCCACTGCCGATACAACGAAACTTAACATTCTTTTCGATCGCAAAACGGCTTTAGTTTGCATTTTACTGCCTCCAAAAACACTGTAAAAACACATGTGTGAGACGGTATTTTTAGAACCAATCATTTTTGTCCTTAGCCCTGCCATCATTTCCGCATACCATTTCTACCAAGGATTTCGTATTTTATTCCAAATCGCTTTTAATCGATCGGCGTTCGCTATATTGTTGTTTAATCCAGTTTCAAGTTTATAACACTAATAAAATCGAGGGGTTCAACATGTTTTATGATATGGGACCGAAAATCAGTTTATAGAATTATAGCATCCCGTGGTTCAATGGATAAGGCGTTTGACTGTCAATAATGAGACCCGGGTTCGAATCTTGCTTGGTCCTCTTTTTTTTTAAATAAAATTTAATAATACAGAGCGAGAGAGATATGAGAGATATAGATAATAAAGAAAAAGAGCGGAACAGAGGCAACTGAAAAACAAAACGAGGTGCAAGTAAAATGCTAAAAAAAATAAAAATAATAATAAATATTTAAATAAAAATAAAATCATAGCACGGGTATTAATAACTGCTTCATATTCTTTTTTTTTTCATTTATCCATGATGTGTGTACTTCTTAGAACACTTAACATCTTATGCTTTTAAAAAAAATTAGGTATAGGTAGGTCTGTTTAAAAAAAAAACATTTAGAAAATAACATTATAATTTTATTGTAAATTTCATAGCATAATTAATTGTCATTCGATTCATCAGAAAAAAATATTAAATTAAGAGCAAACTTTACATTAAAAATAAATATTTAGAATCTAAATTAAAACTGAATTGTTCCCAAATAAATATCTGTAGGGACTAAAGGTCCATATTTACATTTACATAGCTTGGTGCTTTTTTTTTTATGATTGCCTCAATTTGGTATTTCATTGGTACGTATTATAAGGAAAAAAGTTCTGTGCATGCAGTGATAGCATTGCCTTATTGTTTTAATCCCATGCATGTGCAATAAATCAGTAATGCTGTTCTCCTCAAATAAATGATTATTGTGTTTTATTACAATTATAAGTTTATTTTTAATCTATGTCTCTTTTTAGTGATTCACCACTGACAGTGTACTTCAGCCTTCCACTTCCAGAATCATAAACACAACAAAGATTATTATATCAAAGATACTTTTATACAATGTGAATTAATTTTCGAGCTAATGTTAATTAAAAGTATCTTTGATATACTGTATATCTTAGTTGTGTTTATGATTCTGGAAGTGGAAGGCTGAAGTGCACTGTCAGTGGTGAATCACTAAAAAGAGACATAGATTAAAGATAAACATATAATTGTATTTTACTTTCAAAATACTTAGCAGTTCCTGTTGTGTTTACAATTTCTTCCACTTTCAGGCAATTGATATTTCCTACATGTAGTTATTGTACCAACACCACAACATAAACTATACACTATGTAGGCTACAATGGAACATTATAGTCTCAAATAAATTTGACTTCACTCAGTGGCTGACAGCTTGGACACCCAAAGATAACCTATAACGGGCATAAAATCAGCAACACAACAACAAAATATAATAGATACTTTTAATTATACAACAATACAAGACAAATGAATTTTTCGTGCTTTGCTCTTCTTCAGATTAAAAACAAACATAAAATGACAAAATGCTGCAGAATGCACAAAAAAAGTCACTTCCAGGAGAAATTTTGGAAACGGGCATATAACATCAGGCCCAGCAATTGGGTCATCAAAAATTTATTTGGACGGGTAATAACTGCTAGTTGTAGGTTAAGTCTTGACGTTAGTAAACAATCTTGTGCAATCTGGATCTCCGCGATCCGCGCCTTGACCAGTTCTTTCAGCTGGTAGGCACGCCATATTAGTCCGTTCGTAAGCGTCTTATTTATACCCAAATAGATTATTATCTTCTTCTTTCTTCTTCGTTCTTTTCTTCTTTCCCTTTTTTTTCATTCTTCACATCTTCTTCCTCTTCTACTGCATTTACACATCCTAATTCTCCTCTCATCATCACCAAAATCATCATCATCATCGTCACCAAAATCATCGTCACCAAAATCATCATCATCATCATCATCATCGTCATCATCATCATCATCGTCGTCATCATCGTCGTCGTCTTCTTTTACTACTACTACTACCATTACTGAGCTAACTACTTCTTCATCCTGATGACTACCTCAAACTACCCAATACATCTCTTAGTCCTACCGTTTCCTTTGCAAACTAATTAGCCATTTCACGACCCCCATTCGCTAACAGAGAGCTTTAGAAAGCACAAAAACTTGGTTCGTAGTTCTTTGTCGTAGGAAAACCCCCAGTCTATGTCATAACGTTTTGCGCTTCCGGAAGGTCACGACCTCCTGATTTGCATTACACAGAAAACTTCGCTGAAGGAAAATGCGGAATTTTCATCATTTTGACGAATCTCTGGTAGTTTTTTTGCATATATCCGGTCCATTGACATAAACGTAAGCTTGAATAAATGCTTTGATTGTATTCTCTCACCATTTGTTGTTGTTGTTGATTTAAAAAAAATAGGCGCATTTTGCTTCGGAAAAGGGTGATGTTTTTATGCTGCTTTTGCTTTCAGATGTAAACTGTCCGAAGAGTTTGTGGGTCCGATTGAGATTTTCAATATGTTTTGCATTATGTCTAGGTTTCAAGTGTCTCCTGTGAGCATGGTAAAAAGATGTAAAATCGGTATATTCTGGTATATTCTTATAAATGTGCACGAATTTCTCTTGGTTTAAATGTATTAGGTTGGTAGACCTAAATGGACTAGTTAGTAGGCTAGCGTTGGCAATGAACACAAGTTAGGGGACATGGAAGCTCTCTAATTTGAGTGTGTGTGTTTTTTTTAAGCAAAAGAAAAAAATTACCAATGCTCTATCCTAAACTTCAATTAAACTTTCGTTGTGAACAGTGTCTGTTTTAGCCCGTAGTGAACCAAATCTAAAGACTCGTGAGTTTTTGACGAAAACAACCTCCGCAAATTAAAGAGTTATGATGGCATTTACCTATCCTGGATAAGGCGAACAAAATTTCGTCTGACACTAAAGGAGCTGCCGCTGCAGAACCGCAGGCACGAAGAAACGTTCGTAAGGATTTCCCGATTGTATAACCGGAAACGAAAGGGATCACTGCGAACCAAGTTTTGCTGGTCGAACTAAAGCTCTCTATTATTATACAATATTGATTATATAGCTTCAATCGACCATTTCACGCATAGACCGGCTAACCGAGAACAACGAGCGCTCCATTGGAGCGAATTAAATCCATTACCGACTTTGGTTTATGCTGCGGCGACTTGCCTCGTTTTTAGGTCATGGAATGCGTGCACTGTGCGCATAGGCCTACGTTTTTCTCTGATGATGATGATGATGATGATGATGGTAAGTGGAGTGCACTGCATACGTCTTTCTATGATGATGATGATGATGATGATGATGATGATGATGATGATGATGATGATGATGATGATGATGACGATGAAGACGACGATGATGATGTATCACTGACTTTGTTTTTACGTTACTGCGCCTGCAACTTGCATTGCTTGTGAAATAAGTGCGCTCCATAAGTCTTTCTATGATGGTTGTGATGGTGATAGTGGTGGTGGTGGTGCTGACGATGATGATGATGTGATGATGAGGATGATGATGATGATGATGAATGTGAGATTGGTTGCTGTAGTTGTCCTTGTGCTTTGTCTTGCTTTTGCTGATCTATACTATTTCTGATTCGATAGGGCTATGCAAGTCAACAACAACAACAACAGCGACAGCAAAACAATAACTACTACAATAACAATAACATTATCATCATCATTATCAAAACCAAACCCACTGTCACCTCCATCACCACCACCTCTCATCACCGTGGTTTTCGTCGTCATGAGGGTCATCAATATATTGATCTCTCTTAAATGTCACGACCTACTTCTTGTCAACATAATCAACTTAACACAGTAATCCCCTTTCCTCACATTCTCTTTCATTCTTGTTGTATTTCTAGATAATATATCAAAGTAATTTCAAATAGTCGGGGATCAGAATGATCCATGTGTCTGACAGTCGGTCGGTCTGTCGATCGGTCCGTTGCACGCCGTGTCTCTAAAATCACTGAATGGATTCTGGCCAAATTTCAAAGGAACATTAGGTATACCTTTGTCGAACATTAATTTCAAAGGAACGTTAGGTCTACCTGGGTCTAACATCATATTTTTCCTACCGCAAAGATCGGGGTCGCTGAAGTCAATTTGTTGCTCAACGCTGGAGTCAAGTTGTTGCTCATATAGTAAGCAAAACTGGTTGAGCAACAAATTGACACCAGCGACCTCGACCTTTGCGGTAGAGAAAATATGATGTTAGACCCAGGTAGACCTACTGTTTCTTTGAAATTATTGTTAGACAAAGGTATACCTAATGTTCCTTTGAAATTTTGTAGGAATCCATTCAGTGATTTTAGAGATACGGCGTGCAATGGGCCGATCAACTGACCAACCGACCGTCAGACACACACAAACACACACACACACACCCACGCACATACACACACACACACACACACACACACACACAAGAACACGGTTGAATCTATTTTTTGTTTTTTGGTATGCATGTACTTCAACCCATGGCCAATAAATCATTCAGTAGCAGTCCGGTTGTTCGTCAGTCGATCGGTGGATCGCTTCGTCGCTCCGAATTTCACTTTTTTTTTTGTTCAAAACAAATTTGTTTGCCTTATCTCAAGAAGAATTAAACCGAACTGTTTGCTGTGCATATACTACTATTAAGCCTTTTATTTCATTCATGTTTGCATTTTCTTAAAGGTCAAATTCGCTGGGCTTCATCATTTTCTACTAACACGTTTTGCGCGGTATGTCAGTAACCGATCTGGATGACGTTTTGCTTCCAGATATTTCAGACAGTGGCCTATCATTCAATGTTTTCAAATTGCTTCTTTAGAATAAAGCTGACTCGCAACCGCACCAAGAAAAATTTAAAAACACTTTTGAAAATGCGTATTTTCAGTTGCAAGTGTGAGTGCTTAGAAATATTATTGAATGGCTTGTCTTTTTTTTTCTCTCTTCATGCAACACTTCAACAACAATGTACACTCTTCTTTACTCTCGACCAGAACCCATCAACCGCTCGCTCACGTCAAAATGATCCTATACGCTAGCCCTGTTGTCTTCAAAACAAGTGCACCCAACTCCGTGAGGAGAAAGTGACAAGACAAGCAGCAGTTTTGTCCCTTCTTCTTTGCAAAAATAGAGTTCGAAAAGACCAACGATGTGAAATTAAACTTTAAGGACCTCAAACCTTTTCTCATCGATACGTAAAACTTCTCACTTTTAAGCTTCGCAGAGTTAAATACAAAACTGTATATAATTATACAGAAGAAACTTCAAAGGAAAAAAAAAGAGGAAGGCAACACTATTGAACCAATCAAATGATATAATAAAACTAACAGTAAACAAGTTATTTCATTAATTACACACACTACACACTACAGTAAATGATATTACATGCACATGAGCATACATGTTAGAATTATTAATGTAAAATGAACATTTAAGTCTCATTCCGCCAGTTATTAGTAGTTTTTGTGACTTAACGAAAATATTTGCTGCCACTGATACTAACTTGAAAGCTCTCTCTCTCTCTCTCTCTCTCTCTCTCTCTCTCACACACACACACACACACACACCCACACCAGCTTACACACACACACACACACACACAAACACATTCATCTGCGTTCTTTTTCTTTCACAAACCACCACCCTCTTCCACTTTCATCACACACACGGTGCAAGGATAAAGGCCAACAGCAGTAATAACAGATCGATATACTCATTCCCCCCTCACCCTCCCGTTGACCTTTGATTCCAGATTGTTTCCCCTGAGTTCCATCGCGCCAGATCCGGTATCTGTCGGCTGTTTCCGGCAATCTCCGCCCTACGTCATTATTAGCAAACTGGGTCGGCCGGTTCTTTGTACACAGGAGGCCAGGAATAGTGACTTTAACCCCAAGGTAACGCGGAATGGGATATGTTTAACAAGAACATATTATTATAACAATTTGTTCTCATCCTCATTTCAGTTCGGTCCAAGGAAATAAAAAAAAAGGAATTAATACTTCGGGAATGGCACATCGTTTCTTTCAGAAATCATAGATTATTTTTAAAATTTAAGCATTTGGCCAATAATTTATTATAATGATTTTAAACATTCAATCAAACCGACACACACACACACGCACACACACACTTACTCTTTTAATATTTCTAAAATCATAATATTCAATTTCATTCAAGTTTTAATATCACGATGGTCTAATGGTAGTCCTTTGGCTTGCGGATCTGAAGGTCCCGGGTTCGAGCCCTGTCCGGGGCATTGTGTTGTGTCCCTGGGAAAGACACCTTACTCCCCGTTTTATACTCCTTCGGATGAGAGTATAAACCGAGGTCTAATCTGTGCGTCGCATACATTCCATCATAACGGACTTTAAAGATCCTGACGCTCATGTCCTAGACGGGTGAGTGCCGGTAACAAGAACACACCCAGCATGCATTTGGTCCTTCTCCCCCATCCATGGCTGGCCAGGATAGTGCTCAGTTGTCCAGGCGTCAGACCAGGCGCCCAAAGGCTGCGGGTGGGCGTCTCGGGCGGTTTGAGTTAGATCCTGTATCGGCCAGCGCCTAGTCTGGTTAAGTAAGGCGAGATAAGTGCGCTATAAAACCCCTCAAATAATAATAATAAATAATATGATTGATTTAATGTGATTTAGTGGTGTGTGGGTGATAGTGATGGTGCTGGAAAGAAATCCATCATCTATCATCATCTCTCTCTCTCTCTCTCTCTCTCTCTCTCTCTCTCTCTCTCTCTCTGTTTAATATGTGTGCATGTGTGTACGCGCGCATGTGTAGTGCTGGTGTGTGTGTGTGTGTGTGTGTGTGTGTGTGTGTGTGTGTGTGTGTGAGCAAATAAGCAAACGCGCGCAGTGTGCATGCAAATGTGATTGTGATGACAGGCTTGCACGTACCTCCTTGACAATGCTTTAGAACCCATTGTTCGCAAGCGTCTCATTTTCTTTGAATAGAAAAAATAAAATGACAATGACATCAAAACAAGCACACCCCCTGCAGTTTAACAAAAGAATAAAAGAAAACACCAAGCCTCTCGATATCCTGGCATGAAAATTCTTTCATTTCCCATCCTATCCTATCCAGTAACTTGAAAGTCGTTGGGGCACCACAGATGATCGTTTAACCAGCGTATCCCATCTTTCAAGGATGATATTGATGGATTGGCTGGAGAGGAACAAGAACTTGAACAGCTTGTACAGAGGCTTGACACCACCTCCAGAGCTTATGGAATGGAAATAAGTGCGGAGAAGACCAAAATGATGACCAACAACACCAATGGCATCAACACGGACATCAAAGTACAAGGCCAATCCCTCAACACAGTGCACAGCTTCAAATATTTAGGAGCCATTGTGTCAGACAATGGGTCTCGACAGGAAGTCCTCTCCAGGATCGCACAAACAACTGCTGCCCTGACAAGGTTGAAGCCCATTTGGAAAGACAGAACCATCAGTCTACATTCCAAAGTAAGACTGCTGCGCTCTCTGGTCATCTCCATCTTCCTATATGCTTGCGAAGCATGGACCCTCACAGCAGATCTCCAACGAAGAATACAAAGCATGGAGATGAGGTGCTACAGAAGACTTCTGTGCATTTCCTAAACCCAACACATCACCAACGTTGAAGTCCGACAGACCATCACACAAGCCATTGGACAACACGATGACCTGCTCACAGTGGTGAAGAAACGGAAACTCCGATGGTATGGCCACGTCACCAGATCATCAGGCCTTGCAAAGACCATTCTGCAAGGCACAGTGCAAGGAGGTAGAAGAAGGGGGAGACCGAAAAAGAGGTGGGAGGACAACATTCGAGAATGGACTGGTTTGACACTGAGCGAAGCCATGAGGGCTGCTGAGGACAGAGAAAGATGGAGTATGCTGGTAAAGCGATCATCTGTGGTGCCCCTACGACCTTCGGGTTATGGGACAGGATAGGATAGGATAGGATAGGATCCCATCTTTCTCTGTCTTCAGCAACCCTCATGTTCAGTGTCAAGCCAGTCCATTCTCGAATGTTGTCCTCCCACTTCTTTTTCTGTCTCCCTCTTCTTCTGCCTCCTTGCACAGTGCCTTGCAGGGTGGTCTTTGCAAGGCCGTATGCTCTGGTGATGTGTCCATACCATCTGAGTTTTCGTTTCTTTACTACTGTGAGCATGTTACCTTGTTGTCCAATGGCTTGTTTGATGGTCTTTCGGACTTCGTCGTTGGTGATATGCTTGGTATAGGGAATAGCACTGTAACCTAACTCTCTCTCTCTCTCTCTCTCTCTCTATCTCTCTCTCTCTCTCTCTCTCTCTCTCTCTCTCTCTCTCTCTCTCTCTGTGCGCGGGTGTGTGAATATGCGCGCTCACGTGTATGTGTGTGAGTGTGTGTGTGTGAGTTTGAAAAGGTTGTCGTCGCTGTTGTGACATGACTATTGTAAAACGTAATCTCTCCACAACAGCACTCTTGCCTCTTTGCAGGAAGCTGCGACGACAAGAGACGGTTCTTTCCCTTGAATCGAAATGGCTTCAGTGCGCGCTGCATGGCTTCTCTCTCTCTCTCTCTCTCTCTCTCTCTCTCTCTCTCTCTCTCTCTCTCTCTCTCTCTCTCTCTCTCTCTCTCTCTCTCTCATATATCGCACTGACAAACAAGTGATGATGACGTTGTTTGGAAAACAAATCTTCACGTAAGTAATAGTCTGCAACGCGTTGCGCAAAAGTCTAGCAGCGGTGGCAGTAGATGCAGCAGGCAAAACAGTAGTAACCTTAATTATTTTGTCACAGTGGATTTCCCAATCATCTCAATATACATTACTTCTTCTTATTGACGTTGAGTGCCCACGATCAACTCGTTGATCATTCTGGCACCTATTAAGCAGCGAATGGCATGCGCCGCTGCATTGCACAACTATTTTGCAACATCCGTGATTCGAACTAGGTCTGTGTAAAACAAAGACCCAGTTGCATCGAAATTATTTTCAAATATTATAGGCTAACACGTCATTCTGCTTGTCAGAAAGGAAGATTACAACCACACTGCGTTGCGGAGACTTTGCCAGCTGGTCGCGTGGGCTAGGGCTAATATTGACCACATACGCATTAACCAAGAAGAAAAGACTTTCGGAAAGCTTTAGCGGATCCCCGATAGCAGAGGGGTAGCTGCAGTAGTATATTATAACACATACTACTGCCGCTACCCATCTGCTAACGGGGATCCAATAATTCTTTCCGATGGGGCCCAATTCTTAATTCTTGGTTAATGCGCCTGTATATTGACTTGAGTGCAGAGTAAAAACACATCCCACATGGGCTTTGACCAAGACTCCCTTTCCACCCCCCACCCCACCCCCACCTCCCATCGACAGATCCGTTTAACCATCACAATGAAAGTTGCCCCACTGGAGAAAAAAAAGTAACTTACAACCAAAAAAACAACTCTTTCGAAACAAAAAGTTGTTTGTTTTTTTATCCACAAATTCCGTAGTTTGTGTGCCTGTTAATAACAACCGTTTGCTTCCTTTCTAGCTCTAAAATAAACTCATCTGGTAGAGCGTATTGGTGTACCGTTAAACAGTGGAAAACACTTCCTACCAAAAATGGAAAAATTCAAACTTTAGCGGTTAGGTTGAGCCTCGAAATCCCGCTTTATCATTGTTTAATAAAGTTTTCTTGTATCTTGTATCTTGTTTTAGGCAACAATCAATGTGAAGTTTAGGCTAAAACCCATTTTTGCCAACGGTAAATAAAGCCCTTCCAATTAAGGGACCCTTTACCACACACAAGGACAATATTTTGAACCACACAAACACACAAAATCGAACTATAGAGCCTGATCTGAGCATACTGAAATGTCAGTGATCTATACTGGCGTAAGTTCAGCAATCTCAAATACTCGGAGTGGTGTCTGAGTGCAAATAAGTGAAAATAACATGGGGATGGTGGGTGGAGGGAGGAAGAGGGGTTGGGGAGAGGTGCGCAGCTGGCTAGGTGGTATTAGCGACGGCAACACAACTGAAGCATCTAATATTACGCGAAAACGTTGCAGGCAGTGGTTCAAAGCTGGTTGACGGTCTGTATTGCCGAAAACATAACATGGCCCCTGATGCGCATGCAAGCTTCCTCTACTCCTTCAAATGAGAGTATAAAGCGAGATCTTGTGTGTGTGCACTCACTCATTCCATCGCATGGACTTTAAAGATCCTGACGGTCATGTCCCAGGCGGGAGAATGCCAGCCTACATAAATACCCCTAGCAAGTAATAATCAGTCCCCTTTACGCTTCTGTGTCCGGGGACGGTAATCTACTTACTGAACTGAACTGAACTCTTTTCTTTCCCATCCCTGGTAGCAAGTGTGCACAGTTGTCTGTGTCGTCACACGATTTTCTAACAAACGTATAAGACCAACAATTGGCCAGGGCGCCTCGGGCAGCAGGAGTTCGGTCCAGTATCCGTCAGCGCCTTGCGCAGTGCTTGCACGGGAAGAACGCTATATAAGAACAATATAAGTAAAAACTATATAAATAAAGATGCTTGCATACCATAATTATCTATTACTTAGTTACTTGTTCCTTTAACAAATCCAAATCCCACGATAACGAAGTTCGGGCCGCTTTCTCCATAGGAAAGAGCTGAGCGCGCAGCTGAGGACAATGAGGAATGCAACCCACTTCCTGCATTGAAAGTACTTAGATTAACTATTCGCTATAAACCGGAGGGCGTTACTAAAATTAGGCGCCTGTAGCGGATCCTCGATAGTAAAGCGGTAGATAGAATACAGCCAGTAATGCCGCTGTGCTATAACGAAGTACTAGCATAAAAACCTTACGGAACGAAGAAGCAAGATGGCCATGTAGTAAACTACCCAATGCAGTTCAAATGATAATATGGAAAACGTGGCCCGTTTACAGCGAGCTTCTGTTACACGAGGACAAATGATCTGCCAAACGAAATACTTTTCACAAATAAGATTAGAAAATGGTGGAGTATAAGGGGTCTGGGGTGGGTGGGATGTTACAGCTGGGCGGAAGTAGGGTTGGGGGAATCTGCACTTGCCTTAATTTCGGATGGGATGATTGTTAACAACAGGATGACGACATCAGTGTCCCACGTGAATATAGAGTATTAGTTTATGCAGATGAAAGCATATTCCATACAGGCCTGATTGCAAGAAGGGGTGGTTTCGTGCGAGCCAACCCCTCTTTAAAGATGTAAAAACATGGAGAATAGCAATTGTGCAAACAGCCTGCACACGTTCTAGTTGTTTTTCTTCTTTTTGTGTGTGTGTGTGTGTTGTTTTCTGTGTGTATGTATGTATGTGTGTATGTGTATGTATGCGTGTGTGTGAGTGTGCGTGTATATGTGTGTGTGTGGAAAAATAGGAAAATGTCGACAGAAGAGGAAAAACGAAACCATGGCGCTGTAGAAAGGGTTGAGGTTTCCGAACACAGGGTACGGTAATCATGTAGAAACATGATGATATTGAGTGAAAAAGAGATAGAAACAGACAGACAGACAGACAGACAGACATGACGGACAAAAAGATAAGCTAAGGTACGATAATGTTAAATAAGGTAGCATGACATTTTGTAACACTGGGTGTGCTCACGTACATGTAATTAAAACAATACCTTGAAAAGGCTGCGATGTGGTAAAAGGCCTTTGATGAAAGTGGAGAAAACCTGGCTTTCGGAGAGTGGGCTCAGATGTTGACAGGTAATCCTATCCTATCCTATCCCGTAACTCGAAGGTCGTTGGGGTACCACAGATGACCGTTTAACCAGCGCACTCCATCTTTCTCTGTCCTCAGCAACCCTCATGGCTTCGCTCAGTGTCAAGCCAGTCCATTCTCGAATGCTGTCTTCCCACCTCTTTTCCACCGGTCCTGATTTGGCTCGGAAGAGTCCGCTGGACCTAAAGCAACAATAAATCAATCAACCTCTTTTCCGGTCTCTTCTTCTGCTTCCTTGCATCGTGGCTTGATTGCAGCATGGTCTTTGTAAGGCCTGATGCTCTGGTGACGTGGCCATACCATCGGAGTTTCCGTTTCTTCATCATTGTGAGTATGTCATCGTGTTGTCCAATGGCTTGTGTGACGGTCTGTCGGACTTCGTTGCTGGTGATGTGCTGGGTATAGGAAATGCCTAGAAGTCTTCTATAGCACCTCATTTCCATGCTTTGTAGGCTTATTCTTCGACGTAGATCCGCTGTGAGGGACAAGGGAGCGCAGCAGCCTTACCTTGGAATATAGACTGATGGTCCTCTTTCCAAATGGGCTTCAACCTTGCCATGGCAGAAGTTGTTTGTGCGAATCTGGAGAGGACTTCTTGTCGGGACCCATTGTCTGATACAATAGCTCCTAAATATTTCAAGCTATGCATTGTATTGAGGGATTGGTCTTGGACTTTGATGTCCCTGTTGATGCCATTGGTGTTGTTGGTCATTATTTTGGTCTTCTCTGCACTTATTTCCATTTCATAGGCTCTGGAGGTGGTTTCAAGCCTCTGTACCAGCTGTTCAAGTTCTTGTTCCTCTCCAGTCAATCCATCAATGTCATCTTCAAAACGGAGGCTGGAGATTGCTCTACCCCCTATGCTGCATTCACCTGTAAACCTTTTACCTGTCAACATCTTTTATCCACTTTCATCAAGCTGTTTTCCCTCATCGCAGCCTTTTCAAGGTATTGTTTGACTTGTTCTTCCTCAACGGCAGCAGTCATATTCCACAAGTCAGCCCTTGTACATCTTGCCCGTGGAGCTTGAACAATAACAATTAGTATAACAAAATAACTTTATAGCAGTAACATCAGACAGAGCGAGAAAGAGGATGTGTTCAATTAATATTTATTAATACCATGCCACTCACACTTTCTTCCAAAGTTACACTTGACGTATATTGTCGATGTGTTCTTGTAGGTACTAAACAAGTAATTGGCCGTTACTCTTGGAAAAACAACCGTTTAGGTAAGCACTTCAAAGTAGGTCAGAGAAAATGGACTGTTGGATAGAAAATCTTTAACTGGGTTATCGCTGCATCAAAATTTGAGTGGGTAAGTGATAGATTATTCGATACACGACGCAAACTTTGTAAGACATTTCGTCAAACATTGAGAACTCTCTACTTTTCTAACAAATGAATATTCAAATTATAGCAAAGGGGGGGAACAAATCATATAATACAGAGCAACGAAGAAAACATCCTGTTCGATTGTACTAGAAGTACAATTTACAAAGCAAAAACATAAGTAAGGAAAGGATCCATCTTGAAAAAACCACAAACAATAGACACAAACTCTACAAAATGATCCACAGTTACAATTGTATTTTATTGCCACCATTGTTGGATCAAACTTCCATCAAAACTTTGGTCCCTCGACTTTTCAGTCGCAGATTTCATCAGTTTACATTTGTCTCAGATGCCATCAGTTTCATGTTGTAGAGGACTAGACAAACAATTCGATCAGACCCAACCTTTAAGTTATCATCTCATAAGTATTGCTCCGCTGACGGTGGCAGCATCAACCAATGTGGTATTTACCAATCGCCTTACCAGTGAGAGAGAGAGAGAAGGAGGAGGAGGAGGAGGAGGAGGAGGAGGAGAAGCTGTAGGAATATTAACAACAGCGTCTGGGGGTGGAAAGGGGTGGGGTACATAACAGGTAGTAAGGAGCGTTCGAAAACAATGAGCTTTATGTGTTTTTACGAAAGTGGGGTGTCTATTGCAAATGAGGAATGTTTGTACAGAACATTCTAATTGATATGATCGGATTGATTTTGTTTCGTCTGACACCATTCCCCGTGGGGTGCCGGGGGTTTCAGTATAAATAGTATCCCCACTTTCTGGAAATTTAGTGCTTTAAATTCCCACTGTCGCTGTCTTTCTCATTTGCTCTTTCTCATTCCTGCTCTGTTCTATCAATCTGCTATACTATCTTCTTCTTCGCTAGACCAGTCATCTACCTTTTTTCTTGAAAACTCTTCCGGGACAAGACTCCTTATTTGTTTATGAGGTCTGTTGGATCAGCTTGGGAATATTGGACGCTTTCTGCCAGGTGGTCACTAGGGGTTCCTATGATGTTATTATTTAGCAATGTAGGCATTATATATGTATGTGTTTTGTTGATAATTTATAATGATGTTTGTATTCTATTTTATTTTCGTAAACGGGGGTTCGATAAATTAGAGTATAGCCTCAGCGTCCCCTGCGTGGGATGTCTTTATTGTAATGTGATTGGCTGGTGGAGAGCTTTCAGTTTTACCACTAGGGTTGTTTCAGCAGATCTTTTATGCGGGTCAGGGGTTGTCCGGTCCTGATTTGGCTCGGAAGAGTCCGCTGGACCTAAAGCAATAATCATGTGATGTAATGTAATGTCTTACACCATGCAAATAGTGACCATTCCTGAGTGGTGTCGCGGTGACCAAAGCCTACTGGAATAAGAACTGGGGCATAGTGCGTAATCTATACTCAGCAATGTTGTACGTACGGACATGGGGAGGCAAAGAGAAACAGCAGTTGTAGAATAAGGCGGCTTGTCGGTTATAGAGTAATTCAGAATGATGGGAATGGCCTTGTTTTGTTTCCGTGTCCAACACTGAAAAGGCGGTCAGGTCCCTTATGGGATTCACCCCTACCAGTGACTCTGTGGATGTTCTCAGTATTATCGGAGTTTATGTCACCAGACTTGTATACAGGGTGTAGAGTCATGTTCAGATCTTAGACCCCTTAACGTTAATCTGAAGTCTTTTGTTTTCAAACTGTTACGCAAGATAGTATGATCACAGAAGAGTTTATTAATCAACATTATTGAGGTAAAATTTATCAGAAAAGGGTATTAAAAAACCTTGTAAAATCAATCATTGGGATGTCATATGATGTCAAAGGACCTCACTAGAGATGATATCCTTTTTCTTGTTATTGTGCGTCTCAGGCACATAATTAATCGGCCGTGTTGAGCCATAGCAAAGCTTTATAAATCTTACGTTGGTCAGTGTGGAGTCACGCTCCGCTGAGTTTTGTTTGTGTGCGCCTGAAAATGTATTCTAATAGCTTGCCTTAGGACAGACTACAAGGAAGGAGATCAGTAACTAATAACTGCTTTAAAGCAGACTCTCTTTAGAACGATCGGACATGACGCTTAAGATTCAAATGTCAAATAATATCAGATACAAGAAAATGTACGAATCTATATATAAGTAGCCATCTCTTAGTGTAAATAAGACATTTTATAATAGTTTTTATGTTTGCAAATTGATCTAGGGTTCAGAAACATTTTAAAGTAAATGCATGCACGAATGCGGGATGATGGTCGGGTGTAGAAGAAGCAGAATAAGGAGGAAACCATAGTAGTAGAATAATCACTGTCTTCTACCAGATTGTATGTCACAAGCAAATCTCAGCTTAAACAATAGAACCCGTTACGTGGTAAAAGAGATCCAATGCTTTGCTTTTTTATTTTTGTTTTTTTAAGTTCTTTCTCTTTCTCCATCCCGCTCACTCTTCTTCCCTTCTCTTTCTCTTCTCTATCACACACGCACGCACACACATACACACACACACACACACCTATATACACACTCTCACACATAGTGAAAAACACATGCATTCGCAAATGCTCACCGTACCAGTTCCTCAAAGCACCCATGCTAAAACTAACACAACATGTAAAAGAAACCAAACAAAAAATAAATCAAACTATTGATCTAATCAAGCCTAACTCAACCAAAGAATAAAATAAACATGGCAATCGAAATAATTAAACCAAATAAATTCCACCCTATTAGCCAATCAAGCCGAAAAATTTACCCAAAAGCTGAGTCAAGACAAGAAAGGATCAATAAGAAGGGTTTGCAATGTAAGTCTGACCGGCTGACCAAGGTCACTAAACTGCTGCTGCTGTTGCTGCTGTGGCGGCGAGCTCCATGAATAAATAATTAATAGCCGGGGACGTTCTCTAAGGCAATTGTGAGATGCGCTGCTACACAGAAGCGACTAGTGAGCTTGGCCAGAGATAAAACAATCCAGCAATGTCAGAAGGAAGAAGGAAGAAACAAAATCAGCTTGCAAAGGAATTGAGAAACGCAACAAAAATAATAAGCACAGAAGGAGAATATAACATGCCAAAACGTTTCAGAAAGCTAATTTAAGCCTGGTTTTACGCAAATTTTAGGGGAAAGACGATCAGATAAAAGCCGTTAAGAAAATGATATTATAATTTTTGCTGGTAATTCTAGATTTATGAAATAAAGTGAAAGAGATTAATGGAAAAAAATGTAGGTGGAGGTGAGGGTGTGTGTGGGGGTGTGTGTGGGGGTGGGGATGGGGGATGGAGGGTTAAACCAGAAAGAGATAGATAGGCATACACACAGAGATAGAGACAGAAAGGCAGCTGGTCAGTATTTCAATCAGGTTCTGTTAACGCAAAAGTCGTTCGTTAATCAACCCCAACAATTGAATCACCCATTGTTATTGTTAATATTTCCTTACTTCCATCTCTCAGCACGCCTCTTCACTCCATCATGCACCCATCCCAAAAGCTTACCATTTCCATGCGTCCGAGCTGCTTGCATCCAAACCAAAATCGATATCCCTCTCTCCATTTGCCTCATCTTTCAAACTTCTTCAATCCATGTTCATCCATTCGTCAGTTTGCGCATATCCAAAAGCTCGTGAATGCCCAACCATCCCTCTGTCCGTCTACACCCTCCAACTGTCTATCCATCCATCCATCCATCCATCCATTTAAAAACTTACTCTTCTTCGTCCTCCTCCAGAACCTTCTCAGGGGTGAGCGGGTGGTTGACAAGGTAGATGCTGCCGCGACGTTCCTTCGTTGGCGGTGCTGACGTCACTGTCTCGGGCTGGATCGGCGGGGAGTTCTCCCGGAACAGCGGAAGTGTTACCGACAACCTGCGCTTGATGTCCTGCATGATTGATGGAAAGGCGCCTCTTTCGCGTTTCCGCTTCAGCGATGGCAATCTCAGTGTCAGTTGCACAAATCAATGTCAATTTCGACTGTCTTCACTGCTTCAGCACCGACTGGAGATTTCGCTAAACGATTTCAGTAATTGATCACCAAGTTTATTTGATCACCAAGTTTTGGTCGTGACTCTAGCAATCGCTCAAATCTGGATTAAAAGAACAAATGTGGATGTTGTCTCTGTCCGGCCTTTGTTGATTGAATGTAACGGCAGCGACTGTCAGAAGTTTAATCAAAGTAATCCTTCGCTCTGAAGACAATACATATTTCGCATTCTTTAAATACTTAAGATATGATAGTTTTCTGTATAGTAAGAAAATATACAAGAGGTGTTCCCATGCAGGTAAGATTTTTTAAAACATGAAATTAACACTGTTCAATAAAGTACGATGTAAGTAGATCAAACAGGTGTTCATGTATCATATAGTCCATTCACAATATAGGTATATTATGGACCACACCTCTTTGAAAAAATAACAACAGATGACAACAGATGTGTTCCTGTATCGCAAAAGAACATATGCTGTGGCACAAAGATTTGTTTTAAACACAAGAACAGAGTTAGAATCCAAAGAATGCCTGACGTTTTGTAATGAAGATTCAAACATGATGGATTTGAGTCTAATACACACATACATACATACACACACACACACACACACACACACACACACACACACACAACCATCTCTGACTACTGAGCCAGTTTCCAGACATGATCGACCACCGTTTTTCTTTCTAACACAGTTAAACTGTCACAAGTATTATTTTGTTTATCTCACACGCGAACCTTTCACACGCAATATTATTTATGACTTATCACTTTTCCTTCACTGGTTACAGTGTTGGATGAACAGAGCAAAGGTCCCCAAACAGTCAGACCCCAGTTGGAATAGTAAATTTAGTTTTTAGCCTACTTTGGTAATAATGAGATAGAAATCTTGTAAAATAGAAAAAATAAAATTCAAAGATTTTTTAAAAATTATTTCGTCATTACTGAGTAAATACATGCTTGAAAAATATTGGTTACAGTTTTTACTTTGGTAATAATACGACAGAAGTACAGTACTGTAAGATAAAAAGAATCGAAGACGTCTATATCGTCATTACATAGCGATGTTTTCCGAACACTGTAAATATTATTTGAGGATGATCTCTGCGACAACAAGGAATTATTCAACCTACTACTACTACTACTACTACTACTACTACTACTACTACTACTGCTGCTGCTGCTGCTGCTGCTGCTGCTGCTGCTGCTACTGCTACTGCTACTGCTACTACTACTACTACTACTACTACTACTACTACTACTACTACTCATTGCCGTAGAACTTTCAATTTTGTGACCTGTATTAAAGCACGTATGGAAAAATGTGTCCATTGCGACAAACTTCCACAATAGAGAACGACGCATTCATACGGCTATAACTATTTTCATTCTTACTACTACTTCTATAATTCGACTACCGTTAATATCAACATTACTATAATCACAATGGCTATTAGCCTACTATGACTATGACTATGACTACCACAATTGCTATTGCTAATAATATTCCAAGCCTGCTATTAGCTTTCATGATATTTTCATCCTCCGCACGAAGTGAATTCAATAATTAATAGTCCGATTGCGTTCGGTATTTTGGCTTGGAACCACGCAATTCAATATATAGACTACTATTATATATTGTCCAACCATTTGAGTCACACACAACGCAAAAGCCTGCTGTCATATTTTTCCATCCCTTGGTAACTGCAGTGGATCCACTGAGGTTCAGGTTTTCCTGTCCAATAAAGGTCTCGCAACAGCAGCCGCTATTAATTCCATCAAAGCAAGGTCGATTTACAGAGCTTAAAGTGCATCTGAGGCCGAGAACAAAATTGCGCAAAAAAGTACAAAATGTCTAATTCGGTTCAGAAACTTACAAAATGTCTAATTCACCCTAAGACTATTTGCTTACGGTTACATATCCATACATTTTTGGGTTTGTCTAAAATTTGTGAAATTTTAATATATTATTTAAACTGTAAACTTCGTGACCGCCTGTTGTAATAGGTCACCTGCTGTAGCAGTAAATGGCTTCTCTCGCCTTAGAGAGAACAGGTGTCCGACGGATTGATGCAGCGGTTTCGTGATGAACATGCTCCAAGGCGTCGTAGTGCCTTGACCAAGCGGGAGTATTGTGTGCGTTTAGTATAATTGAGTGACTCGTAATGACTAGGTCAATGAGCCCTTTTTCTAGACTCGCGAGACGACCTTATGGAGAAACCGAATGTCTTTTGAAGCTGTTTACACATTTATTTAAGAGTTTTCACATTAATAATGTGGATTAGTACACTCTTTTGTGATCATATTACCTAGTGTAACAATTGTAATTGGTTTTTAATCTCAGACTCACTGAAGAAAAAACAACAACCTACCATTAGATTTTTTTTAAATTTAACGGATGTTACAAAGGCTATTGAATACTGAGGGATGATAAGGTACGGATAATTTTTCATTATAGGCTTAGAGTGAAGTAACTGGTCCTAATAGTTCTAGATCCGCGTCAGGGACTCACAATACAAGGCTAGGTAGTCATTCTGTGCCTAACTCTCACACGAGAAGGAGCAACGCTCTGACAGATTTCTCTAGCAGAAAGACTAGCAGGTGACGGGTGAAATTCAATTCATCACAGTATAGCCACAGCCTGACATTGTCAAAAAGACGAGCAGGCTTGTTGGTCCGATGCAGGAAATAGACCACTAAGAGTCAACCCTGACATTCGGCCTGTAGGGGAACATCGAGCACTGAGCTCCGATAGCCCAATAGTCAACAACCAAGGAGGAGACACCATCACCACACCTCAAATATTCAGTTAAGTGACACTAAAGACGTGCACAAACACTGCCCTAAAAGGACTGTGCTGTAGTCAACTCTCCAGAAACAAAAACATTAGGCCAACCAGAACAAATAGCCCAATGATGAGACAGTAGCAAATATCAAGAACAGTAGCAGCATAGGCCCATCAAGAAACAAACTATTCGAAGTGAATTTGGACATTTAAGTTAATAGAGCGTTTAGAGAATTATGTATAGAGTAGAGGAAATAAATGTGTGATATTTACTGTTAACAAGTGGTTGGACTACCTATGTTTCATAGCCGTGTGAGAGTGAGTGTGTCAGTGAAGGTATTACCATTTTCTCCCTATCTCTATAACCCTATCCGCACACAGACCGAGCTAAACATATAAATGTATCACAGGGTATCACATTAGTCACAGGTGATTATACTAGCCGATCTCCGCAGACAAAGACGAGTGGGTAATAGCATTCCATTGTGCAGAGCCCAGCAACAATAGACCCACCGTCACAGAGACAATGCTTTGTTTGTGAAGACGTCTGATATCCTTACAATCCACAGACTTCATTTATATGATATTGTTGCGATCATTAAAATAGCCTATAGCTATTATTTAGAACTTTCATAACCTTAACGCACTTTTTTTTCAAAACTAACAAAACTCTAACAATTTCTTTTTAGGACCTACCAAAAAGTTGCATAGTGTTTACCATCATGGCGTCATACTTTACAAAAGGATGTTAACATGTGAACTTCCTACCCGATTCTGCTATGATCCAGAAAAGGTGACGATTTTATATTCTTTGGAATTTAGAAACCTCAGAACTCAGCATACATTGTCTACTGACATAGCCTTAATTCTTTTTTTTAAAATCCCACAAAAACCTAACACTATAAGAATTAACAAAGATGCATTAAGCATCGGTTTATTCTCCACCCTTCAGTAACGTTATTGGATGCAGTCTGTCAAAAATTCTAAATAAAAATTCAAGTTTCTTTCTGTCTTCTAATAGTGACTAGCCTTTGTACCACATGGTTCAGTAACAAATTGTTACGTTGAAACGCGAAGGATAGTATGTCTGAAACGCGCACGATAGATCTAATCGTTTCGCTTTGCAAAGTATTCAATAATAGAGTTTATTTACCTTTGATTTGTGTTTGCATTGTAATTAGAGGAAGCTTTGTATAACGTTGATGATTTTCGTTAGTCGATATTATTGGAGAATTCTCTAGATTTGTGTGTTTACGGTCGATCGAAGATTCCCGATAAATGTAGATGTGTGAGAACATTCCTGGAATTTGAAGAAAGATGTATGACGTAAGACAGTGATGACGAAGTTTAGAGCGATTGGTTAAATTGCGTCATACTCGATTGTTCCAAGGTGTTCTGGAGAAGAGAAAGGCTATATATGTGCCGCACTGTTTCAAAAAGGAGAGTGTTGTTGTAAATGTTGAGAGGAGAGTGAAAAGGCGATTGTATGCAGTTGTTGATGTGTGCTGAATAAAAGTGGAAAACTTCATACAAAGACTTTGCCTTGTTGCTGAGTGAGCAGGCTGCGTGGATAAACGAATCAGAGTTACACCTATCAGAATTTCAAGCATCGGGGCTGAATCAAATACTGATAGAAAAACACCAACATCGAATGAGTGTAACACAAATGTGTGTTTGTTGTGTATGTAGGAGTGTCTGTAGCATGTGAGCGTGTATGTTGATGCCTGTTTGTTGGTTTTTTTAGTCTGATTTAGGAATAAGGCGCGTATACCATCCATTATTATTATTATTATTATTATTATTATTATTATTATTATTATTATTATTATTATTATTATTATTATTATTATTATAAGTTGTTAAACATGTTAAGTTCCTACCCGATTCCGCTACGACCTATAAAACGTTACGATTAATCTTCGGAATGCAGAAAATATTTCTCAGGATTCTTCAGCCAAGTAGGCCTATTACTTCATGATTAGAAATCAACTACCGTATCTACCCTACCATAAGGCCAGTTTACTACTTCAAACTTTCGCACTCTGCACATAAATCCGTTAGTCCTAGCTGCAGAGAGAAGGCATCTTCCGTCTTTGAACAACTTGATTGATTGATTGATTGTTGCTTTAGGTCCAGCGGACTCCTCCGAGCCAAATCAGGACCGGACAACCCCCGATCCGCATAAAAAATCTGCTGAAACAACCCTAGTGGGAAAATTGAATGCCCTCCACCGGCCAGTCACTTTACAATAAAGACATCCCACGCAGGGGACGGCTGAGGCTTTACCCCAACTACTCGAACCCCCGGTTACAAAAACAAAATAGAATACAAACATCATTATAAATTATCAACAAAACATATACAAATAAAATGCCTATATTGCTAAATAATACATCATAGGAAGCCCTATAGTGACCACCCGGCAGAAAGCGTCCAACACTCCCAAGCTGATCCAACAGACCTCATACACAAACAAGGAGTCTTGTCCAGGAAGAGTTTTCAAGAAAAAAGGTAGGTCATTGATCTAGCGAAGAAGAAGATAGTATAGCAGAGTGATAGGACAGAGCAGGAATGGGAAAGAGTAAATGAGGAAGACAGCGACAGTGGGAATTTAAAGCACTAAATTTCCAGAAAGTGGGAATACTATTTATACTGAAACCCCCGGCACCCCAACGGGGGTACTGTTGCCGCAGTGAATTGGTTTCAACTGGGGCTTTCACTTTTCCCTTTATAGGTTATAACAATCTACAGTGGCAAGATTGCTTATGACCCCAAGGGGTTTGTTGAACAACTGAGTTAGTTAGTCATTGTTTATAGGGTCCAGCGGACTGTAAAGAGACGAATACGGATCACAATTTGGTTAAAAAGGACTCACCCCCGATCCGTATAAAAGATCTGCTGAAACAACCCTAATGGTAACACTGATGGCATTCCACCAGCCGGTCACTTTACAGTAAAGGCATACCATGCGGGAAAGCTGAGGCTTTACTCTAATTTATCGAACCTCCGTTTACAAAAACAAAATAGAATATAAACATTATTATAAAATAATAACAAGAAATACATATAAAATTCCTACATTGAAACGTAATAAAACCACAGAAAGCCCTAATGGCCATTTGGCACGAAGCGTCCAATATCCCCATGCTGACCCAACATATCCCATACACAAATGAGGAGTTTTTGGGGAGAGTTTTCAAGAAAAAAGGGTAAGTGACTAGTCTCGCGAAGAAGATAGCAGATTGATAGAACAGAATAGGAACGAGAAAGAACAAATGAGAATGACAGAAACAGTGGTTATTTAAAGCACTAAATATTAAATTTCCACACAGAAGGGATACTATTTATTCAGAAAACCCCGGTACCCCAACGGTGGTTTTTAGCATCTGAATGGCACTGCATGAAGAACGTAACAAGGCTGAAGGAACTAAAGCACAGCAGATTTAAATTTTCTTTATGATATGCACGCATTTTGCTAAAACGCTTCTTCAGGCGTTACAAGCCAACTCCCAATATACTTAAGACGGCAAGAAAGGCATAAAATAACACAGGGAGCATTGCAGTACCTGAGAGTACTTAAACTACATAATGTTAAACGATACACAGGCAAATAACAATGACTCGACATGAAAATCACAGAATCCAGCTGTTCGTTTCACCAGTCCACACAGTTAGATAGGGGAGCTAGACAGGGTTCTGTTATATGTTGTACCATCTTTCCTTAATCAATGCAGCGTTGCATAGGATTATGTCCTAGAAACCTTCATGCAATCATTGCATTCTCCTTTCCTAACTGGAGACTGAATGCCTAATGGATGGATACATTTATACATATTGTGTCTTCATTACCATGCTAGTACCTTCTTGAGATGAGCACTACAATCATTGCATTATCCTTTCCTAAATGAAGACTGAATGCCTACTGGATGGATACATTTATACATATTAATTGTGTCTTCATTACCATGCTAGTACCTTCTTGAGATGAGCACTACAATCATTGCATTCAGTTTGAATTTGGATAACATATGTGGCACCCGTCGGGTACATTTCGGATGGATTTCTCAGCGAAAGCACGGCAGTCTCTGCGCAGCGCTACTCAAGGCAAAGGAGAATAGGCCTCAAACAACTCCATTTAATCCTAATCTGCACCTAAATCCCGCCCATTATGCACTGAAACAATCATTAGATTGATAGCAGCAGTACGATGGCCAGTGCCAACACCATGTTTAATGTTTGGGTTCACCGGGGATCGAACCTGGAATCTTTGTAACGCGGACTCGACGCTCTATCTACTAAGCTATTCCTAAAAACCTAGATGTATTTCATTCTGGTTCATTTTCTAAAGCCGTCAATATAAACTGCAATATCGCAGCATCAATGCTATACATATCTGATGGTGAAAGTCAAATGAAAGTCGAATGCCCTATTTGTCATATATCAATACATGTACTTGTGCTTATGTCAAATGCATTTTAAACAGACCGCGAGATACCTTCTAAATTACTAACGTTTGTTAATTATTTAGAATTTGCGGTGTGTTTGTATGTGTGTGTGTGTGTTTGTGTGTAAGTATGTGTGGGAGAGAGAAAGAGAGAGAGAGAGTGTGTGTATATAGGTGGGATTTATTATAAAAAGATTTACCGACAGCTACAACCTCAAGGCAAACTTTCACATAAAAACAGACGAATAATGACCGGAAACTCCAATGCGTTATATGATTTATATGTTTACAAATAGCTGGGAAGGAGGGGTAGGATGGGGCGGGAAAAGAACAGCTGCAAACTATAAAGAATGTTTTTTTTTCTAGGCTAATAATATATGACAACAAATCGGATTCAGAATGTGAAATACCGTTTTGTTTAGACCATTTCATGAAACACGCAGAAAATTATATCTGATTATGAAGTGTTGTATTGTTACCTAAGCTATATCTCCAAACAAGCACAAAATGCCTTACACCTACCTATAGACTGAGGAAGGAGAGGGGGAGGAGAGGAGAGGGGAATGGGGTGGAGAGAGAGAGAATCGCAAAGTAATTCATCTGTTCATCGATATTGTCTGCTCTTGAATGGTACATCCTCTGGGACGTGGATGAAATGAAACAATACCCAATCTCCCTTATCAATCAAACAATGCCAGTTAATGTTCAACATTTGTAAAATATAGAGCATTCACGAGTGAGTTTCACGCGATACAGTGTATACACTAGTAAACAACTGCTCCTTTCATTGGGAACTAACCGAATGTATGATATGGCTTTTAACTCCTGTAGAACCCCTTGGGGTCATGAGCAATCTTGCCACTGTAGATTGTTCTAACCTATAAAGGGAAAAGTGAAAGCCCCAGTTGAAAACCTGTCTTTCCTTTATAGGCATGACCGATTTACTGCGGCAACAGTACCCCCGTTGGAGTGCCGGGGGTTTCAGTATAAATAGTATCCCCACTTTCTGGAAATTTAGTGCTTTAAATTCCCACTGTCGCTGTCTTCCTCATTTGCTCTTTCCCATTCCTGCTCTGTCCTATCACTCTGCTATACTATCTTCTTCTTCGCTAGATCAATGACCTACCTTTTTTCTTGAAAACTCTTCCTGGACAAGACTCCTTGTTTGTGTTTGAGGTCTGTTGGATCAGCTTGGGAGTATTGGACGCTTTCTGCCGGGTGGTCACTAGGGATTCCTATGTTATTATTTAGCAATATAGGCATTTTATATGTATGTGTTTTGTTGATAATTTATAATGATGTTTGTATTCTATTTTGTTTTTGTAACCGGGGGTTCGATTAGTTGGGGTAAAGCCTCAGCCATCCCCTGCGTGGGATGTCTTTATTGTAAAGTGACTGGCCGGTGGAGGGCATTCAGTTTTTCCCACTAGGTTTGTTTCAGCAGATCTTTTATGCGGATCGGGGGTTGTCCGGTCCTGATTTGGCTCGGAAGAGTCCGCTGGACCTAAAGAACAATCAATCAATCAATCAAAAACTCCTGTAGAATCTTTGAGCAAACTTCATGTATAGAGAACTTGTTTAATTTCGTATGTTTAATCTCGTTTGGCTTTGAGAACTGTATCGTTTACTTGTAACGCACGGCATAATCTAATACATTGAGTCAATATGTATCGTAATTTTATTGCACACCAGCAGCAATCTACCCCAGCATACCTGAAAAAGTAAAATACTGAAAAAGGTCAACACGAAAAAAGACATCGATACCAAAGTGTAAACACATATAACGCGCCTAACACGAGCCCACACTAATTCAGCTTAGAAAACTCCGCTACAATAAAACATAATGCTGAATGCTTGTAGCAAACGCACATTAAAACGTTGAAGCAGAATAAAACATGACAATAGCCGCGCGAGGACCACTTTGACGATGTCGATCTCTTGGTTTTCTCTAATTCACACAGCGGATAACACAACGTTCATGAAAAAACCTCGTTCGTCCAAATTCAAAATATGTTAGACAAAAATGTATGAAAAATGGATGAAGTGGACACGAGTTTTTCAATGAATGAGTTAAGCAGGCTTTTCACTTCTGAAGACGCTTTAAACAAAATGCCTTTAAATAGAACCCTTTAATCTGGTGTGTTTTATCTCCGTTTGGCTTTTGAGTGCTGTCACACCTTTTTGAGTCAAGACCTGCTTCGGAACATGTATCAGTTGACCTCACTGTGCTAACTGTAGACAGAAGACTTTTGAAAACTATGAACTGAAACTGTAATTTCAGCTTCCACGTTGATAAATCCACAGAGTATTAAGATACACAACTGGGAAGAGAAATAATAATAATAATAACACGATTTTAACACACAACTAAAGGTAAATTACTGCTGGAACTTCAAGCAAAATACCGAACAGAGATCAAAACCCTATGAATTTCTCATAAAGATAATAAAGTTGTCGTACTAGTATTGGTATCCAATCCCATATCCATTTAAATAGACACAATAGTTGAATTTTGTAACAACAAACGAGTTTTATTCTCAATGTTAATTAATATTGTTATAGTGATGTGTGTTTATGTTGACTGTTTGTACACCACAATACAATTTCTTGAAAGAGATACTGAAGTTGTCTTATCTTAACTCTTATGAATCTCGGTTATCCTTAATTATATCTTCCCATAATTATGTCAAGCAGAGGAAAACACGCCAGAAAACGTTTTATAACAAAATATTTGTGGTAAAAAAAAGGTCTTACAGCGGCCGACTGAATCAATAAGGGTGTTAATTAATTTGCTTATGAATAATTGTTTTTAATCTCTGGACCAAGCACATTTCCTAAAGAAAGAGACTAGATCAAATGCCATACTCTATCATCAAGTAACATAACACCCCCACAAGAAGGGAGCTAAATTAAGTGCCAGACTCTATCAACAAGTAACACCTTTTCTGCGTGAGTTAATAATAATAATAATAATAATAATAATAATAATAATAATAATAATAATAATAATAATAATAATAATAATAATAATAGATGCTCAAATGTTGATACACGTTGGCTCAGTGTTAAAAGCAAAACAACTGAAGTGTAGAATGTTAAGCGATTGCAACGCAGGTATTCGTTCAAAATGCATATATACATATATGGCGGACGTAAAGTTTCACTCAGTCGATGCAAAAACAAGAAGCAAAATATCGATACTTTTGCCCAAACAAGGTAAAAGTATCGATACATTCCGAAAGTATCGATACTTTTCGCACCAAGCAGTTTCAACTAGCATTTTAATTGTGGCAGACGGAAAGTATCATTGTCTTGATGTAAAACCACGATGCTTTTGCACAAATAAAGTTTCAGTTTCAACGACCAGTTTCAACGTGCAGTTCCGAGTAATCCCGAAGTGGTGGTGGCAAAACTTGGAACGGAAAATACTTTATCTATCTATCTATCTATCTATCTATCTATCTATCTATCTATCTATCTATCTATCTATCTATCTATCTATCTATCTATCTATCTATCTATCTATCTATCTATCTATCTATCTATCTATCTATCTATCTATCTATCTATCTATCTATCTATCTATCTATCTATCTATCTATCTATCTATCTATCTATCTATCTATCTATCTATCTATCTATCTATCTATCTATCTATCTATCTATCTATCTATCTATCTATCTATCTATCTATCTATCTATCTATCTATCTATCTATCTATCTATCTATCTATCTATCTATCTATCTATCTATCTATCTATCTATCTATCTATCTATCTATCTATCTATCTATCTATCTATCTATCTATCTATCTATCTATCTATCTATCTATCTATCTATCTATCTATCTATCTATCTATCTATCTATCTATCTATCTATCTATCTATCTATCTATCTATCTATCTATCTATCTATCTATCTATCTATCTATCTATCTATCTATCTATCTATCTTCTATCTATCTATCTATCTATCTATCTATCTATCTACTGGGGCAAACAGTTAAATCGTTAAGTCAATTGAACTACGTTTCACTTACAAATTACAACCACAATTGACATATTGCCACATACAAAAACAATTATGAAGAATGATAATCAAATCCATGTCACACTTTTTTTTCAAAATGATCTGCACGTTGAGCAAACAACTTAAATCTTGTTTGCACTGACCAGTGCCACTTATTATGTTGGTGTCACAATTTAATAACAGCAGAATTAAGCTACACATGTGAAAATGCAAAGATCTCAAATCCTCTGGAAAGTCAATCTACTTTTCACTTACACGCTGTTTTAAAGTACAAAACGAGAGACACATTTTAAGTTCAAAATGAGATACCTTGGTTAATGTCACAAGAAACCGTCGAAGGACACCGATCTTTATTCACACCTAAAAAGACCTCGTCTGACGTTGATAACGATGAGCAGCTTCATCCACTCACGCTCCAACGTTTAACCGATCGACTGCGTCCCGAGGTTGAACTCTTCCGCTAGTTAACGATAATTGTTAACACATAAAGCTAGAGTATGAACAATTGTCAGTACATGATGACTAAAACACCACGATCTTCGCAGTTTTATAAACTACAGCACTATCTTATCTAGAGTGAATTCAGCCGCTGTAATAATGATAGCTATTATTAAGTGCTTTGCTATGCTTCCATCACCGTGTACTCCGCAGGCAACAGCTGTGTGTGTATGTGTGGTTTTTTTTTTTTTTTTTTTAAAGTCAATATGGATTATATTGTTTACACTACTGTAGACTTCAGAAGGGGGATTAGAGTGGTCATGTACGCGTGGTCCTGTTTTAAATATCAACACGAAGGTTTCGTTTGTCGCGTACGGATGAACGAACGAAACTACGCTCGACAACAGACTTACCGGTTGTTCTGTATGCCACGTGAGTTTCCCTCTGCTACCTGCATCGTATCAGATGAAACCTTCTGCTTTGTCCATATCAATATCTTCGTGACCTTATACATTTATTTTCGAACAAATAATAATAATAATAATAATAATAATAATAATAATAATAATAATAATAATAATAATAATAATAATAATAATAATAATAATAATAATAATAACTTTTATAAAGCGCATGCATCTCACAAGATATAGTGATACTATTTCAAACAAATAGCGTACAGGCGAGTCATGTATACGAATTTCATACAGTGGTCCATGGAGCTCTCTCTGCATGTAGGTACATTTGAGCGAATGGGGAGTTCGATCCTGACTTTTTCAAACTTGTTTGTGCGTGCTGGACTTCGGTGGTTAGCGCTTTGAATAGCCGTTCGAGCTGCTAAACGCGCTGTTTGGACTTTTTTTCTTGTTTAAGTAGGGGTGCATGCAGTGTAGAGAACCACATGATACCAGAAGGAGGGGAAGGGATGGTTAATTGTGAGTGAAATGTGATGTAACACTTAATGGCAAAATATTTGAATATGTACCATGCTGCTTATATCGTACGATTGTCAGGAGAGAAAAAATTGTGTCACTGTGTAGGAACACAACAAACATTTGTCAAAATGAGCACTGAACGTTCAATGGGCTGGAAAAGTTAACGGATATCCTGGAAATAAACAGACAGATGATCGGTGTAAGAGTGCGTATTTATGTGACAGAAATATTCGCGGAGCGGCAGCTTTATGTTATGTTATGTTAATTCAATTTCAATTCAATCTTTCATTGAACGCTTGATAAAATATTTATGTGATAGTCTATATGTCTAACTGTGTGTGTCTGCTTCTACGTGTGACCATGAACAAAAAAAAGGATTCATAGCCTAACGGATTCTCGGACCGCTGTCGTTTCCGTCATGTGGATAACTACACTATGATTTCATGCATGAGCATCAGTGTCAAAAAGACGAGACAAAAAGCGTAAGAAAAAGAGTACAGCATCTTTGAGTCTACAAACATCGATATCCTCTACAGCCCCAATCAGATCAAATGTTCACTAGTATGCTACATATCCTACATAACGCCCAACACTTTCCAAAGATCTTCTTCTTTTTGATGTTGAAGACCCACGATCAATGATGTCCATCATTCTGGCTCCTACAGGTTGTTGAGGGCATTGGCAGCTATTATGTAACACAGGCATCTGTATCTGATGTGAGCGGAGTGCAGTGTTGTCTAGATCTACATACTTATAACGCAATGTCTAAAAGTCTTCTCAAGCGAAAATCGCGGGTCACAGCAGTTTTCAAATCTACATGAATGAACTAGAAGATTTCTACCCGAAAGAATGCAAATGAATCGATTTCAACAGTGATTCATGCAAACATCGAACGTAATAAATATGCGCAGTCTATATTTTCCAATCCGTTGCCAAACATCCAAAGACCTCTAAGAAACTTTTCAAGAAAATAATATTCACAGCACGGTGTCCTGCCTTGTTCGCGACTCACCCCAACAGCATCAAAATACTAAAGAAAAAAGTTAAAGCCTCACTTAGACTACCTTCACTCATAGATATATTGTCCCACTGTATTGCTTCGAGTCCTACCTCTTAAAAAAACCAACTTCAACAAGTAATATTCGCAGCATAGTATCCTTCCTAATTGAACCATGTAATGACGGCTTAATGGTCAAAACGAGCACTGAACGTTCAATGGGCTGGAAAAGTTAACGGATATCCTGGAAATAAACAGACAGACGATCGGTGTAAGAGTGCGTATTTATGTATTTATCTCCTGAAAATAATACTCAACAGGTTGAAACCACAAGCTGAACAAATCATAGCTGAAGAACAAGCAGGATTCATGGCAGGGCGAAGTACCACTGAACAGATTTTCAACCTCAGAATAATCTGTGAGAAATACCTACAGCACCAACAACATCTATATCATGTGTTCATAGACTTCAAGAAGGCATTTGACCGAGTCTGGCATGCAGCTCTATGGGCAACCATGAAAGTGTACAACATCAGCCCTAAATTTATAGAAGTCATCAAAAGCCTGTATGACAAGGCTACCAGTGCAGTCCTCCATAACAGCGTCATCGGAGACTGGTTCAGAACAACAATCGGTGTGCGTCAAGGATGCCTACTCTCTCCAACACTCTTCAACATCTTCTTAGAGCGCATCATGTCAGATGCTCTTGCAGATCACGAAGGCACAGTCAGCATAGGGGGCAGAGCAATCTCCAATCTTCGTTTTGCGGATGATATTGATGGATTGGCTGGAGAGGAACAAGAACTTGAACAGCTTGTACAGAGGCTTGACACCACCTCCAGAGCTTATGGAATGGAAATAAGTGCAGAGAAGACCAAAATGATGACCAACAACACCAATGGCATCAACACGGACATCAAAGTACAAGGCCAATCCCTCAACACAGTGCACAGCTTCAAATATTTAGGAGCCATTGTGTCAGACAATGGGTCTCGACAGGAAGTCCTCTCCAGGATCGCACAAACAACTGCTGCACTGACAAGGTTGAAGCCCATTTGGAAAGACTACATTCCAAAGTAAGACTGCTGCGCTCTCTGGTCATCTCCATCTTCCTATATGCTTGCGAAGCATGGACCCTCACAGCAGATCTCCAACGAAGAATACAAAGCATGGAGATGAGGTGCTACAGAAGACTTCTGTGCATTTCCTATACCCAACACATCACCAACGACGAAGTCCGACAGACCATCACACAAGCCATTGGACAACACGATGACCTGCTCACAGTGGTGAAGAAACGGAAACTCCGATGGTATGGCCATGTCACCAGATCATCAGGCCTTGCAAAGACCATTCTGCAAGGCACAGTGCAAGGAGGTAGAAGAAGGGGGAGACCGAAAAAGAGGTGGGAGGACAACATTCGAGAATGGACTGGTTTGACACTGAGCAAAGCCATGAGGGCTGCTGAGGACAGAGAAAGATGGAGTATGCTGGTTAAACGATCATCTGTGGCGCCCCTACGACCTTCGGGTTATGGGACAGGATAGGATAGGATAGGATAGGAATGACGGCTAAATTACTACCTTCACTGTATTGCGCAGAGTTCGCAATGAAGTCCAAACAAAGTTATGACGTCCAAATGACTGACTGTCACGTGGGGTTTATGGGCTCTGCACAATGGAATTATGGACCCTCACGTTTATTCGGTGGGAACTGCTAGTAAGTCACCCTATGAATTACTTTAATAAATTTATTTGTTTAGCTCGTTCTGTGTTAAGGTTGGGGTACAGAAATAGATAGAAAAATGGTAAAAGAATACTGTCACACTAGCTTTCACACGGCTATGAGTCATATGTAGTCCAGCCACTTGATAACAGTTAAAATCACACATTTATTTCTTCTACTCTATACAAGATTCTCTAAGTACTAATCTAACTTAAAAAGTCTCTTTCAATGCTAATAGTTCGATCGCTGATAGTCTAGGCAGCTGTTTTTCTTCCTCGGGCACTTTGCTATAAGTTTATGTAGATTTGGACTACTGTGGTCCGTTTTACAGTTTCTGAAGAGTTGGACTACTGTGGTCCTGTTATGATCAGTTTAAGTGCACCTTTGTCGATTACACTTAACTTTCTGATGGTGCGGTCGAAGTCCTTCTGTGAGGTAGCTTCTGGTACACCTTTGTCGTTGTGTAGTTGGGTTCCCTTGCCACGCTGTGGGGTCTGACAGGGTGTTTTACCGGGTAGCTCTTTCCGACTTGTGCGGGAGAGGCTCCTCAACCAACTAGTCGTTTCTGTGGAGTGGGGTGCACAGGATAGCTCGGGATAGCTCGGGATAGCTCGCCTGCTCGTCTGTAATATAAGAGACGAAATTCTGCACAACCCTGAATAATCGGTTTGTGCAGAGCGTCTCACTGAAAGCCAAGTAGCCCTCAGTGATAGCTCCACATCTCTATACATAAGCGACGAACATTCTGCTACTTCCGGGTTCCACTGGAATCTCAACTCTAAATTCCTATACATACATAAATATCAATCGTGTCTAACTATACACATACAGAATTAAGAATAATATAAACATTCAGTGGTACAGCCACTGGTCTGCAAACATACATATAAGTTAAACAACAGTGGTTCCGTACGGGATACAACATGGCGGCGCAACCGGTCGTGTTTCGCCTCGTGGTCGGCTCTTTCACGTGGTACGGCAAATTCGGATTAACAATTCACATTTATGCATAGCAAATTCTTCAAACATAATTTCAACAATAATATAAATATATCACGATGAAACAGAAGGGTGTTCATTTACCTGTTTGACAAGTTCAGGCCCGTTGTGACTTGATAGAATTCTAAGATTTCAAAGTCCTGCTTCCTGGTCTATGAGTGTAGAGATTTCTCTAGCTGTGGAGATGTTGACTCTACCTCGTCTCACACACGACTGATTCAAACTGCGCTAAGATCTGACACAGTCAGAACTGCTCTACCCACTGAGCCTGCTCTGATTGGTTAAAACGGTCCGATTCAAAGCTCAAGTGCTGACTCACTGCGATGTGGGTGGCTCGCTCGCTGTGTGTGGTCTGCTGTGTACCTTACTGACTCTCTACTGTTACAAAGACTACACATGGCTAAATACTCAACAAGCAGAGTTAAAACTAGCCAGTTCATGACAGGCTCCCTCAACTGAAAAAAGGCGATGACTACTGGATTCGACCTTTTTCTACTACAGAGCCTAGTTTAACACTGCACTATCCTAGGGTCCTATTTACAAACTAATTAAGTTGCTCTACCTGAGCTGCAATGCTGTGCCAGGTAGCTATGGACACTAGTGACAGGGTTTTATTGAGCGGGGACGAATTCTGGTGCTGTGGCCCTTAGTTGTGTTGGGTGGGCGACAGTTGCTGTGTCCTCCACGAGATGGCGACTGAGGTAGTCGGCTCCGTGGTTCTCTTTGCCGGGTATGTACTCGATTTGGAATGAGTATGCCTAAAGGGTGAGTGCCAGGCGAGAGTTCAAAGACTTGGAGGCTGCCAGGAACGATAGTGGTTGGTGGTCCACCTGAACTGTGAAGTGGGTCCCATACAGGTAGAGTTGGAATTTCTGTATGGCCCAGACTAGTCCAAGGCATTCCTTCTCCGACGTGGCGTAGTGGGTCTCGGCGGGTCTCAATTTTCTGCTGGCGTAGGCGACAGGGAATAGCGTCTCTGCATTCTTGGGGTCGCGCTGTAGCAGTACTGCTCCGAGGCCTAAGTCGCTTGCGTCGGTGCGAAGAACGAATGGCTGAGTCAAATCGGGTAGGTGGAGTACTGGCGCCGATGTCATTCTGTCCTTGAGTGTTTGGAATGCCGTCTCACATTCCGCTGTCCATACGACTTTGTCCGGGGCGATTTTCCGGGTTCCATTTGTCAGTGGCACGGCGATGCTGTTGTAGTTGGGGATGAACTTCTGGTAGAAGCCGCAGAGTCCTAGAAACGACTGTACTTCCTTTTTGGTCTTGGGCCTAGGAGCGTCGAGTAGGCGTTTCACTGTCTTTTCTACCGGTCGCAGGCTTCCTTGACTGATGGTGTGTCCCAGAAATTCTAGTTCTGTGAATCCAATCTGACATTTGGTGGGTCTTGCCGTCAATCCCGTGTCTCTGAGGCGGGCGAGTAGTTGTCGTAGGAGCGTGACATGTTCCTCCCACCTAGGTGTTGCGATGAGGATGTCGTCCATAAACGAATGTAGGTGCTCGCTGCTCAGGGGTGCCAGGAGTTTTCGCATCATGGCGCTGAAGATACTGGGTGCGTTGTGGAGTCCGAATGGAAGTACGTTGAACTCGAAGTGTCCTTCCATAGTGCTAAACGCTAGGTACTTTCGGACTTGTGGTTGTACTGGTATCTGATAGTATCCTTTGCTGAGGTCGATGCGTGAGAAGTACTTTGCTCGCTGTAGCTTGGCAAATAGGTCTGTCTGGTCCGGGAGTGGCTCTGGCTGGAACTGCGTTACCGCATTCAGGAGTCTGAAGTCGATGCACAGTCGATGCTCTCCGTTGGGTTTTCGCAACAATACCGTGCCTGCGCTGTAGGGTGAAGTAGACTCTGAGATGATTCCGGCTGCCAGTAAGGTGTCTATCTCTTCCTTGATGGCTCGCTGCTGAGACAGTGGCATCGGGTAGAGCTTCTGGCGGACGGGTGTTGGGTCGGTCACCGTTAAGGTTACTTCGACGAGGTCTGTCCTCCCTGGTCGGTCTGTTAGCACAGTCTGATGCTGCCGAATGACCTGTAGTACTTGCTGTTGCTGTTTAGCGGCTAGGTCTCCGTTGAGTATCACGTCTTTGTAGGTTTCTTTGGAGTGCAGGGGATACTCTACTGCATTGGTCTCCATGCTTTCTCCTTCTTCCGCGATGGCGATGGCTAACAAGTTGTGAGTGCTGGGGGTCGCTGGTCTGTCCGTATACTTCTTGAGGAGATTGATGTGGTGGTATCGGGCTCTCCCGTTCACCTCTACTTGGTAGACTGTCTTGGATTTCTTGGCAGTCACCCGGTACGGTTCTCTCCAAGCGATGTCCAGCTTGTTGGTTCCACTTGGAAGTAAGAGTAGCACTTGATCGCCGACTTGCAGTTCTCGGTCCTTCGCGTGGCGGTTGTAGTACTTCGCCTGACGGGCTCTTGCCTTCTTCAGTGCTTCACCAGCTTTCTTCCACGTTGCTTTGAGGGTTTCCTGCAGGTCTGCGACGTACTTGGTGGCACCTCTTGGTGTGTCGTCTATCTTGGCCTCCGTCCAACTTCTGCGTAGGGCTTCTAGCGGTCCTGCTAGAGGTCTGCCGAATAGCAATGTTGACGGGGTGTAGCCTGTGGCTGCATGGGGCGTTTCTCTGTATGCGAACAGTGCCGCATTCACGTAGGTGTCCCACGCTTCTGGATTGTCGTCGGCGACTTTCCTGAGTATGGTGAGAAGGGTTCCGTTCAGTCTTTCTACTTGTCCGTTGCTGGCTGGGTGGTATGGTGGTGTGCGAATGTGATGAACTTGTATCAACTCGAACACGTCTTGCATCAGGCGGCCGGTGAACTGAGATCCGTTGTCCGTTCTAATGCTGTCCAGTGCATCTGCAATCTTCTTGGTGTCAATCGCTGGCAACGGGACTGCTTCGCACCACATCGTACATGCGTCGACGAGTGTGAATAGAAATCTGTTCCTCTTCTTGGTCATGGGCAGTGGTCCTACTATGTCTACTGAGACTTGCTGGAATGGCACGCCGACTACTACTGATGGTCCTAAGGTAACTGGTACGGTGTGATGTCGCGGGGAATATCGTTGACATTGGTGGCAAGATTTCACGTAGCGCTTGACATCCTCCGTGATTCCTGGCCAATAGTAGTGTGCGCTGATTCTCTGCACTGTGGCTCCAATTCCCATGTGTCCGCTGAGTGGCATGCTGTGGCCTAATTCTAGTACTTGGGCTCGAAGGGTGGCTGGTAGTACTAGTTGGGTGTGATCTCCATCTCCTTGTCGATGAAGAACTCCCTCTTCCATGTAGAAGTCTCCCTTGTGCGGGGGTGTGTGCGCCTTGGGTAGCTTCTGGAAGCACTTCGCTATCGAGGTGTCTTCTTTCTGTGCTGTTTTGATCTCTTCGAGTCCTGGATTCGGAGCGAACTCGGGCTGGGGTGGTTGGGTTTTAGCTTGGGCCCTGGTTTGCACTGCAGCTATCTCTACAGTTTTGGGGGGCGTGCCTAAGAACACATACCTACAACCTAGCACTAGATCATACAGGGGTTTCTGTAAAACAGCTGCTTGGATTCGTCCTGTGACGTACCTACTCTCTACTTCTATCCAAGCTATTGGGCAAGTAGTCGTCGGTTTCGTCAAGTCTGCTCCTTGTAGTTCGACTGTCTTGTCTGTCAAGTCCGCGCGCGATACAAGAGATTCGCTAACTATCGCGTCGTATGATAGACCTGTGTCATACAGACAGTTCGCTTCTTTTCCGTTGACCTTGACCGTGTCTGTCACCGATGGGTGATCTCCGATTGTGTGTGGCTTGTTACCGCTACTTTGAGTTAGAACTCTGTGCGCTGGCCGGCTTTCGCGCTCTTCCCTACGTTGTGCGGCCAACTTGAAACATTCTGCGGTGGAGTGATTGTTTCTGTTGCAGAACGAACAATACCGTCTCTGTTCTGCGGGACCTCTTTTCCCGAATTCCGCGTTGGGTCCTTTATTTTGCCCAGGTCTGGGGTTATTCGGCTTATTCGCGGTGCGCTCTTCCCGGTTAGGGCTTCGTTTCTGTGCCTCTTTCCCGTTAGGCTTTAGGTCTCGCCTGAAGCTCTTGGCTTCTCCGTGGGCGGCCACGTACCTATCTGCGACCTTGACCAGATCTTCTAGTCTTTCCGCGCCCTGCTCTACTGAGAATGTCCTCAGCTCGGGGGTCATGGTTTCCCGTAGCTGTTCCCATACTAACAGTTCTGTCAGTCCATCATACGTCTTAGCCGTGGCTGACTGGCTAATCCACTTATCCAGCGTTGTGGACAACCGATCCGCGAACTGCGCATAGCTCTCTCCTTTCACTCTCCGATTGGTGCGGAACTTTTGCCGGTAGCATTCTCCTGTCAGTTCGAATCCCGTTAGGAGTGCCTCTTTACTTTGTGATAGTCAGTCACTCTGTCCGTCGGTAGCTTACTGTAGATGTCATAAGCCTTTCCTCTAAGCCCTTGACTAAGCTTAAAAGACCAATGAGTGGGATCTAGTTTGTACTCTGTTGCTAGACGCTCAAACCTAGTCAGATAGAGATCTAGACCTTCTTCTCTCTCATTGAATGTTCCCAGTGGAAATGACATTCCTTGTACAGGGTTGGATGCTACCTCTCGCTGATCTGAGTGGGGAGGGGTTGAGGAAGAACTTGAAGCTCCTGATCCCAATCTTCTTAGCTCTAACTCATGCTGTCTGTCTTTTTCCTTTTCTGCCCTCTCATACTCCCATTTCCTAACTTCTGCTTCTCTCTCTGCTGCTAATGCTGCCTTCTTCTGTTCTCCTTCTAATTCTAATTTCTTCTGTTCTCTTGCTGCTTCTAACTCTGCTTTCTTTTGCTCTGCTTCTAATTCTGCTTTTTTCTGTTCTCTTGCTGCTTCTAACTCTGCTTTCTTTTGCTCTGCCTCTAATGCTAGTTTCTTCTGCTCTGCTTCTAGTTCTGCTTTTTTCTGTTCTCTCTCTGCGGCTCTCTCTGCCGCTTCGAGTTTCTTCGCCTCTCTCTCTGCTGCTCTCTCTGCCTTAGCCTCCTGTTTCTCTACCTCTGCATTGATATACGCAATTAGGTCTCCCCCTGCTAAGTGTAAAGCTTCCCCTAATTCTTTGAAGCGCAATCTCAAGGCCACTGGGTCCGACATTGTCAAAAGTGTCTATGAACAACCTCTGAATCACGTGGAATACCAAAACACTAGCAATATTGCAAGTCAATAACAACAATGCAAAGACAATCAAATTCGTAATCAATAATAGAATAAAACAAGAGTCAAATGGCATACAACAGTTATTTAAGCAAAACCTGCAAAAGAACAATGCAACATACAGACACAAAAATAATTGAAGCAAAAAAGTTTTTAACTAAAGAATAGTGCACCCAACTGATCAGTCCTTGTTACCACTATTCTGAGTTATTCTACTACTCCTACTGTTATCTAATTTTATTGTACTTAGGTCCGGTTATACCCAATTCCTATTATACACAGATCCTAGCCAGGCTCGCCAATTAAAGTGCCACGTGGGGTTTATGGGCTCTGCACAATGGAATTATGGACCCTCACGTTTATTTGGTGGGAACTGCTAGTAAGTCACCCTATGAATTACTTTAATAAATTTATTTGTTTAGCTCGTTCTGTGTTAAGGTTGGGGTACAGAAATAGATAGAAAAATGGTAAAAGAATACTGTCACACTAGCTTTCACACGGCTATGAGTCATATGTAGTCCAGCCACTTGATAACAGTTAAAATCACACATTTATTTCTTCTACTCTATACAAGATTCTCTAAGTACTAATCTAACTTAAAAAGTCTCTTTCAATGCTAATAGTTCGATCGCTGATAGTCTAGGCAGCTGTTTTTCTTCCTCGGGCACTTTGCTATAAGTTTATGTAGATTTGGACTACTGTGGTCCGTTTTACAGTTTCTGAAGAGTTGGACTACTGTGGTCCTATTATGATCAGTTTAAGTGCACCTTTGTCGATTACACTTAACTTTCTGATGGTGCGGTCGAAGTCCTTCTGTGAGGTAGCTTCTGGTACACCTTTGTCGTTGTGTAGTTGGGTTCCCTTGCCACGCTGTGGGGTCTGACAGGGTGTTTTACCGGGTAGCTCTTTCCGACTTGTGCGGGAGAGGCTCCTCAACCAACTAGTCGTTTCTGTGGAGTGGGGTGCACAGGATAGCTCGGGATAGCTCGGGATAGCTCGCCTGCTCGTCTGTAATATAAGAGACGAAATTCTGCACAACCCTGAATAATCGGTTTGTGCAGAGCGTCTCACTGAAAGCCAAGTAGCCCTCAGTGATAGCTCCACATCTCTATACATAAGCGACGAACATTCTGCTACTTCCGGGTTCCACTGGAATCTCAACTCTAAATTCCTATACATACATAAATATCAATCGTGTCTAACTATACACATACAGAATTAAGAATAATATAAACATTCAGTGGTACAGCCACTGGTCTGCAAACATACATATAAGTTAAACAACAGTGGTTCCGTACGGGATACAACATGGCGGCGCAACCGGTCGTGTTTCGCCTCGTGGTCGGCTCTTTCACGTGGTACGGCAAATTCGGATTAACAATTCACATTTATGCATAGCAAATTCTTCAAACATAATTTCAACAATAATATAAATATATCACGATGAAACAGAAGGGTGTTCATTTACCTGTTTGACAAGTTCAGGCCCGTTGTGACTTGATAGAATTCTAAGATTTCAAAGTCCTGCTTCCTGGTCTATGAGTGTAGAGATTTCTCTAGCTGTGGAGATGTTGACTCTACCTCGTCTCACACACGACTGATTCAAACTGCGCTAAGATCTGACACAGTCAGAACTGCTCTACCCACTGAGCCTGCTCTGATTGGTTAAAACGGTCCGATTCAAAGCTCAAGTGCTGACTCACTGCGATGTGGGTGGCTCGCTCGCTGTGTGTGGTCTGCTGTGTACCTTACTGACTCTCTACTGTTACAAAGACTACACATGGCTAAATAGTCAACAAGCAGAGTTAAAACTAGCCAGTTCATGACACTGACTACCTTCACTCAACAGATATAACCCCACTGTAGTAGTATTGCTTCAAGTTCTCACTGAAATCCAAACAACGCTAGCCTACGAAACTTAACGGCATATTCGACAACAGCTGAAGAAAAGAGCAGTTGGCTCTCCTCCAAATTTCCCAAGTAGTAATATTGATTTTGACACCTTTTCCTCATTTTTTTAACAATTTTTTTTTATTTTTGTTTTAATTTTTTAATTTGGATTGTTGACACTTTATTGTCCCTTTTTGTCTGGAAGTTCTGGGCCGCCTTCCCTGGCGAAGGCGTAGTCGCAGCCTGTGGCGATCCCAAACCCAACCTATCTAATATTAGTTGTGTTTTTGAAATTTTGCTGGAGGAAACACCCTGAGACGTTGCCCGAGTCGAAAGTCAATAATAAGCGGAGAAATATAACGCAAAGATGCTGGATTGATCCCACGCTTGTCGGGCACTAATGATTTCTAGCCTGTGGACAAGGCAAGTTAGTCCCGCCTTAGACCACTCGGCCACAACGCTCGCTTCTAATATGAATTATATCCAACAGTATGTTAATTAATTAGCAACCGAGTCTAAGAACAAAATTAATAGAACCTGAGTTTAGCAATTAATCAAACATTTAAATTGCAAACATTAATAAGAATCTAAATACAGAAATTAATTATCATTTGTACATCTAGAATATAATTAAAATATGATGTATACACTAATAAGAATATGCCTCTTAGAACAAACTAATCAGAATCTGCGTTTAGAATAAACTAATTAAAATCTGAGTATAGAACATAATTAAGATCAGAATTTAAAGATGATGATGATGATGATGATGATGATGATGATGATGATGATGATGATGATGATGATGATGATGATGATGATGATGATGACGATGATGATGATTATGGTGATGATGATGATGATGATGATGATTATGGTGATGATGAAACTAGAAAAGTATCTAAGCTTTGACACTAACAAAAACTTATTGTTTTACTTATTAAAATCCTAGTCTTAAAGCCCGATAAAATACAAGGTCTATATATTGAATTAATTAGATATGAATTTAGAAAAAGTAATTAGAATCTGAAGTTAGATTTTAGAAACGACGGACTTCAAACTGGACCATTCACGAATCTCTGAAAATATTTTGCTACGTTTAGCGTTAGCAAAATAAATCTTAACATTGAGTCACCTTTGCCCACAACAAGCTAGTTAACCTTGCACTGCTCCTGTCCTTGGAACGGCACTCCTTCGGTATAGAACAAGACAGAAAGGAGAGCAACAATGACGGCACGCTGCTGAACATTACCAACTGTACGTTGTATCTAGCAAATGTTGATTCTGCAAAACTACTACTAAATGATTCATCTTCAATCAAGACGACGAACTTGTACAGTCAGTGGTGTGTTTTTCGCAAGGCGCCATGCATTGATTCCGCCGTGTGATGCCATAATAAAGCCACATAGGACCCATGACGTTAACTTTGAGAAAATGGGCATGTTGTGTCTTCTTCTTCTTGGGTTGAGCAGCCACAATCAGGACGTTGATTCATTTGCTGCTGTAGGTTGTTACTATTTTCTTTTTCCATTTGTGTTCGGAGAAATTATTTTATTTTTTCGCATTCCAAAAACAATAACTTGACATTTTAAATTCAGAGTGATTATACCTCACATCGTGTCCTCTTTCAAGCTCGAGGATATAATAAAATCTCTTTTTTTTTAAAAAACAAAATTAAGCTTGCTTTGTTTGTCATTACATTGCATTTTTTCTCACACTAATATCCTCAATAACGATTGAGTTTTCGGTCTGTTTGAAGATATAGCTCCACAACTTTGGAGTGTACATGTAGTGTACACCGCTGACTTTAATTTTAGTGTGTCGGGTTGCGTGCATTTTTTGCTATCTATATCCCTTGAAGTTTGCTCAGATAATCATGGACAACAGTTGTAAAAATCTCAATATGTGGGAAGCATAACGGGAGCCAGTGGAAACAAATCAGGTTCACTACAAACCAAAATCAAGAAAATCCTTCTGCAAAAAGACAGTGTCACCGTTTCCTCAAATCTTTCGACACTGTTTAAGTTAACCTTACACTTTGTGTAACTGCATCTCCCCGAGGATAGTCTCAGTCAGCAAACTGGTCAGTACAGTCAGTCGCTATAATCGAATGGCCGACCGGTCAAGTGTTCTAATGTGGCTGAACGGGATCGTCTGTGTGTGTGTCTACCTCCCTCTCGATAGGTCACGATCTTATATTGTAGCCGAACGAATAGTTTATTAAAGATTGGTATTTTATTTTTTGTGAGTTTTTTTTTGTATTTGTTTCTGTATGACAATGAGATCACTTGAGAAACTGCATTGTTGTCAAAATACAAGTTTATAAAATGGTTAACCGTGGCTCAAAACCACCGTTAATCTTTTAATTTTAGACGTACAAAATATTGGCACATTATTGGGTCCAACACATTATTTTTAGAGGTACACAACATTGGTACATTATTGGGTCCAACACATTAATTTTAGACGTTTCGCTAGTAGGCTGTAATGCAAAAATTTTAGACGGTGTCCCGCTGTAGTAAGTTAAGGTTATTTCTGGGTCCTCCATGGAATGTTATGTATACTGAGTATGTCCTTATGTGCACTGAAAAGTGAACACTACGGCTTGATGTTGAGGACAGAGACTCTGAGTATTGGCATTGGACCGTCTTTTCAGTCGATTCCTATTGTCCACTTTGGTACTGCCTTCTCCTTGACCATTACTCATTCTAGCACTGAATGACCACTACAGTAGACAGCAGAGAGTGGCGACCAGCCTAATGACCATGTGTGGTGAAGTAAGCTTGGTAGGCCTCTATTCTGACTCCGCACTGTTCCTAATTTAATAATAGCACTTTTGCTAGTTATATAGCCAACCACGAAACGTTAGAGCTATACAATGACTTCGCATTCTTTATAATACTAGTATTTTATCATCATCATCATCATCATCATCATCATCATCATCATCATCATCATCATCATCATCATCATCATCATCATCGCCATCATCATTTAATACTAATGGTCTTCATCATCATCAGAATAAACATCATCATCAGCAGCATAAACATCATCATCATCATCATCATCGAGTCACTAGTATGAGCCTCTCTCAGAAGAAAAGTCGCATTGTACATGATGTATTTCTGCACTCTTTTTATGCTATAACGGAGAAAAAAACCTTTCAATTAGTATTTAACGTAACCTTATAAATTTCAAGTCTTTTCAGTGTTGTTGTTGTTGTTGTTGTTGTTGTTATTTTAGAAAGGCAAATTGATTTAGGAGTAAATGTACTAACAATATCACCAATGTTAAAATTGGTTTTACTATCTGGCAAATCGCAAACGTCTGGTTTTTATTGGACAATAAAGTTGCATTGCATTTGTATTGTATTGTATTGTATTGTATTGTATTGTATTGTATTGTATTGTAAAACATTTTAGTTCGCTGAGCTATAAAGTGGTCATCTAAAATGGCACTGTTAAGAATAAAAGTGAAGGAATGGAAGTTAAATACCGTTAGGACCGAGGATTTTCTCTCCTAACCCCTGCGTAGTTAACAATGGATTTGTAAGTAGCCCTTCGATCAGCAGCGCACTCCGAATAGAGTGAATTTGCGTCCTGTTTACTTTAAACGAGTCATTTTGTTTTCAAAACTAGATAACATGATCACATAATAGTTTATTTCTTTTTTTAAATACATTATTGAGGTGAAATCCTTACAATAAGCGTATACGCAGTCTAATTTTTTTTTTAAAAGAAGAAATTTCGTCCCTAGTATGCCGTAATCACGAGCGTTTCCTATTCTTGCAGTCATTACGCGTCAGAAGGTACAACAGGCCGAGAACCATGTAGTAAACCTAGCACAGAAACAGCCAAAGCAAAGTCGTTGATAGTATAATTAAGGGCATTCGGCACGCTATACAACTTTTCCGCGGTTGTACATGTATACATGTATTCTGAGGGTAGCAGATCGATCAGAGCCTACAACATACGACCTTTTGGATGGTCGGACACCAATTTGAAACTTATTTTTCGCAAATGTTAGGCGGACACTAACCCAAATGTATAAACATATAAGCAAATAGGCATTTCTTAAGCATGAATTAGATAATTTATATCTTTATTTTTGTGCAATTTTGATTTTGAAATCAAGCGCACTTTAACGTAGTCAATTTTTAATGGCATTATTATTATTATTATTATTATTATTATTATTATTATTATTATTATTATTATTATTATTATTATTATTATTATTATTATTATTATTATTATTATTATTATTATATTGTATACTTTTAATGGTAAACTAAAATAGTTAATTGCTTTCTCAAGCCGAACACAAAAGTGCGAGCTACACAATAAATCAGTTTTATTGAGAGTGCAAACTGGACATCTTATTGTTTAGTTAGACTGATAATTATTTCACTGTTCACAGGTTAAATAGATCTTTCATGTTTTATTCCCCAACTCCCCTGCAATATTTATGGCCAAGATTCTATCATTAAATTTCAGTCCCATCCTTTCAGATGAGACAACTTACTTCTTGCATTTAACACAATTTGTTTTGTTTCCATTACTTGCTTGGGTAAGGTGTCTATTCGAAGCAAGATGGTATCGTGGGTGCTATTCCATCTTATAAAGTGTGGCGCTACGCTAGCGGCTACGGATGCCGTGCTTTCTCTTAAAAGTTTCGAATTTGACCCACATGCAGTACACAGATAAAAAAAATCTTCCTAAAAAGAACATGAATTAATTAAGAAATTCATTACCGCACCTATAATTTACACTATAAATAAATAAATAAATAAATAAATAAATAAATAAAACAAAACTGCAGTGATGCTAATACACCATTGTTACATTTTAGATCGATCTCAAAAACACAATGTGTACAGACCTCAGTGCATAGCGATATAGAACACTGCAGCAGATAGCAACATCACTGCGTTCGCCTCACTGAATCTTATTTCTACCCTAAAAATCTGCGGCACTGGAAAGTACCATGATCTGACGAAAGCATGCACGGTCGAGTATCGATAAACAATTTTCTCGCCCCTTTTAATGTCAGCTTATTTTCCTCTTGATTGATCGAGGCTTTATTGAGCGTTCTATGCCGTGCCCTGCTTTAGCTATGTAAAGCTCCTTCTAAATCGAACTGCTGCGATAACACTTAATATGTTCCTTAAATAAATATCACCGATTTCTTTGGGGTTTACCGCTTCACTGCATCCCGAGAATGTCATCTAATGATACACAAATGCGGGATCAGCTCCTTTAAATTTCACATTCGTCTTACATTCAGCTGTATGCAAAAAGTTGTTTGTTTGTAGGAATGAAAATGCTCTATTAAAAAAAATCCCTTTATTATATAAACCGCAATAAGGTTTATTTTACCTGTAAGAACGTCTGTTGCTAGCTGATTACTCACTAAAACATAATTATCCATAAAATAAACACAGTCTTTATATTGCTGCCATCATTTTTCACGTTCGTCTTCTATTAAACTTTATGAATATAAGCCGACAGTATTGTTTGATGATGTCGATGTTGAGCACTGATATAGTGCAAGTTATTTTTTCCATGTTTAATGCGCATAGAAAAATAATTACAACATTAAAATACGAACAGGGGTGAAAGAACTTTTAAGTAGATCTAACAACAGTCGAACAAAGCTGCTTCTTTAAATAATGCCTCCTTGACCAACGCTCGCAACAATTGTGGAATTATGTTCTTCGACTGCAATAACAGCTATTATTTTTATTACTATAATCAGTATTACAGATTAGAACAATCAGTGGTACTGGGCATACAAATGCACAATCTAAGCTTGTATTGTTTTCCCACTGTCTCAGAAAGGAAGACATAAAAGTCTTTTACAAATACAAGGACTAGCGATGGTCTCAGAAACATGTTGTCTGCATACATTGACAGAAAGATTTTTTTTGCTCGTAAAAAACGCCTATTGTTAGCCTTTTATCTCATGATTAAAACTATTTAATACAATTTAACAACATTTCCTAAAGAAATTTTAAAATTGTGCATTATTTTAACATGTGTTCCGAAATCGACAATTTGCCCCAAAATATGTGCACCAACAACTGGGTTTCCTGGCCTGAAGGAACATCTATTCATATCCTTTTACTAACTCAAAAAACTAAAACATTCGAACTCACAGTCTTAGCTTCCATCTATTTTGAATGTTTCTCGGAAGTTCTGTTTGCATAAACTGACAACGCCAGTCTTTCGTGCTTCTTCAAATATAATAATAATAATTAAGATAAACGTTTCTCTCTCATAGTTTCGATTCGGAAAATGGAGGGTTATTTATTTATTTATTTATTTATTTATTTATTTATTTATTTATTTAATCGTTCTTATTTAGCGCTTTTTTCCATCTTAAGAGCTGCTCAAGGCGCTGGCCGATACAGGATCTAACTCAAACCGCCCGAGGCGCCCACTTGCAGCCTTTTGGGGGCATAGTCTGACACACACAGACAATTAAACATAATCCTGAGCGACTTGGTATTGGGAGAAGGGACACAGTGCTTGCTGGGTGCAGTTGTGTAGTCGGCACTCACCCATCTAAGACATGAGCGTCAGGATCTTTAACATCCGTGCGATTGATAGCATACATTCACAGACTAGACCTCGGTTTATACTCCAATCCGAAGGAGTAATCTAACAGTTAACGCCTTATCCTGTTAACGTGCAAGGTCCTGCACTAATCGAAAACAAAAAGTTTCATCTTGAACATAATATTGTTGCTAAGTGAACGTGGATAAACGAATTCCAGTTACACATATTAAGATTCAAGCATCGGGGCTGAATCGATCATTGATAATAAGTGTAACACATTCGGCTACGGTTGCAACGAACTTCGGGTATAACGAATAGAAAACATTTTTCTCTGGATTTCGTTGTAAGCGTGTTCGACTGTATTTACCTATATTATGATTTATTTACCTAGACAATAGCCTATATTGTTTAAGTACATAATAAGATATTTACCGACAAAATATATTATTTAGAAAAATCTTATATTGTTTATACAAAAATGATTGTTTAGAAAATATGCTTCTAAATAAAGATTATTTAGCTGAAAGTGGTGAAAATAACTACTTTACAAAGGGAATCCCATACTGCTAAGCTACAGTAAGATGCCAGAGAAAGAACTGGCCCGTCAACATCATATCAAGGAGTGAACGGCCATGACCATACCTTCAACAGAACGCTGCGGATGTGGAGAAGAATGTCAGATTCTTTCAGAATACAGAACGTATAATTCAGAACCGTGTATTGTCCCCATAAACATTACAAGGAGATATTTTCCGCGCAATTTCGATCTGCATATATACAAATTCAAAACAATGAAATTAAATTATTATAGCAACATAAAATTTTAAAATAAATCATGATGTTGATATTTACAGCGATTAAAACTTCTGCCCTTCCAGGTCTCCTCCGACGACTTCCGAAGTCGAGGGACTGAGTGTGAGGCGAGAAACAGTCTTGGTTTCTGACTATGTAGACCTAAAACACAAATCACTGTTTGAATATGCGTAGGCCTATTTTACTTCGTCATGCTTCAAGCGGAAGCGTCGTGTGCAATATCTAGCTGAAAACTAACTCTTTGCGCTTGCGTTTGCTGGTCTAGCAAATGTAGGTTACTGTTTGTGTCACAACTTCCCTCTGTCTCTCTCACACTCTCTCTGACCCAGCTTGTTTTCCCCCTTTGGGATCGATAGAGATTAAATTAAGCAACGACACATTTTGTGCCCCACTCGCTTGGATAAGCATCAAACAGACACAGCTGCTTTCACGAGGTTGGCCTCTCAAAACCGGGGACGTCAGTTGTTAACAGAGAATGAGTTTGCAAATGTGTTTGATGTTTTAATGCACACTATATGATTATGCCTCAATTTATATACCCATGTAGAATTGTGTACGAGTGAATGTGTGTGTGTGTGCGTGTGTGTGTCTGTGCTTGTTGGTGTGTGTTTGTGTGTGTGTGAGTGTGCGTGTGTGTGTGTGTGCGTGTGTGTGTGTGTATGTGTGTGTGGCAGTGTGTGTGAGCATGCGTGGTTTACATCTTAAAACAACTTTTTTTTTCTGAGATCATTCCATGTCTTAATGTCCAGTGGAAGCATGTTTGTTGTTGTAGAGTGATTGAATGTTTTACCGCATCACCAAAACAAAATTCTACGTATTTTGAATTCATTGGATAATAAAGTGTCTTGACTTGACTGGATCATCACAATGACTTGACGGTAACTAGCTGGTATCTATAGAGCCGTTGGTGTGTTTACATTGCCTTCCGTTGATGCAACAGTGTTGTTTGTTTTTGTTGTTGTTTGTTGCTTTGCATAGTTTTTATCCGATGTATTTAGTACTTGGGATAAATTGACCATACCTGGAAGTCAAACACCAACCTGCACCAAAAGAACGAAACTAACGCACGAACTAATACAAATGGAAGAAAAACACAATATCCGTCTCGCTCGTACAAAATCAAACTTATACCAAACGTTACAAGATCTCTGCCACATCACTTTCTGTCCCTTCAAAGTATAATCTGAAAACTGCCAATGCTGTTTATTTAATTTGTCCTTCCACATGAAATGATTATTGACAAGCGCATCCTCGATCTCGCTTGATTGAACATCAAATAACACTGTAATACTATGCATAATATCAACTTCCAAGTTCTAGACGTATCAAAGTCCACCTCCACACATCCCCTCCCTCCCTCCATTCAACTCAACGCGCCTTGCTTGCTTATAGGCTATCGTTGCTTTATAGTCACAATATACCATGCTGAGAAATACGAGGGGAAACAACTTTGGCCGGCTCCCCTGCATGTTGCACCCAAATTTGTCAAACGTTAGACGGACGTTCTTGGCAAACGAACACTATCGCCTATAATTTCTGCTCTGTCCTCCATCAAACCTTCCGGATCAACCGCTAGTTCGGCCTCGCGCTGCCCTGCAACCACTACCCCTCTTTCCCGAAGAAGAGCTTGCAGCTCGGGGTAGCTTTCATAGTGTTCTGAGTCGAGATATCCGCCCGAATAACTCTAGGTAACTAAAAACAAAACAAAAAGGCAAGTTACCTCCCATTTCCAAATAAAGTCTTTTGTGTTGAGGCCGGGTAGCTCAGTTGGTAAGAGCGTCTTGCTAGTAACCGAAAGGTCGCTGGTTCGAATCCCGGATTGGTCAACGTGTGATCATATTATTTTCCCATTTACCAACAACTGGCCCGCTGGTGTCAGTATAAATCGGTCCAGTAGTCACCTATATGCGAAAGTGTCGTGTGACTATAATCTACACCCCTTGGGGTCATTAGCAATCTTGCCACTGTAGATTGTTCTAACCTATAAAGGGAAAAGTGAAAGCCCCAGTTGAAAACCTGTCTTGCCTTTGTATGCATGACTGATTGACTGCGGCAACAGTACCCCCGTTAGAGTGCCGGGGGTTTCAGTATAAATAGTATCCCCACTTTCTGGAAATTTAGTGCTTTAAATTCCCACTGTCGCTGTCTTCCTCATTTGCTCTTTCCCATTCCTGATCTGTCCTATCCCTCTGCTATACTATCTTCTTCTTCGCTAGATCAATGACCTACCTTTTTTCTTGAAAACTCTTTCTGGACAAGACTCCTTGTTTGTGTATGAGGTCTGTTGGATCAACTTGGGAGTGTTGGACGCTTTCTGCCGGGTGGTCACTAGGGCTTCCTATGATGTTATTATTTAGCACTATAGGCATTTTATATGTATGTGTTTTGTTGATGATTTATAATGATGTTTGTATTCTATTTTGTTTTTGTAACCGGGGGTTCGAGTAATTGGGGTAAAGCCTCAGCCGTCCCCTGCGTGGGATGTCTTTATTGTAAAGTGACTGGCCGGTAGAAGGCATTCAATTTTCCCACTAGGGTTGTTTCGGCAGATCTTTTATGCGGATTGGGGGTTGTCCGGTCCTGATTTGGCTCGTTAGAGTCCGCTGGACCTAAAGCAACAATCAATCAATCAATCAACTATAATCTACAAACAACAACAACAACAACAACAACAACAACAGAAGCGCAGATTGAGGGCAAAACTAGCTTGAAAACGAACCTAAGCAAAACTTCCTTTGAGTAAAACGTCAGCAGCACTTTTGGTATGCTACAGTATAGGCTACACTCTAATGGCCTGTCTTAATTGGAAGGTTCGTGGAGGTTCAACAACTTTTTTTTCGAGATTCTCAGATCCCGAACTTAGGTTGCTGAACCTATTGGACAAAAAAACCGTTTAGGTTCGGGATCTAAGAAGCTCGAAAAAAAGGTTTTGAACCTCCCCGAATCTTCCACGAATCTTCCAATTAAGACATATTATAAGCGTAACAAAGCTGTATATATTGTGCATGCGTTGCTTGGTCATACTTGAAACGAAAGTGCATAAGACAAACCTACCTCAAATCTGACTAGGGCTTTTAACTCCTGTAGCGAAATAGTCTACCAAGTATAGAGAGCCTTTTAATCTGGTGAGTGTTATCTCCTTTAGCCTTCAGCCCTCTGTCTCGTCATATAGCTTAAGACGAATTTAGTCAGTAAAACATTGCTTGCCTAGAAAGCTTGCTGCGATTCCAGAACATCTAAGTCCTGGGACAAAGCTATTTTTCTCTGCGGGTCGTTGAGGCGAGGGGGTGATTTACGCGATAACCACCACGTTTCACTGCATAAGTGCAAATGGGCATAGAACAGCATTCTGCAGAATGGTGAAAGTTCACCTCCAAATCTAGATTAATGTGAAACGCCCAAAGCAATCATTGATCATTGATCGATTTACTCTTTTTACAGCATTTTACAGCATTGTATTGAACTGTGATTAACCTTAGTTTACAACTGATAATGTTTTAAACTAAAAAAAACGTCTGTATCTTTTACCAGGACTTGCTGCTTTCTCCTTACAAAATCAGATTAAGCAAACTAGTATTCATTCTGACGTTGTAGGTAAGACAAGCATCAACAAATATTCCTGAAAAACTACGTGCTTATTTTAAGAAATGTCAGCAAAAATCACAGGAAAAATATTACAGCTTAATCGTCGCCTCTGCTCTCGCAACTCATTTAGTATTTAGAATTGTGCCATACTAGCAATCTCACACGGTATCTGCAATTTTCATCCCACAAAAAGTGATGTTCTACTAAAGCTAAAGGGGTTTAAATGGCTCTTCAGTGTATTTACCTATATAACATATATCTTACAGTCAAATGACACATGCACATACGCATGAAAAGCAACCAGAATTGTTTGGGCTGTATCACATCACGCAACATCTGGAATATTCGATCTACAAAATGAGTGCTCCCTGGAAAGCCCCGTACTCTACTGAAAAGCCGCGGGGCTTCAATTGTCCAATCGAGTGTAGTCATTTGCCGTTTGCTTGGATGGTTTCTGTCTGTCAATAATGGCTTTGCAGGCTACAATAATACAGGACTTACAATAGCAACCTTTGCAGACTACGCGTTTAATGGTCCAGAAGGTATCATCCCTGGTAAAAAAAAAAATTTATAAGCAATTCGCCTTGAAGCATAGACTTCTCGATTTTTGTTACACAAACTCCATCTGTCATTGTTCATCGGCCTTTGCTACGTTATAGAAACGTGTTATTATTCAAATAACTGGTATTATATCGTCGATCGTTATTTTAAAAATTGTTTTCCTTTTTGTTTTTCATGGCAATTGTAATCTTTTCGACGATTACGATTTCTTTTGTCGTATGTCGTATGCTTTCGGATAGTTTTTTTTTTTTTATGGGTAATTTCATTTTTGGTCAAGCGGCAGTTCCTATCCTATCCCGTAACTCGAAGATCGTAGGGGCACCACAGATGATCGTTTAACCAGCGCACTTCATCTTTCTCTGTCCTAGGCAACCCTTATGGCTTCGCTTAGTGTCAAGCCAGTCCATTCACGAATGTTGTCCTCCCACCTCTTTTTCTGTCTCCCTCTTCATCTTCCTCTTTGCACCGTGCCTTGCAGGATGGTCTTTGCAAGGCCTGGTGCTCTGGTGACGTGGCCATACCATCGGAGTTTCCGTTTCTTCACCACGTGAGCATGTCATCGTGTTGTCCAATGGCTTGTGTGACGGTCTGTCGGATTTCGTTGTTGGTGATGTGCTGGGTATAGGAAATACCCAGAAGTCTTCTGTAGCACCTAATCTCCATGCTTTGTATTCGTCTTTGTATACTGGCTGTAAGGGTCCATGTTTTTGCAAGCGTATAGGAAGATGGAGATGACAAGGGAGCGCAGCAGCCTTACTTTGGAATGTATACTAATGGTCCTGTCTTTCCAAATGGGCTTCAACCTTGCCAGGGCAACAGTTGTTTGTGCGATACTGGAGAGGACTTCCTGTCCACACCCATTGTCTGATACAATGGCTCCTAAATATTTGAAGCTATGCATTGTGTTGAGGGATTGGCCTTGGACTTTGATGTCCGTGCTGGTGCCATTGGTGTTGTTGGTTATCATTTTGGTCTTCTCTGCACTTATTTCCATTCCATAGGCTCTGAAGGTGGTGTCAAATTATGTACCAGCTGATCAAATTCTTGTTCCTCTCCAGCCAATTCATCAATGTCATCCGCAAAAAGGAGGTTGGAGATTGTTCTAACCCCAATGCTGACTGTGCCTTCGTGATCTGCAAGGGCATCTGACATGCTACGCTCTATGAAGATGTTAAATAGTGTTGGGGAGAGTAGGCATCATTGACGCACACCGATTGTTGTTCTGAACCAGTTTCCGATGGCGCTGTTGTGGAGGACTGCACTGGTAGTCTTGTCATACAGGCTTTTGATGATTTCAATAATTTTAGGGCTGATGTTGTACACTCTCATGGTTGCCCACAGAGCTGCATGCCTGACTCGGTCAAACGCCTTCTTGAAGTCTACAAACTCATGATATAGATATTGTTGGTGCTGTAGGTATTTCTCGCAGACTATTCTGAGGTTGAAAATCTGTTCACTGGTACTTCGCTCAGCCCTGAATCCTGCATGTTCTTCAGCTATAACTTGTTCAGTTGGAGTTTCAACCTGTTGAGCATTATTTTCAGGAGAACCTTGCTGAGATGGCTGATGAGGCTGATGGTGCGATAATTTTCACACTCCTGAAGGTTACCTTTTTTGGGAAGAGTGATGACAACTGACTGGGTCCATGGTGTAGGCCACTCCCCACTCTGCCAGATCTTGTTACAAATAATGGTGAGGGCGTTAATCATCGCTTCTCCTTCTGCTTGAATTAATTCCGCGGGTGTTGTCCACTCCTGCTGACTTCCCTTTCTTCAGCGGTTGCACTGCTGGCTCAACTTCTTCTCCGAGAATTGGGAGAATTTCTTCCTCTTCTCTGGTCTGGGGATATGCTAGAACTGATGGGTCTCCGTTTGGTGTGTGGTTGTGAAGGTCAGAGCAGTACTGTGTTCATTAATCCAAGACTTCCTGTTCTTCTGTAAGGCATATGCCAGACTTGCTTTCGATCGTGGAGACCATGGGCTGTTTAAAACTTGTCAGCCGCTTCACAGTCTGGTAAGCCTTCTTGCTGCTGTTCTTGTTCAGACTGTTCTCTATCAGTTACGTATCTACATATTAAAGAAATTATCAAAGTCGATTCAGTCATTGTTGAGATAAGCCCACACAAACAAATTGGGAAATAATTGAATTTCGGAGCGACGGACGAAAGAAAACGAACCTTAATGAAGTTTACACAACTTCACTCCAGGAAAACATGCTTAAATTTCGAATATGATGGAATATTTACGATGGCTATTTGTCCTTTAAAGTAATATTTCGCAACGGCAATTTGGAAACGTTCATACAAATCATTCACGCAAATGAACTTTCATCGTTCAATCCGGTGAACTTACAATGAACATTATAAAAAACCCTGAGGTGAACACAAATATATTATATAAGCTTCAAGCCGTTTGACGAAATATAAAAAAGTAAATAACTAACAAACTTAGTGAATAAGAAAAGAACATAAATAAATAAATAAACAATTAGAAATTATTTATAAAACAAAATACTACTTTTTTTTAACCAGATAAAACAAACACTACAAGAAGTTGTTGCAACGTCTCATAGCATCGTCTCGTATATATTTCCAAAACTCTGAGATACTGTGTCTATTTGCGTTTGTCACTTGTACTTCTACCAAAGTGAACGGCTTTTCTGATGCAGTGGCATTGGGGGCAGTTAAGATGCCTCGTTTGCTAAAATCGAACCAGGGTCGAGGAACAGCACGATTTCAATGAACGTCTATACCCACCTTTGGCGATATGGCGAACGGGAGTAGTCCTCCCATCCCAGGAAAGATGGGTAGGGACCAATATATCACTACTGCACTGTAGAAGATAAAGACATACGATAATCTGCTATCAGAACCACCAGACCAATTACGCTGCTAAGATGGCCAGTGAAAATTGGCCCCTTTTATCTTGCCTACCGCAGGATACGAACCTGGGTTATCGTCGCGCCAGGCGAACGCTCTAACGGCTGAGTTACGTAAGTGAGAGAGCACGACATTTAAATATACTCATAATGAAGGACCCACCTTTCAAGCCCTGACACCATGTATTATTATAGTAGTCTTGAAGACAAGTGACATATACAGTAGTCACGCTCGGAAGGTATTTAGATATAGTTACTTGTCACAGTAAAGTTCCTAGTTTAAAAAAAAATAAAACTTTTTTTAAAGACGAAGAAAAATGCCATCATTATTAAGAAAAAGAAGAAGAGAAAGACATTGAGAAATGTCAAATAAGTACTATACAATTATAACATTACAAAATACAGGTCTTATTGCTACTGAATAAGGTGATGTGTAAAAGAGGGTATTGGAAGGTGGGGAAAAGGAGTGGGGGAATTGAGGGTTGAACTATATTCTTGGTCTAAGATTTCATGAAAGTACATGCACAGTAAAAATGTCATTTCTCCTGTAAACCAATGCAACAATCCATTTTGTGTAAACGAAGAAGAAATCTTAAAAGACAAACCACCATTCTTGGTCTAAGATTTCATTAAAGCACATGTACAGTTTTAAAAAAAAAAACACCACGTAATTCCTCATGTAAATCCATGCAACAATGTAATATGTGTAGAAGAAAAAGAAAGCTAAAGGATAACGAGACCGAGAAATGTCAATGCGTACATAAACAACATGGTACTTAAATTCCATTACAATAACATGATTTATGTATTCTGCAAGGAGATGAACTTCAACATGAACTTCATGGTTTTTCCGTACAAAACTTAAACGTGAGTCTAACGTTGTTGTTTTTTTTCTTAAACTTCACACTAGAGAGTCTCATGTTATAGAAGAGTTCACTACACTTATCCCCAATATGGCGACGCAAGCTCCGCAAAGGGCGAGTAAGCAGTAAACAAATACATTTGGGGTCCTCACTCCTTCGACTGAGAGTATGAACCGAGGTCTAGCCTGTACATGCTGGCATTCCATCGAACTTTAAAGACTCTGACGCTCATTTTCAGACAGATTAGTACCGGCTACACAAATACACCCAGCACGCACATGGTCTCTTCACCCTCCCCCCCCCCCTCCTCCCCTTCCCTACCCTCTACCGCCGGTCGAACAGGATTATGCTCTGGGCGTCAGGCTATGCGCCCAAAAGCGGCAAATGGGCGCCCTAGGCGGCTTGAGTTAGATCCTGTATCGGCCAGCGCACTGAGCATTCGACAATGGACAATAACGTCACGAGCCCTACAGTCATATAACGCATCACTCAGTACCACGCGCATTCTCCACTTTGCAACCCACTGGTTAATTCACGACAGCGCCTTTGGAGCATGACCTGTCACGTACCGCTGCGTTAATCTGCTCGGCACCGTATCTGTGCTTCTGTTCTAAGATGAGATAAGCCATGTACTGCTGTAGCACACAACTTTTTCAACGGTCGGGCACGAAGTTTGGATTCAATTTTCGAAAAATATGAGGCAAAATATATGTATGAATATGTAAGCATCTCTTAGCGCGCATTTGACATTGCGTAAGTGGTTTGCACAATTTTGGTATCGACTTCAGATGCACTTTAATAGGGTGTCTAAATACTGTCCCAGGATTGCCACATAGTTATTCGAACTTTTTTTCAAGGAGTAAGAAGAAGAAGAAAGAGATCGACAAAGGCCAATGCCATTAACATCTTTATGTCGTGAAATGATTTGTGTATTAAATACTACCATATTCACAGTCCGAAAATACAAACTTACCAGTATATACCATAGTATAATACTGCAAAGATTGCAAAACAGTTCTCTAAATGCTTTTTCTTCAAATACCAAAGCGAGATATTTGTTTTTGTTTTTTTTTGGCCTATTTTATGTACCAACCTTATACTTTTTAAACACAAAATGTAAAACATCAACATCTGGTGCAATATTTTTCATCATAATAAAACAGGTATAAATCCTTATTTTGTATTTTGTTTTCCTGAGTGTGGTGTAAACATTTTGCGGAGTTTCTTCTGTGGCATTGGG
>CM072512.1:105030156-105145156 GCA_036898135.1 Oncomelania hupensis | reverse complement strand
CATACTTCCTCTGCAACGATCTTACTACTCAAAATGCCGCCGAAGAAAAAGCTTTGTGTCCTATTGCTTTTATGTAGTCAGGACATGATGTCCGATTAGTTTTATGATTTAGGACATTTTGTCCTATTGCCCTCTAATCTTAGGAACACCACTGGTATTGTATTAATTGATTTCTGATTGAATACTGGTTGTGAACTTTTGACCGAAACAACTAAACTGAAGCCTTTGGCCAGTTTATTCACCAATGCTTAGACAGTAGATAATTTATTACCCTACAGAATTTATTTATGACTTAATTACATTTATTTGGTGTGGTTGTGAACTTTTGAACTTCAATTACACTTAATTCTATCTTTTTTATGTACTATTGTGTGTATGTGTCTGTGTGCGTGTGTGTGTGGCGGGGGGGGGAGGGTGCTTGTTTTAAATCTCTGCGTGTGTGTTACCCCGTTAGAGTGCGTGTCTTATGAGGCGTCACACAAACAGGGAAACCCCAAAAGAGATTGTGATAATAGTAGAGTGTATGTTCCCAAAATCTAAAGTGGTCATATTGAGTAGGTATTATCTTGACTCAGTTTCTAATCAAATTATGATAATAGTTATGCCCCATATTCCTCTCCCGCCCATAAATAGTGTTCTCTAAGCAGCATCTCTGTTTCGCTGTTTCTTTGCCCCACCGTACTCCCACACCCATTGTATTTCCCACTACAGTTGCTCCGCACATTTCTCTCTCTCCTTCTCTCTCTCACTCTCTCGCTCGCACCAGCCGATCTCAGAGTGTGTCCTGGACAATTACAGAGATTACGATCTGAACAAAATAGTGATGTGTCTATGGAAACATGTCATCCCTGCATACAATGTTGTTATTGGTAATGAGCACCAAGCACAGACTTATAAGCACAGGGACTTCTGTCTTAATTGTTCAGGGCCTAAACTTTCCTGCCTTAACTCACCACGCTTCAAGAAAACCTACTCCAGATTGACTTTCATGAGCCTAAAGCCATATGGAAAAGACAATGCAAACTACTACAGTAAACCTACGCCTGAAGATTACGTACTTGCATAGGCCTACAGGACAGTGTTAAGAAGGTAGGCCTACATGTAGTTACCAATGAAACTGGTCACTTGTGCTGAAGATAGACTTCGTGATTCAGTCAGATGGAGCTTCGTGCCACTCCCCCCTTAGTGACAAGACAGAAAGATAGGAAACTAATGGCTTTTATTAAAGGGAGTAACACGCTAAAGATCACAAACTATTTGATCCATGCCTCAAAGTGCTATCAGACTATCAGCACTGCGTATCAAAATTACACAAAAACATTTATCGAACACAACACAATTAACAATGAAAATACCATGTCCTGCAACAGTGTTACACTCGTTGTTGGTTTTTATCAGTAGTTGATTCAGCCCCGATGCTTGAATCCTGATAAGTGTAACCCAGATTCGTTTATCCACGCAACCTGTTCACTCAGCAACAAGGCAGGAGTCGTCGTATGAAGTTTTCCAACTGTATTCAGCATACATCAACAAGTGCATACAATCGCTTTTTCCACTTACCTTACACTATATCATCTCTGTACAGTGCGGCACATCTATAGTTTCTCTGTACTCTAGAGAACGTTCGAACATTCCAGCGTGACGAAATTACAACCAATCAGAATAAGATTCGTCATCAGGGCTATCTTACGTCATATAACCTCGCCTAGGCCAGAATCATCACAGCTACTAGTAGATCTATCTAGATGCTTCGATCGATAGTAAACAAGCAACCCAAGAAAATTCTTCAATAATATCGACGAACGAAAATTATCAACATTATACCAAGCTTCTTCTAACCACAACGCAAAATCAAATCAAAGGTAAATACACCCTGTTACTGAACGCTTTGCAAAACAAAACGATCGGTACTATCGTGCGCGTCGCAAATGTAACAAACAGTTATGTCCTTCTGTGCACATCAGATATTATATTAAGCATTGTAGCAAACAAAACTCGGCTTTGCTGACATTCGTTATGAACTTTGCTTTCTTTCCCCACCTCTGCTATGTTCTTTACTTCCTCTGTTGGGATGATGCATTTCTCTCTCTCTCTCTCTCTCTCTCTCTCTCTCTCTCTCTCTCTCTCTCTCTCTCTCTCTCTCTCTCTCTCTCTCTTTCTCTCTCTCTCTCGCTCTCTCTCTCTGTTGCTATGTATTTAACTAAGAGTTAAGACAGAAATTCTGCATTTTTCTCTCAACTTATGTGTAGTAATTTAGTTTACTTTCTTCATATTTAGTTTATTCTGTGAATCTAAATGCTTGCACTGGTGTGTGTTTGTGGGTGTGTGTGTGTGTTTGTGTGACGCTGTTTACGAATGTAATTAGAACGAAGTAAATAATGCACTTGCGCAAGACTTTTTTTTTTAGATTATGTAAAATTATCACAAAATAATGTGAGTGCGCGCGCGTGTGTATGTACGTGTGTTCATGTTTAGAGGGCGTTGTTTGAACAAATTCGTAAAAATCTACCACGCTTTTTTGACGGACATCGTTATGTTGGCGTCAAAAGAGTGTTCCGTTAGAGTTAGGGTTGGCGTTAGAAGACTTAAAAGTACTTTTTTTTAAAGGGGATAAAATATTACCATAATTATGTTAAAACGACGTATGTGGCGTTTCATGGAAGTCCTAACGGCGTCTTCGCCAGTATGTGTGTGTGAGTGTGTGTGCGTATGTTTTGTGTATGAAAGTCTCAAAGCATTATAGTTTAAATCAATGAGCAGACTATTAAACAACTGAATTAAATTACGAATTCTAATAAATACATAAATAAAGAAATAAATAACAACAATAATAATAATAATCACCATCATCATCATCATCATCATCATCATAACAATAATAATAATAATAATAATAACAACAACAACAACAATAACAAGGATGATAATACATTACATTAAGTAATTAAATTAAAAGACAATCACGTTAAGTAAGTTTGATCTTCCTCATACACCAAGAGAGTCATGTAGCATGAAGGACAATTCTATTGATTCGTTTCAGACGGTTAAAATTCCAAAATAATCTCCAGTATATCATCATTGTGAAATCTTTCTCTCTCTCTCTCTCTCAAACACACACACACACACACACACACACACACACACACAACAACAACACATTTTCTTTCTCCCCCCTTTGCGTTTGTGCTAGTGTACGTGTGGGTTTCCTACTTAATCGGACAGAGACGTAATTGCCACTGTTAAGTAGTAATAAATGGTTCACTCCAATAAACTGTTCTTGCATTCAGTTTTAAAGATCACACAAGCACACATATAAATGTATACCACGGCACATCACACACACACGCACATATACAGACCACACAAACCCACGCGCGCGCGCTCTCTCGCGTTCTGCACATTACTTCGAATTTATGAAGTTTATGCTAGTAATTCTACGGATAATGCAAACATTATAGACCTAATTCAATAAATGAAATATTGGGCATCGACACATCCATTCATGAACAAGTAATACGTAAGATAGGACCTAAATAAATAAACAAAAAAGTGTCCTATTTATGGATAAATGACTAGGCAAACTAGCACGTAAATAAATATTTTAAAAGCATATTATGGATGTGAGCAAGAAATTAATAAGTAACTCACCCTAAAAGAAGAAAATAAACAATATTACTTTTATTAAAATAATTTATTTATCTTTACGTTTTTGCTGACCTGAGCAGCAGTCTTTTTCTTTAAATCATCCAATAGCTAAAGGCGAAATACTTTCAACATAACAAAGGGAAGTTAATCAAAGTTTTATGTGGCATTGTTTTTTATAATTGTAAAATAATTTGCTACTACGTATTAGAAAAGACTCACTCCTCTTAACCATAAACCAATAAACAACACAAATGCTGAAGATGAAATAATAATATCAAAACTACAAATACGTTCCCCGATTTTAATATTGGTTATAAAGCACTATATTACAGAAATTGTGTTCGCGAAAATCATTAAATATTGCGCTCACCTAGGCATCAAAATAAGCTATATCACGTTGCAGACAAAATTGTAACAATATATAATGCATAATACCGCACATAAATGTCTTAATGATTAATTAAGGATCCAGAATATCACGGATTTTAGTTTTTATTTAATTTAATTTTATTTTATAGTTTTCACTTCAACCACACACAGGAATTTATCACAAAGTACCTGACATTACTATGCCGCTCTACAAAATGTATAGTTCAACTGTTGATGCATGAACATGAACAACAACAGCCACGCAGGACCAACACACAGTGTACTATTTTTCCTCACCTCATCTAAGCTTCCTATTTTTTGCACACACAAAGAACCGGACACAAAAAATAGTCCTCCCTGCAATTGCTGTAGCAATAATGTCTTTCTCCAAAACGCTCGGAACACTAGCTATACTATACTGACTCCTCTAGCAGCCAATTGGATCGATTAATGTACATGAACATGAACACCGTGCGGCAATTACCTAGTCTCGGAGGCTGTAAAACGTATCTCTTCTCGCTGCTTAGCCAATTAGAAATGCGCTCTGTGGAATCGTCTGTCTTTACACTCGCATGCACTCCAAATAAAAAAAGACACGCAACTTCGGTTTTTAAAAAAAATTAGAAGAAACTATTCAGCTGTTAATTGCAAAATCAAATAAGACTACTTTGGACTGTTTGCACATGTCTCCTTCTCTACCATTTTGCTAAAATTCAAAATCGATCTAGAATACCCTATTCATGCATCTCTGTTTGATATCATCCCCTTAACCTCTAAAATTTGTTGCAAACAGCATTTTAATATAGGAAAACTCTTTTCATTTACTTGCGTAATAAAATCAGTTTAGAACTGACATGTTCCATCATCATCATCATCATCATCATCATCATCATCATCATCATTATGTTCTTCTTCTTCTGCTTCTTCTTCTTCTACTTCTGCTTCCTTCTTCTTCTTCTTCTTTCTTTCTTTCGTTCTTTCTTTGTTATTCTTCTTCTTGTTCTTCTTGTTCTTCTTCTTCCTTCTCATTCTTCTACTTTTTCTACTACTACTACTTCTTCTTCTACTCTCCGTCTCTGTCTCTCACTGTTACTGTCTGTCTCTCTGTTACACTCGTTGATGGCGTTTTTCTATCAGTAGTTGATTCAGCCCCAATGCTGAAGTCCTGATGAGTGTACTCGGATTCGTTTATCCACTCAACCCGTTCAATCAGCAACAAGGCACGGAGCCGTTGTCACGTGGGGTTTATGGGCTCTGCACAATGGAATTATGGACCCTCACGTTTATTCGGTGGGAACTGCTAGTAAGTCACCCTATGAACTACTTTAATAAATTTATTTGTTTAGCTCGTTCTGTGTTAAGGTTGGGGTACAGAAATAGATAGAAAAATGGTAAAAGATTACTGTCACACTAGCTTTCACACGGCTATGAATCATATGTAGTCCAACCACTTGATAACAGTTAAAGTCACACATTTATTTCTTCTACTCTATACAAGATTCTCTAAGTACTAAACTACCTTAAAAAGTCTCTTTCACTGCTAATAGTTCGATCGCTGATAGTCTAGGCAGCTGTTATTTCTTCCTCGGGCACTTGCTATAATATTTCATGTAGATTTGGACTACTGTGGTCCGATTTACAGTTTCTGAAGAGTTGGACTACTGTGGTCCTGTTATGATCAGTTTAAGTGCACCTTCGCCTTATGCACTTAACTCATGTGTGGGGTGTTCGAAGTCCTTCTGTGAGGTAGCTTCTGGTACACCTTTGTCGTTGTGTAGTTGGGTTCCCTTGCCACGCTGTGGGGTCTGACAGGGTGTTTCTTCGGGTAGCTCCTTCCGTCTTGTGCGGTAGAGTCTCCTCGACCAACTAGTCGTTTCTGTGGAGTGGGGTGCACAGGATAGCTCGGGATAGCTCGCCTGCTCGTCTGTAATATAAGAGACGAAATTCTGCACAACCCTGAATAATCGGTTTGTGCAGAGCGTCTCACTGAAAGCCAAGTAGCCCTCAGTGATAGCTCCACATCTCTATACATAAGCGACGAACATTCTGCTACTTCCGGGTTCCACTGGAATCTCACTCTAAATTCCTATACATACATAAATATAAATCGTGTCTAACTATACACATACAGAATTAATAATAATATAAACATTCAGTGGTACAGCCACTGGTCTGCAAACATACATATAAGTTAAACAACAGTGGTTCCGTACGGGATACAACATGGCGGCGCAACCGGTCGTGTTTCGCCTCGTGCTCGGCTCTTCCACGTGGTACGGCAAATTCGGATTAATAATTCACATTTATGCATAGCAAATTCTTCAAACATAATTTCAACAATAATACAAATATATCACGATGAAACAGAAGGGTGTTCATTTACCTGTTTGACAAGTTCAGGCCCGTGATGACTTGAGAGAATTCTAAGATTTCTAAGTCCTGCTTCCTGGTCTATGAGTGTAGAGATTTCTCTAGCTGTGGAGATGTTGACTCTACCTCTTCTCACACACGACTGATTCAAACTGTGTTAGGTTTTGACACATTCAAAACTGCTCTACCCACTGAGCCTGCTCTGATTGGTTAAAACGGTCCGATTCAAATCTCAAGTGCTGACTCACTGCGATGTGGGTGGCTCGCTCGCTGTGTGTGGTTTACTGTGTAATTTACTTGCTGCTGTGTAATAGTCTAACTTCTCTACTGTTACAAAGACTACACATGGCTAAATAGTCAACAAGCAGAGTTAAAACTAGCCAATTCGTGACAGGCTCCCTCAACTGAAAAAAGGCGATGACTACTGGATTCGACCTTTTTCTACTACAGAGCCTAGTTTAACACTGCGCTATCCTAGGGTCCTATTTACAAACTAAGTAAGTTGCTCTACCTGAGCTGCAATGCTGTGCCAGGTAGCTATGGACACTAGTGACAGGGTTTTACTGGGCGGGGACGAATTCTGGTGCTGTGGCCCTTAGTTGTGTTGGGTGGGCGACAGCTGCTGTGTCCTCCACGAGATGGCGACTGAGGTAGTCGGCTCCGTGGTTCTCTTTGCCAGGGATATACTCGATTTGGAATGAGTATGCCTGAAGGGTGAGTGCCCATCGCATCAGGCGAGAGTTCAAGGATTTGGAGGCTGCCAGGAACGATAGTGGTTGGTGGTCCACCTGAACTGTGAAGTGGGTCCCATACAGGTAGAGTTGGAACTTCTGTATGGCCCAGACTAGTCCAAGACATTCTTTCTCCGACGTGGCGTAGTGGGTCTCGGCGGGTCTCAATTTTCTGCTGGCGTAGGCGACAGGGAATAGCGTCTCTGCATTCTTGGGGTCGCGCTGTAGCAGTACTGCTCCGAGGCCTAAGTCGCTTGCGTCGGTGCGAAGAACGAATGGCTGAGTCAAATCGGGTAGGTGGAGTACTGGCGCCGATGCCATTCTGTCCTTGAGTGTTTGGAATGCTGTCTCGCATTCGGCTGTCCATACGACTTTGTCCGGGGCGATGTTCCGGGTTCCATTTGTCAGTGGTACGGCGGTGCTGTTGAAGTTGGGGATGAACTTCTTCCGCGATGGCGATGGCCATCCATGTGTGTGTGCCGGGGGTCGCTGGTCGGTCCGTGTATTTCTTGAGGAGATTGATGTGGTGGTATCGGGCTCTCCCGTTCACCTCTACTTGGTAGACTGTCTTGGATTTCTTGGCAGTCACCCGGTACGGTCCTCTCCAAGCGATGTCCAGCTTGTTGGTTCCACTTGGAAGTAAGAGTAGCACTTGATCGCCGACTTGCAGTTCTCTGTCCTTCGCGTGGCGGTTGTAGTACTTCGCCTGACGGGCTCTTGCCTTCTTCAGTGCTTCACCAGCTTTCTTCCACGTTGCTTTGAGGGTTTCCTGCAGGTCTGCGACGTACTTGGTGGCACCTCTTGGTGTGTCGTCTATCTTTGCTTCCGTCCAACTTCTGCGTAGGGCTTCTAGCGGTCCTGCTAGAGGTCTGCCGAATAGCAATGTTGACGGGGTGTAGCCTGTGGCTGCATGGGGCGTTTCTCGGTATGCGAACAGTGCCGCATTCACGTAGGTGTCCCACGCTTCTGGATTGTCGTCTGCGACTTTCCTGAGGATGGCGAGAAGGGTTCCATTCAGTCTTTCTACTTGTCCGTTGCTGGCTGGGTGGTATGGTGGTGTGCGAATGTGATGAACTTGTATCAACTCGAACACGTCTTGCATCAGGCGGCCGGTGAACTGAGATCCGTTGTCCGTTCTAATGCTGTCCGGGAATCCGACTCTGGTAAAGATGGCGATGAGTGCATCTGCGATCTTCTTGGTGTCGATCGCTGGCAACGGGACTGCTTCGCACCACATCGTACATGCGTCGACGAGTGTGAGTAGAAATCTGTTCCGCTTCTTGGTCATGGGCAGTGGTCCTACTATGTCTACTGAGACTTGCTGGAATGGCACGCCGACTACTACCGATGGTCCTAAGGTAACTGGTACGGTGTGATGTCGCGGGGAATATCGTTGACATTGGTGGCAAGATTTCACGTAGCGCTTGACATCCTCCGTGATTCCTGGCCAATAGTAGTGTGCGCTGATTCTCTGCACTGTGGCTCCAATTCCCATGTGTCCGCTGAGTGGCATGCTGTGGCCTAGTTCTAGTACTTGGGCTCGAAGGGTGGCTGGCAGTACTAGTTGGGTGTGATCTCCATCTCCTTGTCGATGTAGAACTCCCTCTTCCATGTAGAAGTCTCCCTTGTGCGGGGGTGTGTGCGCCTTGGGTAGCTTCTGGAAGCACTTCGCTATCGAGGTGTCTTCTTTCTGTGCTGTTTTGATCTCTTCGAGTCCTGGATTCGGAGCGAACTCGGGCTGGGGTGGTTGGGTTTTAGCTTGGGCCCTGGTTTGCACTGCAGCTATCTCTACAGTTTTAGGGGGCGTGCCTAAGAACACATACCTACAACCTAGCACTAGATCATACAGGGGTTTCTGTAAAACAGCTGCTTGGATTCGTCCTGTGACGTACCTACTCTCTACTTCTATCCAAGCTATTGGGCAAGTAGTCGTCGGTTTCGTCAAGTCTGCTCCTTGTAGTTCGACTGTCTTGTCTGTCAAGTCCGCGCGCGATACAAGAGATTCGCTAACTATCGCGTCGTATGATAGACCTGTGTCATACAGACAGTTCGCTTCTTTTCCGTTGACCTTGACCGTGTCTGTCACCGATGGGTGATCTCTGATTGTGTGTGGCTTGTTACCGCTACTTTGAGTTAGAACTCTGTGCGCAGGCCGGCTTTCGCGCTCTTCCCTACGTTGTGCGGCCAACTTGAAACATTCTGCGGTGGAGTGATTGTTTCTGTTGCAGAACAAACAATACCGTCTCTGTTCTGCGGGACCTCTTTTCCCGAATTCCGTGTTGGGTCCTTTATTCTGCCCAGGTCTGGGGTTATTCGGCTTATTCGCGGTGCGCTCTTCCCGGTTAGGGCTTCGTTTCTGTGCCTCTTTCCCGTTAGGCTTTAGGTCTCGCCTGAAGCTCTTGGCTTCTCCGTGTGCGGCCACGTACCTATCTGCGACCTTGACCAGATCTTCTAGTCTTTCCGCGCCCTGCTCTACTGAGAATGTTCTCAGCTCGGGGGTCATGGTTTCCCGAAGCTGTTCCCATACTAACAGTTCTGTCAGTCCATCATACGTCTTAGCCGTGGCTGACTGGCTAATCCACTTATCCAGCGTTGTGGACAACCGATCCGCGAACTGCGCATAGCTCTCTCCTTTCACTCTCCGATTGGTGCGGAATTTTTGCCGGTAGCATTCTCCTGTTAGTTCGAATCCCGTTAGGAGTGCCTCTTTTACTTTGTGATAGTCAGTCACTCTGTCAGTCGGTAGCTTACTGTAGATGTCATAAGCCTTTCCTCTAAGTCCTTGACTAAGCTTAAACGACCAATGAGTGGGATCTAGTTTGTACTCTGTTGCTAGACGCTCAAACCTAGTCAGATAGAGATCTAGACCTTCCTCTCTCTCATTGAATGTCCCCAGTGGAAATGACATTCCTTGTACAGGGTTGGATGCTACCTCTAGCTGATCTGAGTGGGGAGGGGTTGAGGAAGAACTTGAAGCTCCTGATTCCAATCTTTTCAATTCTAACTCATGCTGTCTGTCTTTTTCCTTTTCAGCCCTCTCATACTCCCATTTCCTAACTTCTGCTTCTCTCTCTGCTGCTAATGCTGCCTTCTTCTGTTCTCCTTCTAATTCTAATTTCTTCTGTTCTCTTGCTGCTTCTAACTCTGCTTTTTTCTGTTCTCTTGCTGCTTCTAACTCTGCTTTCTTTTGCTCTTCTTCTAATGCTAGTTTCTTTTGCTCTGCTTCTAATGCTAGTTTCTTTTGCTCTGCTTCTAGTTCTGCTTTTCTCTGTTCTGCTTCGAGTTTCTTCTGCTCTCTCTCGGCTGCTCTCTCTGCCTTAGCCTCCTGTTTCTCTACCTCTGCATTGATATACGCAATTAGGTCTGCCCCTGCTAAGTGTAAAGCTTCTCCTAGTTCCTTGAAGCGCAATCTCAAGGCCACTGGGTCCGACATTGCCAAACGTGTCTATGAACAACCTCTGAATCACGTGGAATACCAAAACACTAGCAATATTGCACGTCAATAACAACAATGCAAAGACCATAAAATTCGTAATCAATAATAGAATAAAACAAAAGTCAAATGGCATACAACAGTTACTTAAGCAAAACCTGCAAAAGAACAATGCAACATACAGGCACAAAAATATTTGAAGCAAAAAAGTTTTTAACTAAAGAATAGTGCACCCAAACTGATTAGTCCTTGTTACCACTATTCTAAGTTATTCTACTACTCCTACTGTTATCTAATTTTATTGTACTTAGATCCGGTTATACCCAATTCCTATTATCCACAGATCCTAGCTAGGCTCGCCAATTAAAGTGTCACGTGGGGTTTATGGGCTCTGCACAATGGAATTATGGACCCTCACGTTTATTCGGTGGGAACTGCTAGTAAGTCACCCTATGAACTACTTTAATAAATTTATTTGTTTAGCTCGTTCTGTGTTAAGGTTGGGGTACAGAAATAGATAGAAAAATGGTAAAAGATTACTGTCACACTAGCTTTCACACGGCTATGAATCATATGTAGTCCAGCCACTTGATAACAGTTAAAGTCACACATTTATTTCTTCTACTCTATACAAGATTCTCTAAGTACTAAACTACCTTAAAAAGTCTCTTTCACTGCTAATAGTTCGATCGCTGATAGTCTAGGCAGCTGTTATTTCTTCCTCGGGCACTTGCTATAATATTTCATGTAGATTTGGACTACTGTGGTCCGATTTACAGTTTCTGAAGAGTTGGACTACTGTGGTCCTGTTATGATCAGTTTAAGTGCACCTTCGCCTTATGCACTTAACTCATGTGTGGGGTGTTCGAAGTCCTTCTGTGAGGTAGCTTCTGGTACACCTTTGTCGTTGTGTAGTTGGGTTCCCTTGCCACGCTGTGGGGTCTGACAGGGTGTTTCTTCGGGTAGCTCCTTCCGTCTTGTGCGGTAGAGTCTCCTCGACCAACTAGTCGTTTCTGTGGAGTGGGGTGCACAGGATAGCTCGGGATAGCTCGCCTGCTCGTCTGTAATATAAGAGACGAAATTCTGCACAACCCTGAATAATCGGTTTGTGCAGAGCGTCTCACTGAAAGCCAAGTAGCCCTCAGTGATAGCTCCACATCTCTATACATAAGCGACGAACATTCTGCTACTTCCGGGTTCCACTGGAATCTCACTCTAAATTCCTATACATACATAAATATAAATCGTGTCTAACTATACACATACAGAATTAATAATAATATAAACATTCAGTGGTACAGCCACTGGTCTGCAAACATACATATAAGTTAAACAACAGTGGTTCCGTACGGGATACAACATGGCGGCGCAACCGGTCGTGTTTCGCCTCGTGCTCGGCTCTTCCACGTGGTACGGCAAATTCGGATTAATAATTCACATTTATGCATAGCAAATTCTTCAAACATAATTTCAACAATAATACAAATATATCACGATGAAACAGAAGGGTGTTCATTTACCTGTTTGACAAGTTCAGGCCCGTGATGACTTGAGAGAATTCTAAGATTTCTAAGTCCTGCTTCCTGGTCTATGAGTGTAGAGATTTCTCTAGCTGTGGAGATGTTGACTCTACCTCTTCTCACACACGACTGATTCAAACTGTGTTAGGTTTTGACACATTCAAAACTGCTCTACCCACTGAGCCTGCTCTGATTGGTTAAAACGGTCCGATTCAAATCTCAAGTGCTGACTCACTGCGATGTGGGTGGCTCGCTCGCTGTGTGTGGTTTACTGTGTAATTTACTTGCTGCTGTGTAATAGTCTAACTTCTCTACTGTTACAAAGACTACACATGGCTAAATAGTCAACAAGCAGAGTTAAAACTAGCCAATTCGTGACAGCCGTCGTATGAAGTTTTCAAACTTTATTCAGCGTTCATCAACAACTGCATACAATCGCCTTTTTACTCTCTTCTTCCACAACACAGTGTGTCAATTATATAGTTTTTCTCTCAACTCGAGATAACCTCAGAATGTTCCCGATGACGCTTTACAACCAATCAAACTAAAGTTCGTCATCACTGACTTACGTCATACAACATTCTTTTCGGTCCAAGAATGTTCTCAAATATCACGAAGCTTCGATCGACATTAAACAAGCAAATCTAGAGAATTCTCCAATAATATCGACTAACGAAAATTATCAACGTTATACAAAGCTTCTTCTAACAACAATGCAAACTCAAATCAAAGGTAAATGCACTCTATTATTGAATACCTTGCAAAGCGAAACGATTAGATCTATCATGCGCGTTTCAGACCAACTATCCTTCGCGTTTCAACGTAACACTCTCAATCAATCAATCAGCACATCAACAATTACTTAGGTCGGTGGTTTCAAATTAGGTCTAAGAACAATACTAATCTAACACAAGGAGCAATTGTGTTTGCGATCAAGCAGAGACCCCTTATCATCAAGAAAGAACACCGTGAACAAATAGTTCAGCTATAAGCACTCCTGGAAGAGAAAAGAAAAGGTTCCACAGTGTGTAATGCACAGATACAGATACTGATCCGGTGGAGTCGAGTTATGTATGTCTAACTATATTCATCCGATAGATGCAGTGATTTTGTTTGCCAATAGGATCTTATTGTCAAGTAAGACCGAAAACATTGAGGCATCACGTAGCGTGTTATACAAAGACGATGGTCAAATCTTAAAAGAAGATAACAATCACGTTGAGCCCTGTGGGTTCGGGCACTAAATAGAAGAGACCCAACGTTTCCCGACGTGTCGTAAGAGGCGACTAACAGGGGTGATGTCAGCACGGCGTCACTAAGCGAAAGTCTTCTACACAGAAGTCACCGGCCAGGACGGAGGAACCTCGTGTTACTAAAGGTACAACGACCACGTGCTCGGGGCCAAGGCGAGCCACACTGTATTCGTGGATATCGGCTGTGGCCAACAGCCTGGAGAGGATTGGGCCCTGCCAGGTCTTTCTTGCATGATGAATAAAACCATTTATATCATCTGTGGTGCCCCTACGACCTCCGAGTTACGGGATAGGATAGGATAGGAACAATCACGTTTAGAAACACGTTTCTGTAGTATAATATAATAAGCAAAGGCAATAATATAAATAGTATTGAGTCATAAGACTATAAATAGGTAGTAAACAAAAAGTAAAAATAATAAAACGTTTTTATAGAGCGCGATTCCACAATAAATGAGCTCAAAGCACGTAAACACAACACTAAGACAGCGATGTAAAAAAAAGTACAAGATAAAAGTACTAAAAAAAACTATTAAAATAAAAAGACCAGTGATTAGTCCTATAAGTGCATGTACAAAATCGCCAGACCATGTAACGTGTAGTGCAGCTGTTACAGCAACACAAATTACTTTTTTTTTAGTTATCATATGTTTAAAAGCTCCATACTTATTCTGCATGGAAAATGGACTCTGCAATGACAGTCTAAATTTAAATAAACTTCCCTTGAAATTACATATACATACTTTCTCCTTCGTCATCACCATCCCCAGAAATGGATTTTTTCTAAATACTAGTGTATAGTTTATGAGTAAGTCCTTGCTTTTCTACTATCACTATTACTACTACGACGACGACGATGACGACGACTACTACTACTATTACTACTACTACAGCTACTACTGCTACCACTACTACTATTGTGGTAGAGTCGGTTTTTTTTTACGTTTCTGTACTGGAACTCTTTACAGCCGCTCATCGTACTGATGAGGTGAGGAGTGTTGTTTTGTATATCATCGATGCTATTTTGTAGATATTGTGTTGACTTGTTTGTCATATAGGTATTCTTTTTAATTTAGTTTTCCTTATTGTTTATCAGATTTTAGGGTATTTATATTTGATGTAAATAAGTTGTAGGTTAACGTTATGAAGGTTCAACTTGTTTGTTTCTAGAACACTTGTTATTATTCTGTTTAGCTTATTATGTTATTTATTGATCGTTAATCAGCAACACTATTATTATAACATTATAGGATAATTAGTAACAATGTTGTCATTTAATAATTTCAATTCTAGTGTTTTGTGCCTGTAATAGCTGTGTCATATTGTCTTTTTGTGACGACAATCATGATTAGTTCTGACGTAATTTGTGTGTGTCCGTTCTGACGACAAGGATCGACCATCTTTGTATTCATGAGAGTGGTTCTTCGCTCTGTTTGGAAAATAGAGAATTTCTTTGAGAACCAAAATCACCTTTTGTGTTTTATTCGTCTTCCTTCCTCACCTCTTCCGTCGCTGCACGTACCCAAACCCACGAGTGGTATTTTTCACATACCCAACCCGTTAACACTATTAATAATAATAATAATAATAATAATAATAATAATAATAATAATAATAATAATAATAATAATAATAATAATGGATACTATAGCCTTAAAACGCGACGATCTGTACCCAACATACACGCTCACATGTTACATACACCTTACCTTTTACAACAAACACACATTTTGTCAAACATCTGTTGCCGCTAACAGTTAAATGGATCACACAAACAAGAAATCAAATCAAATCAAGCCGAACATCTGTTGTAGACTGTAAAAAGCAGGTAGATCGCAGTTAGCAGACAGAAAATGATTTTTTTTTAAAGTTTGACTGCCTTCTCAAATGGCATTATTACGGCAGGGAGGAAACCTGAGTACCCGGAGAAATCTTTACTGAGATGATAAGTATCATACTAAAAGTTAAATATTTCGTCCTCGGCGAGGATCGAATACACGCCCTTAAGCCGTTCAGCACTGGAAAACTTTGCAATAGAGACTATCAGACTATCCCACTTCCTCCTTGTTGTGTTTTCTATCATTTCTCTTGAGGGAAAAAAGCAAGAATATCGAGCTTCTCGCAAGCACTATAGCCATTAATGCCATTGCAACAGGGTGATGCTACGATTTCAAGAACCGAGATCGGTTGGCTGGTTGGTTGTTTTATTAACGTCTTTTTTCATCAAGATGATAAAGACCATACATACAGATTCACGCAATTAAACAGACATACATGAACACATAAATACACACAGATACTATTACTATCTTTCTAACATAACACTAACAATGTCAGTTAAATAAAACGAGCAACTGGAGAAGTAATTAGAGCTCTTGCCAATCCCACACTCAATTCATTGCTAATGTTTTTAACTGATGTTTTAGTATTTACTTCAAGGGGCAAAAGAGGATGAACCTGAATGCAATCAAATAATAGATGTTTTAGAGTTAAAGGTTCATCACAAATGCACTTTACATTTTTACAATATTTGGTTTTAATTGAATTTAATAATATTCTGTTTGCTATAGATTAAACTGAGAACCGAGAGATTCCAATGTGAAGGTTGAACTATTCCAGATATAGATTGTGGTTTTGATCTTGTTATCGATATTGAGAGAAGATCGGCCATTACGCAAATTGGATCCGATTCCGGATTTTTCTGGAAGTACTCAGCGTGACTCATGCATAATTCTACGTTGTTACAGATAAAGCTCGCACACGCACACGTGTATGAATGATGATGAAAACATGATCTCAAGCGGATAAGCGTACGGGGGATGTGGGGAGGGGGAGAGAGAAAATGAGAAATTGAGAATGTTAATAAGAGGAAAGAAGAAGGCTTTTGTTGAAGTTCTATAATAGATAACCTTGTTATTTGGTTTGGTTGATTGGTTCGCTGCTTGTTTTGTTGGTTGATCCGATCCTTCGTTCTTGTTGTTTGTAAAAGGCCTGTCGCTCATTCGTCGTTTTTTCGATGAAAGTACAGAAGCCGCAGTGGACCACAACACATAACAAAAGGGGACCAGCTGTCTCGCGGGGTCGTTGACTTAACCCAAGTTGATCCAGTTATCCATATTTCATGAACTCTCGTCTTTTCAAAAATCGAACCAATCCCACAACTTTCGCGTAGCTAGCTGGAAGATTACCTTATCCGGCAATTGTTGCAAAGCGTCCGTCTTGGATTGGAACCTCGAAGGTGCCAAGAAATATTTTCAACAGGAGTTGGCTATCTGTGAAATATGCAAAATGCAAATGTAATATAGCGCGTCACAATCTTCCAGAGGTGTGCAAGGCGCTCAGATGACCTGTTTTGACTTCTCTTTAATTAGTTCTACGTTCGCCTTGTGGCCAGGTCAGTATGTTTGAAGGGCAAGAAAACAGGCTTATTACTACAAACGTGTGAGGAATAACAGGGGAAAGGTGACAGGCTGTAAGAAATACCCATAGCCATCGGCGTGAGTTTGATCCTGATTTTGACCGGCGCGCTTAGAAGCTCTTTGAACTGGTCATTTGCTTCCGAACAGCAAGTTTAATTTGGCTTTCGTTGTTCATTTTGGAAATTCTTAAAGAATATGTACCTGATGTACCTTGAACCTCGATCATTCAGTACATCTTTACTTTGCAAGAGAGATGTAACACCACTAGAGAATCAGAGAGTGGTTGAATGTGTTTGATCAATATTCTGGCGCAGGTTCAACCAAGCCATAATGTTTGACATTATATATGTCATCGTGAAAACTGAATGGTGCAAATTGTTATGATGTTGTTAAAAAATAATATTTAATATTACATTACATTAACATTACCTTCTTGTGAAACGACGTAAAAATAAAGCGATATATTAAATTGAATTGAATTAAAAACCCGTTACTGCAGAAACGAATTCAGAAAAGAACATTGCCTTTCAATGAAACGTTATAATAATTAATTACATTATTCGTGTAAGCCATACGATGGGAGTAAATTTACGTCCCCGGACACACTAAGCGCACAGGGGACCTATTTGCCAATTTCATCTGGTCGTGCAACAAAATAATGGTGGTACTGGAGTTTCCAGATGGATTTACCAGGCACAATCGCATGCTATTGCAAGACAATGTCTTAATAATGTATATACATACTTATGCGTTATAATTGCTAGTTCGATATAATGTAACGACGCAGATTATCATTATTATTTTGTTCAAACTGCAGGGTTTCGCTGGTCTTCATATTACCAGGTTCCATCGTCTGAACTATTTTTATTATAACAAAGTACTTGCACATCCCAGATCGTGACATTTGAGATGACTATTATTCTGTCACCCAGACTGATTTTGTCGACCCGTCTGTAAGTTTTATAGAGATTGCGAGCTACATATTATTATAGGAGATTTTTACCCTTTTCCCCACTCCGCACTGCGTATTAGTTTTAGTTTCTTTTTCGTCAGTGCAGTAGCCTACATATAAAGTAATGAATGACTCATTTAAAACTAGTTCAAAAGGGAGACAAAAAAGTTTAGGAAGAAGATTATCTCGCTTCAAGAGATCGAATTTGAGTTTTATTATAGCAACTTTAAACTCCATGCGACAGAAGACAACAGTTAAAAGACTTCAATTTATATTTTCATCCAAAAGATTGAGTTTATGATAGCTACTTTAAAGTCCATGTAAGAACATATTAGAATTCGGTTTATACTAACATCCGAAACATTGAAGGTAAAGCTAGCAGTTCCTAAATCAATGTCACTTGATTTAAAACCAGCCATTACAAATTATAAAGGAAACTTAAGGGAGTGCAGAAGTTCACTGTACCGTCATGAACCTATAGTAAGCCAACACAGCAGGTATGGTGTGAGTGTAACTGAGATGTGCCCATCACTGCATCTACAGGTCTCGCAGTAAAAATCAGAAGATGATCTCACAGCTGACGCACACAAAAAATATAGCAAAAAACACTAACTTTTCCTCAGAAGACTATATTATTATTATTATTATTTCCCTACCTTTTTTTTTCAAAAGCCATCAACGGGTGGAAATCGACGGAAAAATCCAACCATAGCTATTACTGTTTTAGGGTGTGGTTGTATTACCATTAGTACATCTGTGCATTATTATTATGTTCGTATATGCATGTACGAACGAACCTGATCCTTGAAACTTGCGTAACTCCAATTCGTGTCTACGCAGCCCGTCCACTCCAATAACACGGCAAAAGTTTTCGGTATAAAGTTATCCAACTTTATTAAACAAAAGACGCAAACAGCATTGAAGAAATGCAATCAAAATCTCTTTCCGTTAAACACCATCCAGACACGCACACATGTCGGTAGCGCTTCCATTATTATATCAACAATGTCCAATTATACTTAAGAATGTATATGTGTACCGGAATGTCTCACATATTAGAGAGTAAAGGGCATTGGTCTCTCCCTCCCTTAAAAACAACAACAGCAACAACAACAAGAGAAAACAGAAGCAGAAGCACATTTGTTGTCGTCGTCGTCGTCGTCGTTGTTGTTGTTGTTGTTGTTGTTGTTGTTGTTGTTGTTCTTCTTCTTCTTCTTCTTCTTCTCCTTCTCCTTCTTCTTCTTCTTCTTCTTCTTCTTCTTCTTCTTCTTCTTCTTCTTGGTGTCTTCTTCTTCTTCTTCTTCTTCTTCTTCTTCTTCTTCTTCTTCTTCTTCTTCTTCTTCTTCTTCAATGCCTGCCTCAATCAATTAGGTTCATACAGCGGACCACCCCGTTCACCAAAGATGCACTCTTGAATCCGCAGAGTTCATTCCGAAATAGGGTCAAGGGTCACGTGGTCATTGTATTGTTCAGAGGAGCTGTTGCCTATTGTGAAGCCCTTTTTTGGATTGTAGGTGAGTCAGTAAGGTCATGTCCGCCCCCAACTCCTCCACACTCCCCTCCTTTCCCCTCCCCTCATACCTTTGCACTAGATACCATGATCATAAAACAGTTTATTAAACCACATTTTTTTAGGTGAACGTTCTGCAATGGGGGTGTCAACAGCTTATAAAGACATTGGCCGGGTCTTTTATAACGTCACGGCGCGAACCCAGCAAAAGGGCACTTCAATACAGTCATTTCGCGTCACACAATACCACAGGCATTAACAGCTGGTCTATAACTCCTCCCGCTTTTTGTTTTAGCTCAAAAGAGGTGGCAAGCGGTTCTATTATTAGGCCCCCAAAAACTACGGATTTTTTAAATTTTATTTTACAAAAATAAATATACTTTCGAAAGATTTTGTTTTCAAAATTGTAATTTAATTTTTTAAGTGGGACAACACTCACTGTGAATGTTACAAGGAACTGTGAAGGGAGCGTGGTCAAGGTGTTGTTTTTTTTGTTTTGTTGTGGTTGTTTTTTTGTGTGTTTTTTTTGTGTGTGTGAGAGTAAATTAACGTCTCCGGACACTAGAGCGTATAGGAGACACAATGGTTCAACGTGGTTGTTGTTGTTGTTTGTAGATTATAGTCACACGACACTTTCGCATATAGGTGACTACTGGACCGATTTATACTGACACCAGCGGGCCAGTTGTTGGTAAAGGGGAAAATAATATGATCACACGTTGACCAATCCGGGATTCGAACCAGCGACCTTTCGGTTACTAGCAAGACCCTCTTACCAACTGAGCTACCCGGCCCCACCCAACGTGGTTCCCTTTAAACCCGCTATTTGTACCTGTGTTATAGGAACACTTTGTCAATCAACCACAGGAAATCGAGTTTGTGCTCCGCAGGAAATGGAACGTCGTTGCGCGACTGGTAGTAATGAGGTGGATACTTAGCTGACCTCATGAAAGTAGTGATAATAGAACTGGTTTAATGAGGTATAATTATGTCCTAGACGTCATGACACTAACTGGTTTCCTGCTCATCCGATATGCTTGAATTATGTTGTTAAAACCCAATAAAGTCGCAGTTTCGCGGTTACATTAAAGAAAGTTATCAGTATCACATTGGCGGCGTTGGAAAAACGTAAAAGTCAAAGGTCGAAGGTAGAAAAACATTAATCTCTCTCTCTCTCTCTCTCTCTCTCTCTCTCTCTCTCTCTCTCTCTCTCTCTCTCTCTCTTTTTTTTTTTTTTTTTCTCTCTCTCTCTTTCTCTCTTGTTTGGTGATAACGCATTATTCACAAACGTATTGTACGAACTATTACTATAGAGTTCTCAATGTAATGTCATTAAAAAAGAGGTTTTAAGACACACAAAAGAATTACTTTAATTTTAAGAAAATTAAATAAATAAAGCAATTATCCTCTGCAAAATAAAATGTAAACATTGTTACAAACCCACTTTGTATAGTTTGTGCGGTACATGTATCTAAAATTGTGAACTTACCAGTCGTCAGTCAGGCAGGCAGACCAGTGACGTAAGGAAGGAGCTCAAGGGACACAACAGCGTTTGAACGTTTCTTAGAGAAACAACCCAATAAAAGAGTTCAGCCCCTTTGGTTAGAATGGACGAGATAGCTAGTGTTTGTTTTTATTTATTATTTTATATTTAACATTTACATACAAGTAATTCAATCTATAGTATAGGCGAGATATTGGTTTCATTAGGAGGACGGAGACAAGGCAAAAGGAAGAGAATGAACGTCGTGTCGTCTTATGGTATTGCATAAATAGCTGTCTTTAACCAACGTAGCAATGTTAACAATCAATCTACCCAATAATCAACATACAAAACATTAAAGCATCAAACAACATGAAACCAACTGACCAATTATTTTAATAATTAATTAACCAAACAGCGAACCAAACCTGGATCAGAGCCACAACCCAGTTCAATAGATTAGCTTTGCTATCAAGCAGTATATTTCGTACTCAAACATGTACACATCCCACAACAACAAATAAATAATTAAACCAACGAATACATCCACTTTAAGAGTTGGTTATTATGTTTGTGTGTCCTTGTTGGAAAATGACTGGTCTAAAATCAGATGTATGCGAACAGTCGTTAAAACATTAGTAAGCTTAAATGAATTGAACTGAACTGAACAGAATTGAATTAAACTGAATTGAATTGGTGTTGTTATAGATGCGCCATGCTTTCAACCAATTCATCCCAAACCAGCTAATCGACTAGCCAAAATAAGCTGCTTTCAGTCTTTGGAAACTTCGTTTTAAACCTAAGACCGTTGATATATATTTAGTACAATCAATTCTAATAGTCACAAGTGATTACATATGATCTATTGTGAAGATGTTCTTTAGTAAGCGAAAACCACAGCACTACGTTATGAAGTACTTTACCGAAGTACCAATTTTTCCACAAAAAACTGAAGAAGAAAATCCTATTTATTCAAACTGCTGGGATCCAATCTATGAATATACTTTTTTGTAATGCTTAAGAACAGTCAAGACAATCAGAGACTTTAAAAATAAACGATATTTTAAAAGAAAAATTGTGAATAAAATAATGTGACAATAATTGAATAGATCTGGACTTAAATAAATCCAAGTCTTCGATTAATTTTTTTTTATTTTTTACAATACTGATTTTAAGAAATCCTTCTAACCATCAAAGTAATCAACCACCAAAGAAAATCAACTAAGCAAATATCTAACCAAGTATCCAACCAGTCAAATTCACAAAAGATACGTACTCTCGGTTTCCTAGAGCCCCGGGGTACAGCCTGAAAACGTCATCGTCGTGGCTACGATGGGATACGTGCAGGGTCCGAACTTCCTTCGTCGGAGGCTGGCTCGACTTGCCGTGGCGCTTCGGCGACTTGGAACGGCTGCGGTGACGTGAGCGTGACGGTGACGTCAGCTGGTGCATGGCCGCCATGGCGTCAGAGGTTTGAGTTCACTTTCAGAAATACAGTGTCAGAAATTCAGTACGTTTCTTTGGTTCAATGAGAACAGAAGAACGCCTGGATATCCCGTTTTTATCTGCAACATACAAATTAGCAGGACGTCACCCTTTGTTCTTGTCTACTTGATCGTTATTTATTGCAAATTATATTACCATCGAGTGCGGGGACTAGACCTATCTCTTGCACTTACCGCAGGAGCGAGACATCATGAGAACTCCGTTCGTTGGCATAATTGACCAATCCTGAAATATGTAAGTAGAACTTCATCTTGAAAATAAAACAAAAACTTAAAAAATGCATTTAAAAAATCATCCTTTTATCCTCTCGAAGCCAAAGAGGGTCGTTTCAAATTCAAATGGAGAGAAAGAACAAACGGAAAGCGGGGAGGGTCAGTCTCAAGAGGACAGGGAAGGGAAATTAGTGATTCCGAATGAAATCACAGCAAACACACAAACGCGCACGCGCGCACACACACACACACACACACACTTGCACACACACACACAAACACATATACACATTCATATATACATATATACATACATACATATATGTATATATACATACATTTATACACAAACACAGAAAGAGACAGACAGACAGACAGAGAAAAAGACAAAGAGAAAGAATGCAAATGGATTTTGTTCCCTTTTCAGAACTGCATGGAGGTCAGAATATTCTAATAGCGGCTCTCAAATTACTGCCAACATTATTGATCGCAAAATGTTTTTTGACGAACCACAGCTAGCCATTCTCTGTACACTGTGGGCCCGCGAGTGCGTGTGTGTGTGTGTGTGTGTGTGTGTGTGTGTGTGTGTGTTTATGCGTGCGTGCGTGCGTGCTTACGTGCGCGAGTGTGCGCGTGTGTGCGCGTGCGTACATAGGTGAGCCTGTCTGTGGCTATTAAAAGTGCACTTTAACACATGAATTACAAAAAGGTACCCGCTCCTACCGTATCAAAGATGACCCAGGCAAGAATGTGGTATGATGAAGAAGAAAACAACAACAACAACAACAACAGAGAGATTGACAGACAGATTGAGAGAGACAGACAGACAGACAGACAGACAAAGACTGAGACTGAGACAGAGTCAAACAGAAAGAGGCCGAGAAGAAGGCGGGGAACCAAATAACAAGCCTATTAAATTTGCACTTTACTTCACGAGACAAAGCAAGGAGCACCCAAAGAAAAAAGTTGGTATTAGCGCCAAAGAATGGGCATTACTTCGTTTCCATAGCCAGCCAACCAACCCTCCATAAACTTACGCTTTTACACGAAGGGCCATGCCCTCCCAAAAACATATATTTAAGTTACAGGGTCAGTACGTGTTAAATTTCTCCTTGGAATTATTATTATTATTGTAACGAACGGCAAAGGGTACAAGTTAAAAGAACAAGAACAGGTTGGGACAGGATGACAAAGATGGATTAAAAAAATAATAATAAAAATCTACGAAAATTATTATTCCGTCCTATCCTCATATCCTATCCCATAACTCGGAGGTCGTAGGGGCACCACAGATGATCGTTTAACCAGCGTACTCCATCTTTCCCTGTCCTCAGCAACCCTGATTGTTTCGCTCAGTGTCAAACCAGTCCATTCTCGAATGTTGTCCTCCCACCTCTTTTTCGGTCTCCCTCTTCTTCTACCTCCTTGCACTGTGCCTTGCAGGATGGTCTTTGCAAAACCTGATGATCTGGTGACGTGGCCATACCATCGGAGTTTACGTTTCTTCACCACTGTGAGCAGGCCATCGTGCTGTCCAATTCCGTAAATTAAAAAAAGAATTGTATTCAATAAAAGGAACAGTGTGTATCACATAAAAACAACAAGAAGAAGAAGAATAAAAAGAAGAAGAAGAACAAGAAGAACAAAAACAAGAAGAAGAAATAACAAGGACAAGAGTGTGTGACGGTGTATGAAATGAGTTTCTGCGGAAATTATTATGTCAAGGGTTTGCAGCATCAGGACATGGTAATTCTCTCCCACTTCCTGTTCCTTTCTCCTTCCTCTCCTCCTTCTTGTCATTTACCTTTTCATCTATACCACCACCTTCACACCACCTTCTCCCCTTACCGTGTGCTCAAAACCCTAAACCCTCCTTTGCCTTTTCTTTTCATGTTCTATCCTTTTCATCTAGACCTTTCTGCATCCCTTTTCCCGCACACCATTCTCTCTCTCTTTCTCTCTCTCTCTCTCCCACACACACACACACACACACCCATGCACACACACACACACACACACACATCGACCAATCCGCTGCTCTTCCTGGTTCTTCTGCATTTGCTGCTATCTCGGTTTAAAAGCGACAAAGGCTATTGCGTAGTCATTTTGCAGTGATGTGCTGATGTAAAATAAAAGAAGTAATATATCGTCGTAGTTTACATATACAGAATGATACGGTAGACAGCAAGTACGGTGCGTGACTGCTGTGTCCCCATTGAACCTGGATTCCAAATGTAAATGCAGAATGAGATATTTTGGTAATTCCAGATTTATCTGGAAACTCTTTTGAATAGTCGATACGGGTGGTGGGGGATCAGAACGAGCCAAATATCGGTGTGTCGGTCGGTCTGTCGGTACGTTGGACACCATATCTCAAGAACCACTGAACGGATTTTGACCAAACTTCATAGGATCATTGCCTAAGTTCATGGCCTGTCTCCGTGCCATCAACGTTGCTCTACCTCAAAGGTCAAGGTCACTGTGAGTCATTTTGTAGCTAACCACGGTTTGTTCAAACGGCCAAAGCGATTTCGTTGAGATGTGGTAAGCTTATACAGGTCATTCAAATCATGGTCCATCTTTCAGTAGCAGTTTTGGTTGGCGGTCAGTTGGTCAGTCCGTAGCTCCGAATTTTTTTTTTTCATAACACGCGTTTTGCCTTATCTCAAGAATAACTGGACCGACATTCATCATGTTTACATTGCTATCACTTTTACTATTTCTAAGAACGTTGAATCGTTCGAATTTGTACTTTCTTGAAGGTCAAGGTCATTGTGCTTCGCCCTTTTATCAACACTCTTTGCGCTGTAACTAACATTTGGCTGATCCTATTTTCAAATTTAGTGTTCGTGTTGTTTTGCTTGCAGAAAGTTCGGGTAGTGGCTTATATCAGTCCAGGCAACACCGCATTACATTACATTACATCACATTATTATTGCTTTAGGTCCGGCGAACTCTTCCGAGCCAAATCTGATTCGCATAAAAGATCTGCTGAAACAACCCTAGTGGTAAAACTGAAAGCTCTCCACCAGCCAGTCACTTTACAATAAAGACATCCCACGCAGGGGACGCTGAGGCTATGCTCTAATTTATCGAACCCCCGTTTACAAAAAAACAAAATAGAATACAAACATCATTATAAATTATCAACAAAACACATACATATACAATGTCTACATTGCTAAATAATAACACCATAGGAAGCCCTAGTGACCACCTGGCAGAAAGCGTCCAATATTCCCAAGCTGATCCAAAAGACCTCACACACAAATAAGGAGTCTTGTCCCGAAAGAGTTTTCAAGAAAAAAGGTAGATGACTGGTCTAGCTAAGAAGAAGATAGTATAGCAGATTGATAGAACAAAGCAGGAATGAGAAAGACAGCGACAGTGGGAATTTAAAGCACTACATTTCCAGAAAGTGGGGATACAATTTATACTTAAACCCCCGGCACCCCAATGGCAGAGGGGCCGGGTAGTTCAGTTGGTAGAGCGTCTTACTAGTAACCGAAAGGTATTCTGGTTCGAATCCCGGATTGGCCAATGTGTGACCATATTGTTTTCCCCTTACCATCAACTGGTTCGCTGGTGTCAGAATAATGTGACCAGTAGTCGCCTATACGCTTCGGTGTCGTGAGACTATAATCTACAGTTACAGTTACCCCAATGGGGGAAGGCAACACCGGCAAAGAAAATAAACACTTTTGGAAATGCTTATTTTTCGGCTAGGTGTGCGAGTGTCTGCAAATACATCTGAATGGCTTACCATCCTTTTTGATGTATTACAGGAGTCTACTGTAACTAGCCTGACGACGATGTTGCACTCTCATCCGAGGTCATAGACAATAAGTACGCCGCGTTTGTCCTGTCCCACTGAACCCTTCCATTTGTTCCATTCGTGGACGTTTGTATGTAGATTATAGTCACACGACACTTTCGCATTTAGTTGACTACTGGACCGATTTATACTGACACCAGCGGGCCAGTTGTTGGTAAAGGGGAAAATAATATGATCACACGTTGACCAATCCGGGATTCGAACCAGCGACCTTTCGGTTACTAGCAAGACGCTCTTACCAACTGAGCTACCCGGCCCCTCTTTCGTGGACGCAGTGAGATTTGTGTTTATATCTCACAAACGCCAAGCTGTAATTTACTCAGAAAATGATGTTGCGTTTGCTCTCAATCTTTCAAAACCCCACAGTGTGGACTTTTTTTCTCCCTCCCCCGTGTCTCATATACGTTCTCACAGATCAAACCCGCGCACTTAGGAAAAAGTGGGGTCCTGGAAAAAAGTGGGTTCCAAGCAAATAAACCCATTTATTACTAAGAAAGACAAGGTCTGTTACCCATTTGTGCGTTTATTCACGTGCACACACACGCACACACACACACACACACACATACACCACTCCAATAAAATCAGCACTCAATCTCAATTAAATGTAAATCAAGGCAGCAGGGCCTTGGTACCCCATCATGCAACAGGCAATCAACAACCAACCATTATCAGACTTAATTTGTGTCTCTAACTGTGCTCGGAATGACAAGCGGTACACCATGAATGGGGCATCATAGAATACACAAGCTAAAGAAGCTTACAGCGGACGTTCAGCGAACATATCTATATAATTATATCGGCACTAGCAATTATATAAATGAGAAATGATATAATTTATTATAATCTATTAAATTATCTCATAATTGCTAGCCCCGTACAAAGAAGCCAAGGCAGGCAAGCTGCAATAAACAGGTATTACATTTCTCGATGTATAATATAAATAATTTTTGGTCTTTTTTTTTTTTTTAATGAAGCGGTCATTTAAAGATGTCGGTCATAATTATGCTGTTTCGCTTTCTATAACTAGATGTCATACATTCCATGACACAGATATTTTCAGCACTCAACAGAATGTTGGCCCCATTTAAAAAAAAAAAAAAAAAGAAACCCAAAATAATCTCTGTCAAAAGTATTTTCTTGGTGTGTGTGTGGGAGAGAGCGCGCGCGTACATGTGTGTGTGTATTTGCATACAAAAATAATTCAATCGGCTGGAGAAATTAAACAATTATGTTTAATAGCACCAATAAAGTTTTGTGTTTGGTCATCATTTCAATGGGTCAGCACAGAGCCACCCCTTTTCCTTGCTACTTGCTTGCAAATAAACGTTTGATTATATTATCAAGAACACAAAGCAAAGCTCGGGGCACATTTGAGCGACAAGCACCCTTTTTTTCATTATTTGACGTAATAACAATGTGAATTCAATTTCCAAAGTAAACTCGTTGTTGGTCATGTAAAATATAATACAACACAATTCCATACAGTACAATACAATACCACGCAGAAAATACAACACAATTCAATACAATACAACGCAGAAATACAACGCAGAAAAAACAGTACAGTTCAATACAATACAACGCAGAAATACAACGCAGAAAATACAGTGCAGTTCAATACAATACAATTCAGAAAATACAATACAGTTCAATAAAATACATCTTTATAAGGAATTTGACTTTGGAAAACAAAATTAAACAATTAAAAATGTTATGTTGATGGAATGTTACTTTAGAGAGGCACGGTGGTCTAATGGTAGTGCTTTGGCTTGCGGATCTGAAGGTCCCGGCTTGGAGCCCTGGCCGGGCCATTGAGTTGTGTCCCTGGGAAAGACACTTTACTCCCGTTTCCCATTCCTTGGATGAGAGTATAAACCGAGGTCTAGTCTGTGTGTCGCATACATTCCATCATAACGGACTTTAAAGATCCTGACGCTCATGTCCTAGACGGGTGAGTGCCGGTAACAAGAACACACCCAGCATGCACTTGGTCGTTCTTCCCCCATCCCTGGCTGCCCAGGATTGTGCTCAGTTGTCCGGGCGTCAGACCATGCGCCCAAAAGCTGCGGGTGGGCGTCTCGGGCTGTTTGAGTTAGATCCTGTATCGGCCAGCGCCTTGAGCAGCTCTTGAGTTGGTAAAGCGCTATACAAAAAGTGATTTTAAAAAATAAAATAAATTAATTAATTTGTTTTACTGCGGTGTGCTGTGTCGTATGTGTTACTGATACTCCGACAAGAACCAGCCAATAAAAACTACACTAAAATAATACAAGTTCGTTATACAAACACTCATTAACTAAAACACTGACTGTGTCGATCAAAGCAATTTCCCTATTTTAGTGTACTTGGTTACTGCGTTAGGCAGTTGAATAAGTCTTCATTTTGCAAAGTGCTGGAGATTAAGTGCGATCTAGTTATATGCAGGCAAAATGTCAATATTATGATTCACGTGCGTTTGGCAGTCTGAAAAAAACAGTGTTAATGTCAGCCTCTGCCCATGTTTCTGTTTCTTGTCTGTATGTGTGTCTGCATGCCTGTCTGTCTGTCTCTCCTTCACTCTCTCTTTCACACACACACCCCACTCCCGCCCTCTCTCTCTCCCTCTGTATCCCTCTCTCTCCCTCTGTCTCCCTCTCTCTCCCTCTGTCTACCTCTCTCTCCCTCTGTCTACCTCTCTCTCCCTCTGTCTCCCTCTGTCTACCTCTGTCTACCTCTCTCTCCCTCTCTTTACAAATGTCAGTTGATAATCAAAGACTAAAACGATTTATGCTTTATTGACAAACACGTATCTTATGGTCAATCAATGCGCACACGAACACACACGAACACACACACAGAGGCAAACGTATATGCACAAAACAAAGCGCAGACGTATATATACACATGCATAAAGACGCACACATACACCACACACACACACACACACGCACACACACATTTAAACAGTCACATACACACACAAACACACACACACACACCCACACACACAAACACACACACTTTTGTCCATATCCTATCTTCACCTTGCATCGATTGAGTAATTACTAACATTACATCTGACACACGGCCGCTAATCCGAACCAGCTCCTTCTTCCCCGCTCACTCGCCCTACATGTACACATTGTGCTCTACACTACAGTCCTTACTTCATTCTTCATAGCGCACGGGTAATTAACCGGCAGCACAGCTCTCAGGCATCCGGCCATTGACCTTTATCACTAAATAAGTACCAAAACAGATCATGTCCCGAATCAATAAATCCTACGACACTGCTCGGTCTATACAAACACGATAATTACGTACCTAGAAGTCTATCACCTTTAAATGAAATTAATGATTGGTATTCTGACATTTCTGTACCTAAAACACGCACGCATGCGCGCACACACGGACATTACACACTATACACCCATGCACACACACACACGCACACCTACACCCACACACCAACACACACATACGCTTACACGTTGACGAGTAACGGCAACGCACTGTAGTTGATTCTATAGTAGAAAAGATAATTGTTAGCGCTGCACATCATCATCATCATCATCATCATCATCATCATCATCATCATCATCATCATCATCATCATCATCATCATCGTCGTCGTCGTCGTCGTCGTCGTAATAATCGTTATCATCGTCATCATCATCATCATCATCATCATCATCATCATCATCATCATCATCATCATCATTATTCCAGGCCCTATCATTTTTCTTGTCAAAATACAATGTTAAACTTGTTGGCCATAGGGCAAACATTCGTTATGGACCACAACAAAACGAATAAAAAACAAACAAACAAACAAACAAAAATCTTAAAATCATGAAACGCCAGTCGAAGATTCAAGCGTGTCTTCCTCAGCGCATCTCTAATAAACAATGTTTGAATAAAACCTCTTCCCCTTGCTTTTTATTTTTTCAAAGGTTTCCAAGGTCGTGACCCGCAATAACAGGAGAATAATAATTTTTAAAAAAATTGCGTATATACCGCACCAACGAACGAAACAATGTCCGAAAACTCGCACATTCCAGCTATTTATTTATGCATTTATGCATTTATGTAAGCTATTTAATCTTTCTGATATAGCGCATTTTCAGCTAAGCCTTTGAGGTGGCCTCGAGGCGCAGTGCATAAGTCGCCGGTTTCCTATGCCGAAGGTCGCGGGTTCGATTCCCGCAAGGGGCGAACGTATGTGACTTAGGTACGAGACTATTGAGGCCACCGAGTGTTTTCTCCGGGCACTCCGGTTTCCTCCCTCCAATAATGGTACAGGACGCAGTCAATATAAAAATTTCAAAAATAAAAATTCGATTTTCTTTCCGTCTTCTAATAGCGATCTCCCTGCCTTTACGCCACCTGTTTGAGTGATGGATGTGTGTTTGGTGTGTGTGAGGGTGGATGAGACAAGGGAGCGTGTATGTTGGTATAGATCGCCACGCTTTGAGCCTGAATGATTTGGGGAAAGGCGCGTATAGCATCCTGTATTATTATAATTTTTTTTATTTTAAGGCGTCGGCTGATACAGGATCTAATTCAATCCACCAGGTGTGCGGTGCCCCTCTTCGTTTGAGTTCCATGGGAATTTAGTTTTCGTATCCATACTGAAACACTTCACATCGTCAGCGAAACCTCTCTTACTCTATTGTTGTTCCGTTTTTCTTGTTTTGGTGTGTATTTATTTTTATATTATATATATTTGCATTCCGAGTAATATTTTTACGATGTTTTCCAAGTGCTAATGCGTTCATAATCGCTTTTTTTTGGATGCAAATGTATTTAATAATAATAATAATAATAATAATAATAATAATAATAATAATAATAATAATATATAAATAATAATAATAATAATAATAATAATAATAATAATAATAATAATAATAATAATAATAATAATAATAATAATAATAATGATGATGATGATGATGATAATAATAATAATAATAATAATAATAATAATAATAATAATAATAATAATAATAATAATAATAATAATAATAATAATAATAATAATAAATAAATAAATAAATTAATAATAATAATAATAATAATAATAATAATAATAATAATAATAATAATAATAATAATAATAATAATAATAATAATAATAATAATAACAATAACAATAACAATAATAACAATAATAACAGATAATGCGTTTGACCCAGCAATGACCCTATATGCTAACGATTACCTGATCGACAGTGACAATTTCAACTTCAAATGATCGTTGGATTCGAGCATTTAAAATGTACTTCAAAACATCGATTACTGTAACGCAAATTGATTTGGGGATATTACCAAAGAGCTGGAGAGAGAGAGAGAGAGAGAGAGAGAGAGAGAGAGAGAGAGAGAGAGAGAGAGAGAGAGAGTGGGGAGGGAGGGAGGCTATACATTTTATTGAACATATTTTGTTGACACTGAACGAAGCCATGTGGGTTGCTGAGAACAGAGAAACGATCATCTGTGGTGCCCCAACGACCTTTGAGTTACGGGAAAGGATAGTATAGGATAGGATAGGATTTTTTTTCTATTTCGATTCTGACTAGCCACCATATGACAGGTTCGGAGGCTTGTATTTGTAATCAAATCAGACTGCGAACGTGCTTAAACATATATCTGTGATATTTCCCCCTTTGTATTCTACTTGTTATAAAGGCTTTTAACATGCAAGAATATTGCCCATTGGCTTTGCATCACATCTACTGCCCAATATGTGCCAAAAAAACTTACATGCAGTTCACTCACTCTGCATGAATGAAATTGTTTTTAATGAACTGTAGAATAAAACACTTTGATAATTTCAACTTGAGATGATATCTGGACTATTAATATAATAGTCGGATGTAGCGTATACTAGTCGCTGAGTTGGCTTTTAACTCTGAAGAAACGTTTAGAGCAAAGACAGGTAGATCTCCATTGGCTTTTAACTCGTCTCGTCTTCTCGTATATAAATTATCAGTTTGAGATGATGGTATTCAATGAAGGTTATATATCCTAGATGTTGAGGCCACTCCAATCCTCATTTATGAGGTAAGGTTACCTTATTTATTCCTTTCTCTGCAAGAACCCTCTCACGTACATCACTAGTAGTCATAGAAGACGTGACGTGACAATTGTCCGCCACCATTGTAATACGTCTACTGTCAATAGAAGGAAGACTACCAAGGGACTATAGCAGCCAGAGGAGCCCTGTGACGATCGGCCGTCGGGTCATGTCATGGGTGATTGTCACTTGTAGTTGTCTGAATGAACTATCATAGACGGCTGAGGCAGATGTTGAACTAGTCTTAAGTATCTAGCTCTGCAGTCTCTGACAATCGTCGTGTGCTGAATGGAGCAGAGGGTTTCAGCAAATTGCGCTCTCGGTCTCGATGCTCGCTTCAACGAGCAGTTGAAAGAGAGACGGCAAATTGAGGGAAGACGACTTGTTACTTGTATTAAAGGGTGTTTCAGTGACGGGAGTTGAGGTTTTGGTGGTGGTTACTGGAGGTGGTGATGGGGAGGAAGGGGGGGAGGAGGGTGAGAAGAAGGAAGGCGGCAAGGTGAAGGAGAAAGAGGAGAAAGGACCAAAAGAGTCTAAGCTATATCTTTGGGAGATTAGGGATGAAGATGAGACGCACGACAATGACAACGATGAGGAGGAGGATGAGAAAGGACAGAATGATGATGATGGTGATGACGATGACGATGACGAGGAGAAAGAAGAGGAGGAAGAAGAAGAGGAAAAGAATGAAGAAGAGGAAGACAAGGAGCACGACGACATTGATGAGGATGAGGACGATGACAACGATGATGTTGATGATGATGATGATGATGATGATGATGATGATGATGATGATGATGATGATGATGATGATGATGATGATGTTGATGACGATGATGATGATGATGATGATGATGATGATGATGATGATGATGATGATGATGATGATGATGATGATGATGATGATGATGATGATGATATGATGATGATGATGATGATGATGTTGATGACGATGATGATGATGATGATGATGATGATGATGATGATGATGATGATGATGATGATGATGATGATGATGATGATGATGATGACGACAACGATGATGATACCAAAAAACTACAACGCTAACGAGGTAAATGACGAAGTTGTCGACAAAGAGGATGATAATGAAAACTATAAATATCCAGCCTGCTAATTGATAAGAAGGGTCAGACTGAGGATAACAATCAATATTTAAAGAGGAAATGACATATCGCGTCGGCATGCATCAAACCAGTTATTTTTTAATTATCAGGGGAGCACAGCAAGGGAGCATAGCAAGGGAGCGAAGCAATGCCAGATCTGTTTACCTACATCTCTGAAATGATATGCAAACCGATCAGCAAACTCAAACTGCGACGTTCTATCTAAAACCAAATAACAAACACAATGTATTTAACACACACACACACACAAAACACTCATATAATAAAACAATCACAAATAATAACACACAAATAAAACAGGAATCGAATATGAAAATGAAACAAAAATGTATTTAGTCGATACAACTATAAATGAAAACACAAGCCTTTGCTACAAAACACAACAACTTAATTTACTGACAAAATGGCAACAGAGGGCAAATCGTATAAGCATCCAGTTCTAATCTGAAATGCAAACATACATTATTTACCTGTTTTGCATGAAGTCCTAAAAAAAAAAAAAAAAACGTACAAATTGTCGACAAAACGTTGCCAGAAATCAAATAGGGAAATGCAACGTAAATGTATTTTGCAGCCGCTCAAAAAACGGAGTTTACTTAGAAAATCTCATGCACAACAAAAAATTATTATGACAATGCACCGATATTTTATTTAACCATAGGCAACAAACCCTAAAAATGCAATATTCTGGAAGGGAAAAAAGTTGCCAGAATGCAAAATCTGAAAATTCAGGATAAACATAATCTTTTTGCCGAAATAAAATACCGTGTCTAGCGCTGTGTTTCAAAGACCTAACAATAAATGTATACATACTACCGGGAAACATCAATATTACAAATATTCCAGATAAAACAACAATAATATAAACATTACCGGGCAAGGGAAAGAGGCAATGTGAACTCCCAAAAATACGCCCTTGCTTGATGACAATAAATATTCATGAAGAAAAGATACCAGCCAGGCTTCCAAAATCCTTTCCGTTATTACTGTGCCGCCCTGTTGGACGCTTGGTCCTTCGACAGAACCCCGCGCGTAGTGATGGATACCGGATACACGTGTGTCGTACAGGAGGTGAGAAGGACAGTTATCTTGTTAGTTTGTTATCGTGTATCTGGTTATCTTTTTTAACGTCTCTACTGTCCTCACTGGCATTAGATATCCACATAGTACTCGCATATATAAAAGCATACGCGCACACAATCACATACGAATTGTTAAAAATAAGCCTAACAATATGTGGCCTATCGTACGACATACATATACACTCCGAAGTATTAATATACACAAAACTAATTATGCATCTAAGTGGAGCCCGCTTTGCGCTAATAGCCAAACGCAGTGCCTCTAATCAAGCATTGGGAAGTTTTAGTGTTTCATTTTGTTTTCATTTGACAAAATTGGTCCCATAACCACAAATTCAACCGAAAAAGGTATGAAATAATTAATCTTTAAACTTAAAGTCATTTCGCATCGCAAGTGATTTAAGACTTAAACTTATTTAAATTAAATAATAAGGTCCCCAATAATAATATGTCTGTTTAATACGGTAACATAGGGAGAAAAAATGAGGGTCGGTAAGACGAATGCTTTTTTTTTCTTCTTCTTTCCTTTTCTTTTTTTCTTTAAAAGATCTTTTCCCCCTTGGGTACGATTTTTTTGTTGTTGGTGGCTTTCTCAATTTCTTTACCAGACGATTTCAAAAAGAAGTTTAGGGTCGGGCTAAAAAAAATTAGGGTCGCTCGGAGTACCGTAAACAGACTTTTTTTTTTGGGGGGGGGGGGGGTGGGAAGGGTCTTGTTGGGGAGGGGAGAGGGCGTGTTGCGCTCTCGGTCTAGATGCTCGCTTCAACGAGCAGTTGAAAGAGAGACGGCAAAATTGATGGAAGATGACTTGTTACTTGTATTAAAGGGTGTTTCAGTGGCTGGAGTTGAGGTTTTGATGGTGGTTACTGGAGGTGGTGATGGGGAAGAAGGGGGGGGGGGGGGGGGGGGAAGGAGGGTGAGAAGAAGGAAGTCGGCAAGGTGAAGGAGAAAGAGGAAAAGGGACCAAAGAGTCTATACTTATATCTTTGGAAGGTTAGGGATGAAGGCGAGACGCACGACGATGACGACCATGAGGAGAAGGAGGAGAAGGAACAGGATGAGGATAATGGTGATGATGAGAAGGAGGAGGAGGAGGAAGAAGAAGAAGAAGAAGAAGAAGAAGAAGAAGAAGAAGAAGAAGAAGAAGAAGAAGAAGAAGAAGAAGAAGAAGAAGAGAATTTCACTGAATGAGAAACCCATTTTAACGTACTAAGTTTCAAAGAAATCCGTCCATTAGTTTCAGCGACAAGTGCTCAACATAAATAACTAAATAAAAAGAAAAATATTATGTCACACCGATGACGTCACTCGATTTACGTAAGTTTTGAATAAGGCTCCACGCATTTATACACTCTCATTACAAACTTTTAAACGAAATGCCCAAACTACAAAAAAGGTGACGTCATCATGATTACATCACTCGATTTGCATAATTTTGGTTTAACGTTGGAGGCATAGGTAAAGTCTAAATATATATATATATATATACAATTTGAAACAAATACTTCCAGTAGTGTGATAGAAAACTGTGAGCATGTCTTCGTGTTGTCCAATGGCTTGTGTGATGGTCTGTCGGACTTCGGCGTTGGTGATGTGCTGGGTATAGGAAATGCCCAGAAGTCTTCTGTATCACCCCATCTACATGCTTTGTATTCTCCTTTGTAGATCTGCTGTGAGGGTCAAATTTTCGTAAGCGCATAGGAAGGTGGAAATGACAAGGGAGCGCATCAGCTTTACGTTGGGATGTAGACTGATGGTCCTGTCTTCCCAAATGGGCTTCAACCTTGTCAGGGCAGCAGTTGTTTGTGCGATCCTGGAGAGGACTTCATGTCGGGACCCATTGTCTGATACAATGACTCCTAACTATTTGACGCTATGCACTGTGTTGAGGGATTGGCCTTGGACTTTGTATCTGGACGCGCGAGCGCCTATGACGCGTCTCCCTTTGGTGTATTATAGATAACCAAAGGGAGACGCGTCACAGGCATAGGCGCTCGCGTGTCCTGATACAAGCGCATGTGCCTAGCGCCTATCTATTTTTCCGAGGAGTTTGGCTTGCCCAATTGGTTGCAACCTTCCATTACCATACGAGTAAGCTATGAGGACACTTTAACCCTACAGACACCCGTGATGCGATGCTTGTTTAAGTCCTACAAGAAGAAGGAGGAGGTGTGTGTGTGTGTGTGTGTGTGTGTGTGTGTGTGTGTGTGTGTGTGGGTGTGTGTGTGTGTGTGTGTGTGTGGGTGTGTGTGTGTGTGTGTGTGTGTGTGTTGTGTGAGGGAGCGTGGGTGCGTGTTTGGGTGCGTGTTTGGGTGCGTGTCTGTAAGCATTCAGTATAACTTAATTAAATATAGACACGCGTTTTTCAAATAGACATGTGAGAAGTAAATACTGCAGAACAATAGATGAGTAATGACGATGATGGTGATGGTGATAATGATGATGATGATGATTGCGCGACGACAATGATGATGATGATGATAATGGTGATGATGATGGAGATGATGATGATGATGATGATGATGATGATGATGATGATGATGATGATGATGATGATGATGATGATGATGATGATGATGATGATGATGATGATGATGATGATGGTTGCTGCTTCTGCTGATGACGACGATGATGACGCTGCCAATCTACGAAACGCACGAAAATGTTTTAACAATAACGACTGCACCCCAAAAACCCTTCAACCCCAACTTATAATAATAATAATAATAATAATAATAATAATAATAATAATAATAATAAGTATAATAAGTATAATTATTCTAATTATTATTCTAATTATTATTCTAATTATAATTATTATAATTATTATTATTATTATTATTATTATTATTATTATTATCATTATTATTTTCTTCTTCTTCTTCTTCCTCTTCTTCTTCTTCTTTTTCTTCAAACTGCCATGTATCTTGAACATGGACAATGAAAAAAAAAAGTTACAGTGTGATGAACATTTACAAGCCAGCATCCTAATCCTCCTCATCCTCCTCCTCATCATCATCATCACCACCAATACCACCGTCCTCATCTTCTTTCTCTTCTCCCTCCCCCAAACCGCTTCGCTCCTCCTCCAATTCTCTCTCCAAACGCTCTTCACATCCTCCTCATCCTCAACTATATATTTTTTTTCATGTTTTTAGCTGCAGTTGAAGGGTGCTTAAGCATCTAGAGTGTTATGTGTGCGTGTTGAAATGACAGATAAATCTCCTCCCATTCTCAGCAATCCGGAGAGCCTGGAAAACCACCCTTGGGGGCATTGATGGGAATTTGCATTGTGACCCAATTCTTCATAATTATGCTGTCGCTGCTGCTGTTGACAGAAAGTTTTCTTTTACTGTCGTTTTGTCTGTGCTATGTCTTTCTGTGTGGCTATGTGGTTAGTTAGTTAGTTAAAATAGATTAACGTCCCCGGACACATAAGCGTATAGGGGAGGCTATGTGGATTTTTTTTTTCGCATTATTTAGAATAACGTCCCCGGACACAGAGCGTATAGGGGAGAAGAAGTGTCGGTTTTGCCTTTTTATAGTCAGGTCGACCGGTCAAAGCAACAAATCTTTATACCACAAACAGAGAAAAGGTGGCATGTCAGACTTAGCTGGAATACCTCAATGACCCAAAGGTCGGTCGATCGGTCTGTGCTTGCTTCCGTTGCATGCCATATCTCAAGACCCACTGGACCGATTGTGTTTAAACTTCACAGGCACATTACGTGGAATAGTGAGCAGCTTCTCGCGCCATCCTGTCTTTGGCGCAACCTCAACTGAACGTTCAAAGTCACTGTGAATGTGTGAAAGAGAGGGAGAGAAAAGGGGGAGAGAGAGTGTGTGTGAGTGAGACGCACACACACACACACAACACACACATACACACACAATACCATGCAATAAAATACAACATCTCTTTATTTGCCTCAAAATGAGTAGGAAGAGTTGGTGAGATAAAAATGGGACAGAACTTCAAATAGCGTTGTGGCCAAGTGGGCTAAGGCGGGACTAACTTGCCTTGTCCACAAGCCAGAAACCAATGGCGCCTGACAGGTGTGGGTTCGAGCCAGCATCTGGGCGTTATGTTTCTCCGAATATTATTTACTTTCGACTCGGGCAACGTCTCGGGGGTTTTCTCCGGGTACTCCGGTTTGCTCCCCCAGCAAAAATTTTAAAAATTCACAAATAATGTTAGGTAGGTAGGGTTTAGGCGCGCCACTGGCTGCGACTACGCCTTCCCCGGGGAAGGCGGCCCAGAGTTTCCCGATAGAAAGGAATAATAAACTGCAACCAAAAAAAAATTAAACTGGCAAAAATTACTGCCATTTCCAGCAATGACCAAAAAGAAGCACAAATAACAGTAAAATTGAGACAAACATCTCTTTTCACCAACTGGTGTTACTTGACTCCCTTCGTCCAACAAAGCGGTGAAATGGACCTTTTGTTATGGCAGTGTTGCTGATATCAGCGTGTAAACACACAACACGAGAAAGGTAGAGTCGACGAGGAAGAAACGATTTGTCTGGGATCGACAACCAAGATGACGTCGAAGGACAACAACTAGAATTTTGAATTCAATTAAATCAGTCCAATAATGTATTTTAACCTCTATCCACATACATGTAATTTTAGACCACACCGACATCTCCTTATGCATGGATATACAAACATATATTAACCAGTTCTAACAATATAAATTTGAACCATAACAATAGAAAGTAACATCAGAAAAGTTTATCTTGATTCTTGATTCAAAGTAAAATAGCAAAGAATGGGATCACAATCGTCTAGTGGTGACTACAACTTCAACACAAACCCAATAAGTTTGTGCTATAAAGAATAAACACATTTAAACGTTTATATCTGAAACTCATAGACCATGCATACGTAGGTCTTCAAGACGGCTGAAGTTATAAAACCACAGCAGGTACTTGGCGCGAGGATGCTAAACTACGTGTATGGAAGTTAGGCCAGGGCTAAGAATAAAAACACTTGGAAAGAATTGGACCAATATAATAATAATAATAATAATAATAATAATAATAATAATAATAATAATAATAATAATAATAATAATAATAATAATAATAATAATAATAATAATAATAATAAGGTTATTTATATAGCGCTTTTTTCCTACCGATATCAGTTCAAAGCGCAGTTCTCACGCATTTATAGTTAACGTTAACGTCGAAATACATAGGAAAGAAGGGAAACAAAAACAAGGCACTAACTAATAAACTAGGCAAAGACATAATACAAACACGAAAAAGAATATTACAAATAAAATATTAAAGTGGAGGGAAGGAGATTGAGGAGGAGAGCAGCTAAGGAGTGAGGGGGTTAGGGGCGCGCAGTGTGACGGCGCTGGTCTGAATCAGAAAAGAAGGAAGGATGCTGGTGATGGAGACGAGATCAGACATTTTTTTTAAAAGAAGGAGATGAGTTTTTAACTATGTTCGGAGAGCTGCGAAGAGAGAGAGAGAGGGGGGGGAGAGAGAGAGAGGGAGAGAGAGAGAGAGAGAGAGAGAGAGAGAGAGAGAGAGAGAGAGAGAGAGAGAGAGAGTTTAGACTTTAAACATTTATTGCAATTACAACATGTTACAAGGATAATAATTTTAAGCTTACAGCTTATTCTTACAATTAGTCCTTGTTTCAGGCACCCACTCAAGCATAATACATTTATACAATCAATTAAACCTGCCACATGTTACATATATAAAAGTAAAACTATAATGATTTCAAAACAAGAACTTTTAACATATCTAAACGTCATCTGAACAAAGGGAGAGAGAGAGAGAGAGAGAGAGAGAGAGAGAGAGAGAGAGAGAGAGAGAGAGAGAGAGAGAGAGAGAGAGAATTCCAAGTTGAAGGACCAAGCACTGAGAAGGATCGACAGCCAGCAGAGGAGAGTTTGTAGCGGGGTATTTGTGGAATAAGGGTTTCATAGGAAGAACGAAGACTTCTAGGTGACTTGTAGAAGTGAAATCCAATATGTGGATGCAGATATTGCATTGCGTACATAAAGTAAGCCATGATTGCGAAGCAATGAGGCAGCTTTTATGCAGGTTCTACTTCCGTTAATGCGCTGTCAGCGTTGTCTTCCTACCGTCGTCATATGTTAGCCCTAACACCAGCAAACAAAACAAACAGGCAATGTGGGTATGGTGATCGATTGCTCGCTAGGCCATACCGTTGGTGGTGCGAATCACTTTGTCCAGGCTGCGGAAATGAGACGATATGTGTACAATACAGCGCGGTGTCTGTGTCCGAGGACGGTCAGTAAAAAGACCAGCTGGTCTTAAGAGTATGGTAGGTACACATATTATAAGGGGCCCTCCACCCCTCTCCCTCAACCTCACCGTCCTCCTTTCCCCTTCCACATCCCGCTGTTTCCTTACCTGGGACAAGCAAAGTGTTGTAGTCTTCTTTAATTGCTATGTTTTATAAGCTTAAATGATTACTTAGTTAGTCAATGTATACGGGAACCAGCAGACTGCAAAGAACCGAATCAGGACCAAGCTTAAATAAAAAAAATTGCTAGATAAAACAAAATGTCAAAAACAATCACCCTAACAAACCAACAAGATCAAAAACTGTTACTGTTTCCAAATTAATTACAATGCTCTTAAATGTTTTTTTTTGGGAGAAAATGGAGCAAAAAGAAACAAAATTTAAAATTTGACCAATGACCAACAATTTTTTAGCAAAGAAACTCACACTGGGATATATATATATAATGCTGTTGAAGTTTGACGGGCTGGCCAGCGTAAACGGAAACCGGACGCTGCAGCTCAGCTTAGAAACGCAATAAAAATCATTGTAACATAGTACATTAATCAATACTTTGCAAGCAATGCAAAAACTATTGCAGGATTCATCATCGAAACAAGCATTGTTTTTGGCTTGAAACGTTTTCTGAATTTTATGATTGAATTATACCCGTCCAAATCCCACTGCGCGCACTAATACTGTTATACGTTTTCTGGGATTATTCGTTAAAAGAGTCGGTGAAGCATTTCAGTAACTGAATTTTTAAAAAAAGGTCAACTCTGTACATTCATGCATATAAATTTGCTTTCAAATCAAGCATACATCACTAACACATCCAATATAACGCACACATCATGGACACATGTATCCGAATTAATTAAGGAATTTCAAACAAGTAGACTATGGCTAAGCAACGAACACATGTTAAATAAGTCTGCAGACGTTTTAAAAAAAGTAGAATGTCTTTGAAATTAAGCACACACGCACACACATACACACACATACATACGCACACGCACCCTCCCTCTTACCACCCCCACCCCCCTCCTCACACCGCTCCCCTTCCATCCCATCTTCTTCAATAACTCAAAATACCCAGGGCAGGCCTCGTGTTTGAAACAAGTATTGCCTAAATATATTGTAAAGTATCCCCAGATCATCAGGACTTGCAAAACCCATCCTGCAAGGCACAGAGCAAGGAGGAAGAAGAAGAGGGAGACCCGAAAAAGAGGTGGGAGGACAACATTCGAGAATGGACTGGTTTGACACTGAGCGAAGCCATGAGAGGTTGCTGAGGACAGAGAAAGATGGAGTACGCTGGTTAAACGACCATCTGTGGTGCCCCTACGACCTATGAGTTACGGGATAGGATAGGATAGGACAGGACAGGATAGGATAGGATAGGATCCGAATTTGGCAGGACCGAAGGGGGTGGAATGGGTGGTGTAGTGGAGGAGGTAAGGGAGGAGAGGAGGAGGAAATTTCGGGAAAAAAAACCCAGGCACCGTCGCTAATGTTTCGTGCATAGGAATATACTTGTACATCTACTATAGCTGACTACGCGTGGTAAACACCCCTTCGGTTCCTACTGCCAGTGGTAAACCCACTCTGCCTTTCTACTCCATCTCTCCCATATCCCTGCCCACAATTGAATTCAATTTAATCAAATTTATTTCGGAATACTTTGTTACGATAACGCTGAGTCTCAACACCGCCCAGAAAAGTAACTTTTTGGTAAAATGCTTATATTTTGGCTGATGTGTGAGTGTCTGGAAATACATTTGAAAGGCTTACCATCTTGGTGTGTGTGTAGGGGGGGGGGGGGTGCGTGTGTGTGTGTGTGAGGGCGCGCGCGCGTGAGTGTCTGGGTGTGTGTGTGTACGCAATTAGCTATCGATCTTCTCTGAAAGTTCCAGCCTAAATGTTCTTTATCCTTTGGGCAATGTGACAAAGCCAAAAGACCTTTTTTTCAAGTTTGCTGCTCGTCTCGTCAAGAAGCCTTCTTTGCCCCCGTAGACGTTAGCTTGTAATGATGGCACTTACAAAACTACGGCAGACTTTCCCCAAGTCATCCAACATCCGGCCAACTGTCTCCCGTCCAAGGTCGAAATAAATGGATGGATGGAAGTGCCTTCGAGTACTGTAAGAAAGCCGGCTGTCGCCATTGTGGGTCTAGTAGTTTTCTTCAAAGCACGTGACCTTCGTGATCATGTAAATAGGTTAAAAGTACGTTAAAGTGGACTACATTATTTTAAAACAATTGACGAGTTAAAAGTATTTTTTTAAACGCTTTTGCGGTAAAAAGAAGATTCTTGGTAAAAGAAAGAAGAAGAAGAAGAAGAAGAAGAAGAAGATTGCTTTCCAACGTTTTAAACCTTAGGTCTTTCTCCCGGCATCAAAGTTCTGAGCAGCCTGGTACATGAGTTTAATGTTACGGGCAATCTGAACCTATCCACATTAGACATCTGAAACATGAACCCGACGCTCCAACGACTGAGCTGACTTACACCCTTAAGAAAGGTATTACCCCCAGGTAGTCTTGTTACGCAAATCACCTTTAGCATGAATGGTAGACATATGTCAGAAAATCCATCTGAAATTGTCGGGTGGAATCAGAACGAGCCAAATGTGTGAATATTTGGAAATACATTTGTATGGCTTCCATCTTTTTTGTCCACGCCAAGACGGTGAACAGACTGCATGGAGAGAATAAAACAAGCAGTTGGATGACCGATGGTGATTAAACTGTCTCAGTACAATCTTTCCTAAGAGTTTGGACAGGAAGCAGGGGTTAGAGACATGAGGATAGTTCTTAAGGTTATCTGAATCAAGATTGTCCTTTTATAAAGGTGAGGGTGTATGATGGCAGTCTGGAAGCAAAGTGGGACAGAGCCAAATTATCATCGCTAGACTCCCTTTTCTTTGTCATAACACGGCAGCCTTCTGCAGAAGAATTACTATTATAGTACTCCTAGAGCAAAAGGAAAGAAGTCACCTTTCAGACAAATTACGTATGATCACAAGAGTGGTGTCCCATATTTTTCCTCCCCCCCCCCCCCACCGTACTAGCAAAACATGTATTTTATTTCTGCAAAATTTCTTTCTGACTCTGGTCCTATTTCAAATATAGCTTATATCAATATTTGTTAAACTTTCTTGTATTTCCAGACTCCTGAGAATACTTTGATAATTAATAATAATAATAATAATAATAATAATAATAATAATAATAATAATAATAATAATAATAATAATAATAATAATAATAATAATAATGATAATAATAATAATAATAATAATAATAATAATAATAATAATAATAATAATAATAATAATAATAATAATAATAATAATAATAATAATAATAATAATAATAATAATAATAATAATAATAATAATAAAATAATAATAATAATAATAATAATAATAAAGTAGATGTCAACATCATGAGCACCGCCTTCAACTCAGCTGTGACAGATGCCGACACTGAGATCCTTGGCAAGCACCGCTCAAAGTGACATTGACAATAGGTTCCGACAAGAAGTACCTCCAAGATCGCACAAACATCTGCGGTCCTGACAAGGTTAAATCCCATTTGCAAAGACAGGACCATCAATCTACATTCCAAGGTAAGGCTGCTGCGCTGCCTTGTCATCTCTTACTTCCTATACGTTGCTAAACATGGACTCTCACAACAGATCGACAACGAAGAATTCATAGCATGGAGATGAGGTGCTACATAAGACTTCTGGGCATTTCCTATACCCAGCACATCTCCAACAACGAAGTCCAGCAGGCCATCACACAAGCCATTGGACAACACGATGACATGATCACAGTGCGGAAGAAACGGAAACTCCGAAAGTATGGCCACGTCACCAGACCATCAGGCCTTGCAAAGACCATCCTGCAAGGCACGGCGCAATGAGGCAGAAGAAGAGGGAGACAGTATGATCAAAATCCCTCAGTGGTTCTTGAGATATGGCTTTCAACGGACTTACCCACCGATGGGCGGACGGATCAACCGAAAGGAAGACTGATATTTGGCTCGTTCTGATTCACGCCGACTATTTCAAAGTATTTTCAGATAAGTCTGGAAATACAGAAAGGAAGACAAGGTTAGAAAAAACATATATTAGCGAGGCGCTTATAGACATGCACTACTACTACTACTACTACTACTACTACTACTACTACTACTACTACTACTACTACTACTACTACTACTACTACTTAAAGAGTCTGCTGGACCTAAAGCAATAATCATGTAATGTACTACTACTACTACTACTACTACTACTACTACTACTACTACTACTACTACTACTACTACTAATAATAATAATAATAATAATAATAATAATAATAATAATAATAAATGTTGTGTAGGGTTATGATCATTGGAAAGCAAATGACAGATGCGAGGACTATTGGAGAAGGGAATGGATGTGTTGACTGAGCAGTAGAAAAAGTAAGCAATATATTGTCGGACTGGAAAACGCCGCGGCGACCAAGACATCTGTGAGTACACTGAATTTATGTCTATAGATAGACCCGTTCCGTAATATTCTAAATGGCCCTGACAAACAAACGAATTTATGTTCCTGGCAAATATGTCTAGCAAAGAGGTGTTCATGGCAAAAAGACTTCGGGGAAGGCTAGCTTAGCAGTCGAACATAAGCAAACGATCAGACCTCACCAGGACCGTGCTTAATAATAATTGTCACGGACCGGGTTTATAATATTTCGGTCCGATGACTGTTTGTAGTATCTTCCTGTGAGAAGATGTAAACTGTAATATTTTTTGTTATTGAAAACTGAATGCTGATTGGCTGAGCTAGTCATGTGACGACTGGCCAATCACATTCAAACGTGAAGCAGTCTCTTCTTGTGTGTACCACGGTGTGGTTGTGTTTGTACTTCTAGCAGCTGTTGACTGCAGGTATATATTTTTGTTTATCATTGAAATATTGTATTATAAACATAATAATATTGAACCATGATTATATTCTACTTATTGTGGAATAAGAATTAATAATAGATAATTTTGATATTAGTATGAAGGATGGATTAGGGAGGTGGTGGATCGTTGTATATTATTTTGAATAACGAATTGAAATCGGATTTTTATTTGATTTGAGGTTGAAACCTCAACTCGCAATGTATAGCATTATATTTATTTGTGTGAATGAAAGTAATTAGCGGCAAGAATGTAATAATAAGTGTTATAATTAGTTTTACAATTCTTGCGTATGTGTGAACTGTGTTCTACACATATGAGTTTTGAATTATATGTTGCTGGTCTGGTCCTGTCACGGAGAGAGAGAGAGAGGTATATGTGGTAATACAGAAAGTCTATGTATCAAGATATTTAGTGGGCGAAAACTTGTATGTTTTCAGAAGTCTCCGGCTGAGGGGCCTCGAGGCGAAGAAGAATAAAGAAGCGGAGAACGAAGGAGAGTTGAGAAGATTAAACAAGAAGGAGAAGAAGAGGAAGAAACTCCAGGAGAAGAGAAAGAAGCTCACGAAGAAAGAAGAAGAGGAAGAAACTCCGAGAGAAGAGAAAGAAGCTCACGAAGAAAGAAGAAGAGGATATCACAAGAGGAAGACGATAATAATAATAATAATAATAATAATAATAATAATAATAATAATAATAATAACAACAACAACAACAACAACAACAACAACAACAACAACAACAACAACAATAATAATAATAATAATAATAATGGTATTTATATAGTGCTTTTCCTAATGACAGATCAGTTCAAAGCGCAGTTCTCACGCATTCATACTAAACGTTAACATCTTATAACTGAGCGAGAAATACAAATGCAGCGCTCATACCTAGCTCTAAAAAAAAACTAAGCTTAAATCTTTAAGCCATAGTACTGCGTTCTTAGGTGCGGACGATGCGGACGAATCAGTACAGACCTTGGCATCCGACATCTTCGCTAACATCTTGTAATTGAGAGAGAAATACAAATGCAGCGCTCCTACCCAGCTTTAACAAAATAAGCCTAAATCGTTTAGCCTTAGTACCGCGTCCTCAGCACGGAAGAACGAGTATAGACCTTGGCATCCAAAATCTTCGCTAGGTTGCCAACAGAGACAGCATATAGATATTGAAGATTAACATTGACCATTGCATCGTTTAATAGTATAAACGTTTTAGGCTCTAAAACGTTAGACTTATAACCTGTCCCAGATGGCACTTTACACATTATAGATACTCAGATACTCAGTGCTTATAGAGTCCAGCGGACTGCCAAGAGCCGAATCAGGACCACAACAAATTAAGTAAAATCAGATTAAACTGTTAACATTTAAATATTTTGAAAGATGTAAATAAAATCAGTCTCTTCAATAAAATCCAAACAAGAATACAAAACAAGACGACATGATTTAGATGCGATAAAACAAACCAACATCATGTAAAAATTGAAACATGTTCTGACCATTGCATACTTTAAAAACCTCATTAAAAGGTACTAAACCAAGATATCTTTCCCTTAAATCAACCAGATCAGCACATTCAGACATAAAATGACGAACGAAAAAGGATTTGTTACATGCAAAGCACCATGGTGGTTCTTCTCCTTTTAAAAGGAAACTATGGGTGACATAAGTATGCCCAATATGAAGGCGAGCCAAAACAGTTTCCTCTTTGCGGGTGGACGCAAAGTTAGGCAAAGAAGCAGATAAATCCGGAAGAATTTCAAATAATTTGTTATTGATTTGCTTAGACCATTCAGTCTGCCACAGCCGTTTACAATAAACTCCAGCCATACAACGCAGGTCAGAGTATGGACTTTACAGATTCAAAACATTAACAGCTAAGATAATTATATAACATTATGCAACACCAGTACAGATGTTAAATGGTGTTCCATCCGATCCAACCTCTATCGCAAACGAGAGATTGGCAAGTTTCCTACCCATTTGTTCTCACGACAGCCTGTGGTCGGCAAAGGTCGCCAGATTAAAGTTGACTTCAGTGAGGGATACTGTTTTTTTTTTCTCTCTCTCGGGGAATCGCACAGAAAAGCGAAAGTAATTTGAATGGACTGTCTTGGAGGGGGGAAACAACAGTCTTTCAGACAAATAAGGACGTCAGACGTTACGGCAGCTAGAAACAAGAACTTTGGCAAAAGGTTATTAGGCGAGAGGTAACAGAACCACGTCAGTGGAAAACTACACGCGCCAGATTGAGCCTGTGTTAACTGTTTGTAACGTATTTTTACAGTGGAATCTGTGTGTGTGCGCGTGGGTGTGTGCGCGTGGGTGTGTGCGTGTGTGTATGCGTGCGCGTGTGTGTAAGGGGGTGGGGGGGGTGTTGAGGTGGGTGTGTTTAATAATAATAATAATGTTCGTTATTTGTAAGGCGCCTTAGCCTAAGGATCAAGGCGCGCAAGGGGTTGGGGGAATGGGAAGACAAGACAGACGAACTGGACAAAAGATACATAATATACATATGTACAAAATACAGTTAAACTAAGAAAAACACAAGCACGCACACCTGCTTACACTCTCTTGTAAATGACTAATTAAAATATTCCCTAAAAAGGTGTGTTTTTAACTGGGATTTAAAAGAGGAAATGGAGGAAGAATGTCTAATCTGGTATGGAAGGGAATTCCAGAGTTGAGGACCAAAGACAGGTAGAGAGCGGTAACCATGCGATCGTCTGTTGAAGCGGTTCTGTCTAAGAAGACGTGTGTCAGCAGACGATCGCAGAGCTCGAGAAGGGGTGTATATGGATAACATTTCAGAAGTATAAGCAGGAGCTGTGTCTGTAAAAACAGAGAAACAAAGGCAAGCTATCTTGTATTTTATGCGTTCAGCAACTGGTAGCCAATGGAGTCTTTGTAGCAAAGGAGTAATGTGTTCACGGAGGTTTGAACGGAAAATGATGCGTGCAGCAAAGTTTTGAACTTTCTGTAGGGGATCAAGTGCAGATTGGTGGGTATGCTTGTCTATTTATGGCTGGCTGTGTCTGAGTGTAAGTAAGCGTGTTTCTACGGCTACAAGTCTAGTCCGCGGTTCAAAATTTTATTTTCGCCTTTTTCATCATCAAAGGGACTTCTACGAAATCTTTGATGCCAAAGAGATGTGTCGTTTTTTCTTCTTTTTTTCAAACTTTTCTCTCGGCCACAAGATTTTGTGCACTGAATAATTTATAAAATCGAAGGACTTTGAGGCACACGAAACTGGAATCAGAGTAGGCTGCGAGACATTCATTTTCAAATAGAAAGGGAGGATGAGGAGGCGGAAGAAGAGGGAGATGGGGGTGGTGGTTATTGAATGGCTCATCAGGAAGAGCGCCGAGACAGTGTTTCAGAGGTCACTGGAAACAAGACTGCTTGAGCTTTAAAAGGCCCCATATTCGAAGTCTTTGTTTACTTTTGACGAAAACGCGTTTACCTTAAAAATTCACATTGTTATAGCATTATACAATGATAAAGTGGGCTCTCGTTGCTCAAGCCAAACATTAAAGTTTGAATTTTCATTTCGGGTTCTAACAGGAAGTGATTTTCCACTGATTAACGGCACATCGAATACCAAAAGGCGTGTGACCTTTGACTCTATTTCTGAGTGAACATTACATTACATGGTTATTGCTTTAGGTCCAATCTGAGTGAAAAACGTTCGTGCTTTTTTGGTGTGTGCGGTTGATAATGGTCTATTTTAACAACCTAAAACGAAAACACTTACGAGTTTTACGGGTTCTGTCTCTTACCGGCTGTGGTAGCTGCTATTTTTAGCTCCAGAATGTTGTCTGGCTAGCCAGCGTCTGTTGCTATTAATAGGCACAAAACCTACGGAATTTATTCATTTGAAAAACCACTATACTTTCCAAAGAGTTTTGTTTGTTTATTTGTTTTCTAAGCGTTTTTTTTTTCAGTAGGGCAATACTCACTGTGAATGTTAAAAGAATATGTCGAGGGGGGCGTGGTCACAGTGGGTCCCATTAAGGATGAATTGAAATCTCAAACCATGCATATTCCCCCGTTGGGGTGCCGGGGGTTTCAGTATAGTCTAAATAGTATCCCCACTTTCTGGAAATGTAGTGCTTTAAATTCCTACTGTCGCTGTCTTTCTCATTAGTCCTTTCTCATTCCTACTCTGTTCTATCAATCTGCTATGCTATCTTCTTCTTCGCTAGACCAGTCACCTACCTTTTATCTTGAAAACTCTTCTGGGACAAAACTCCTTATTTGTGTGTGAGGTCTGTTGGATCAGCTTGGGAATACTGGACGCTTTCTGCCATGTGGTCAATAGGGCTTCCTATGATGTTCTTATTTAGCAATGTAGGCATTTTATATGTATGTGTTTCGTTGATATTTTATAATGATGTTTGTATTCTATTTTGTTTTTGTAAACGGGGGTTCGATAAATTAGAGTATAGCCTCAGCGTCCCCTGCGTGGGATGTTTTTATTGTAAAGTGACTGGCTGGTGGAGTGCCTTCAGTTTTACCACTAGGGTTGTTTCAGTAGATCGTTTATGCGGATCGGGGGTTGTCTGGTCCTGATTTGGCTCGGAAGAGTCCGCTGGACCTAGTGCAATAATCATGTAATGTAATTTAATGTAAACCATGCATATAAATCTCAACTGCAAAAATGTCACGCGATAGGACTCGATTTTAAAAGAAAAAAGATGTAAGCACTGGGCATCTTACTGCTTCAATCGCTTGTAGTGGGTGCTTCAAACTAAGCTATTTTTTTAAGCCAAAGGATAACAGAAGAAGTGGAAGGTTAGCAAAGCCAGAAACAGGGGAAAGTCTAAACACCTAGAACCTTTGCTACATTAAGGGCTGGCGACTGATTGTACACAGTATGATAGGAGACGTGAAGGACAATGAACGTGAAGAATGTAACTGTAGATTATAGTCACACGACACCGAGACGTATAGGCGTTTGACACCAGCGAACCAGTTGGGGTATAGGGAAAATAATATGGTCACACGTTGGCCAATCCGGGATTCGAACCAGGGACCTTTCGGTTACTAATAGGCCGATCTACCAACTGAGCTACACGGCCCCACGGACGTGGAGTCATGATAACAAGCTACCATATGACACTTCAGAAACCAACCTGGTATACATTACATTACATTACACTACATTACATGGTTATTGCTTTAGGTCCAGCGGACTTTTCCGAGCCAAATCAGGACCAGAGAAGTGAAAGAGGACTCACCCCTGATCCGCATAGAAGATCTGCTGAAACAACCCTAGTGGTAACACTGAAGGCAATCTACTAGCCGGTCACTTTACAATAAAGACATCCCACGCAGGGGACGCTGAGGCTATACTCTAATTTATCGAACCCCGTTTACAAAAACAAAATAGAATACAAACATCATTATAAATAACAAAACACATACATACATTGCCAAATAATAACATCATAGGAAGCCCCAGTGACCATTTGGCAGAAAGCATCCAATATTCCCAAGCTAATCCAACAGACCTCACACACAAATGAGGAGTTTTGTTCCGGTATGGCTACATCACCATAGCATCAGGCCTAGCAAAAATGCATCCTGCAAGGCACGGTGCAAGGAGGCAGAAAATGAGGGGGACAGAAAAAGAGGTGGGAAGACAACATTTGAGAATGGACTGATTTGACACTGAACGAAGCCACGAGGGTTGCTGAGAACAGAGAAAGATGGAGTACGCTGATTAAACGATCATCTGTGGTGCCCCAACGACCTTTGAGTTACGGGATAGGATAGGATAGAAAGGATACCATATGACCTTTCAGGAACCAACCTTTAGCGATAACGATTTTTACGTGGTTATGAAATCAAATATTAATGACAAAAAAATGTTTATTAAATTGATACACGGCACGTTTGAGATTGACTGATACTGAGACTGATATTTTATTCGTCTATTAAATTTAAATAGAAATTCGGCTTTTACATGGTACGTGGTAAATTTGAATATGTTTACAAGAATGACATGTACAGACAAGTAAAATAAACAGTGTTGCACGTTAATATAGTAAAACAACAACCGTCCACAGGCACACCATCACCCCACATATACACATTCTTGTTGTACACTCAAGCATGCAACTCCACACACCACCGCAAAGCAAAGCGGTCAACACGCACAAACTCCAGCCAAAGGCGTATATACAATACCCGCAACCCAACCGGGCGATGGCCATGCAGCATTCAACAAAGAAGACTGAGATTAATGTTTCATAATAAACTGGCTCGATTGTACAAAAGAACTGTTACATTTAATTAAAATAACTAAGAGATTTATTGCAAACTTGGCTTTAATGGCTTAACTTGCATTATGAAATCATTCAATGTGTATTTCCAGACACTCGAAACACACCGAGCAAGAAAACAATCTGCTTTTCCAGCGTGTTAAATTTCTTGGTGGCGTTGTGACTCGGTTTTATCACTACTAATAATATCCTATCCTATCCTATCCTATCCTATCCTATCCTATCCGATCCCGTAACGCGGAGGTCGTAGGGGAACCACAGACGATCGTTTAACCAGCGTACTCCATCTTTCTCTGTCCTCAGCAACCCTGATGGCTTCGTTCAGTGTCAAACCAGTCCATTTTCGAATGTTGTCCTCCCACCTCTTTTTCGGTCTACCTCTTCTTCTACCTCCTCGCACTGTGCCTTGCAGGATGGTCTTTGCAAGGCCTGATGATCTGGTGACGTGGCCATAACATCGGAGTTTCCGTTTCTTCACCACTGTGAGCAGGTCATCGTAATCACTACTAAGATAATGGAAAACATGGAATTCATGGCCACTAAAGCAAACAACTGCAAGCAAAACAATTATTAAAATCGGTTCAGCCACGTTTAATAATAATATTATAATAATTGGACATTTGACGTGCCTTCCCAAAGGCTGTAGGCTTCTTACAAGTATAACCAAAAGCGTATATCAAAATTAAGACGCAGCGCAAAATGTGTTTTGAAATTGATGAACCACAGTGACCTTGACCTTTGAGAAAGTACGAATATAACTGGCATAAATGCTTAGCTGTATGTAGTTCAAAAACAAATTCGGTTCAGTTATTCTTGAGATAAGGTAGCAAATGTGTTTTGAACAAACAAACAAACAAACAAACATACACGCACACACACACACACACACACACACACACACACACTCAGGAAATTTGGAGCAACGGGCCGACCGACCGATCGACTGACAGATAACTGGATTAAGTTACTTTTTTTGCTGATAAAGTATTGGCCACGTATTGAAGTACACGTAGATCTATACCAAAAATCAACAAAACAGCTACAGCCGGGTGTTTTTTAGATATAGAACAAAACGTGTTGTTTCATTGACCTTGACCTTTCCAGTAGAGCAAATATGATTGATCAGAATGCGTGTCATTAACCCAAGCTATGTTCCTACGAAGTTCGGTCAAAGTCCGTTCAGTGGTTTTTTAGATATGGCGTTGCAACTGACCGAGAGAGATTTTTCGGCTCGGTCTGATTCAAGGATAATAGAAACTTTTTAACCATTAGGCTAACAAGATAACAAAGGTAGGTTTTATTCTGGAAAAACTTCATAGCTTTAACACTTAGCCATTTGTTTTTTTAAACTTATAAGCTTATTACAACATTACACTAATGCCAACGAAAATGAGCACAAAACAGTCAAAGGTAGTAGTGAATGGGTTCTCGTAAACTTTCGGTCGTTCGGGAGAGAGGCTTTTGAGTCCCCCGTTGGGGTGCCGGGGGTTTCAGTATAAATAGTATCCCCACATTCTGGAAATTTATTGCTTTAAATTCCCACTGTCGCTGTCATTCTCATTTGCTCTTTCTCATTCCTGCTCTGTTCTATCAATCTGCTATACTATCGTCTTCTTCGCTAGACCAGTCTCCTACCTTTTATCTTGAAAACTCTTCCGGGACAAGACTCCTTATTTGTGTATGAGGTCTGTTGGATCAGCTTGGGAATATTGGACGCTTTCTGCCAGGTGGTCACTAGGGCTTCCTATGATGTTAGTATTTAGCAATGTAGGCATTTTATATGTATGTGTTTTGTTGATAATTTATAATGATGTTTGTATTCTATTTTGTTTTTGTAAGCGGGGGTTCGATAAGTTGGGGTGAAGCTTCAGCCGTCCCCTGCGTGGGATGTCTTTATTGTAAAGTGACTGGCTGGTGGAGGGCATTCAGTTTTCCCACTAGGGTTGTTTCAGCAGATCTGTTATGCGGATTGGGGGTTGTCCGGTCCTGATTTGGCTCGGAAGAGTCCGCTGGACCTAAAGCAACAATTATGTAATGTAATGTAGAGGCTTTGGAGACCTCTCTTTTCTATGGGCTAGCTTAATGAGTGCGCTGCCCACATCCTCTCCCTCGCTGATTTATCTTCCCCTGTTCTAAACAGGGCCAGGTACACATTCACAGCTGGGTGGATTGGGGTGAATTGTGGTCTTGTTTCCTTATTTGCGCTGTTTGATGGTTGCATGGTCACCCATCCAAGCACTAACCGGGCCCAACGTTGATTCACACACAAAATTATTTACCTGTGTACCCGCCCATACCCACTGCGCCCTTACTCATCATCCACCCCCGTTGGGGTGCCGGGGGTTTCAGTATAAATAGTATCCCCACTTTCTGGAAATTTAGTGCTTTAAATTCCCTCTATCGCTGTCTTTCTCATTTGTTCTTTCTCATTCCTGCTCTGTTCTATCAATCTGCTATACTATCTTCTTCTTCGCTATACCAGTCACCTACCTTTTTTCTTGAAAACTTTTCCGGGACAAGACTCATTATTTGTGTGTGGGGTCTGTTGGATCAGCTTGGGAATATTGGACGCTTTCTGCCAGGTGGTCAAGGGCTTCCTATGATGTTATTATTTAGCAATGTAGGCATTTTATATGTATGTGTTTTGTTGATAATTTATAATGATGTTTGTATTCTATTTTGTTTTTGTAAACGGGGGTTCGATAAATTAGAGTACAGCCTCAGCGTCCCCTGCGTGGGATGTCTTTATTTAAAGTGACTGGCTGGTGGAGAGCTTTCAGTTTTACCACTAGGGTTGTTTCAGCAGATCTTTGATGCGGATCAGGGGTTGTCCGGTCCTGATTTGGCTCGGAAGAGTCTGCTGGACCTAAAGCAATAATCATGTAATGTAATGTAATGTATTCATCATCCAGAGACCAGTACTGACTAACAATTATGAAGACGTCTTGCGTTGTTAAAAAGCTGTTGGGTGGAATGAGATGGAATTGATGGAGGGGAACGTTGACCACTAACAGGGTCCAGCGTTCGATAGAATGATGTTTGACCATTAACAACGATTAGGGCCGTTAGGACGGCTGCTGTTGATGATGATGATGATGATGATGACAAGGAGGAAAAGGACAAATGATAGTGATAGTAAAGCTGATGATGATGGCAGTTGCCGCTGTCTTTTTTTTTGTTTCTCTCTCTCTCTGTCTCTCTCTGTCTCTCTCTCTGTCTCTCTGTCTCTCTGTCTGTCTCTCTCTCTCTCTCTCTCTCTCTCTCTCTCTCTCTTTCTCTCTCATAAAGCGGACTATATGTTAATATTTGATTGCTCTAGCTGCATTATTGCGGTCGTCTCTTTTTTACCCCAGTTCACATCGAACTGACGTGTAATGGATTTTGCGGTGCAATACGAATAAAACATTGTAATTGTAATCGAAATCGATCTCCATCACTCACATCCAGAATTGTCTTCATTACTGCGATGCAATAACTGAAACAGCTAGTAGTTTAGGGCTAAAAGCCAAATCAACGTGTTTTAACAGGTGCTACTAGTTGTCGCAAGATGACTAGTTTTACCCTGCTTACTTTACTATTTAGCCTTGTTTAGTCACTGTAATCTTAGAATGTTAATGTTAGGCTGCAGCAGACGATGGAAGTAATCAAGCGTAGCAATGATATACTGCCGTTTACACACAGTGGTAGCTGACGGTAAGAGCGAAGGCAATGACATCATCGTAGCTACGTTAGGCGAGTCGATTACCAGCCAATGAGAACATAGTTTAGAATGGAATCAACCAGGTCTGGCTGATTCAAATAGAGAGATAGAACGGCAGTCGAGAGGAAAACGAGGAGCAGTAAACAGCTACACAGTTAGCAGAATTCTCTCCACTCATAGACCAGGAAGCAGGACTTGAGAATCTTAGAATTCAATCAAGTAGCCACGGGCCTGACTTTGTCAAACAGGTAAATGAACATACTTCTGTTTCATCGTGATATATTTATATTATTGTTGAAATTATGTTTGTGGAATTTGCTATGCATAGATTTGAATTATTAATCCGAATTTGCCTTACCACGTGGAGAAGCCGAACACGTGTTAAGCACGACCGGTTTGGACGCCATGTTGTATGCCTGACGGAACCACTGTTGTTGAACCTATATGTGTGTTTGCAGACCAGTGGCTGTACCATTGAATGTTTATAATATTATTAATTCTGTATGTGTATAGTTAGCCACGATTTATATTTATGTATGTATAGGAAATTAGAGTTGAGATTCCAGTGGACCATGGACGTAGCAGAATGTTCGTCGCTTATGTATAGAGATGTGGAGCTATCACTGAGGGCTACTTTGGCTTTCAGTGAGACGCTCTGCACAAACCTATTATCCAGGGTTGTGCAGAATTTCGTCTCTTATGTTACAGACGAACAGGCGAGCTATACCGTGCGCCCAACTCCACAGAAAACACGAGTTGGCTGTTTAGCCTCTACAGCACAAGACTGAGAGAGCAACCCTGGAAAACACTCTCCAAGACAACACAGCTTGTCAAGGACCCAAACTACACGACGACCCAGCGTGTACCAGAAGCTACCTCAACGAAGGGCTTCAAACCCGCTACACAAAGCTAAGTGCCCAGGAATCAGTGCACTAAAACTGATAGCAAAAGGACCACAGTAGTCCACTCTTCAGAAAACTGTAAAACGGACCACAGTAGTCCAATCTTCATGAACTCTAGTAGCCAGTGCCCTATGAAGACATAACAGCTGCCTAGACTATCAGCGATCGAATCATTTGCATTGACTTGTGACTTTTTAAGGTAGATTAGTACTTCGAAGATCTTGTATAGAGTAGAAGAAATAAATGTGTGATTTTAACTGTTATCAAGTGGCTGGACTACATATGATTCAAAGCCGTGTGAAAGCTAGTGTGACAGTGATCTTTTACCATTTTTCTATATATCTCTGTACCCCAGCCTTAACACAGACGAGCTAAATAAATAAATGTATTAAAGTAATCCACAGGGTGACTCACTAGCGGTTCCCATAGGATAAAGCGTGAGGGTTACAGCAATCCATTGTGCAGAGCCCAGTAACAACAAAACCCCACGTGACACTAGTATTGTTTCAGACTACTGGACTACAACCGCTTCATACATCAGACTACATAAGTTTCAAGTACAAGCGCACGTATTTGAATGTGAGAGATGCTGAAAGCCTAAAGCGTCGATAACTGTGGTTTCAAACTGCAAACAGACTTAGGCTTCCGTGTGTCTGTTGCAAGAAGGCCCGTGAAAAGGATGTATAGGCTACTCATATTGTCTAGGCAAAGAACAGTTGATTCCAGAGAATGTCCGATGTGATTAACAAGACGTCTATGTCTGCAACACCATTATTGTTGTTGCTGCTGCTGTGCTACCGTTAACTTCAGTTTTTCTTGTCGTGTGACGAGACTCAGTTATTGACTCAGACGAACGGATTAGTCCTTAAACAATCCACATTGAGTATTTTTAATATTGTTGTGTAAGCTTATAAAACATGCGGCTTCTGCCGAAGATCCAGCAGACACGGATAACCCGATTGAAACAAAACTAACTTTGAACGGGGTTTCTAGATCGTTAGTTGTACCAGAGAACAATTCATAAGACATTCACCGGCTGTGATATTACGTTTAGCTTGCACTCCAAAACACCCTCTCGTCTGAAGTATTGCGACGTCGACACTAGTAAAACAAACTGTGTTGTGTAAGCTTAATATTTTATAACATACGTTCTGGGAGACCATGAAGCTTGGAGGTTATAAGAAGCTATAAGGTTGCTGCGCTCCCTTGTAATCTCCATCTTCCTATAGTCTTGCAAAACATGAACCCTTACAGCAGACCTACAACGAAGAATACAAAGCATTGAGATGAGCTACAACATAAGACTTCTGGGCATTTCCTATACCCAGCACTTTACCAACGACGAAGTCCAAAAGACCATCAAACAAGCCATTGGACAACACGATGACTTGCTCACAGTGGTCAAGAAACGAAAACTCCGATGGTACGGCCATGTCACCAGAACATCAGACCTTACAAAGACCATCCTGCAAGGCACGTTGCAAAGAGGCAGAAGAAGAGGGAGACAGAAAAAGAGGTGGGAGGACAACATTCGAGAATGGACTGGCTTGACACTAAGCGAAGCTAGGTGGGTTGCTGAGGACAGAGAAAGATGGAGTACGCTGATTAAACGATCATTTTTGACTTGGACGACGTCGTGGGCTGCTTTTCCACATCGCGGGTACCTGGCCGATTTGCTGGACGGGCAGTGTTTTGTGGCCAAGTCGTTGGCTTTTCGTGCAGCGTAGAGTATTTTCTTGATACGGCATTACCATCATCAGCTCATTGCCCAACCTCACCACCTCAGGCAATACTTTACTGCTGAGAACGATCTTCACTGTTGACTAGGCTGGCCGTCTCTCAAATTTAGTCTAGTGGATGACAGGATCAGTTTGGGGTTGTCGGCGACGATGGCATCCATGGCGACCGAGCGAGATATAGGCATTACCGCTCCCACTATCTTGTGCGTGGGGATGTAGCGCTTGACCTTGATGCCACTCAAAGTGGTCGATTTGGCTAGCGTACGCTGTGAAACTTCGGTCTGACATTGGATGAGACACCTTCCCGACCCCAGGGGACGCTGACGACGGATAGGAGCAATTCCGGCCTGCTGGTAGGGTTTAACTGTGAACTGCCCGTAATGGTTATGGCGAAGGTCGCCGTCCTTGCCTATATCTTCCAGAACTACTGGATATTCTGCTATTTCAGACGCAGGGAGGTTCACCGACACCCGTTTCCTTCTTCTTTTCTCCGACTGTTGCCATCCACCATTGCTGTCGTCGCTGCTGTCGCTATCGCAATCAACGTCAGCCCTGTCGCCACTGCTGCTATTAATTTCGGCAGCAAATTGTCTTTGAGCTCTATTCTCGTACTCGCTTGCTATTTTCATTACACCAAACTTCTCTGTTTTAACGCCGATACGTGCAGTTCTTAACGAACTATCGTTCTAACTGTCTGGGCTTTTTACCACCGCCGCCGCCACCACCACCGTCCTGCCTGTGACCGTCTCCCCCCAACGCTATCACTGCTGATAATTACATCCTCACTGTCATTCTCGTCGCCGAGACCACCACCACCAATGTCGTCGTCGTCAGCGCTTCCACCACAAACATCGTTGCCGCTGCTGTCGTCGTATACCTCGCCAGCTTCGCAACCAGTAACATCGTGAACAACTTCACTGTTGCCACTGTCGGTGTCGCTGCTGTCGTTAACTTCTTTTTTTTTTCAACGCCGTTAAGTTAACGGCGTTTTTTCCAATTTTTAGCACTACATTTGTAGTTAGTTTTCGTTCGGTAGAAACATGTAACATTACGCTGCTTTCTTCTTCGTCTTCCTTTATTCTTGACTTTTGCAGTACAAGGTTACTATTGCTGTAAGCAATGCGAGCTACTAATGTGAGCACTGAACTCACTGGAGCGTTATTCAAAATACGTCCGCTCTGTACGAGAACCAAACTAAACGCAATATGAAACGAGTTACGGGATAGAAAGGGAAATATGAATAGGAAGGATCATGGACACTAATTAAGAATAGTCAACCCTCTCCCGCTCTACCACTCATCGAACACTCCACTTAGCTTCTTAAACTAAAAATGATTATTATGAAACAGATTAACAAGATTTTTTAAATTGTTTTCTAAACATTTCTGTATTTTGTAGTAGTAAATATATAAAGCGAGCACAGCCTGTTACCAATTGCCACTAGGAGTGTTCGGTTTTACCGGTTTTCCGGTTAAAATCGGTTCGACTTTCTCACGGTTCGGTAAACCGGTTTGGCCTTTAAAAACCGGAAAACCGCGGTTTTTCTAAGGGACGTCACTCGTTCCGTAAAGCACTAGCAAAATGGCAGAAACAGAGAAATTCGTAGCGAACACGCGTGGGAAAGCTGACATTTGGAGATTCTTTCTCCTGCGAGAGACAGAAGCAGGAAAGGTTACTGTAAAGAGTGTAAGGCAAGTATTAAACTTGGCGGTGGCACTTCAAATCTGAAAGCACACATTCGCCGACACCACCCTTTGCTGCTGCTGAAGCCAGCCAAGCCTGCGGGCCCTGCACCCAAAAGATCTAACCCACAAGTCCTACATGCTAGATCTAGTCCGTGTACCAGCAGCGCTGATGCTGACGTGAGCATTGTGACTGAAGGAGGTGCCAGTACAAGTAAAGGCGACACAAAACAAATGACAATCAGTGAAGCACTCAAAAAGAAGCAGGTATATCCAGCTAACTCCAAGAAAGCATCCGAATTCAACGAAAAGGTGACAAAATTCATCGTGAAAGAACTAATAATAATAATAATAATAATAATAATAATAATAATAATAATAATAATAATAATAATAATACAGGATGCTATACGCGCCTTACCCCAAATCATTCAGGCTCAAAGCGCGGCGACCTATACCAACATACACGCTCACCTGTCTCATCCACCCTCACACATACCAAACACACATCCATCACTCAAACAGGTGGTGTAAAGGCAGGGAGATCGCTATTAGAAGACGGAAAGAAAATCGAATTTTTATTTTTGAAATTTTTATATTGACTGCGTCCTGTACCATTATTTCAAAGATCTACTGGAAACACTCGATCCCAAATACAGCGTCCCTGGAAGAAAGTACTTCCAGGAAACAGCCGTACCCAAGATGTACTACGAGTCAAAGGCTGATGTCATTTCGAAACTTCGAAACTCGCAGCAGGTAAACCTATTTGTGACCCTCTCTCACAAAAGTAGTCCTAAGTCGCTGGTGTGTGATTTTGGGTTTTATATATTTGTGAAAACTACAGCGTTTGCTGACCATATTTATATAGAAAACAAGTCTGTGTGATAAAAATTGGAGAAGTTAGCCTGACGCTGTAAATCTCGAGAAAACAGCCTCTGAGGCGGGCTCAACAATGAAGAGGACACGACGAAGTAGCTGCAGTTCCATGCAATTGCGCGGAAGGCGGTGTGATCAGAAGAGGGTTAAAGTATTTAGAGTCATTTTGGGTGATGTAGTAGTTGGGCTGTAATGCCGTTCGGCTCGCTGAAATGTAGGACTGCTTTTGTGAGAAAGGGTCACATTTCATGTGTACTTGTAACTTCTAGCCGGTTAACCGGTTTTAAACCGCGGTTTTCTATTGAAAAAAAATGTTAAAAACCGGTTTGAGAAATCGTACCGGTTCCACCCTCTAATTGCCACTGATTCCAAAGCACCAGGCTGGGACACAAACAGTAATCCATCAACTGGGAACTTGGTACACAGATATCAAAGTAGCCAGTGTCAACCTGGCTTTGATGTACCAAGCTAAACAAAATTTCATTAATGCTAACGGAAAGCACCATGCCATGTCAATATAATATCAATCAGCTTATCGCAAACTATAAGCCTACATTATCCACACCAACTAAACGGTTTGATCATCTAAATATATACAGAATTATTATTGTAAACGAACGCACATTATTTTTAGCTTGGTTTTAATCAATTAATGTTATAGTACGGGGATTTGTTTGTATCCAGTAAAATTAGTAGTAGTAGTAGTAGTAGTAGTAGTAGTAGTAGTAGTAGTAGTAGTAGTAGTAGTAGTAGTAGTAGTAGTAGTAATAATAATAATAATAATAATAATAACAAACAAAAAAGATAATAATAATAATAATAATAATAATAATAATAATAATAATAATAATAATAATAATAATAATAATAATAATAATAATAATAATAATAATAATAAAACTTACATAGTGTTACGTTTGAGACGCGCACGATAGATCCGATCGTTTTGTTTTGCAAAGCATGCAATAACCGAGTGTATTTACCTTTGATTTGATTTTGCGTTGTTGTTAGAAGAAGCTTAGTATAATGTTGATAATTTTCCATGATCGATATTATTGGAGAATCTTCTAGAATTACTTGTTTATTATCGATCGAAGCGTGTAGATAAATCTAGTCAAGTGGTAGCTATGAGATTCTTCTAACCTAAATAAAGTTATATGACGTTAGTCAATGCATAGTTCTGGTGACGAAGAATTTTATTCTGATTGGCTGATATTGCGCCATGCTGGAATGTTCGAACATTCTCTCGATTATAGAAAACTTTATAGGTGATACACTGTGTCTAAAAAGTGAAAAAAGCGATTGAGCGATTGTATGCGGTTGTTGATGTACGCTGAATAAAGTTGGAAAACTTCATACGACGACTCCTGCCTTGTTGCTGAGTGAAAGGGTTGCGTGGATAAACGAATCTGAGTTACACTTATCAGGATTCAAGCATCGGGGCTGAATCAACTACTGATTTTTTTTTTAAAACAACAACAGTTTAACACACAATTGTTTAGATTGGTTAGTTATTAGGAAGAACATTGGGGTTTAACGTTTTCACCCACCGTTGGCGATATGGCAGATAACCATCCCAGGGAACAAGGGGTAGGGACCTAAATAGCACTGAACCACCAGAGCAATCACACAGCTCAAATGGACAGTGAAAAATGGCCACTTTGATTTCGCTTATCACGGGATTCAAACCTGGGTCATCAGTGTGTCAGGCGAACGCTTTACCATTTGGGCTACGGCGGTGGGATTTGTTGATATCTTTTTAAATCAGGAAGAAGAAGAAGAAGAAGAAGAAGACTATTCACGTAGCGCTTTTTCCTAACAAAACTCGGTTTAAAGCGCAATTCCTTCTTATTCACATATCAATAAAAGAAAACGTTACGATTAGTTTATTTCAGACAGGAAAATTGGTGCGCGACTCAGGTCGATCATGCAGCAACAAACTCCTCCACATAAACAATGAACTATCCATCTCTCTCTCACCTCCCCCCATACCACTCCCACCCCCACCCCCACCCCCACCACACACACACAAGAATGGGTTTTACTAAGAATGTAGGAATCGGAAAGTGATTTTTGACAGAAAAGGGTTAGGGCAAGGGATAGGGATAGCTCTGCATCTAGCCCTTACCCGAACCCTTTTCTTAAAAGTTGACCTAGTTCGCCTCCTATAGGCGACGAAATAGGTCGAATTTTGTTCAAAATTTCTTCGAAAATTCACTGTATTTTCTCCGTCCCAGATAGAGCACTCCTGTGTACTTAAAACACTCTCATGCACTACAACTGCACTCCCATGCACTAAAAGAGCACTCCTGCGTACTTAAAAAAAGTGAGTGGCTGGAAAACTCTGGGTGACTAATACACTCACCCATTTCCTGCATAAAAAGAAAGGTTAGTCATCCATTTTAAGGCTTATACCTCCGCGCACACACACACACACACACCAACACACACCCACACACACACACAAACCGAGCGAGTAGTTTAAAAGAAAGTGTTTAAAGTATTCATGAACAATCACATATTTTCGAACATTTATGGAATCGCTCATACAACCTAAAACTCATTGAGGTTACTTGTACTCTCTCTGTCTCTCTATGTTTATCTGTCTCTGTCTGTCTCTTTGTCTGTCTGTCTGTATGTCTGTCTCTCTCTCTCTCTCTTTCTCTCTCTCTCTCTCTCTCTCTCTCTCTCTCTCTCTCTCTCTCTCTCTCTCTCGTTCTCACTCACTCTCGTTTTTCAGTGCACTTGTGCACTTGTGCGTCTAGCTCATTATCACTTTTTGCACTGAACGCATATGAGAAAAACAATGCTCCAACCCATCTCGCAAATTGGTTCCTCGTGCACGCGCACGTGGCAATTAATAAACCGTGGGTGGTATTCATGACCGTTGGTTAAGGCTTAACCAATGTTGGTAAAATTAACGACGTTGGTTAAGCTGGAAATTTTAAATTCATGAGGCCTTAGCAGAGTTAACGACGGTTGCTAACCATGGTTATTTTAACGGAGGGGGCACCACCCGATAACCAATGGAACACTGGTTAAAAATGGCGGCCATCGTTTGGTGGCAACTTCGACAGAGACGAGCTCCGAGGAGAGAGAGAGAGTATTTCGCGACAGAAGTAATCCACTTGACAAATTTGATGATGTGGAACTGGTATCAAAATTTCGTTTTCGTCGGCATGATATCATCACGTTAACGAACGCGGTAGACAGACTGAAACTGTGTGATCGGCAAGGCGTTTTGTCACCACTTTTACATGTGTGTCTCACTCTTTGTTTTTATGCCTCTGGCACCTGTAATAATCTGTCATATTAATAAAACGGGTTAATATTATTATTATTAAAATATTGTTGTTGGATTTTGACTGTGATGTGTAGGCTTATTGTGTATCTGTATAGTTTATACTCGTAGGGTAATGCAACCCTACGAAATAAAGACAACATTTCAAGTTCCAAACTACCCAGAAACGGCAGAAATTGACACCTCAGTCTAAAAACAAAATGTAGGCCTAACATTACAAACTACAAAGTGATCAAAAGTGATTTCTCTCCTTTCACCCCAACAAAAAGCTCGCTCTCCTTGCTCACTATGATATCCAGCATGCTGTCGGTAGGCTTGCTAATCACGCCACCATTGCCAGACTTTAATCGTGCGGCTGCACGATTCCGATGGGTTATAGGCCTATTTTGTTGACGAAAGAAGGAAAACAGCTGCTTGAATTATGCCCCCTTACGGATATTCCCGCACAGCCCAAAAATAGCCTTGGTTAAGTAACAATGCGTGGACACTCGCTCATGAATACCGATCTGCTAAACGATGGTTAACGATACCATTGTTGGTTACAAAACCAATGTTGGTAACGTTAACCATCGCCTATAATTTAACTGGCCATGAATTCCACCCCGTGACAAAGACACGGGCGCAGTTTCGCGCCATGATCCTGCTTTTGCCGTCGCCTCAACATGGTACAATCACATAGTTAAGTCCAGCCACACGGGCAGTGTTGAGAATAACAGTATAGGCTTAGATTAACGTTATTTCATTCGAGCGTTCACGAAAACTGGACTTTTCCTTTGAACATATATTGAAATATGATAGCCACTGTCTTTTAATACAGAATCTGATGGAGGAATATCGAGATGAACATATTCATTGTTTTTTTTTTGTCTAGCGCGCTCGGGTGGGCGAGCGTTCCTACACACACGCCCGCACACACCCACACACACGCTCACACACACATACATGCATACATATGCCTACATAAATACATACATTACATTACATTATTATTGCTTTAGGTCCAGCGGACTCTTCCGAGCCAAATCAGGACCGGACAACCCCCGATCCGCATAAAAGATCTGCTGAAACAACCCTAGTGGTAAAACCGAAAGCTTTCCACCAGCCAGTCACTTTACAATAAAGACATCCCACGCAGGGGACGGCTGAGGCTTCACCCCAACTTATCGAACCCCCGTTTACTAAAACAAACTAGAATACAAACATCATTATAAATTATCAACAAAACACATACATATAAAATGCCTACATTTATAAATAATAACATCATAGTAAGCCCTAGTGACCACCTGGCAGAAAGCGTCCAATATTCCCAAGCTGATCCAACAGACCTCATACACAAATAAGGAGTCTTATCCCGGAAGAGTTTTCAAGAAAAAAGGTAGGAGACTGGGCTAGCGAAGAAGACGATAGTATAGCAGATTGATAGAACAGAGCAGGAATGAGAAAGAGCAAATGAGAAAGACAGCGACAGTGGGAATTTAAAGCACTAAATTTCCAGAAAGTGGGGATACTATTTATACTGAAACCCCCGGCACCCCAACGGGGGTACATAAATACATACATAATACATACATACATACATACATACATACATACATACATACATACATACATACATACATACATACATACATACAGCAGAGATATAGAGAAAGAAAAAAAGACAAAGTGCCAAAAAGAAAGAAGAACAAATCTTCATTGCATTTCCATAACATTTAAAAAGAATGCATCGGCACATTTGAAACAGTTTTTTAGCCAGGAAATTGTCTTCGAAGAAAACGTCCGTTTTACGTGTCAGTGCAATGACCTGCTCGCGCAAAGGTAAATAAACATTTTCCCACAAAAATGTATCTCTCCCTCACACACACACACACACACACACACACACACACTCACGCGCACGCACGCACACACAAGCACACACACACGCGCGCGCATGCACTCACACACACACACACACACACACACACATAAAATAAGCTTGGCGTGGCTTTTTCAATCGATTTTATCCATGCAGAAGAGGGACGCCAAAGCCATAGGGAAAATTAAAAAGAAATTTACAGATTCCTTGTCTGGAAGAACTCGGGCGCTTTGTGCTGTTTTTAAATTGAATCATCGCAAAGAAACGTCTTCTTCTTCTTCTTCTTCTTCTTCTTCTTCTTCTTCTTCTTCTTCTTCTTCTTCTTCTTCTTCTTCTTCTTCTTCATCATCACCATCATCATCATCATCATCATCTTCTTCTTCTTCTTCTTCTTCTTCTTCTTCTTCTTCTTCTTCTTCTTCTTCTTCTTCTTCTTCTTCTTCTTCTTCTTCTTCTTCTTCTTCTTCTTTCTTCTTCTTCTTCTTCTTCTTCTTCTTCTTCTTCTTCTTCTTCTTCTTCTTCTTCTTCTTCTTCTTCTTTTTCTTCTTCTTCTTCTTCTTCTTCTTCTTCTTCTTCTTCTTCTTCTTCTTCTTCTTCTTCTTCTTCTTCTTCTTCTTCTTCTTCTTCTTCTTCTTCTTCTTCTTCTTCTTCTATTCCTTCTTCTGTTTCTTCTTCTATTTCTTCTTCTTCTTCTTCTTCTTCTTCTTCTTCTTCTTCTTCTTCTTCTTCTTCTTCTTCTTCTTCTTCTTCTTCTTCTTCTTCTTCTTCGTCTTCTTCTTTTTCCTGATGAGGACAATAAACCGCATTTTATTGTGTATCTTTATCTATGTCTTCATCTTCTTCCTTGTATACTCCTCCTCATGTTCCTCTTCTTCATTGCCAAATTCCTTGTGGAAAAGGACAGCACATTAAAGGGAATCTTGTATCTGTATCATTTTCTTTTTGGTTCTTTTCCTCCTCCTCCTTCTCTTCTTCTTCTTCTTCTTCTTCTTCTTCTTTTTCTTCTTCTTCTTTTGCTGTCACTTTTTACGTTTTCTTAATTTAAACTTCTTAACTTCAGTAGAATGAAGAAGGCGGTGCGATGCTGCAGACATAAATTATTCCGTTCAAAGTAAACAAAACAGGAACTGAGTCTAGAAATTTCTACTCAAAATAATCACCATGTATTCTAGAAACATGATTACACTCTATACTCTCTTGTAATTGTCTTTTCTCCCTTATTCCCACTCAAATATTCAATCACTCAAATATTCAATCACTCAAATATTCAATCAATCACCTCTCTTCCTCGCTATCATCATCACCTTCTTCTTCATTTTCCTTATTTCTTTGGTCAAACTCTTTCCTTTTCTTTCGTCACATTTCCATCGTGAACCTTCGAGGAGCTTTATGCTTGAGGGTGATATGATCTAATGGAGAAAAATCATGTAGGCCGTACTTGATGTTGTGATAAAGGTCTGCCAGTGATGTCTGTGTATAGTAAGGCAGAAATACTTTTTATATTGTGCGAAGAAACACTGAGATGGAAATGAACATGGGCTGGGTCTCTCTCCTGATCTTTTTTTTTTTTGCTTTAAAAATATACATCTGCCTTAATTGCTTTGACGCAAAAACGACCGCCGTACTGGCATTCTTAACAAAGTTACTTCCGCGTCAGGGGGCAGGTCTACTACAGCTTGTTCAAAGTAACCCCTATTCATATATACACAAAATATGATACAATAAGTATAATGCAACCACAATGTGAATTCTGCTTGCTGCTGCGAAATGCCTTCGAATGCAAATGGCTGCTCTGTATGTTCTTCTGGGAACATAAACCCATCGAGTGCACAGTCGAAAAGATTGCTGGAATTCCGGCCATGATTTCTTATTGGCCACCCCTTGGGGTCATGAGCAATTTTGCCACTGTAGATTGTTCTAACCTATAAAGGGAAAAGTGAAAGCCCCAGTTGAAAACCTGTCTTGCCTTTGTAGGCATGACTGATTCACTGCGGCAACAGTACCCCCGTTGGAGTACCGGGGGTTTCAGTATAAATAGTATCCCCACTTTCTGGAAATTTAGTGCTTTAAATTCCCACTGTCGCTGTCTTCCTCATTTGCTCTTTCCCATTCCTGATCTGTCCTATCACTCTGCTATACTATTTTCTTCTTCGCTAGATCAATGACCTACCTTTTTTCTTGAAAACTCTTCCTGGACAAGACTCCTTGTTTGTGTATGAGGTCTGTTGGATCAGCTTGGGAGTGTTGGACGCTTTCTGCCGGGTGGTCACTAAGGCTTCCTATGATGTTATTATTTAGCACTATAGGCATTTTATATGTATGTGTTTTGTTGATGATTTATAATGATGTTTGTATTCTATTTTGTTTTTGTAACCGGGTGTTCGAGTAGTTGGGGTAAAGCCTCAGCCGTCCCCTGCGTGGGATGTCTTTATTGTAAAGTGACTGGCCGGTGGAGGGCATTCAATTTTCCCACTAGGGTTGTTTCGGCAGATCTTTTATGCGGATTGGGGGTTGTCCGGTCCTGATTTGGCTCGGAAGAGTCCGCTGGACCTAAAGCAACAATCAATCAATCAATCAATCTTATTGGCCACCGCCAATAGGAAAAAACTGGCATGGTTTGGGCATGCCACCTGTTACAGCACCCTCTCTAAAGACCATTGAACGGTATCCCCGAGGTGATCAACAAAGGAAGAAGAGCTGGTTAGAAACCGTCAAGAAAAGAACATCTGTGCCTATTATCAGAACTGCTCAGAAAAGACCGCTGAAAGAGCTCCCTAGATGAGAGTCTCCGACGCTTCGACGCCCCTCATATTACCTCGACGACTTTACAGACAGATTGCAGTTAATCAAATAAATTGTCTGGAACACCGTTAGCCCAGATTCGTAACCCATGGTGGGCAAGATTGAATTGGCCATTTTCACTGTCAATATGTAAGTATGATTGCTTTTGTGGTTCAGTTTTGATTTAGGCTCTTCCCCTCCCATCTTTGGGATATTCCATTCCCGTCTGCCATATCGCTAAGGGTGAAAGTAGACTTAAACTGCAAAGTTCATTCAGATATATACAGAATGTACTCATAGGAGAATGAAGATATGCGCTTAATTGGCTTTAAGTTAGACAGTGAAGCTAGTCTCCATCTTTTTTTCCAGTGTACACCTCCGTGTGCAAAAGCAGCAAGATGATGACGATGAGCCTACAGAATGATGATGATGATGATGATGATGATGATGATGATGATGATGATGATGATGATGATGATGATGATGATGATGACCCTACAGAATGATGATGATGATGATGACCCTACAGAATGATGATGATGATGATGACCCTACAGGATGATGATGATGATGATGATGATGATGACCCTACAGAATGATGATGATGATGATGATGATGATGATGATGATGATGATGATGATGATGATGATGATGATGATGATGATGATGATGATGATGATGATGATGATGATGATGATGATGACACTCCAGAATGACCAGTCTTTGTGGCATCGCTACGTAAAGGTCGTACACATTACGAGAAAAGGTCAGTGGGTAAGACCCTGCAGAGTATCAAAGCCAAATGTAGAACTTCGTCCCGTAGGTCGAGAACTGTTTTGGGGTACATTAGCTCTTCTAGTTCTAAAGAGACCTTGAGGATCAGGATCTATTATTCAGTGTATTGTGAAAACATTTTAGACTGAGGAAGTGGGAAGAATCTGGCAGCTGCTCAAAGTCAGTGGGTGATGCTGACAGAGTTGTTGTATTTATGTCGTGTAGCGGGTGGCATAGTGATGCTGGTGATGATGATGATGATGATGATGATGATGATGATGATGATGATGATGATGATGATGATGATGATGATGATGATGATGATGATGATGATGATGATGATGATGATGATGGTTTCCATTTGTAACGCGCGTGTTTCCATCCATTGTCTAATGCTCATTGCGCGTTAGTGATTAATAACAAGTAACAAAAACGACAGAAAGACAAAGTCCGGTGTGGGATTGGGGTTTGGAATGAGGGGTGGTGGATGGAGGTGGACAGCAGAAGTGAGAGAGGTGCTTGGTTCACTGACCAAATTTATTTCAATATAAACAGTGCAGTCCTCCATAACAGCGCCATCGGAAACTGGTTCAGAACAACAATCGGTGTGCGTCAATGATGCCTACTCTCTCCAGCTCTCTTCAACATCTTCCTATAGTGCATCGTGTCTGATGCCCTTGCAGATCACGAAGACACAGTCAGAAAAGGGGGTATAGCAAACTCCAACCTCCGTTTTGCGGATGATATTGATGTATTGGCTGGAGTGGAAAAAGAACTTGAACAGCTGATACAGAGGCTTGACACCACCTCCAGAGCCTATGGAATGGAAATTAGTGCAGAGAAGACCAACATGATGACCAACAACACCAATGGCATCAACGCAGACATCAACGTCCAAGGTCAATCCCTCAACACAGTGCATAGCTTCAAATATTTAGGATCCATTGTATCAGACAATGGGTCCCGACAGGAAGTCCTCTCCAGGATCGCACAAACAACTGCTGCCCTGACAAGGTTGAAGCCAACATGGAAAGACAGGACCATCAGTCTACATTCCAAAGTAAGACTGCTTCGCTCCCTTGTCACCCCATCTTTCTATACGCTTACGAAACATGGACCTTCACAGCAGATCTACAACGAAGAATACAAAGCATGGAGATGAGGTGTTACAGAAGACTTCTGGGCATTTCCTATACCCAGCACGTCACCAACAATGAAGTCCGACAGACCACCACACAAGCCATTGGACAACACGATGACCTGCTCACAGTGGTGAAGAAACTCCGATGGTATGGCCAAGTCACCAAATCATCAGGCCTTGCAAAGACCATCCTGCAAGGCATAGTGCAAGGAGGTAGAAGAAGAGGGAGACCGAAAATGAGGTGGGAGGACAATATTGGAGAATGGACTGGTTTGACACTGAGCGAAGCCATGAGGGTTGCTGAGGACAGAGAAAGATGTAGTACGCTGGTTAAACGATCATCTGTAGTGCCCCTAACGACCTTTGAGTTACGGGATAGGATAGGATAGGATAGGATAAACAGGTGAGTCTTCAGTCTTCGCCTGAATGACTCGACACAATTTTGACAGTCTCGGGTAGTACATTCCATAATTTGGGGACTGCATTTTGTAGGAATCTGGCACCAGTTCTCTTCCTGTTTGTCTCATCAGAAGATGGCAGGCGAAAACGGGACTAGGAAGAAAAGCGAAGCTGACGAGATGGCTCATTCATAAGAACCACTCAGACAGCATTATTACTAGTAATGTGTGTGTGTGTGTGGCTAGGTAGAAACGCCGTTATTCTGACATACACTTGAACCTCTACGTACTTTCTTTCGACGGACCCCGTTATTTTGACGTCATAACAGTGTTCCGTTCGGGTCAGGGCTGTGTTAGGCTTAGGTTTAGGTTAAGGGTTAGGGTTAGGTTAAGGGTTAGGGGTTAGGGGTTAGGGTTAGGGTTTGAGTTAGGGTTAGGGTTAGCTTCAAAAAATGGTCAAATTTGTAAAAATGTCAAAGTAACGTATGAAGAGTTTCATGAAAGTCATCACAACGGCGTTTCTACACGGCTGTGTGTGTGTGTGGGTGTGGGTGTGCGTGTGCGTGTGTGTGTGTGTGCGTGTGTGTGTGTGCGTGTATGTAGTGTAGTGTGTGTGTTTTCTGCATTCATGTGCATGCCTTTTTGTTGTTGTTGTTGAACATTTCTAGAGGAACTGCAAGAGTCTCCTCTATTTTAAGTACTTCTTTTTCCTTCTAAGGCGTCTTTATGTCTCCCAGTTTCGATCCCTCTCCCCTTCCTCCCTTTTAATAATTCATTCATTCATTCATTCATTCATTTATTCATTCATTAATTCTTCTTCATCATCATCTTTTCCACTTTTCTTCTTCTTCTTCTTCTTCTTCTTCTTCTTCTTCTTCTTCTTCTTTTTCTTCTTCTTCTTCATTTCCTCTGACGAAGACAATCAGAGGCGAATATCCAGGCAAAAATATAAGAAAGAACATTTTACCGTGAAAGAGAGATGAGAAGAGGAAGAAGAAGAAGAAGAAGAAGAAGAAGAAGAAGAAGAAGAAGAAGAAGAAGAAGAAGAAGAAGAAGAAGAAGAACAACAACAACAACAACAACAACAACAACAACAACAACAACAACAACAACAACAACAACAGCAGCAGCAGCACGAAAGCAAGATAGAACAGAAGAAACGGGCAGAAAGAAAGACTAATCAAGAAATCAATGGCCTTTCTTCTGTCTCATTCCCCACTTTCCGGATCCCTCCTTCCCCCCACCCTAGACAACAAATCCCCACACTCCCGCTCCATCACCCCACTCCACCAACCCTCCTCCCTTCATTCAAATGCAATGCATTGCGGGATTCTCCTTCCAGACTAATTTCCCTAAACGTTTCTAATCTCTGCATTCCCTTCTACATCGATTTCGCCTATTTCAATTTTTTTTCGATTTCGCCTATTGCTAAAACTTTTTAAAAAATACAAACATTAAAAAATGGAGAGATGGTAAGCCATTCAAATATTCAAATGTATTCCCAGACAATCAAACGCATAGCCGAAAAAGAAACATTTTCAAAAGTGCTAATTTTCTTGACGGTGTTGTGATCCGGCATTATCACAACGAAGCAAAAAGGAACACATGGAATGATAGGCCACTATAACCTGAACTATCTGCAAGAGAAAAGAATTATCACAATCGGAAAAGCCAAGTTTTAGATCCAGTAAGTCCTCGGGTTACGCCGGTCTCGACTTACGTTGTTTCGTGGTTACGACGCTCCTTTTCATAAAAATATAATAAATAATATTACGCGTCGTTCCCTCTTACGCGGTTTAGCGTCGTAGGCAACGTAAACAAACGGGAGCTAGTTTCTGGCGAGCGGCGGAAGAATACGCTTTATTGAGGTTATACGGCGGGGAAGACGGCGTCGCTTCCTACGCTAGCATCGCTTCATACGCTCAGTCATTGTACATACGCCATTTTGGTTTGTTTACGCCGTCTATCCCTCACGTGTTTTATCGTTTTTTGCCCTTGGTTATGGCTCCCAAACGTAAGTCAGACTCTTCTCATGGTAGTGCATCAAAGAAAAGAATGGCCATCACCATGGAAGTTAAAATGGACATTATAAAGCGATCTGAACAGGGAGAAACATTAACAGTTACAATACAGTATAAGGAATGTACGTACAGTACAGGTATTTTTCTTTATGTTCCGACTTACGTTCCGACTTACGACGAAATCGGGTTACGACGCGTCCAAACGAACGGATCAACGTCGTAACTCGAGGACCCCCTGTACAGTGCAAAATGTTGTTTAGAAAATGGTGAAGCTCAATGACGCTGGCCTTTGAAAAAGTACAAATACAAATGAAATAACATGGTTAGCAGTAGATACCTTTAGCACAAAGTATTCTAAACATCATAAATTTCGATCCAATTATTCTTAAGATAGGGCAAAAAGTGAGCCTTTTATTTTTTTTACAAAATTTACTTTCGGAGTGACAGACCGACTGACTAACCGATGTACCGACAACTTGACTTTTATTAAAGTATGGCCTGTCGCGGTAGGACTAGTTTTACTCTGCTTATTTTAATATTTAGCTTGGTTAGTCTATATAATATTAGAATTTCAAAGTTAGGCAGCAGACGATGGAAGTAATCAAGCATAGTAATAGCATACTGCAGATTACACACACAGTGGTAGCGACGGTAAGAGTGAAGGCAATGACATCATCGTAAGTACGATAGGCGAGAAAGTTGAACCAATGAGACGCAGGCCGAGCGGTTAGAGCCAGTTCGGACTGTGTCAAAACCGCGCATAGCTTACTTCATTCGTGTCTAAACCGAGGAAGAAATAAGAGCTACAGAGCTACACAGCTTAGCAGTAGTTCTCTTCAGAAAAGACTAGGACGCAGTACTGGTGAAACTTCGAATTCACTCCAGTAGCCACTGCCTGATATTGTCACGAAGGTAAATGAACATATTTCTGTTTCATCGTGATGTATTATATTATTGTTGAATTATGTTTGTGAAATTTGATATGCATAGAATTGAATTGTTAGCCCAACTTTGCAGAACACGTGGCGTAGCTGACCACGAGGCAAAAAGACGACCGGCCGACGTCATCTTGAATTATGTACGGAACCACTGGGGTTTAACTTATATGTATGCTTATAGACCAGTGACTGTACAAAGGAATGTGTATAATATTATTAATTCTTGATGTATATAAGTAGCCATGTTTTATATTTATGAATGTATAGAAAATTAGAGTGGAGATTCCAGTGGACCACGGACTTAGCAGAATGTTCGTCGCTTATATATGTAGATGTGGAGCTAATCACTGAGGGCTATTACGACCTTCAGTGAGACGCTCTGCACACACCTATCATTCAAGGTTGTGCAGAATTTCGTCTCATATGTTACAGACAAACAGGCGTTCTGTAGTGTGCCCAACACAGCCTCAGACGAAACCACGTCGACGCAGTAGTTGGCTGCAACGGTATCCCCAGCATTGTGCGAGGAAAGCCAACCAGTCTACCCACAGGGAAAAACCAGAAGAAGACAACACAAGTTGTCAACAAACCGACCACAGCACAACACGCCAGACTCACAGTTAAGTCCAAAGCGGTGTGTGCACACAAAACTGAGAGCTACAGGACCACAGTAGTCCATTTCTCATGAACAATAAACATCCAGTGCCCAAGGATGAATTATTAGCTGCATAGACTATCAGCGATCGAATTATTCACAGTGACTATTTAACGTTTAAGGTAGATTAGTACTTAGAGAATCTTGTATAGAGTAGAAGAAATAAATGTGTGATGTTTAACTGTTATCAAGTGGCTGGACTACATATGATTCATAGCCGTGTGAAAGCTAGTGTGACAGTAATCTTTTACCATTTTTCTATCTATCTCTATAACCCAGCCTTTACACAAACCGAGCTAAATAAATAAATTTATTATAGTACTCCACAGGGTGACTAACTAGCAGTTCCCATCGGATAAAGCGTGAGGTTTACATCATTCCATTGTGCAGAGCCCTAAAACCCATAAACCCACGTGACACGGCCCATGATTTGAAGTACCTTATATCAAAACTCAACAAAATCGCTTTATTAGTTTTGAGATGTTTAGCAAAACGTGTTTAGCAACAATATGTCTCCAGTGACCTTGTTCTTTGCAGTAGAGCAAATGTGATAGCACGGGAGACCGGCCATAAACTGGGTAATGTTCCTATGAAGTTTGGCCAAAATCCGTTCAGTGGTTCTTGAGATATGACTTCCAATGGACCGAAGGACAGACCGACAGACAGACCGATATTGGGCTCGCTCATCTTCACCCCCTCCACCTCTCCCCAACCCAATCCATCTTCCACCCGCCCGACTGTTTGAAGGAAACGCAGAGAGGAAAATAGAAAGAATGAAAAGTAAGAAATTCACCACCGATGATTGTGCATTTAATACCGCCTCATAGAAAAGAAAAATGGAGGAAAAAAAACAGAGAAAATAAATAATTAAAAGGAAGGACCAACTAATTTAAACATAAAACTTTTTTATTTTGGTATGTGACCATTTCTCTGGCATTTTGTAGAAGACCAAAAAAAAAGAAGAATAAAGAAGAACGCATTTAAGAAACTGCTTGCGTGTTAGAATCTGCAGTCTTCTCTGCATGAAGACGGAACAAAACTAAAAGGAAAAAAAATCACCTGTATTTCAGAATGTGCACTCTTCTATCCAATGAAACTGAAAAGAAAGGAAAGGGAAGAAAGAATTTTTAAAGAAATACTCTAAATGAGACAGTGCGCTTTTTAATGGGGCGCGCAGGCTTCACACTCCCAATCTTTGGTGTGATTATAACCCTCCAATTTGTATTATGTTCCCAACGTTCGTTCTCTGAACCATGTCTTTAAACCATTATACAAAGAAATTTAAAAAAGGAAAGAAGAACAGAACGAACAGAAAAGGTAATGAAGGAGGAAAACAAAAGAAAGAATAAGAAATAAAGAAAAAGCAAGAAAGTGAGAAAGAAATTAAAGAAATATCAAAAGAAGGGAGGAAACAAAATAAGGATAGGGAGAAAGAACGAACGAAAGAAAGAAAGAAAGAAAGAAAGAAAGAAAGAAAGAAAGAAAGAAAGAACGAAAGAAAGAAAGAAGAGAAGAGAAAGAGAGAGAGAGAGAAGAGAGAAACAACTCATAAAAAAAAAAACAATTAAAAAAAGAATGCAGGGGGAAGAACTGAAAAGAAAACTAAGACGATTCTCAAAGAATTGTGTCCCTATCCTCCTGTCAACGTCAATGCTGCCCAATGCAAAATTAACGAGAGCTTGTCAGCCTTTTTTGGGGGGATGCGACATGCAAATCTCCAACGATTCCCTTTATTTGCTGCGTAATTTCTAGCAATCTTTCTGAAGGACATTAAACAACTGTAAGATGTTCAATGCGCTATCAGCATCAGGAAAATCGATAGATCTATTCGTTTGTTTTACATTCTGAGTACAAATAGTCTTAAATGGTAACCCCTGTACCGTAAGTTAGCTGTTGTATATAAAATTAATATGAGTCCATTTAAATCAGTTTCCCAAAATCTAAGCAGTAAATACAATTAGTTTTCTAAACAATGAATGTAGTCTTTAACAGGTGTAGTCTTGACGGCATGTAGCTGTCACGAAGTGATTGGCAAATATGTTTATTTGTATATATACATCACGTGTTTATAGGGCTAGTACGAGCGAGGGCTGTTGACAAAGGCACGTGGTGTGTGTATTCGCTTTGCGTGGGTACTATATTTCCTAGTTTATTAATATTTTGATGAATAGACTCTCCTATATAAAGACTGGAGAACAGAAGGCTGTTCTGAGAGTGTCTGTGATTGGATGGATGAAATAGGACTAGGACAGAGTATTCGTGGAATGAAAGATAGACTGTGAAAAAAGAGTGAATGCGATTTTGTGTCACCTGGAAATATGTGGTAACTTGTAGGCTATTTCTGTTTTTCACTGTGGCGATTCTGGATTCTGTTCATGACAGACACGGTAATTTGAATATTTATATCTTATGATTTACTTGTTGGAAATATAATATTGAAACTAATTTTGTAAAATAATGCAAAACATATTTTCATAACTTGATAAATGTAATTTTCTGTCAGGCCGGAAACGGGATTCCTTCAGAGCAAAATAAAATTATATTATAGTTCAGCTATTTCTTATTTTATTACTCTATTACTTATAGTTTTCTTGAATATAGTTTCTTGAATTCCGTTTTAATTATTATTCTACTACTTTGAGTAAGAAAGAAGAGAACCATACAATTAGCAAAACGTAAATTGGTGTTGTGTTCCCACTGTTGTGTATTTTACGTCTTCAGTGTTTCAAGTTTATCTCTCTGCCTCAACTTGTGTGATTGTATAGGAAAGGCTTTTTGATGAATGCGTGTATACGTGAAATCGGAACAGTAAAAAATGTTTACAAACTAATAATAAGTTTGTTGGAATCTTCTGAGAATAAAGTTAATTATTTTATAACACGCACAAAGAAATGTATGACAGTAGCTATACTGTCCCAGACTACTGAAGAGCAGCTCCCTATCCCTAAACTGTGCTGCTGCCATCCAACCTCAAGTTAATTATTTGTAAAGAGAAATGCGCTCTTGCTAAGGCGATGCTGACGTTTCTGCAACGTCGAATTCTCATCTTCTCATCCTTTCACCTTGTATTGCGCTTTAGCTGTACCACGACGTACGAACAACTTCAGACCTCAAGAGTTCTCAAGGCCAGGCAAGGTCAAGTTCACGGTCAAGGTCACACGCATCACGTCAGCTCACAGGCTGGAGCAGATTAATTGCCTTGAAAAATTGGCAGTAGGACATCCGTTTCCCGTCGGTCTTCGTCCTTTGGGGCAAATCCAAGAGCACAATAAGATTACTTCCACCCACGAATGATAATTCAAGTCTCCAAGGTAATTTGCGTACAAAGTCAACAGTTATTTGAGAAGTTTGCTCGCCCCGACAAAGGCGATTGGCCATGCATTGTGAAGATGTAAACATGTTGTGCTATACTCTGCTGTTGTTTTTTTGTTGTTGTTGTTTTTTAAGTAGGCCTACACCACTATTTTTTTATGCACTCGAGACAGAGTAATATTGATGATGGTGGAGATGATGATGATGGTGATGATGACCATGATGATGATGATGATAATGATGATGATGGTAGTGGTGGTGGTGGTGGGGATGTGGCATTTGCTGCTGCTGTTGCTGCTGCTGCTGCTGTTGCTGCTGCTGCTGCTTCTGATGATGATGATGATGATGATGATGATGATGATGATGATGATGATGATGATGATGATGATGATGATGATGATGATGATGATATGTTTGAGCGAACTATATTAAAACGTGTAAATTTGAACCTACTGGACACATGATGAGACGGAATCTTCTGTGTGACTTTTAAGTTAGTAGTCAGGTGTACTAACATTGCGAGATCAAGACAAGTCAGTCATCAATACACTAACAGATCCAGACAAGTGAGTCATCAATACACTAAGAAAAAACTGTAAGACGTAAAATTTCGTTTGTGTTTTCCCCTTCTTCAAAATGTAGCTATGCTGGGACTGGTTCGTTTGCTTGGTTATCATCACAAGGCAGTCCTCTATGGAGTGAAATTTCTCTCGTGGTCACCGCCTCATAAAGCAATCACCTGATGAATCGTTCTGGGGGTAGTCATGACAACCCACGAAACTACAACTCTCTGTGGACAGCCGATGGTCCTGTTACATCTCCACCAGCTTGTCGCAGTTCTTTTAAACACAATACAATGCAATATGACATCGTACTTTAGATAGGGTGGAGAATTGGACACTGTGAATACCAAATTTGAATATCAAACTTTTAAAGCAGAAGAAAAATATATCTTCAGAGACAAGTCAGGAAATGTCGTTACATCGCGTTACCAATTTACCCACTACCTTTTAATACGATAGAATTTTCAGTGTTGTAAACGTTATTTCTTTCTTTAAGAAACAACAACAACAGTGCAGTTTGCTTTGAAGAGAAAACTAACCCGGTACATTTACTTTTGAGATTATTCGGTCAGAACAACAAAAATCAAGAAGCAGAAACGTAAGACGAGTCGTAAACCCTGAAGTAATAAATAATAATAATAATAATAATAATAATAATAATAATAATAATAATAATAATAATAATAATAATAATAATAATAATAATAATAATAAAAGGAGACAGACTTTGACATGACTTTGACAATTTATTAGCATTTTGGCCATAGGCCCATATGCCCACACGCACGCGCCACTTGCGCGGACACACACCCACTCACACGCACGTAATCCGAGCGTCGGCCACCGAAGTGTGAAAATATTATAATGAAACACTGCGAATACACATATGTATTAATAGATATATAAGCTTACATACATGTACATATACGCACACACACATATACACACAAATACACACACATAAATATATACAAATACATACATATATATTAAAAAAAAAGGAGACAGAGAGAGAGAATGAGAAAAAGGGAAGGGGGAGGGCATCATAGTTTGCTAATGTGTGCGTGTGTGAGTACTCTCCATTGACTGTTCACCCCCAGTGCACTACTACTCAAAATAATACAAGGGCCACTTGGACATATTGGTCTCTCTTTAAATCAGATGCATGGTAAGAAAAGCAGCAAAAGCGCTGCCATTTATACCCAGAAAAAAGCGCCGATTGTTGAACTGAACTCAGAAAATACAAGCATTTCGCATGCAAATCACTTTTTAATGTTGAAAACTTTGCTTTATTAGCAAGACAACAGTAAATTAGGGTCATTTTTTTTTGTAAAAATTGGGTATGTTTTTCAACTCAGTGCAGAAAGTTCAAAACTCACGCATGTGATTACTTGTCAGAATAAGATTGTCTTGAATGTTACTGTACTGGAAAAGTTTTGAAATAAGCAATATAAGCGATATTATTGATAGCAGCAAAAAATAATTAAACTAAATGAAATATGAGAGTGGCCTTTCAATTATTTTGAGTAGTATATATATGTATGTAGTTCAATTTCCCAAACAGGATTTATCACTACACTAAAAATTCAACTCGCGCAACAGTGCTGCGGTGGATGGAGAGGCACTGTGGTCTAATGGTAGTGCTTCGGCTTGCGGATCTGAAGGTCCCGGGTTCGAGCCCTGGCCGGGCCATTGTGTTGTGTCCCTGGGAAAGACACTTTACTCCTGTTTCCTACTCCTTCGGATGAGAGTATAAACCGAGGTCTAGTCTGTGTCGCATACATTCCATCATAACGGACTAGACGGGTGAGTGCCGGTGACAAGAACACACCCAGCATGCACCTAGGTTCTTCTCCCCCATCCCTGGCTGCCCAGGATTGTGCTCAGTTATCCGGGCGTCAGACCATGCGCCCAAAGGCTGCGGGTGGGCGTCTCGGGCGGCTTGAGTTAGATCCTGTATCGGCCAGCGCCTTGAGCAGCTCTTGAGCTGGAAAAGCGCTATATAAGAACGATTAAATAATGGAGCGAAACTAAATATAGATAGCACGTATAATTCCAGTTGGGTTTGTTCAAGACTTCCTGTTGCCTCAATATGTGAACAATGGGTACCGAACTTAACAGACAGATAAACCGAGTGGTAGAACTGGACACTTGAAAACACAAATGGGCGCCGCAGCTGTTGTACGCAGGGTTTGCTCGCTTTGATGCTGGCAAACATCAAGCATAAATCTATATAGATCTAATATAGCAAGTTCCCGTGGTTCTCTGGTTCTCTGGAGGTGCCGGTGGTTTCTACATAAATTAAATAGTATCCTTACTTTTGGTAAATTTAACGCTTTACATTCCCACTGTCGCTGTCTTTCTCCTTTGTTCTTTCTCATTCCTACTCTGTTATATCAATCTACTATACTATCTTCTTCGCTAGACCAGTCACCTACCTTTTTTTGTGAAAACTCTTCCAAAACTCCTCATTTGTGTATGAGGTCTGTTGGGTCAACTTGGAAATATTGGACGCTTTCTGCCAAATGGTCACTAGGGCTTCCTTATTATTTGCAATGTAGGCATTTTATGTGTGTTTTGTTGATATTTTATAATGATGTTTATATTCTATTTTGTTTTTGTAAACGGGGTTCGATAAATTAGAGTATAACCTCAGCGTCCCCTGCGTGGGATGCCTTTATTGTAATGTGACTTCAGTAACTGGAGTGCCTTCAGTGTCACCACTGGGGTTGTTTCAGCAGATCTTTTATACGGATCAGGAGTGAGTCCTCTTTCAATCAAGTTGTGGTATTGATTTTAAGGTCCTGATTCGGCTCTTTGCACTCCGATGGACCCTGTAAGCAATGAATAACTAACTTCTCTGAAGGCGCTAAATCCGAAATGTTTATTATTACCAACTATACCAGTCAAACCATGCATTTCAAACGAAGAAGTACCATGATTATCCGCGGACGCAAGTGAATAATTAATAATACAATCCATATTATCTATTTTAAGTTACACGAAAACAAACAAACAAATCTAACCTAAAAGGACCCAAACTCACATATTTCCATTTCCTCTTCTGCGCTCCCTTTAAGCCTGTCTTAATTGGAAGGTTCGAGGAGGTTCAAAAACTTTTTTTTTCGAAGTTCTCAGGTCCCGAACCTAGGTTCCTGAACCTTAAGGTTTTTTTTAACAAAAGGTTCACCAACCTAGGTTCGGGATCAGAAAACCTCGAAAAAAGATTTTTGAACCTCCTCGAATCTTCCAATTAAGACAGGCCATTACCTTCCCAAGTTCTAAACAGTAATAATAATAATAATAATAATAATAATAATAATAATAATAATAATAATAATAATAATAATTATTATTATTATTATTATTATTATTATTATTATTATTATTATTATTATTATTATGAAGTTTTCCTAATAAGCGCAATTCCCCTTGCGGGCTCAACGCGCATGCAAACATCAGTCGCACGCATTCATCAGTAGGCGAACTATCCGCGGTCTACCCTACCTATTCATAGCTGGTTGAACTGGAATAGGTTGTGCGTTTGTTTCATACTTTGTGTCATTTGGTGGTTGCCTTCCAAGTATGGTCACCTATCCAAGTACTAACCGAGCTAGACGTTGTTAACAAAACATTTCTAAACTGTGCCGAAACCACTACGCTACACTCATCAACCTAAACCTTGCTAATAACACCAACCCCAACGAAACAGAAACGTGCAGGAACTTTGGAAAGAGAATCTAGAGAATCAATCATCATAAATAACTATGCTAAATAAATCGTTCTGCGTTTCAGAAACGTTTGCTGTGGCTTTGCAATAATTATAGGCCCGGGTTTGGTTTTTTTTAAACTTAAAACTGACCCTATAATCTATTAGCCCAATGGATTATTTTATTAACAATTCATAATGATTTATCGTGTTAATTAATCATTCCAAGACGTTTTCCAGGACCCACACCTAGAAGCTCAACCCCATGCTCTCTCGAGACCGACGGATACTTACTACTTTTTGTTTAATCATTCCTTCTGTGACTACAACGTATTTCTCCTGCGATTTGGCGTTACAAATGATTCATTAAGTGGCTGCCAATGGCAGCCTCGAGCGGCTTGAGCTAATTAGATACTGTAAGCGCTAGTCCTCTACAGTATCTAATTAGCTCAAGCCGCTCCATCATTAATTATGATTAAATAACATTTATCACTTAAACAAGCATCAATAAAGATGTGTTACGCTGTCGGTCCAACATATTTTCCTGCAGGTTTCCGTTTAGTGGCATGATTTATAATATGTTGTAACTAAGCCACCATTAACATCAATTCCGCGATTTCGATTTTTTTTTTCCTCTCCAGGGGACAGGGGATGAAGGGTGGCGGGTGGGTAGGGGATATATTTTGCAATATATTTGTTACCAGAGCGGTTGGAATCAGACTTAAGACAAGGACTATGCGTTCACTGTGGTGAAAAAGTTGTAGCATGGCGGACAATGGGGTTGTACGTCTCATCGAACGGCTTGGCAGCCGCGCAGCACAGTTCCGTCGTCCAGGACACGTGATAAGGCCCACCAACCCATCGTAACTGAAACCTACATTGTGAACTCCCTCACTTTGCACTGAAATTACCACACCGTACGACACTCATAATCTGCAGCAAGGGTAATAATGTATGGCCCATTTGAAATGGAACCCTGCGCGCCACTTCTGGAAGACAAGCTCGTCGCTTTACCAACTGAGCTATCCTGGATCCAGAATTCCGCGGAGGGTTTGTGTTTACAAGCCGTGATCATGAACAACTGTTGCTGCAACTGATTGAAAATGATAATTCATTTCATTATTACGGAAAACGATGCTTAACGTCTTATTGCATGAGCGTTAAGGACGATCACCACGTCGCCACCCTGACAACAATGACCATCATCATCATATCAAAAATGAGATCCAACGGATCTAATCTTGCGTTAGTTGTCATTTCATTATTCCTAAGGCTTGTGTTGTTTCGTTCTCTTTATTTGTATGCTTGTATGTTTTTTTGTTTATTATATATATAATTTTTTTAAATTTTGGATTGATTGATTAATTATATATTTATTTATGTATTTATTATTTTGTTTTCTTTATGCGCTTTTATCACCCTCGCACAATTTCAAACTTTCCTAGCTGACCGAAACGTAATAACATGGGCTTAAAAATCAACAAAGAGATTTCAGAATTTCAGACGCGGTTCAATAGGTTATTGACATTATTTAGAACTACTAGTCTGTCAATGAATTATAACTATCAAAAATTCACGCAGCATAAATCTTATGTTAAAAATCAGAATGTGGTGTTGATTCCTGTTGCAATTAGAAATATGCAGGTTATTAATACTTCGGGTAATTTCTGCTGTGCGAGTGCTTACGAGTGTGTGTGCTTGCACGTGTAGTACTATGCGTGTGTGTATGTGTATATACGTGTGTGCGTTCATGTGTGCCTGTGTGTGCGGGCGCGTGTGTGTGCGCGCTAACTTGATATCATTGTTTACTTGATTGATTGCAACGCTGGCAACTAGTTCATATTCCAAAATATTGCAAAATATCGCAAAATATCACGTAGCCTCCACGTAAAGACCATCTCTGCTGAGCAACTACGTATATAGGCTGAAATAAACAACATAAATAATTTAACTAGCCACATCAAGATAATGCTGCTGGTCTGCAACAGGAGAACGATCTATGGCATTAACAAATTATTATAAATGATTCAGACCGCAAAAGATCGCTTCCACGCACAAATCATCCAACCTTTTACCATGCTAGGGCATCCTGTTTTGTCCAATACATACACTTGTGTGTGGGGTTGGAGTTGAGGTGGTGGTGGTGGATGTGTTGGTGGTTGTGAGGGAGTGGGTTTTTTGTTGATAGTGGTGGTGGTGTATGTGCGTGCGCGGGTGTGTATGTGTGTGTGTGCTTGCGCGCGTGTGTGTGTGTGTTGTGTGTGTGTGTTTTTTTTTTTGTTGCTGTTGTAATTTGTTGTTATTTTTGGGAGGGGTGTGGGAGTGGATGGAGGTTGAGGGAAGTGGAGTTTGAGGAGAAGAAGAAGAAAAAAAAGAAAGAAAGAAAGAAAGGAAGGAAGAAGAAGAAGAAGAAGAAGAAGAAGAAGAAGAAGAAGAAGAAGAAGAAGAAGAAGAAGAAGAAGAAGAAGAAGAAGAAGAAGAAGATGATGATGATGATGATGATGATGATGATGATGATGATGATGAGGAGGAGGAGGAGGAGGAGGAGGATGTTGATGATAATAACGGCGACGATGATGATAGGACAAGACTTTGATGGCTAGCAAACAAATAATAAGAAGAAAGGAAACTCACCTTTAAACAAATGACCAATGTTTCGCCGAGGACTGTGGGTTCTCTTTCAGGACATTTGGCCTTGGATGGAGATTCAGTTGGCCTAGCACTTGCAGTACAGTTTAGAATTCAAATCACAAGACTATCAACTGCAGACACTTCAAGATACCGATGTCGGCTGTCCAAGAAGAAGAAGAAGACTGTTTGGTTGTTTTTGCTTGATGGTGATCTATTGAACTCGGATGATTTTATATGAAGTCTATAATTAAAATCATATAAGACTATTACTGGTAAAATCTTCAAGATATTCTAAAAACAGCCGCCCTTGTGGAAAAAAAAAGAATCTTATGTGACTGACATGAGCTGACGTTAAACTTTTGATATATACATTTGACCATATATTGAGCTCGGAGTAGTTTATAGTCTAGCACATTAACCACACAAGACTGTCGTTGGCTGTAGAATCTTCCAGATCCTGAAGGCGGTTGCACCGTTAAAAGATAAATAGAAGAAAACCGAAAGCGAGCGTTGTGGCCAAGTGGGCTAAGGCAGGACCAACTTGCCTTGTCCACAGGCCAGAAAACAATGGCGCCTGAAAGGTGTGGGATCGATCCAGCATCTGGGCGTTATGTTTCTCCGAATATTATTTACTTTTGACTCGGGCAACGTCTCGGGGGTTTTCTCCGGGTACTCCGGTTTGCTCCCCAGCAAAAATTTAAAAAACCATAACTAATATTAGGTAGGTTGGGTTTGGGAGCGCCACAGGCCGCGACTACGCCTTCCCCAGGGGAGGTGGCCCAGAATTTTCCCATAAAAAGAAAAGAGACAATAAAGCGTTGCCCCCCACCCCTCCACCCCCTTCCCCTCACCCCCCCAAAAAAAAAAATCTATTGTTATGTATTCATTTCTGGGCATGCATATAAAATCTATAGAACTTCATCCGAATAAAGAAAACCCCTCTAAAATGCACAAAGTTGCTGTTCCGTGACAACTAGAAGAATTCATAGAGAACTGTCATGCTTCGGATGAGAGTATAAACCGAGGTCTAGTCTGTACACGCACGCTTTCCATCGCATGGACTTCAAAGATCCTGACGGTCATGTCCTAGACCGGTGAGTGCCGGTTACCCCTACGCACTATGAGTGCCGGCTACCCCTACGCATTATGAGTGCCGGCTACCCCTACGCCTACGCACTATGAGTGCCGTCTACCCCTACGCACTATGCCGTCTACCCCTACGCACTATGAGTGTCGGCTACCCCTACGCACTATGAGTGCCGTCTACCCCTACGCACTATGAGTGCCGTCTACCCCTACGCACTATGAGTGCCGGCTACCACTACGCACTATGAGTGCCGGCTACCCCTACGCACTATGAGTGCCGTCTACCCCTACGCACTATGAGTGCCGTCTACCCCTACGCACTATGAGTGCCGGCTACCCCTACGCACTATTTCCCCTATCCTCATTTCCTGTCGCCCAGGGTTGTGCTCATTTGTTTTGGCGTCAGACTATGCGCCCAAAGGTTGCATGTGGGCGTTTCGGGCGGCTTGAGTTAGATCCTATATCGATCAGAACCTTGAGCAGCTAATAAGCTGGAAACGCGCTATATAAAAGTGATAAAATAAACCGGCTCTTGGATAGCGCGCTTTAGCAGTTTAAAGAGAAACTCAAGGCGCTGGCTCAAAACAAGGTCCAACCCAAGACACCCAAAGCGCCAACTTGCCGCTTGTTGCGCACTGTCTAACACCTCAGACAAAAATATAACACCATTGGGTTTCTTGGAGTTTGCTTATGGCGATCTGTTGTGTTGGTTCTTGATGGTTAATTTTGATGTAAAAGCTAGCTAGAGCTTTAACCAGTTAGGATAGCGGGCTGTAGAACCTACAAGATTATGCTGAATGTGCCTACAGCTGTCTCCTGAAAAGAGGAAGAACGTGCTACTTGCAGCTTGTGGTAATCTATTGATCACGGCAGCCCAAATAGGAAGAAAAAGAAGAAAACTGCTTGAAGCTCATGATCTTTTGATCTGTGAGGGTGTCTTGACCACCCAAAAAAGGTTCGCGATGTGTAGTTTGTTACGGGTCGTGAGGATCTTCGTGTATAAATCAATGTCGCTCCTGTCTAATGAAAACCGGTTACCTAGTGCAATTTTATACGCAATTAACAATGCTCAAGACGCCTAATAATCTAGTGCTAGTGGCCTTTACAACTTCATTAAATAAAGCCTAATAAAGCACACACAAAACCCGCAACATTTTCCCTTCTGTTACACTGACTGCTGTAAATAGAGTACCACTTAGACCTATTTAACACTGTCGCACTCTGTCTTCTTCATCGCTCCAATAAGGAAATCACTAATGAACGAGTAATGAATTTACGCAGGATTAAATTAATTGCGCTTTATTATAGTACCCGACTACCAATAACCAAACGCTAAAACAACGCTCGATTCTCCAAAGTGTTAGTTTCCAGGCAACTTTTAGGAATGCGCAATGAATTTTATAATAGTCTATGCTATCACATCGGGAAATGTCCTCTTTTCTTAGCTTTCTGAATTCAGTCATAAACTATTATCCTGGTTTTCTCATTCATACGTAAAGCGCAAACTAAGGCAACCAAAATGCAAACGATTGCAACAATTTCAATTAGTCCCTACGTAATGCAAAAGGAATTAAGAGAAATTCGGATCCACACATTTGAAATGAGTCGCTCTTTCTTTTATCAAAATGACCTTGTACGTTGTAGGCTTCCACAAGGCTACATAAAAGTTATACCCCCAATAGCTTATTGTCTATTGCAGGTATTCGCGCTGCAGAAACGTCAATTTTTGTTTTCCAAAAAAGTAAAACAATTGTCCCTGGTGGCAGTGCACTGTGGCGAGGTGCTTTCTATTGGAAAGCCACTCGACGTTCATGCATATGGGTGACAAGTTTTACCAAAAATCTCCACAAAATTTGATTCCTAGTTCAACCCCCAATCAAATCAAATTGTGATAATTAATTTAACATTCACCGTCACTCCATTTTCTCTGAAAACTGCAACAGTTGTAATGAACAGTGGTAACCACCGGCGTAGTTTCGTCGTAAAGGAGAAAGGGACAGCATCCAACATAACACAGCAACACTGTTACGCTGTCGTTCGTCGTGTCAGTTTGATGGTTGTTGTAGATGAGGTTTTTGTAGTGCCGTGGCCATAGGCAAACCTTCGCCGGCGGTAAGAGAGAGAGCAAGAGAGACAGAGAGAGGGAGGGGCGAGCGGGGGTTGGGGGTGGGAGTGGGTGATGGCTGGGCTGGAGAGAGAAAGAGAGCAGGGTTGGGGGGAGGGGGGGGGGTGTCAACATATTATTCTTCTATCATGGGCGCGTGGTAGGGTTGTGTTGGGAAAGGTAGAAAGCATTGCTGCTTGGTGGACATCATCATCATCATCATCATCATCATCTTCTTCTTCTTCTTCTTCTTCTTCTTCTTCTTCTTCTTCTTCTTCTTCTTCTTCTTCTTCTTCTTCTTCAAGATTTTAAGATTAAATGGAGGATTTTTGTTTGCATTCCAGCCGTCGGACATTTAGCATTCCAATAGTAAGAGGCTACGATGTGAATCATACAACTACAAGCCAAAACGCAGTGGCCTTGGACTTTGCAGTATCGATCAGCAGACAAAGAGTACTGAAAATCTCTCTCTCTCTCTCTCTCTCCAAAATATCTCTATCGCTCTCTCTACATTAAGATTGTCATGAATTGGCTAGTTTTACCCTGCCCAGTGACTATTTAGCCTTGTGTAGTCTTTGTAACATTAAGAGAGTTAGTATAGTACACAGCAGCAATAAAAGTACACACCGCGAGCCCGACCCACGCTGCGTAGTTAATCAGCACTGTGTGCAAGAGTCGTAAATATTTTGCCCTATGAGAGCTTAGGCAAAGCGGTTCGAGCCAGTTTGACTGGGTCCGAGCCTAACACAGCTTTGGTCAGTTGGGAGGAATACACCGAAGTGTTAACAGCTAGAAAGCTGGCCGAGAAATCTCTCCACACTTAGACCAGGAAGCAGGACTTAGAATCTTAGAATTCTATCAAGTCACAACGGGCCTGAACTTGTCAAACAGGTAAATGAACACCCTTCTGTTTCATCGTGATATATTTATATTATTGTTGAAATTATGTTTGAAGAATTTGCTATGCATAAATGTGAATTGTTAATCTGAATTTGCCGTACCACGTGAAAGAGCCAACCACGAGGCGAAACACGACCGGTTGCGCCGCCATGTTGTATCCCGTACGGAACCACTGTTGTTTAACTTATATGTATGTTTGCAGACCAGTGGCTGTACCACCGAATGTTTATAATATTAATAATTCTGTATGTGTATAGTTAGACACGATTGATATTTATGTATGTATAGGAATTTAGAGTTGAGATTCCAGGGGAACCCGGAAGTAGCAGAATGTTCGTCGCTTATGTATAGAGATGTGGAGCTATCACTGAGGGCTACTTGGCTTTCAGTGAGACGCTCTGCACAAACCGATTATTCAGGGTTGTGCAGAATTTCGTCTCTTATATTACAGACGAGCAGGCGAGCTATCCCGAGCTATCCCGAGCTATCCTGTGCACCCCACTCCACAGAAACGACAAGTTGGTTGAGGAGACTCTACCGCACAAGTCGGAAAGAGCTACCTTGAAAAACACCCTGTCAGACCCCACAGCGTGGCAAGGGAACCCAACTACACAACGACAAAGGTGTACCAGAAGCTACCTCACAGAAGGACTTCGACCGCACCATCAGAAAGTTAAGTGTAATCGACAAAGGTGCACTTAAACTGATCATAACAGGACCACAGTAGTCCAACTCTTCAGAAACTGTAAAACGGACCACAGTAGTCCAAATCTACATGAAATATTATAGCAAGTGCCCGAGGAAGATATAACAGCTGCCTAGACTATCAGCGATCGAACTATTAGCATTGAAAGAGACTTTTTAAGTTAGATTAGTACTTAGAGAATCTTGTATAGAGTAGAAGAAATAAATGTGTGATTTTAACTGTTATCAAGTGGCTGGACTACATATGATTCATAGCCGTGTGAAAGCTAGTGTGACAGTAATCTTTTACCATTTTTCTATCTATTTCTGTACCCCAACCTTAACACAGAACGAGCTAAACAAATAAATTTATTAAAGTAATTCATAGGGTGACTTACTAGCAGTTCCCACCGAATAAACGTGAGGGTCCATAATTCCATTGTGCAGAGCCCATAAACCCCACGTGACACTTTAATTGGCGAGCCTAGCCAGGATCTGTGTATAATAGGAATTGGGTATAACCGGATCTAAGTACAATAAAATTACATAACAGCAGTAGTAGAATAACTTAGAATAGTGTAAGGGTATAACACTGATCAGTTTGGTGCACTATTCTTTACTTAAAAACTTTTTTGCTTCAATTATTTTTGTGCCTGTATGTTGCATTGTTCTTTTGCAGGTTTTGCTTAAGTAACTGTTGTATGCCATTTGACTCTTGTTTTATTCTATTATTGATTACGAATTTTATGGTCGTTGCATTGTTGTTATTGAATTGCAATATTGCTAGTGTTTTGGTATTCCACGTGATTCAGAGGTTGTTCATAGACACGTTTGGCAATGTCGGACCCAGTGGCCTTGAGATTGCGTTTCAAGGAACTAGGAGAAGCTTTACACTTAGCAGGGGGAGACCTAATTGCGTATATCAATGCAGAGGTAGAGAAACAGGAGGCTAAGGCAGAGAGAGCAGCAGAGAGAGAGGCGAAGAAACTCGAAGCGGCAGAGAGAGCAGCAGAGAGAGAACAGTAAAAAGCAGAATTAGAGGCAGAGAGAGAGGCCAAGAAATTAGCATTAGAAGCAGAGCAAAAGAAAGCCGAGTTAGAAGCAGCAAGAGAGCAGAAGAAACTCGAGCTAGAAGCAGACCAGAAGAAACTAGAATTAGAAGTAGAACAGAAGAAGGCAGCATTAGCAGCAGAGAGAGAAGCAGAAGTTAGGAAATGGGAGTATGAGAGGGCAGAAAAAGAAAAAGAGAGGGCAGAAAAGGAAAAAGAAAGACAGCATGAGTTAGAGCTAAGAAGATTGGGATCAGGAGCTTCAAGTTCTTCCTCAACCCCTCCCCACTCAGATCAGCTAGAGGTAGCATCGAACCCTGTACAAGGAATGTCATTTCCACTGGGAACATTCAATGAGAGAGAAGAAGGTCTAGATCTCTATCTGACTAGGTTTGAGCGTCTAGCAACAGAGTACAAACTAGATCCCACTCATTGGTCTTTCAAGCTTAGTCAAGGACTTAGAGGAAAGGCGTATGACATCTACAGTAAGCTACCGACTGACAGAGTGACTGACTATCACAAAGTAAAAGAGGCACTCCTAACGGGATTCGAACTAACAGGAGAATGCTACCGGCAAAAGTTCCGCACCAATCGGAGAGTGAAAGGAGAGAGCTATGCGCAGTTCGCGGATCGGTTGTCCACAACGCTGGATAAGTGGATTAGCCAGTCAGCCACGGCTAAGACGTATGATGGACTGACAGAACTGTTAGTATGGGAACAGCTACGGGAAACCATGACCCCCGAGCTGAGAACATTCTCAGTAGAGCAGGGCGCGGAAAGACTAGAAGATCTGGTCAAGGTCGCAGATAGGTACGTGGCCGCCCACGGAGAAGCCAAGAGCTTCAGGCGAGACCTAAAGCCTAACGGGAAAGAGGCACAGAAACGAAGCCCTAACCGGGAAGAGCGAACCGCGAATAAGCCGAATAACCCCAGACCTGGGCAAAATAAAGGACCCAACACGGAATTCGGGAAAAGAGGTCCTGCAGAACAGAGACGGTATTGTTCGTTCTGCAACAGAAACAATCACTCCACCGCAGAATGTTTCAAGTTGGCCGCACAACGTAGGGAAGAGCGCGAAAGCCAGCCAGCGCACAGAGTTCTAACTCAAAGCAGCGGTAACAAGCCACACACAATCGGAGATCACCCATCGGTGACAGACACGGTCAAGGTCAACGGAAAAGAAGCGAACTGTCTGTATGACACAGGTCTATCATACGACGCGATAGTTAGCGAATCTCTTGTATCGCGCGCGGACTTGACAGACAAGACAGTCGAACTACAAGGAGCAGACTTGACGAAACCGACGACTACTTGCCCAATAGCATGGATAGAAGTAGAGAGTAGGTACGTCACAGGACGAATCCAAGCAGCTGTTTTACAGAAACCCCTGTATGATCTAGTGCTAGGTTGTAGGTATGTGTTCTTAGGCACGCCCCCTAAAACTGTAGAGATAGCTGCAGTGCAAACCAGGGCCCAAGCTAAAACCCAACCACCCCAGCCCGAGTTCGCTCCGAATCCAGGACTCGAAGAGATCAAAACAGCACAGAAAGAAGACACCTCGATAGCGAAGTGCTTCCAGAAGCTACCCAAGGCGCACACACCCCCGCACAAGGGAGACTTCTACATGGAAGAGGGAGTTCTACATCGACAAGGAGATGGAGATCACACCCAACTAGTACTACCAGCCACCCTTCGAGCCCAAGTACTAGAATTAGGCCACAGCATGCCACTCAGCGGACACATGGGAATTGGAGCCACAGTGCAGAGAATCAGCGCACACTACTATTGGCCAGGAATCACGGAGGATGTCAAGCGCTACGTGAAATCTTGCCACCAATGTCAACGATATTCCCCGCGACATCACACCGTACCAGTTACCTTAGGACCATCGGTAGTAGTCGGCGTGCCATTCCAGCAAGTCTCAGTAGACATAGTAGGACCACTGCCCATGACCAAGAAGCGGAACAGATTTCTACTCACACTCGTCGACGCATGTACGATGTGGTGCGAAGCAGTCCCGTTGCCAGCGATAGACACCAAGAAGATCGCAGATGCACTCATCGCCATCTTTACCAGAGTCGGATTCCCGGACAGCATTAGAACGGACAACGGATCTCAGTTCACCGGCCGCCTGATGCAAGACGTGTTTGAGTTGATACAAGTTCATCACATTCGCACACCACCATACCACCCAGCCAGCAACGGACAAGTAGAAAGACTGAATGGAACCCTTCTCACCATACTCAGGAAAGTCGCCGACGACAATCCAGAAGCGTGGGACACCTACGTGAATGCGGCACTGTTCGCATACCGAGAAACACCCCATGCAGCCACAGGCTACACCCCGTCAACATTGCTATTCGGCAGACCTCTAGCAGGACCGCTAGAAGCCCTACGCAGAAGTTGGACGGAAGCCAAGATAGACGACACACCAAGAGGTGCCACCAAGTACGTCGCAGACCTGCAGGAAACCCTCAAAGCAACGTGGAAGAAAGCTGGTGAAGCACTGAAGAAGGCAAGAGCCCGTCAGGCGAAGTACTACAACCGCCACGCGAAGGACAGAGAACTGCAAGTCGGCGATCAAGTGCTACTCTTACTTCCAAGTGGAACCAACAAGCTGGACATCGCTTGGAGAGGACCGTACCGGGTGACTGCCAAGAAATCCAAGACAGTCTACCAAGTAGAGGTGAACGGGAGAGCCCGATACCACCACATCAATCTCCTCAAGAAGTATACGGACCGACCAGCGACCCCCAGCACTCACAACTTGCTAGCCATCGCCATCGCGGAAGAAGGAGAAAGCATGGAGACCAATGCAGTAGAGTATCCCCTGCACTCCAAGGAAACCTACAAAGACGTGATACTCAACGGAGACCTAGCCGCTAAACAGCAACAGCAAGTACTACAGGTCATTCGACAACATCAGACTGTGCTCACAGACCGACCAGGGAGGACAGACCTCGTCGAAGTAACCTTAACGGTGACCGACCCAACACCCGTCCGCCAGAAGCTCTACCCGATGCCACTGTCTCAGCAGCGAGCCATCAAGGAAGAGATAGACACCTTACTGGCAGCCGGAATCATCTCAGAGTCTACTTCACCCTACAGCGCAGGCACGGTATTGTTGCGAAAACCCAACGGAGAGCATCGACTGTGCATCGACTTCAGACTGTTGAATGCCGTAACGCAGTTCCAGCCAGAGCCACTCCCGGACCAGACAGACCTATTTGCCAAGCTACAGCGAGCGAAGTACTTCTCACGCATCGACCTCAGCAAAGGATACTATCAGATACCAGTACAACCACAAGTCCGAAAGTACCTAGCTTTCAGCACTATGGAAGGACACTTCGAGTTCAACGTACTTCCATTCGGACTCCACAACGCACCCAGCATCTTCAGCGCCATGATGCGAAAACTCCTGGCACCCCTGAGCAGCGAGCACCTACATTCGTTTATGGACGACATCCTCATCGCAACACCTACGTGGGAGGAACATGTCACGCTCCTACAGCAACTACTCGCCCGCCTCAGAGACACGGGATTAACGGCAAGACCCACCAAATGTCAGATTGGATTCACAGAGCTAGAATTTCTGGGACACACCATCAGTCAAGGAAGCCTGCGACCGGTAGAAAAGACCGTGAAACGCCTACTCGACGCTCCTAGGCCCAAGACCAAGAAGGAAGTACAGTCGTTTCTAGGACTCTGCGGCTTCTACCAGAAGTTCATCCCCAACTACAACAGCATCGCCGTACCTCTGACAAATAAAACCCGGAAAATCGCCCCGGACAAAGTAGTTTGGACAGCGGAATGTGAGACGGCATTCCAAACACTCAAGGACAGAATGACATCGGCGCCAGTACTCCACCTACCCGATTTGACTCAGCCATTCGTTCTTCGCACCGACGCAAGCGACTTAGGCCTCGGAGCAGTACTGCTACAGCGCGACCCCAAGAATGCGGAGACGCTATTCCCTGTCGCCTACGCCAGCAGAAAATTGAGACCCGCCGAGACCCACTACGCCACGTCGGAGAAAGAATGTCTTGGACTAGTCTGGGCCATACAGAAATTCCAACTCTACCTGTATGGGACCCACTTCACAGTTCAGGTGGACCATCAACCACTATCGTTACTGGCAGCCTCCAAATCTTTGAACTCTCGCCTGATGAGATGGGCACTCACCCTTCAGGCATACTCATTCCAAATCGAGTACATCCCCGGCAAGGAGAACCACGGAGCCGACTACCTCAGTCGCCATCTCGTGGAGGACACAGCAGCTGTCGCCCACCCAACACAACTAAGGGCCACAGCACCAGAATTCGTCCCCGCCCGGTTATACCCTGTCACTAGTGTCCTTAGCTACCTGGCACAGCATTGCAGCTCAGGTAGAGCAACTTAATTAGTTTGTAAATAGGACCCTAGGATAGTGCAGTGTTAAACTAGGCTCTGTAGTAGAAAAAGGTCGAATCCAGTAGTCATCGCCTTTTTTCAGTTGAGGGAGCCTGTCATGAATTGGCTAGTTTTACCCTGCCCAGTGACTATTTAGCCTTGTGTAGTCTTTGTAACATTAAGAGAGTTAGTATAGTACACAGCAGCAATAAAAGTACACACCGCGAGCCCGACCCACGCTGCGTAGTTAATCAGCACTGTGTGCAAGAGTCGTAAATATTTTGCCCTATGAGAGCTTAGGCAAAGCGGTTCGAGCCAGTTTGACTGGGTCCGAGCCTAACACAGCTTTGGTCAGTTGGGAGGAATACACCGAAGTGTTAACAGCTAGAAAGCTGGCCGAGAAATCTCTCCACACTTAGACCAGGAAGCAGGACTTAGAATCTTAGAATTCTATTAAGTCACAACGGGCCTGAACTTGTCAAACAGGTAAATGAACACCCTTCTGTTTCATCGTGATATATTTATATTATTGTTGAAATTATGTTTGAAGAATTTGCTATGCATAAATGTGAATTGTTAATCCGAATTTGCCGTACCACGTGAAAGAGCCGACCACGAGGCGAAACACGACCGGTTGCGCCGCCATGTTGTATCCCGTACGGAACCACTGTTGTTTAACTTATATGTATGTTTGCAGACCAGTGGCTGTACCACCGAATGTTTATAATATTAATAATTCTGTATGTGTATAGTTAGACACGATTGATATTTATGTATGTATAGGAATTTAGAGTTGAGATTCCAGGGGAACCCGGAAGTAGCAGAATGTTCGTCGCTTATGTATAGAGATGTGGAGCTATCACTGAGGGCTACTTGGCTTTCAGTGAGACGCTCTGCACAAACCGATTATTCAGGGTTGTGCAGAATTTCGTCTCTTATATTACAGACGAGCAGGCGAGCTATCCCGAGCTATCCCGAGCTATCCTGTGCACCCCACTCCACAGAAACGACAAGTTGGTTGAGGAGACTCTACCGCACAAGTCGGAAAGAGCTACCTTGAAAAACACCCTGTCAGACCCCACAGCGTGGCAAGGGAACCCAACTACACAACGACAAAGGTGTACCAGAAGCTACCTCACAGAAGGACTTCGACCGCACCATCAGAAAGTTAAGTGTAATCGACAAAGGTGCACTTAAACTGATCATAACAGGACCACAGTAGTCCAACTCTTCAGAAACTGTAAAACGGACCACAGTAGTCCAAATCTACATGAAATATTATAGCAAGTGCCCGAGGAAGATATAACAGCTGCCTAGACTATCAGCGATCGAACTATTAGCATTGAAAGAGACTTTTTAAGTTAGATTAGTACTTAGAGAATCTTGTATAGAGTAGAAGAAATAAATGTGTGATTTTAACTGTTATCAAGTGGCTGGACTACATATGATTCATAGCCGTGTGAAAGCTAGTGTGACAGTAATCTTTTACCATTTTTCTATCTATTTCTGTACCCCAACCTTAACACAGAACGAGCTAAACAAATAAATTTATTAAAGTAATTCATAGGGTGACTTACTAGCAGTTCCCACCGAATAAACGTGAGGGTCCATAATTCCATTGTGCAGAGCCCATAAACCCCACGTGACAAAGATACACAAAATCTGTTCATAACATTTCTTTTTTTTCTTCTCTCCATTGATTGCATATATCGTGAACAAATAGGTTAAAATACAAATTGCTGAATGCAAACAAATATCGCCTTATCATATTTGTTGCCATCATTTAGAAAATGGCTTTTATATGACGTAGATGGCAAAAGGCTTATAGAACCAATCCGTTCCAGAAAATGAACAGGAGATTAATCATCTGGCAGAACAGAGTATATTGTTGTGTAACAGGCAGGGCACGTATATGTTTTGTCGAGTGATTCGACCAACCTCTTCCACCTTTGCGCGCCTGCCTCAACAACTTTGCCATTGCCTTGCGTGAACACCTCTTCAAGAAACGAGTGTTATCTTCACTGCAACGAATGACTATCCTGCGAAACCTCGATGGCAACATACCTTGACTTCTTACTCATTATATTATATTCACTTCCACTACATGTATATGCTTCGGTACCCCCGTTGGGTGCCGGGGGTTTCAGTATAAATAGTATCCCCACTTTCTGGAAATGTAGTGCTTTAAATTCCCACTGTCGCTGTCTTTCTCATTTGCTCTTTCTCATTCCTGCTCTGTTCTATCAATCTGCTATACAATCTTCTTCTTCGCTAGACCAGTCACCTACCTCTTTTCGTGAAAACTCTTCCGGGACAAGACTCCTTATTTGTGTATGAAGTCTGTTGGATCAGCTTGGGAATATTGGACGCTTTCTGCCAGGTGGTCACTATGGCTTCCTATGATGTTATTATTTAGCAACGTAGGCATTTTATATGTATGTGTTTTGTTGATAATGTATAATGATGTTTTTATTCTATTTTGTTTTTGTAAACGGGGGTTCAATAAATTAGATTGGGATCGGAAGAGTCCGCTGGACCTAAAGCAAAAATTATGTAATGTAATGTAATATGCTTCGGTGTCCAGGGACATAAATCTAATCAACAAAATGTGTATGAGCTGCGACTGACGAATATTAACTTGATACATCCACTCCACAGACCAAGAATACAGGATCCGTAATTTTGCGTTCTGCGCCGGCGAAGTTTCCCTTACTAAGTTCGTCTTCTGCTAGTGCTAGTTTTGTCCCATGGAGCTTTCGTTTCAAATAGGACAAGGAAAGATATGAATATTATAAACTGTCAGTTTTTAGGTCTTTGCAGACTATCGTGTGTTCTGAAGCTTTACTCGAAGCCCAAAGGGGAATCAACGACGAACACATTCGGTCCTTCGAACGCTGGGGCTAACTTTCTAGGATATAGTAGCAATACCTCCGGCTTCGGAGTGGACAGACTTGTGTGTGTGCGTGTGCGTGCGTGTGGTAGAGAGAGGGAGGGAAAAAGAGACTGTGTTTTGTGTGTGTGGGTGTGGGTGTGTGTATGTGTGTGTGTGTGTGTGTGTGTGCGTGCACACGTTAGACAATACCATCTTTTTTTTTTCAAATGCTTTCTTGTTCTCTGCCTCTGTGTATATGTCACTGCCTTAACTGACATTTAATGCGTTCATAACACACACGTCACACACACACACATACAGGAGTTGACCCCGTTAAGAGGTCTTTAACAATTTTCCATCATTACGCTGCCGGTATATATCTGGCTACCGAACAGCTCTATGAACTCCAAATTATTCCAAATTATGGAATTTGCTTCGTTTTTGCATTCTAAGAGCTGTGGTATATAAATTATTTCTCTAAAGCAACAAACATGGAAGTGTGATTTCTTACCATCATTGTGCAGCCATTGTGTGTGACCTCTTTGGCACTAACATTATGTGGTCATTGTGTGTAAGCTCATCTGTATCAACATTATGTGGTCATTGTGTGTAAGCTCATCCGTATCAACATTATGTGGTCATTGTGTGTAAACTCATGTGTACCATCATTATATGATCATTTTGTGTATGCTCATTTGTACTAACTTTATGCGGTCATTGTGTACCATCATTAAGTAGTCATGGTGTGTAAACTCTTATGTACCATCATTATGTAGTCATTGTTGGTAAGCTCATCTGTACCATTATTGTGTAGTTAATTTGTGTAAACTCTTATGCATTATTACCAGGCGGTCTGCAGGTGTACCATCATACTTATAAAGATGTTACATTCTAAAATCACATAATTTGTAAACTGATTTCAAATACATTGAATTGAAATCTTCAAAAAGACTATTGTAAATCTTTAGTGGATTTTAGTTAACTAGCAGTAGAACATGTTAAAGACATTTGTATTATGATGCTGAGAATATGAATAAACTTTTCTTGACTCACTATGAAAACTGCTTTGAAGTTTGATGCAGAATGTGCTTTAAAAAAACTTATGTAATCGTAACTGAGCTGAGCAACAGAATGAGAAAAAGATAGAGAAAAAGAAAACACAAATCGGTCAAATGGCTTCAGTATAAATGTATTCAAACTGTAATACATATTTTAATGTTCAAACAACTGGTAGCGTGCAGTACTATGGACAAGACATAAACATGTGTGGTTTGCAGACAGTGGCAATGGGTGAGCTGGCATCTCAAAGATAGAAAATCACACTGGTTTTGCTTGCTTGCTTGATTGATTAATTGTTGCTTTAGGTCCAGCGGACTCTTCCGAGCCAAATCAGGACCGGACAACCCCCGATCCGCATAAAAGATCTGCTGAAACAACCCTAGTGAGAAAACTGAATGCCCTCCACCGGCCAGTCACTTTACAATAAAGACATCCCACGCAGGGGACGGCTGAGGCTTTACCCCAACTACTCGAACCCCCGGTTACAAAAACAAAATAGAATACCAAACATCATTATAAATTATCAACAAAACACATACAAATAAAATGCCTACAGTGCTAAATAATAACATCATAGGAAGCCCCAGTGACCACCCGGCAGAAAGCGTCCAATACTCCCAAGCTGATCCAACAGACCTCATACACAAACAAGGAGTCTTGTCCAGGAAGAGTTTTCAAGAAAAAAGGTAGGTCATTGATCTAGCGCAGAAGAAGATAGTATAGCAGAGTGATAGGACAGAATGATTGATTGATAGTTGCTTTAGGTCCAGCGGACTCTTCCGAGCCAAATCAGGACCGGACAACCCCCGATCCGCATAAAAGATCTGCTGAAACAACCCTAGTGGGAAAATTGAATGCCCTCCACCGGCCAGTCACATTACAATAAAGACAGTCCCCTATACGCTACTGTGTCCGGGGACGGTAATCTACCCACTGAACTGAACTGAACGCTGAGGCTATACTCTTAATTTATCGAACCCCCGTTTACAAAATTGGAATAAAAAATATGATAAAATATTAAAACAAAACACATACATATAAAATGCCTACATTGCTAAATAATATCATAGAAAGCCCTAGTGTCCATTTGGCAGAGAGCGTCCAATATCCCCAAGCTGACCCAATACACAAACGATGAGTTTTGGGAGAGTTTTCAAGAAAAAAGGTAGATGACTGGTCTAGCGAAGAAGATAGTAGAGCTCTAGAACAGAGTATGAATACGAAAACAACAAAGAAGAAAGACTGCTACAGTGGGAATTAAAACTACAGCACTAAATTTTCAGAAAGTGAGGATGCTATTCATACAGAAACCCCCGGCCACTCCACGGTGGTGTTACTTCCAACACACAAAAAAAATAAAAAATAATCAGTCAACTAACAAAAAAATGTAACAAAAAAAATGTGTTTTTTTTTAATTTAAAAACAAAAACAAAAAAGTGGGGAAAAAACCTACAACAACACTAATTAAAAAACATAAAAATCAATAAATTGCACATTTTGCAGACATCTTTACATACGCACTGAACGCACATTCATCACTCAGACATGCAAAGTCACTATTAGAAGATGGAAAGGGAATCTAATTTTAATTTTGAAATGTTTAGATTGACTGCATCCAATATTTTTATTGAAGGGAGCGAGGAAACCAGAGTACACAGAGAAAACCAACAGTGACCTGAAAAGCCTCGTACCTAAAAGTCGCACAAGTTCATCCCTTGATATTTGATATTCGAGCTTCGATATTTTTATTTACACTGCCCAAGCACGAACATCGACATAAGAGATTCGGCTATTAATTTGCATAACTTCGTGTAACATAAAATTAATATGGGTGCTTGGGCTGTGTCAATAACGAATGGTGGTTTAATTGAATGAATGATTACAAGTACATCAATGTCTTATCAATTTCCTGAAAACCTGTAGCAGACTACTTAGTAAACAGGGCAACATACAAACCATTATTTCAAAGTGCTGCAGTCACACAGAGCTGTGCAAGGTATCTACTATGATTGCTAAAGGATGCTCTAAAATAAAATAGAAAGATCATTCAAACACTGAACCATTTCACTATAAGTATTTAGGGCACTGTTCGGGATGCATATTTGCAGACAATAGGACAGAGCTGCTCAAAGTGCTGGCCGATACAGGATCTAGCCAAAGCGGCCCAAGGCGCCAACCTGCAACCTCTGGGCGCATAGTCTGATGCTCAACCTGCAACCTCTGGACATATAGTCTGACTCTCAAACGACTGAGCACAATCCTGGGCGATGAGCTATTGGACCTAGTTGAGTGCAAAGTGTATTTAGGTAGCTGGCACTCGCCCAGCTAGAACATGAGCGTCAAGATCTTTAAAGTCCGTGCAATGGAATGCATGCATGCAAACTTGATCTCAGTTTATACTCTCATCTGAAATACTAAAAGAAATGTTATCCTTTCCAATTGCCCACTGCATGCTTACCTAAACTAAACACTTCAAAATATAATCGATTTTTTTCACGCGCACCCAACTGTCTTAATTATGTTCATGGCATTGTACATGTGCCCTTGACCCATCCAGCTCACACGAAATCTCTATTACCAATCATATTTGGCACTCACCCTAAGACAAGCATACATTTAATTTTGATCTTTAACGATTCTTACATCTCATGAAAACTGACAGTGGACGCATCAAAATATTGATTACACCTCATCAATAAAGATCATGCATAGTCCATTTCGCCATTTCCATTTGTTTGGTTACTGCTCCCTCTAAACATGACTCAGCACACTATTCAATTTCAACAAGTTAGATTGTCAGAATTTTTTAGCAACAATTTATTCACGGACTACAGAAAGCAGTACCAGCACAATTTGTGTCCCCAACGATTCATGCTTTCAGTCACATACTGTCCTGTACAACGAGACGGAAATACTGTAGAATTACAGAAGGAAAGAACACTGAACGTTTACATTACATTACATAATTGTTGCTTTAGGTCCAGCGGACTCTTCTGAGCCAAATGGACCGGACAACCCCCAATCCGCATAAAAAAAGATCTGCTGAAACAACCCTAGTGGGAAAACTGAATCCCCCCCCCCCCCACCAGCCAGTCACTTTACAATAAAGACATCCCACGCAGGGGACGGCTGAGGCTTCACCCCAACTTATCGAACCCCCGTTTACAAAAACAAAATAGAATACAAACATCATTATAAATTATCAACAAAAAACATACATATAACATGCCTACATTGCTAAATAATAACATCATAGGAAGCCCTAGTGACCACCTGGCAGAAAGCGTCCAATATTACCAAGCTGATCCAACAGACCTCATACACAATTGATTGATTGATTGATTGTTGCTTTAGGTCCAGCGGACTCCTCCGAGCCAAATCAGGACCGGACAACCCCCGATCCGCATAAAAGATCTGCTGAAACAACCCTAATGGGAAAATTGAATGCCCTCCACCGGCCAGTCACTTTACAATAAAGACATCCCACGCAGGGGACGGCTGAGGGCTTTACCCCAACTACTCGAACCCCCGGTTACAAAAACAAAATAGAATACAAACATCATTATAAATTATCAACAAAACATATACATATAAAATGCCTATATTGCTAATACTAACATCATAGGAAGCCCTAGTGACCACCCGGCAGAAAGCGTCCAACACTCCCAAGCTGATCCAACAGACCTCATACACAAACAAGGAGTCTTGTCCAGGAAGAGTTTTCAAGAAAAAAGGTAGGTCATTGATCTAGCGAAGAAGAAGATAGTATAGCAGAGTGATAGGACAGAGCAGGAAAGGGAAAGAGTAAATGAGGAAGACAGCGACAGTGGGAATTTAAAGCACAAAATTTCCAGAAAGTGGGGATACTATTTATACTGAAACCCCCGGCACCCCAAACAAGGAGTCTTGCCCCTGAAGAGTTTTCAAGAAAAAAGGTAGGAGACTGATCTAGCGAAGAAGACGATAGTATAGCAGATTGATAGAACAGAGCATTACATTACATTACATTACATTACATGATTATTGTTTTAGGTCCAGCGGGCTCTTCCGAGCCAAATCAGGACCGGACAACCCCTACCAATACCATGTAATGTGGACAAAAATGTTGGTCATTAGACAGAGACACTTGAATCCCAGCAAAGGTACAGAAAAACTATCATTATCAATAATGTTGTGCAACTGATTTTTCTGTACCTTTGCTGGGATCCAAGTGTCTCTGTCTAATGACCAACATTTTTGTCCACGTTACATGGTATTGGTATTGCTTACTATCCAAAAATCCTATTTGAATCAATTATAAAAAAATATTCACATTATAATATTTATTAAAAAAACAACAAGAAAAAAATGCATGCGCACAAGCACACACATCACTTACGTGCAAGCACACCAATCACCCAGTTACATGCATATGAGAGCTAGTAGGCCTATGTCTCCACCAATCACCCAGTTACATGCATCAGAGCTTGTGGGCCTATGTCTCCACCAATCACCCAGTTATATGCATCAGAGCTAGTGGGCCTATGTCTCCAGCAATCACCCAGTTATATGCATAGCAGAGCTAGTGGGCTTATGTCTCCACAACCTCCCCGGCTGGTCATGATAAAAGTAAATAAAAACGAATACTTTTCCATGTACAAACTGTTTTTTCCTTGCCACTAGTTATATTCTAACATTCTTTATACTTCTCAATAGCTAAGGTAAAAATAATGAGTCTGAATCAGGACTGTAGAAATATCTACAGTTGGCAGGTAGAGGTGGTGGAGACGCAGGCCTACTAACTCTGCTACACAGTGTGATTGAACACCACATAAATGAGGAATGTACATGTCCATGGTATTCTCTCTCACCTCTCTTCACTCCAAAGCCAATAAAGTTTCTGAATTTTCCTTTCTTGCCAAGGTCGACAAACAAGTCGAAGGAAAGTGAAAGTGTTTGCTCGAACATTTCAACTTGCAAACACAATTTAGGCTGCTTGACCGTTTCCACCGGCACAGTTCTGCATTTCAAAATATAGTTCTCAGTTTCACAAACCTAAAAAACAGTAGGGATCTTTCACACATACCACTTGATGCTACATGGGTCATTTTTGGTGCCATTCATATACAGGCAATTGCCTTGATCACAGAATTTTCAGTAATTGGTTTCAAACGACGTTCTACATTACATTACAAATTGTTCCACAAAACCACGCTGTCATCAAAGGTTGTCTACACAGTGCATACACGCAGCCATTTAGTGCATGAAGTCTTTACCAGTGAAAAGGTTTAGTGTACTTAAAACATGAGGAATCACAACATCACACTATTTTTGGAGAGCTGCAATGGTGCAGTAGTGGACCATCAGTCTCAAAAGTCCAGAGTTTGGCATCTAGAAGTTTCTGAAGCAGTGCAGGTGTGACTGAAAAGAATCGAGTCCCTCATACACAGAGTTTGTACACAGTGTTTTTATCTAGCTGCGTTAGCTGTTGCTGTGGCCCGATTTCTTACAAAATCTTTGATGTAAGGCAGTCTTCTATAACAGCTTTACCAGGTAAGGTGTGGAGGTGAATGTAGAGACCCAACTGTCGATAACAAGCTGCTACTTCCTCTTTACTCCATGGACGCCTGGCTGGATTCTCTGCAGAAAAACCCAAATGTTACTTCAGGGGCGTCGCACACGGGGGGGGGGGGGGGGGGGGGGGAGGGGCAGGGGGGCACCTCCCCCCCCCCCCCCAATAACTTGGCCAAAAAAAAAAAAGAAAGAGAGAGAGAAAGAAGAAAATAAGAAGAAGAAGAAGAAGAAGAAGAAGAAGAAGAAGAAGAAGAAGAAGAAGAAGAAGAAGAAGAAGAAGAAGAAGATTTCAATCGATAGAGGAAGGCAGGAAGAATCAATAATTAAAAAAATCACCATATTTTTAAACCGTAGTGTAAAGGGCTAACGTACGAAATAATATTACAATAATCTATTAGCATGTGCCTGTGTTTCACAACAAAATATTTCGTGGCGCTAACGCAATCACCGGGCAGCAGAGCTGGCTTTCGCTGTTTGAAAGAAGTGTCATTTCATCACGCAAAGAGCAAAATTAACAAAACAATGGAATCGTCTGTTTTCCAGGTTTGTTGATATCAATTATTTACTTTAGTCTGTAAAATGAGTAAGGCAAGGGTGAATGTGCAAGTGTCAATAAATAGTTGAGGTGCGCGATATTTTTTAATTTAGATTTAGTTTGTTGATAGGCTTACACGTGCACGTGCTTTGATCGCAAAAGGGGAAAAAAGGACCCGTTCGCTTTTCTGGGGACAGATAACGTGGGCTTGACTGCTTTGATTATTACACCACCACCCCCACACCCCACTATAGGTTTCACTTGGTTTGTTTGTTTGTTTGTTTTGTTTGTTTATGTGTCCGCGAATAGATCTCCGATGTTTGTGGACTGAACTAGCTGAGATTTTGTTCATGGACTACTAGTAAGATCATCTGTGATCACAAAGACAAAAGGCACTCAGACAGACAGTATTTTGAAACTGCGAGTAATATACGCCCTAGTAAAACAAATTGATCAATTGACTGATTTTCTGAAACTGGTAGTGGAAGTGTTTGGTCATTATATGTATGCAATATGCAAAACGAGTTGTGATTTATAGAGAAGACACAATTTCAACCTAGATCTTGCGGCAGGTAATTAATGTTCGTGTTTCCTGGTTTTAATCATTATCACATATCGCTAATCATGTATTTGTAGTTTCTGGAAATGAATCTTGTATTTTCAGTAAAGAAGAACATAAATAATTAAATGTTTTTACTCTCAGTCTTTCAGTTGGATGAAGGTACGAGGATATATTACAGGGTGCGTCCCGCTTGTCAGCCCCTCCCCCCCCCCCCCCCCCCCCCCCCACCTCCCCGTCGACAGGGTTGCCCCCCCCCCCCCCAATATTTTGGACCGTGCGACGCCCCTGTACTTGTTTACTATATAAAGCCCAACTGTGGTAATATTTTACAACCAACCGTATTAGTAAATTGGTGGGGTGGGAGGAAGAAAATAGGGAGGATGTGTGGGGGTGAAAGAGGGTGTCCACTAGGGATAAATCCATAGCTTCAAGAGTTTTTAAGATATAATGTGGAGATATTTCGAAGCACAATCAACAGGTTTTCTACTTTCTAGGTGCAGCCAATGAAACTGTCGGATAATTAATTATATTTACTAGTTTAGATGTGAATATCAATATAACATTTTCCAAGTATTTAACAGTCAGGTGAAACTTTTTATTTACTGCAACAATGTGACAATGTTACGGATATAAAATTAAATGCTTTACTGTCATAAGCAAGCAGAATTCTAAAAAAAAAAAAATGTGTGGTCGGTGGTGTATTCCCGTCCTGTACTGTGCAATCAATACATGCTTGATACGGTCTAACAACCCCTGTTTTTAACTGACAGTACGAGTTCATTACAGCCACCTAAATAAACTGCACGGTCTCTTTGTTAATAAAGAGAGAGACAGACAGAGAGAGAGAGAGAGAGAGAGAGAGAGAGAGAGAGAGAGAGGAGAGAGAGAGAGAGAGAGACATATAGAGAGAGACACAGAGAGAGAGAGAGAGAGAGAGAGGGGGGGGGAAGGGAAAGGCAAAAAACCCCCGAAAATCAACTTTATTAAATGTCCGATACATTATGGCGAAGTTAGTAGATAATTTTGGAGAAAATAAAAATAAATATAACATAGTGTCAACCACAAACACTATCCTTTGTACCCAGGCTTCCGTAATTTGTTAATTTCTAACCTTCAAGCTGAATTATATTTTTCAATTTCGTATTTTATTTTTAGATATCTGTTAAATGCAGAATTTTCCATCGTTAAGTCAGCTAAAGATCACATCCGGTACATTCACCAACATTTAGATCTCGGCATGTGTATGCTGTTTTTGTACAGTAGTTAACTGTCACTATGTGACAGTGTTAGCTTAATGCAGTTGCCAACACTATGCGGAGATTGTGGTCAGTGACCTTAATCAGTTTCAAGTTCATGCAAGTATGGACACTTATGTACAAAGTAACACTATCATAATAATATAAATAAATGTAAAAGTCAGAAATATTAACTAATAAAGAACTTTCTGGATTCAAATTTTAAATATACTTACTTTCTGATTGCTTTCCAGGCGAATTGTAAACCTCAGAATTTCCAGAACATTCTAAAAAAGAAAAAAATCCATAAGTACTCAATGACTGTCAAATTAATGACTGACAAATGTGGCAGTGTTAGCTTAACACAGTTTCTTACAAACATTATATGGACATTGTGGTCAGTAACCATAAACTACTTTTGTTTATTTATTTATTTACATATTTACATCTGACAATGTTGTTCATACAAAATGGCATGCCTCTCCCTTTAGTCGTCGGTTGGTGAATGGACCCTGAATTTCACCAACACTATGTGAATGGTTGTGTATTCTGTTTTTGTTCAGTTGTTTACTTTCACTGTACCACTACTAGTAGTATAGGAGCAAAATGAGCATGTGATTTTCCTACACATTTCATTATCATACTCATAGCAATAAAATATATTTTTAAACTGTGGAAGTATATCTAACTGGTGTTTAAAGTTATTTATGCTTGGTGCATTATTAAGTGAAATAGCTAGATTAGTCCAGTTAGTAACAACTCTGCTAGAAAACAAAAACTTCCTATTTTAGTATTGGAATGCTGAATAAATACTTTTCCTTCCAACATTCATGTAAAGAAAAAACAAACATCAGAACTGATAATTAATTTGAATTAACCAACGTGATTCTGAATCAACAATGGAAAGAAACAAAGTAGAATTAGATCTAGAACAGTGCTGTCAGTAGAAGAGGGATGGAGACGCAGCATGCCATGAAAGTGGCACTAGCTTCATTGGACTCTCCACAGAAAAAGGGAAGAAAAAATGTTGAATTTTCACTGACACTAGCATCCATGGTTTTCTCATAATAATGGCACAAATACATAAGCACTCAAAGTAAATAATTAACAAACGAAAAATCAACTAAAGCACAGCAACTTACCAGCGGCTCTTTTCAATTCAAGATGGCGACTTGTGCACACTTGTTTTCAAAAACTAGTTCCCTCTCTCTCCTTAGTGTGTGATTTCACGTCTACTTTTTACAGCACAAATGCTGCCGTGATACACACACGTGTGTTAAGGTCGTGTGTGACCATCAATGAATTCGTATGCTGCCTAAACCAATCACAGCTCGGATTATAATTTATGCATATTTTAGAGGTTAGGGAGTTCAAAAATCGCAATTGTGCATTATGCGGTCGGCAGCATAAAGAGCGAGGCAGCATAACGTGAGTGTGTAACCATACGATTGGCAGCCTAACGGAGTGTAACGACCGCAATTCGTACACATTTGTGTATGAAGACGTGATGACGTCACTGCGTAATTTTTCGAATAGTTTGTGAACTGTTGTTAGAGCAGAGACTATACATCAGCCTTAGTGACAGGACGTGGGTGCTCTAGAAAGACCTGATTCTTTAGGAATTACTTTTGCTGTATAAAGAATACAGGTATTTATTGTTATTATTATTATTAGTGGTATTTATAATGAACTGCTAAGCTATCTTTACGAAAAGGGAAAATATTGCTTTTTGTAAATTAGTACGTTTAGGGTACAGAAGAACCCATGTTTGAAAACAAAGTTCGATAACTCGTGTCAATATTTATTTGATCATGTGTATACATGTATGTGTGACTCAGTTTGTAATTATGATGCCATTTTTATATTCATTCATATGTGATATGGGGCTGAAATAGGAACGTATTTCAGTTGTGTAATTTGTATATCTATTGATGAATGAATGGGTATAAATATGTTATAAAATGGAGGTGAGCTGTGTTTGTAATAATTGGCTCATAGTCCATTGTGTGTAGCCTATGCAATGTGTGTAAAGTGGCTATACTAGGTATTGTCACAGGAATGGTGACAGTAGTGATTGTAGTGTTGTGGTGGCGTGTAGAGACATTCTACAAAGGGAAATGATCCTTGCTCAATGTGAGCTATAAAGACATACAGTCTCTTTAAGGATAAGAGCAAAAATTTACGATTGTGTACATGTTGTATACAGCGGAGCGGTTACGGAGCAAAGGACCCCTGATGTGCGGCGGATGGATTTGGTCCCCATGACATCACTGGCTTGACCTGATGTGGACACCATCATCGCCGTAGCTCTCCTTCGGATACCATCACTGGTGCAGAATTGCAACAACGGTGCCGAAGTGAATTTCCGGATCAACGCCACGAAGACAACTGCAGCGTCTTCAGTGTGTGGCTGTGACCCCAGCGTCGGCTGTGAATACCGCGCCGGGAGTGTTTGATCCGCGAAACACGGTCAGTAGGCCTAAATAAAAACTGTGACATTTTCTGTGCTTCGGTGCTAATGAAAAAGAGAAGAGTCGAGTGACGTCCTTAGAAAGGACAACGACTTCTGCTAGCGTTGAACTCTGAACGTAACTATGTGCACCTATCAACTTAACTGAAAAAGTACTACATTAACTATGTGTACTTATTTATCAGCTGTGTGATTTATTTATATGCTGGACATAGTTGTATGGTTTAATGTATCTGTGAATTTAGTGTATGTGAAGATGGTTTAATGTATATGTGAATAATTGAATGAGAATAGTGTAACAGAGGGCAAAGAGAAACAATTGTGTAGACTTTGTCCTTGTCTGAAAGCATGTGTGTGGTGAAGGATGAGAAGTTAAAGTAAACAGAGATAGAACACACTCCTTTATACTGAGCGTCAGACAGCCACACCCACACACTCATTCAATACACCATAAGTAGTTATACAAGTATATTTATTTAGATTATAATACACAAAAACCCTCCGTTACATTTGGTGACCCTAGACTGTCTCTGTGTTAGCATTAAGTCATACATATTTATATTTATTGAGGGCACCACTAGTTATTATATTTATATACAGTTAGACTAGTGGGCTTATTTCCCTTGAAATTCTTGATTATATTGTGTATGACTGTGATGTTTTGTTTTGTGTGACAATGCCGTCTCCGGTGTAACGGCTGTGCCTGTGTATAGTTTCTTGGCACTAAGGGTTTAATTCTTTTTCTGTCTGTGGGTTGCTATTTTCTTCTTCAGCTCTGTTCTTCTATTAGTGGGATTGTTTGTTTTTGTTAGTTCTTTGCTGTGTAGGGTTCTGTCCTTTCATGCGTGTGTTTGGATGTATGATCTCTTTGCCCTCATTTTAAGTAGGTTATAGTCTTAGGATTTCAGCCCCATTTAATTTAATTTATTTTATTTATTCATTGTGTTTGATTTACATTGATTTTGATGCTATAATATTTGGTATTGATGTATGTAGTTATACTGGGTTGTCCTTGTTAAATTGTTTCCCTTGATTTAGCTTGGTTGTTGTTAAATTGTTTCCCTTGATTTAGTTTAGTTGTTGATACATTGGTTCTATTGGTTCATGTTGGATTGTTAGTGCTGATAGTTTGTGATTTTGTTTTTGGTTTAGTGATTCTGTTTGACTTTGAATATTAATTGGATATAGAATAGTATAGTAGTTAGTGTGACATTTATTGATTTTATTCTTTATAAAATTAGTCTTGATAAGACTTTGTTAATTTGTTGAGTTTATTTTCCTTTGGCCGTTAACTTGGTATTATAGTATTATTGAGTTCTAGGCTTAGTGTGTTGAGAGTTAATTGTTTTTTTTTCTCATTTCATAATTCTTTATTTAATAACTTTGTCTAAATAATATTTCTTTTGTGGGCATTGTATATATTTTTTATTAGGGTAGTTTTTTAAAAACTTGTTCATATAAATTATTCTCTGGGACAAGGGAGGTAACAATTTGATTGTGAGTTTGAGTGTTTGATATATTTTATTTGACTTAGAAATTTATTTAATTTTTTTTTAATTTCCTATTGACATTAATATAAACTTTAAATACTTGTGAATAGATTCATTACTGTGATTATGCATAATAATATTATCATACTTTAAAACTAAAAGACTGTTTGAACAAATATTTGGATACAAACTTAACTTAGTAATTTAATCTTTCACTGTATATTCATTGTGCTTATTATCAACTTCAGTTGAAGTTCTTCAACATATGTTGTGAATATATTGACTTACTGTATTCAATTTGATATTTAAGAAATTTTGTCATTGCTTCAGAACTTGTAAAACATATTGGGATAATATAATATATAATTTGCTTTGCATACATTAAGACTTGACTGCTTTCATTATAACTTGAATTGTGCATTGTACTGTAAATCTGCTTGTGAAAAAACTTAATTGTTTTCATAAGATCCGTAGAACAATTTATAGTTGTTTTGATTGATTGCATTTTGCCATTACTATTTGGACACTTTGATATTTTATTGATTTACTGGTTGAACACTTTGATACTTTTATAGTAAATTTTTTTGTTGGTTGTTGATCTACATTGTACTTAGCCATGTCTGATGATTATGATCAGTTGTTCCAATCTTTTTTGCTCAAGCTACAACTTTGGGTATTCCTGATAAAGAACGTGGGAAATATGTACAGGAATGTTTTGATCGTATTGAAAGACAAAAAGTGAGAGATGAAAAAAAATTAGAAGAAGAAACGAAACAGAAAGCATTGGAGATTGAATTAGCGAAAAAACAAGCAGATGTTGAGTTAGAAAAAGAGAGAGAGAGAAAACTAAACAAAAGGAATTTGAGTTCCGTTCTGAACATAGACCTGAGGAACAAGATGTTGGTAATGGAAACAGAGGTAGAGATAGTACTTCTTTTGGTGCTAGACCTGTTTACCCCAAGTTGCCTCTTTTCAAAGAAAGACAAGATGACATAGATTCATACCTTTTTCGTTTTGAGACTCATGCTACAGCCCTTGGCTGGGATAGAAGCAAATGGGTTACATTTCTTTCAGCTTTGTTAGAAGGTAATGCACTGAACTTATACCACAGTCTTGCTGCAAATGGTCAGGTTGATTATCCAACATTGAAAGACAATTTGCTTAAGAAGTTCCAGTGTACTGCTGAAGGTTTTCGCAAGAAATTCCGTGAAGTCCGACCAGACTCAAACGAACCTTTCCAAACATTTGGTATTGAACTGAACAGATTGTTTGATAGGTGGATAGCTTTGTCAGGTGTTAAAAGAAACATGCAAGGAATAATGAATCTTGTTTTAGGTGAGCAGTTTCTAGAATGTGTGTCACAAGATCTCGCTACTTTCATTCGCGAGCGTGGACTTGTCACATTGGATGATATGGTTAAAACTGCTGAAAGTTATCGTCTTGCTCGTCCCGGAAAGAACTTAGCACGCAAATCGGCTGCTACAATTTTCGGTTCAGTAGGATCAGTTGATGTAGCTGAGGAATCGCAAGCTGCTGCTGGCTCTGCAGATTCTCGCGGTGGTTACTCAAACTATCGAGGTCGTGGCTATTGGAGAAATCGTGGTGGTTTTCAAAAGAAAGACCCAACATACACAGATTCGAACCAAAAGGGTCGAAGGTCGTTTTGATCAAACTCGGGGATCTTATAGACGTGGACGTGGAGGTGGTTCATTTTACACCAATTTTGATAATTGCCCTCTTTGTGATGGTAAAGGTCATGGTCCTAAGCAATGTCCCCTTCGAAATAGTCAAAATCCTTGCCCTGTTTGCAACATTGGTGGTCATACTAGAAAAGCTTGTCCCTTTGTTGTAATGAAAGCCACAGCTTCAGATGATAAGACAAATAAATCAAGCTCAGGTTGTGCAGTTGTCCCTGTAGACTCTGAAGTTGTTTGTTCTGTTTTTGATCAGACACCTGGTCACTTGCATTTAGAAGTTGGTTCTGTAAATTCTACTGCTTGCTCAGTTCTGCGAGACACAGGTGCTACCATTTGTGGTGTTCGAAAACGTTTGGTTTCTGATGAGCAGTATGTACCAGGTTCTGTTCGTTGTAAAACTTTTGGTGGAGAGATCAACATTTATCAGCAGGCTAAAGTTGTTGTTTCTTGCCCATATTTTGTTGGTGAGTTGGTTTGTTGTGTTCTTGAGGATCCAGTTGCTGACTTGATTGTAGGAAATATTCCAGGTTTGATTGTTCAGCAGACCCAAGATACCAAGGTTGCTGCTGCTGCTGATGTTCCTGTTGCTGCTGTCACTACTCGTGCTCAGGCTAGGAAGCAGGATCTCCCGCACAAACCTCTTGTCACTGTTTGCGATGACTTGAAGGTCACTCGTGCTGAACTCATTCAATTGCAGAAAGATGATGCTACTTTACAAGGTTGTTTTAAGTTAGCTGATTCAGGTGAAGAAAAGGTTGTTGGTTCTGCTACTTATACTTTCTATTTTAAAGATGATATTTTGTACAGAAGGTATCAGAAATCCAAGGATATTTTGCATCAGGTTGTCGTTCCTGAAAAACTTCGCACTTCAGTCATGATTGCTGCGCATGATCAACTTTTGGCTGGTCATTGTGGAGTTCGTAGAACTTTGACTAGGATTCTGTCCCAATTCTATTCTTTTGGCCTGGTGTTTCTGCTGATGTGAGTGCTTATGTTCACACTTGTGACATTTGCCAGAAGACAATTTCAAAAGGAAAAGTTCCCCCTGTTCCTTTGGCGACTATGCCTCTTATCTCGACTCCATTCGAGAGGGTTGCTATTGATCTAGTTGGGCCTTTGTCTCCTCCATCTGTTGAAGGTCACAGATATATTCTGACTTTGATTGACTTGGCTACTAGGTTTCCCGAAGCTGTTCCTATGAAAGACATTTCTTCTGTTGCTGTTGCTGAAGCTTTGATGAGTATTTTTTCAAGGTTAGGTTTTCCCAAGGAAATTCTTTCAGATCAAGGTTCTCAGTTCAACTCAGATTTGATGAAGCAGTTTCATGCTTTGTGTGGTACTCAAGCCATACGTACTTCGCCCTACCATCCTCAAGCAAATGGTACTGTTGAACGGTTTCATGGCACTCTGAAATCTATGCTTCGAAAGGTTGTTCATTCTCAACCTACGCTATCTTCCTGCATTGCTCTTCGCATGTAGAGAATTGCCGTCAGAAAGTGCAGGTTTCAGTCCTTTTGATCGGATGTGTGGTCGTAAACCGAAAGCTTCCATATTTCCAATTTTGCTTCCAGATGTCGAGGTTGTGGAACCTCAGTGTTGTGTTTCTGGTGTGGATGTTTCTACAGATAGGCATACTGTCCCTACAGTAGGTATTGGCGTTATCCAGGATGATGGTTCATGTCCTTACAATAGTTCAGATGCACTCTTGAACCACTTCCAGGTACACAGAATGTGTTCGCGGATCTGTTGTCACGCGCTGATCGTGATCAATCGGTTCCATAGATCAAGGTTTCGTGGTCGTTGCTGTGTTTTGACATTATCCTCAGAACTTGTAAAAAATAACCTCGGTCGGTTCTTTTTTTCTTTGGGAGGGGGGTAGTGTAACGACCGCAGTTCGTACACATTTGTGTATGAAGACGTGATGACGTCACTGCGTAATTTTTCGAATAGTTTGTGAACTGTTGTTAGAGCAGAGACTATACATCAGCCTTAGTGACAGGACGTGGGTGCTCTAGAAAGACCTGATTCTTTAGGAATTACTTTTGCTGTATAAAGAATACAGGTATTTATTGTTATTATTATTATTAGTGGTATTTATAATGAACTGCTAAGCTATCTTTACGAAAAGGAAAATATTGCTTTTTGTAAATTAGTACGTTTAGGGTACAGAAGAACCCATGTTTGAAAACAAAGTTCGATAACTCGTGTCAATATTTATTTGATCATGTGTATACATGTATGTGTGACTCAGTTTGTAATTATGATGCCATTTTTATATTCAT
>CM072512.1:104507656-105025156 GCA_036898135.1 Oncomelania hupensis | reverse complement strand
AATAAACAAGGCGATAAAGACACAATATTTGAATTTTAAGTGTCCATTTGTTAATACCTTTTGAACTGACTTTGAAACCAATCTTAACTCAAGTGTCACAATGCTGTTGCTTTTCACTTCAGCGAGCATCTAGTCCTTTTTGATTGCGATAGAAACTGGAGACTATTGACGTTCTTGATCCGCTGACTTCATTGGCAAACTCATACATTCACAATTGCAAAATGAATGTCGGTTATTTTATTTTTAATATTTAAATCCCTTATTTAGTTTTTGAATTACAAGCACATCATTTTTAGCGGGTAGAACCAATTTCTTTCGAGCTTCAAGCTGGGCTATAGTCTGTGTTTGATGATAGCCTGGGCTGGGAGGTTGAACTTGAATCTCAACAGAGTGGGATACGTGGCTAAATAAGATGGCACCTCTCTTTTTTTTTTCTCTCTCTATCTCCTTAATTTCTAATACCCAATCTGCATATAAAAATACATCAGAATATTTACAAAATAAAAGCGCGTACATTCCTTACTAGAGATAACTATTAAATGGGAAAGTACTAAAATACATGTATTGATAGCTTAAAGTACTTAATTAGGTATGGGTTATCTTCCTTGTTTTATTCTTGGTGCTGCTTTTAGAGGTGCCAACCCCCTAATCTTCTTGTCAGTATTTCCGGACCCGTTTGTCAGTATTTTGTAACACTTGTCAGTATTTTTTTTTTCTCACAAAACCCAGCCTATGACACTATTAAGTAACGCCAGGCTTCCCTCTGAAACAGCCGGCTATTTTCAGTCCTCTAAAATCACGATGAAAATCAGCTTGTTGAACACCACACTTGTTTTACTCTAAAATCACCATGAAAATCAGCTTGCTGAACACAGCGACATTCAGTGAGTGCAGGAGTACTATTATGAGACCAGAAACGGGTACAGAAGCACCACTGGCAAAGATAAACGATCGGCAACTTCTCCTCAGTATTTTTATAAAAGCTACCGTATTTCCGTATTTAATTCACTTCGCCGGAATTAAATACGATCAATCCGTACTGGTTGGCACCTACTATTGTAAATTCAAGAACTTTTCTAATAATCTTCAATAATAGTGTGTGTGATGTAGAGTTTGTTCCTTCCTCTTGTGATGCAGAAAAATGAAACTTTGTGCTTGAACATACATATATTTATTTATATGTATGAATTTGGAATTTTAAAAGTTTGATTTTTTTATTTAAAAAAAAAAACCGTGAACACACATATTTATGCAAATAAACAATCTTTTGGATCGTTCGTTCGTTCCCTAATTGTCTGTCTGTCTCTCTCTCTCTCTCTCTCTCTCTCTCTCTCTCTCTCTCTCTCTCTCTCTCTCTCTCTCTCTCTCTCTCTCACACACACACACGCATTTTTGTAAAAACGACATTGTGATGACTGTTGTGAAAATACCAGGGATTATTTTGACACACTTTTCATTTTCGTGACATTATTTTGACATTTTCAAATTTTTGAACCTATCCCTAACCCTAACCCTAACCCTAACCCAAACCCTAACCCTAACCCTTAACCTAACCCTATGCCTAAAACAGCTCTAACTCAGCAGGGAACTATTTTGACGTCAAAATAGGGCGCCCTTCCAAAAAAGTCAAAAGAAACCATGTGGAGTTCCATGAGTGTGTCACTGTAACGTCGTTTCTACATGCCCACACACACACACACACACACACACACACACACACACACACACACACACACACACACACTCATACACACCCCCACACCCACCATTCATTTGTGTTTTGCTTGAACACAAACACAACACACGCGCACACACACACATACACACACACGCACACACGCACAAATCTTTGATTCAATTCACAATAGTACACGCAAATGAACGAGGTCTCCACGAACTGACGATCAGAATTAATTTATTAATGTCGATTTCAACTATTACTGAAACGAACCAACTGACCCTCTATAGATATCACTGTCGTTACTGAGATAGTGGACAGAGATAATGCACATGTTCTCCCCGTGTCCGCAAGTGGTCGCCGTAGGTGAGGGGTGGCACGTCAAGCCACTACAAACGGTGCACATTGCTGGACAGAGAGAAACAGAATATAAAGTGGGTCTGAATCTTTGATCAGAATGATTTGAAAGTTTTACCCTGAAAAGGCCTAGAAAATAAAGGCAACGTTTTTGATGAAGTTTTTATACATATTTTATTTTGTTAATTTTTTTGGGAAGAGAGTAGATACAACCCAACATTTTAGAAGACCTTGTTTGGTTTTGGTTTCCTTCTCTTCTGCGAAAAATAATAACCGCTTACCCACTCAGATAATATGTAATTCACTGTAAGAGCTTGCTAACTGCTTATTATTTGTTTTTGTGTGTCTCATACAGGTATGTGCGAAATTGTAATCTAAACTTTTTTTGTGTGTTTTTTTTTACCCCGACCGTCCTAAAATATAGGTAACTAAAACAAAACAAAAAGACAAGTTACCTCCCGTTTCCGAAGATGGTCTATTTGCCCCTCTTGTTATACTTCATAGTGGTAGATATTGAGAGTGTGCGTGTACCCTATCCTATCCTATCCTGTCCCGTAACCCGGAGGTCGTAAGGGCACCACAGATGATCGTTTAACCAGCATACTCCATCTTTCTCTGTCCTCAGCAGCCCTGATGGCTTCGCTCAGTGTCAGACCAGTCCATTCTCGAATGTTGTCCTCCCACCTCTTTTTCGGTCTCCCTCTTCTTCTACCTCCTTGCACTGTGCCTTGCAGAATAGTCTTTCCAAGGCCTGATGATCTGGTGACGTGGCCATACCATCGGAGTTTCCGTTTCTTCACCACTGTGAGCAGGTCATCGTGTTGTCCAATGGCTTGTGTGATGGTCTGTCGGACTTCGTCGTTGGTGATGTGTTGGTTATAGGAAATGCCCAGAAGTCTTCTGTAGCACCTCCTCTCCATGCTTTGTATTATTCGTTGGAGATCTGCTGTGAGGGTCCATGCTTCGCAAGCATATAGGAAGATGGAGATGACAAGGAAGCGCAGCAGTCTTACTTTGGAATGTAGACTGATGGTCCTGTCTTTCCAAATGGGCTTCAACCTTGTTAGGGCAGCAGTTGTTTGTGCGATCCTAGAGAGGACTTCCTGTCAGGACCCATTGTCTGATACAATGACTCCTAAATATTTGAAGCTATGCACTGTGTTGAGGGATTGGCCTTGGACTTTGATGTCCCTGTTGATGCCATTGGTGTTGTTGGTCATCATTTTGGTCTTCTCTGCACTTATTTCCATTCCATAAGCTCTGGAGGTGGTGTCAAGCCTCTGTACCAGCTGTTCAAGTTCTTGTTCCTCTCCAGCCAATCCATCAATGTCATCCGCAAAACGAAGATTGGAGATTGCTCTACCCCCTATGCTGACTGTGCCTTCATGATTTGCAAGAGCATCTGACATGATGCGCTCTAGGAAGATATTGAAGAGTGTTGGAGAGAGTATGCATCCTTGACGCACTGATTGTTGTTCTGAACCAGTTCCCGATGGCGCTGTTGTGGAGGACTGCACTGGTAGCCTTGTCATACAGGCTTTTGATGACTTCAATAATTTTAGGGCTGATGTTGTACACTTTCATTGTTGCCCATGTACATGTACAGGTACTTAGATACAGCCATCTTAGTCTACAGTATTATGCCACTATATGCGTATGCTAGCTCACTGTCACACGAATAGTAGGTCATCCTACACAGCGCCTGTGCTACCATACCACAATGGTGTTACAGCACTCGGGTGTTTCCGAGCTGATTTCAGTCAAAATTCGGGCAAAGCCGGAGAGAAGGTGCAAATATGTTTTCACACGCTTTTCGGCGCGCTATGGGACCTATAAAACTCTTATTGTGATATATCTCGAGTAAGCATTTGCAAAAATGTCCTCACACTCACTTTAAAGTGATTTTAAAGAAAAGGGAGGTAGCCTACATCGTGGTCCACTTCTAAGGTAGACAGCGAAGTTAGGGGTGATGAGGTTTATTCACCATTATAAATAGGCTTCTGCTTTGCCGTTTGCATCCATAGGCCGTACTTCGCTAAAAGTCGATACATCTGCGTATACGAGCCTAGTTATTATACTTAAATTGCAAATCACCTCTATTACATAGGTGACATGTCTTCCGGCAAACGTTGGCGAGTGTGGGCTCCTCGCAGAGATCGGGTCCAAAATCAAACAGACAGTTTTCTTCGTAGAGATCTGTGCAGTTGGATGCTGAAAAGAGAAGCAAGGAAGAAACAAAATCCGTTCATATACTTAGGAATAAATAATGTAGGCTTACTCGTAGGCATCAGTTCATAGTTAGGGGCGAAATAACCCGGATCGCGAATATCTCACGAAAACAGATGTTCAGAAGCCGTTGATGACTTGCAGTGAAGAGAAAGATTTGGAAGTAACATTTGATAGGACCCTTCACTTTGACATCCATATAAACAATTGTGTTAATGAACCTAATACAATTATTTGTTGTATAAAGAGAACATTTAACTTTTTAGATAAGGATACCTTTTGTAAGTCATATAAGGCATTGGTACGCCCTCATTTAGAATACGTTAATGTTATTTGAGGTTCTACGCTCAAAAGACAGGCAACAATGATGTATTAATATCTGGTTTGTTTGTTAAATAAAATGTATGTTAAAAAAAAAAAAAAACAATGATAGAAAATGTACAAAGGCGTGCTACAAAGATATTGAGAGAATGTCGTTCTCTGTAATATTCTCACAGACTGAATTACCTTAACTTACACTCCCTTTATGGTCGAAGAATAAGAGGTGATCTTATACAGGCGTAAAATGTAAAAAAAATAAAATTGATGACCTGGATTGGTCTGAGTAATTCTTAACACCGCACTTTGGTAAAATAGGAATTCAGAAGGTAATGTTTTTGAACAGCACTGTAACCCTTATTTGAGAAAATTCTTCATTAACAGAGTTTCTTCACATTGGAATGTTCCACCACTAACAATAAAAATAGCTCAGAGCATAAATAGTTTTAACGAGAAAGGTAAAGCTCATATGACTCATATGCTTCTTATCCTATCCTATCCCAAAACTTAAAGGTCGTTGGGGCACCACAGATGATCGTTTAACCAGCGTACTCCATCTTTTTCTGTCCTCAGCAACCCTCGTGGCTTCATTCAGTGTCAAGCCAGTCCATTCTCGATGATGATGATGATGATGATGATGATGATGATGATGATGATGATGATGATGATGATGATGATGATGATGATGATGAAGACAGACTAGAACAAAATCTTTTATTTTTTTTATTGCAGGAAAGCGCTCTTTATCTTTCCGATCTCTAACAACAACAAATAAATACAACTGGGAAACATTGCCAATTCCTCTCTGTAAAAAAACAAGTCTTAACACTTTCAAATCAGTTCTTAAGACGCATCTTTTCCTTCACCACTGTCCCCAGTTCCAACTTCTCCCTCATTGCCCAAGCGTGTATGTCGGTTACAGATCGCCGCGCTTGGCGTCTGATTTAGGAATGAGGCGTGTAAAGCATCCATTATTATTATTATTTTATTTATTTATTTATTTATTCATTTATTTTTATGTTAGCACTCACCATCTCTAGACGCAGCAGAGGAAAATGCGATGATGGAGAATACTATCAGAAGAACTCCAGCTGCCAAACAAACAATTTTTAGTACTGAATTCTATAGATAATCTCTGCAAACACAAAACGAAAACGATAAAATACAGGTCGAGTTTGGATAACAACCAGACTTGAACTGTTGCATAATTAACAGAAACTATTTGAATGACTGGGTGAATTAGACAGCGTTTACTGCAAACAATCAAGATCGACTACAACTAGTAAATAGAGAGATTGGAGGAGAGGTGACGGGGGTGCGGGGAAGAGAGAGAGAGAGAGAGAGAGAGAGAGAGAGAGAGAGAGAGAGAGAGAGAGAGAGAGAGAGAGAGAGAGAGAGAGAGAGAGAGAGAGAAAGAGAGAGTACTTACTGTGGAGCATTTTTGAATGGCAAGATGGCGCACGAACAAAAAGTATGTGTAATCCCCACTGCAACTCAAGCCCTGATTTCTTACTGAGGACAAAATCAATGCACAATATAGGTCACATCGCGATTTTATAAAACTTGAAGCGCAACATATGGCATTGTTTGAAAAGAATGTACTAGGCTATATACATTGCTAAGATCCATAGACACGGAATATCATGAACTTAGCTGACCTCACAGACTCGTGGTAGCAGTTTCATGGTCTTATCGTTTTGAGCAAGCGCCTCATCCTCACCAGGCGCATACTTATAGCAACAGAACAAACAGTACAGAAAGAACCATTTCGATGGATTTGGGATCTGAGTGTGTTAAACCTAATCCTAATCCTACCCGTAAATCTCTCTAGTCCTAATCCTAACTAGAAACCTAACCAAAACACTCTGTGATCACGCTTCTTGTTGAAAAATGTTAGTGCGCTTAATACATTTCCATTCATTCAACCGTTCGTTCATTCATCCATTCTTTCACTCAGCTATGAAGACGTGCTTTTTGTTTCTCTGGGATGCTGATTTACAAAGAGAAGCCAGGGGCGGATCAAGGGGTAAGGTTGTGGAGAGAGGTTGGGGGGAGGGAGGGAGGAAGGGATTCCAAATTCCAAATCGCCCACTCCCACCCCCATCCCCTCCTCCGCCCCTTCTGACGCTGAAGATAATGTAACTTTATGAGGTGCATTGTAAGCCTCTCCTGGAAGATAATATGGTTAATCATTAGAGTAAATCTTTTTTTTTTATGTTATAGTATTTCTTTTTTTTTCCTTTTTTTAATTTGGGGGAAGTGTCGGGGGACGAAGGGTTAGAGGGTAGGGGGGGGGGGGTGTCCGGAACACCCCCCAACCAGATCCGTCCCTGGAAGCAAATCGAACAAAAGCTTATATTAAAATTAGTAAGACAAAATATAGGCTACTTTTAGCTCCCCAGAAGTATGTTTGGCCAACCGTACTACATCACTGCATCTCATTGTTATGTTTTGTGTAGGATGCTTTTAGTCTACGGCACATTTGTCATACTCAAGGCCCGCGTACAATTATATCAGGCCCGAGTGGTTTTGACCGGCGTACAAGTATATTGGGTCTGAGAGAGAATTTTATGCAAAAATATTTTTTTAATGGCCAAGCAATATAAAGTGCAAATCAAGAGTTTTCTCGCTTCGATCAGAATAAGTGAAAATAAAAGTTGTGAAGTAAGGGAATGTTCGTTACAGTAACCTTGAATGTTATTGAATGTTATCCTTACGGTGATTTGAGTTTTGCCCGCTGAGTGATTGAGTTTGACACCCCTGGACTCTACGGCATTGATTTCCTTACAGCGAAACTATTATTACTAGTTTATGTATATGATTGTGGTGTAGGTCTATACTCTTCTTACTTTTCTATAATTGTAGCGAAGCGATTATTACTAGTTGGTGTTTATGATTTTAGCGTAGTCCTATATCCTTACTTTTCTCTTATTTATTTTATTATTTATTTTTGAGGATTTTTATAGCGCACTTATCTCGCCGTACTTGACTAGACTCTAGGCGCTGGCCGATACAGGATCTAACTCAAACCGCCCGAGACGCAGCCTTTGGGCGCATGGTCTGACGCCCGGACAACTGAGCACCATCCTGGCCAGCCAGGGATGGGGGAGAAGGATCAAGTGCATGCTGGGCGTGTTCTTGTTACCGGCACTCACCCGTCTAGATCTTTAAAGTCCGTTATGATGGAATGTATGCGACACACAGACTAGACCTCGGTTTATACTCTCATCCGAAGGAGTAGGAAACGGGAGTAAAGTGTCTTTCCCAGGGACACAACACAATGGCCCGGACAGGGCTCGAACCCGGGACCTTCAGATTCGCAAGCCAAAGCACTACCATTAGACCACCATGCCTCTCTATTAATGTAGGCCTACATTATTATCAACCACAAAGGGGGGAATTACAGTATGAAATAAATTAATTTAAATCAACACACGTTAAATGGAACAAAAAACCAACATACCTAATCAAGTCCGCGAGTATAGGTAGGCCTATGCCACTTCAACTAAATATAATAGTAAACAGATTGTTGTTGACGAAATGAGGGGAATGCCTCTGCTCTGTTAATAGCTCCACAGGTCATGGACTCTCACTGTCCTCAGTTTCTTTGTGCTACATAGACAGTAGATCTATTGACTTGTCAGTTACAGTCTACGTTCGCGTTAGCCTTTTTTAAATGGCAGTTCGTTACCGCTATACTAGACTATCAATATTGAAAGAAATTGCAAGCTTTTTACAAGAAAGTTTTTTTGTGGTACTAATTTAAACTATTTCATGTTAATGATACCGCCGCTATCAGTGATGATTGCGTCATCACCATGGCGAATCCAGGCAACTGAAAAAGAATCGGTCAGCTGAAAACATCGCAATTTTTACAACAGCAAAAGTAAATGTCTTCTGAGACTTCAAGGTCTCAGAATTGATTTATTGGTTGATTGATTGATTGTTGCTTTAGGTCCAGCGGACTCCTCCGAGCCAAATCAGGACCGGACAACCCCCGATCCGCATAAAAGATCTGCTGAAACAACCCTAGTGGGAAAATTGAATGCCCTCCACCGGCCAGTCACTTTACAATAAAGACATCCCACGCAGGGGACGGCTGAGGCTTTACCCCAACTACTCGAACCCCCGGTTACAAAAACAAAATAGAATACAAACATCATTATAAATTATCAACAAAACATATACATATAAAATGCCTATATTGCTAAATAATAACATCATAGGAAGCCCTAGTGACCACCCGGCAGAAAGCGTCCAACACTCCCAAGCTGATCCAACAGACCTCATACACAAACAAGGAGTCTTGTCCAGAAAGAGTTTTCAAGAAAAAAGGTAGGTCATTGATCTAGCGAAGAAGAAGATAGTATAGCAGAGTGATAGGACAGAGCAGGAATGGGAAAGAGTAAATGAGGAAGACAGCGACAGTGGGAATTTAAAGCACTAAATTTCCAGAAAGTGGGGATACTATTTATACTGAAACCCCCGGCACCCCAACTTAAGGTCTCAGAAGTGGAAGGCAAGCCCATGATCGACCAGGAGCAGGAGAAGGCCAGAAAGATGGTGTGGGATTCGTACGCCAAACAAGACATTGAGAGACTGGAAAGAACACAAACCACAGGCTGTCCGCTTCATTACGCCACACTACAAGTCAACAGAAGCAGGTTGTGTCACCAAGATGCTGCAAGACCTCCAGTTGCCAACCTTAGTGAACCGTCGAAGACATCTCAGACTCGCCATGCTGCATAAGATAGCCGACGGTGCCGTTCCAGTCCTACCACCGGAAAATGTCCTCACCCTGGCCGAACAAGGAAGACGCTGAGTCAAACCGACCTCTTATCATGGCTTCCAATGTCAAAGCATTCTCGTAAGACAAAGCATCAACAATAGCCACGGTTTCCAAATCCCAGCCACTAAAACAGAACAGTACAAGAACTCTTTTTTCATACGAACTCCTTTGCAATGGAATCAGCTGCCAGAAGAGATGGTTTTTTATACAGTCTGCCAGCGCATTCTCATCAGCTGTCGGCAGGCTGCCAGCCTCTCCAACTCAGAAATAAAATACCACTCTTGTTTTTAACCTGTTTCTAAATACTATCCTATCATATCCTATCCTATCCCGTAACTCGGAGGTCGTAGGGGCACCACAGATGATCGTTTAACCAGCGAACTCCATCTTTCCCTGTCCTCAGCAACCCTGACTGTTTCGCTCAGTGTCAAACCGGTCCATTCTCGAATGTTGTCCTCCCACCTCTTTTTCGGTCTCCCTCTTCTTCTACCTCCTTGCACTGTGCCTTGTTTCTAAATACTGCACAGAAATCTTAAATTATAGCACAACGCTATGAACTCCCAAAGTCGTATTTATAGTCATTAATGGCTTCTTCGACTGACCCGTCGAACATCATCAAGACGGGAATCCAGCGCCAGAGCATGGCAGGGCGTCCTTGGTACAACAGCTGTAGGCGCAATGGACACGGGAGTCCAAACTGAAATGGTAGGGGGACATTGTAATGGAAACTAAGAGTTCAGATTCAACATCTAACTACCCTGATCTTGGAACTGAACAACAAAGTTGCTTACCTCGAAAAATTACTTCAAGAAAAAAGCAACAAAGAATGAAGCGGTGAAGAATGGTGTGAAAATCTGCGTCGGCATGCGGTTCTATGGTTTTATCATTATTATATGCTGAAGCGGTCAAATCAGCACCATCGATTTCTCCCTGTGCTGTATGTTTATTTTTCCACGCCGTCAAAATTGTCCAAAGATCTAAAAATTGACAACGGCAAAAAAATTAAAATTAAAATTAAAACAAAAAAGCAAGAAAATGACGTTAAACAATGACGCAGAATAGATAGTCAGAGACCCACGTGATCCTATTTGACTGGAAGGCAGAGCTGGAAGGTGAGCGTCACGAGCGATCCTTGCCTGACATCTTCATTTTGGCGGATTCAGAGAAGAAAGGCGTTCAGTCACAGCGCAGGAAGACCTCTACCACAAATGACACTGAAGACAACCTGCAGTCATGAGTCTGCCGCAGAGGAAATTAAAAATCACGTGGAAGGTATTTTAATTCATTGTGGCCTGAATTATTTGAAACAAAAATAATTTAAAGAAGCATGATATTTATAGCCAAAATTAAAACAGGTATTCCCAAGCAAAAATCATAGTCAGGTAGCACCGGTTGAAAATTCTGATCTAAAAAGTGATCTTTTCAAAGCCGCAAAAGAGCTGCATGGATTAGTGAAAGTATTCTTTGTCAGCCATAATTCTCTGTTCATTGGGAGTCTAAGAAGAGATATTGGCATTCATCCTAGTTTGAACTCTGATCTAAAAAGTGATGTTTTCAAAGCCGCAAAAGAGATGCATGGACTAGAGAATGTATCCTTGTCAACCTTGATTCTCTGTTCATTGGGAGTCTGAAGAGAGATATTGGCATTCATCCTAATTTGAGTGGCAGCGGTGTGAATGCAAGAAACATTGGCCAATATTTGTGAAATCTCTTTTGGTACTACCAAAGAAAACCGTCAAACCGTCGTCATTTTTCGCCCGTGGTGGCATAGCCGCTATCTTGTACTCTTTGAATATTAATCTAGGGCTCTAGGAGTGCGTGACTTTAGCTACATTGATGCCTGTATAAGTCGGTTTTGTCGAGCGACGTATACATTTTTTTCCATTTTCCGCCATAAGACGCTGTCTTTGTTTGTTCGTTTATTTTCCCTGACTTTAGTTTATATAACAAAATTGTTATTCACGAAAAGTAATATATGAAAGACTGTTGTAGAATTCTACAATAGAATTGTTAATGGAATCTTTAACTTCAAATTCACATTATTTTCATTTGAAAAAGTATTTGGCAAGCAATACTCTGCATAATTATGTTATCTTTATAATTATTAAATGTGAAAATACGACAAATACCTCATTTGAAGGTAATTATTATCCACCGTTTACAAAATACACGGGAAAGAATGTTAAGATGAGTGCTGCAGTATGTGTAAGAAATGATTTAAAATTACTATGCGTGCATCATTCTGCTGTTACGTCAGTCACATATAAACATTTTATATGTTTATTATCCTAAAGGTCCATCTGATGTGAACAGTGGCTGGATAAACAATATTGATAATAATGAAAAGTGGATTATAACTGGAGACTTCAACTGTCATTGTTCTATTTGGGTTTAACAGTGTGATCATATTACTAACATCACATTTGTTGAAAATATATAATGAATTCTGATATGATTATTGAATGATGGTCGACCTATAAGAATACCACTCTTATTATCAACAGATTTACGCAGTAGTCTTAAATCTTGTTTCGCTAGATTTGGCAAAGGATTGTGTCTCAATATGAATTGTTTTTTTTTAACAGGTCAATGGAAAAGGAGGTCACAGTGATCCCAATAGGCAACATTAGCTTATGAAGGCCTAGTTGTGCACACAAAGATCCGAGTGACACCCGACATCCCCAACCACACCATGTTCTCTGCTATGAGTAATACTAATACGTGATCATTGAAGATTTGGTCCTGCTTTGGCTCGGAAGAGTCCGCTGGACCTAAAGCAATAATCTTGTATTGTATTGCATTGAAGATTACAACATTATATTTATTTGGGCTTACTTCCATTCCATTCCATAAGCTCTGGAGGTGGTGTCAAGCCTCTGTACCAGCTGTTCAAGTTCTTGTTCCTCTCCAGCCAATCCATCAATGTCATCCGCAAAACGAAGATTGGGAATTGCTCTACCCCCTATGCTGACTGTGCCTTCGTGATTCGCAAGAAGGAAGATGTTGAAGAGTGTTAGAGAGAGTAGGCATCCTTGACGCACACCGATTGTTGTTCTGAACCAGTTCCCGATGACGCTGTTATGGAGGACTGCACTGGTAGCCTTGTCATACAGGCTTTTGATGACTTCAATAATTTTAGGGCTGATGTTGTACACTTTCATTGTTGCCCATAGAGCTGCATGCCAGACTCGGTCAAACGCCTTCTTGAAGTCTATGAACACATGATATAGATGTTGTTGGTGCTGTAGGTATTTGAACTATTTCTCACAGATTATTCTGAGGTTGAAAATCTGTTCAGTGGTACTTCGCCCTGCCATGAATCCTGCTTGTTCTTCAGCTATGATTTGTTCAGCTTGTGCTTGGAATGGAAATAAGTGCAGAGAAGACCAAAATGATGACCAACAACGTCAATGGCATCAACACGGACATCAAAGTCCAAGGCCAATCCCTCAACACAGTGCATAATTTCAAATATTTAGGAGCCATTGTATCAGACAATGGGTCCCGACAGGAAGTCCTCTCCAGGATCGCACAAACAACTGCTGCCCTGACAAGGTTGAAGCCCATTTGGAAAGACAGGACCATCAGTCTACATTCCAAAGTAAGACTGCTGCGCTCCCTTGTCATCTCCATCTTCCTATATGCTTGCGAAGCATGGACCTTCACAGCAGATCTCCAACGAAGATTACAAAGCATGGAGAGGAGGTGCTACAGAAGACTTCTGGGCATTTCCTATAACCAACACATCACCAACGACGAAGTCCGACAGACCATCACACAAGCCATTGGACAACACGATGACCTGCTCACAGTGGTGAAGAAACGGAAACTCCGATGGTATGGCCACGTCACCAGATCATTAGGCCTTGCAGAGACCATTCTGCAAGGCACGGTGCAAGGAGGTAGAAGAGGGAGATCGAAAAAGAGGTGGGAGGACAACATTCGAGAATGGACTGGTTACACATTGAGCGACGCCATCAGGGTTGCTGAGGACAGAGAAAGATGGAGTATGCTGGTTAAACGATCATCTGTGGTGCCCCTACGACCTCCGGGTTACGGGACAGGATAGGAGGATAGGATAGGATAGGTGCTTACTTATTTGTGTTGCCACTACATTACTCTGAATATATTGTCACTTATTATATACAACTCTTAACTTAACTTCATTTCTGGTACAGATAGATATATGCAGTCTCTAATACTTGGATTTTTCTTTTTAAAGGTCAGGAAGTGGATTGTCCAGGTTATAAACAAATAACGGATTTTTCCCCGACTCTGTTATCAGTTCCTATGCGCTGATTGGCTAAAAGCTGGTGCGTTTGTGCCTAAACCTATTTATTGCCACTTAACTGGCTTTTGCAGCGAAACCCACAGGCTTGGTTTCATGTGATCTGAAGTTGCACTTGACGTGTTTTGAACAGCACGGAGAAATCCCGTGAGTTAAATTTAGATACCGCAGAGGTAAAGAGGTGGGTCAGGATGTATTTCCGACATTAATGAATCTGGCTATTGCTGTGAGCAGACATAGCCTTAACTTGATTCTGCTGTCTTCACTAAAGTTTTAGACCTGTTAGTATTTTTGTTACAATTGACCTGGGAGACAGACTTTTGTTCAAGTTGCAGTAGGAAACATCATAGACTACTACTACAAAGCTGATTTTTAACCTAATTTTAACGAGTCACCAATACAAGTTTCTTTTATTTTGTGAATACTTCTGGTCCTGATCTGAGAGTGTTGGAATAATATATAATTCGATTGAAGCTGCCAGTGTACGCTACTAAAAATCTGTGATCCAAGATGACTCGATGGCGGGCTGTTTCGATACTGTTTATTCTTTGTGGACTAGGTAATGTTAGATATCGTGTGTCCTTGTCACAAAGAAAGGGGTTGGGGGAATGGAGGGTAAGCTCTTAATCTCTAGCGCTGTATTACCTCCTTTGTTAGGCTAATGATGCGATGACATTCAAGAGATTAAGGCTAGGGCTACTAATTAAATGAGAGACAGTCAAAGGGTAGACGAGAAAGATGGTATACTACACTAGTTGAGAAATTCGAAAACAAAGGCCAGTCTGGGTGGGTGCAATTTCTAACTAGGAAGTTTTATTAAATCGAATTGGGTCGTCTATATTAAGTAACGCTACGAGTGAGTCACGGGATAGCGTCTGTATCAGTAGGGAGTAGCTCGGAGATATTCTGGGTGGATGATTTCGGGGGTACTAGTGCTACTGTGGACTGATATCATCACAGGGCAAGAGTGTATCTGGATAGTCTCTGGCCAGATAATCATCGAGTGGTGATGCTCGTAGGTCAATAACTTAGCTGGTTATTGAAGGGCGGCGGTTTGTCCAAGATAGTCTGGGTGGCCTGATGACCAGGCTTGGCGTGGCGTGGGTTGGAATGCGGGTCAGTCGGTCACTATATGACGCAATGACCGAGGGTGCCAATCTTGGGAGGCACAGGCGTAGTTTCCAGCTTACGTTGCTAGCTGTCTATGGGGTGATGAAATTCGGTTGGAACGCTTCTCGTTGACTCCCTGGGTTGTCAGGGGCTTGCAGCGGGTCAGCGACTTAGAGATGATACAAGGCGGGGGTATGAGCCCTGCACAGGAGCCGTCTGTAACGCAATACAGACTCTGTATCAGCTGGGGATAGGTGTATCCTGGGTTCAGCGCCTGTTGGCGCGAGTTGCCCATTCAGATTTCAAATTGGTTGACCGGTCAAGGTTGAGCCGGTGCATACCAACAGTCTAACAATGCAACTAGGTTTGTGGGGCCATTGTGGAGCTTACTGGCAGCCGCTAATATATGATACCTTCGGCGCATTAAGATGGGGTAGTGGCAACAGGGGCAATTATTTATACATTGGGAGCATGGGGGAAAGCAAATGGAGTAGGTACAGGACAAAGGGGTTGTAGGCAAGGGTTGTACTGGGGGACTTTAATCTATATGGAGGGACAGCATGGCATGGGATATTTACACATGGGGCTAACATGGAGCATACAAGTATAAATTCAAACATGGCATGAGTCACATAAACAAGGCGGATAATATATACAAGGCAATAATACATGTCACAGCAACACATCAAGACAAAACTATAAACACGAACGTACATATCGACAGGACATACGAACGTGTGGGGCGAACGACGGGTGATGGGTCTGCTACATGACAAAGAGTAAGTTTCCTCTCTTACCTTGACTAAGACGGGGTGAAGCACACGAGTACTGCCGTAGCTCAGAGGTCGCCAGTCGATGGGGACGTGTCTTCGGACAAGTTGTTGTGGCTTCAAGGCTGGATGGCTTGCAACTGACACCGGGTCTGGTTGTGTGTCAGGCTTTAAGGCGATGCCCGAGGGGCGGGGCTTAAGCGAATGAGCCAGCGCGCGTCCTAGGGGCGACTGGATGTGTAGAAGGGGTAGCTGGATGGTTAGGAGGGATGAGTGGGTGCTGTCTGCCTCAGGGCTCGATTGTACGCCTCGTCACAGTCCTTATTGTAAGTAAGATTAATATATAATTATAGACCTATTGGTGATGGTGTAATTTGTTTTTGTTGTTGTTGGAGTAGTTGTTGCTCTTGGTGGTGGTGATGGGGAAAGAAGGGGGGGAAGGGGGGCGATGTTGGTATAGATCATGATCTTGATCATGAAAATGGTATTGATATTGTTGTTATCGGTAGGTATTGCTCAACTTGCTCTTCTTCTTGTTAATCTTCTTCTTCTTTGGCTGCTGCAATTCAGTTTGCCAGTTTTCAGGAAAATTCCTTTACTTGTGTAATATTATATAATTTGTATTACAAATGGCACTACCAAAATGATAGGATTTGCCACTATTAATTTTTATTAATTTTCATTAATTTTATGCATGATACAATTTCATGTCTGGACTTTGAAGCAATTATCTATTTCTTTTACTAAACACATACCCACACATACAGATACACGCAGAGCCATTTAATATACGCCTACAGGTCCACTCCACTCCGACGAACACAATCATAGTCTGAATATATTATCTTGAGGAATTAATGTTCACCCAATAATAATGATTTAAACTATTAGATGGGCTCAAATTTTCTGTTTTGTTTTTAAATGGAAGTTTTTGTTTTTCTTTTCAGCTCAATGTTGCTTGGCACAAGAAATTGGAACTTCATCATCGTTAGTACTTGTTTTTTCTTTATTTAGTTATTTATTTATAGATTTATGTATCCATCTATTTGTTAGTTAATTCTGAATCAAGCTGTGTGGTGACAAAGTTATGCAAGCCCATTTTTAATAAAACGATATTTATTATAACATCCTAGGCCCTAGGGTATATGATGAAAGGCATCTTCAGATTAAAATTTGGAAGTCTGCTGTGGATGGATTGCGAGATCGAGACATTACATTACATAATTGTTGCTTTAGGTCCAGCGGACTCTTTCGAGCCAAATCAGGACCGGACAACCCCCAATCCGCATAAAAGATCTGCTGAAACAACCCTAGTGGGAAAACGGAATGCCCTCCACCAGCCAGTCACTTTACAATATTGACATCCCACGCAGGGGACGGCTGAGGCTTCACCCCAACTTATCGAACCCCCGTTTACAAAAACAAAATAGAATACAAACATCATTATAAATTATCAAAAAAAACACATACGTATAAAATGCCTACATTGCTAAATAAGAACATCATAGGAAGCCCTAGTGACCACCTGGCAGAAAGCGTCCAATATTCCCAAGCTGATCCAACAGACCTCATACACAAACAAGGAGTCTTTTCCCGGAAGAGTTTTCAAGAAAAAGGGTAGGAGACTGGTCTAGCGAAGAAGACGATAGTATAGCAGATTGATAGAACAGAGCAGGAATGAGAAAGAGCAAATGAGAAAGACACCGACAGTGGGAATTTAAAGCACTAAATTTCCAGAACGTGAGGATACTATTTATACTGAAACCCCCGGCATCCCAACGGGGGTAACGAGCCAAGTAGCGAATCGAAACACAAAAAGCACAAAGTAGATAATCAAAACTAGTGCCGTTTGACTTGCTTTCGTTTGTCACCGCACGACAAAATTTCTCGTCGCCGTCATCATCATCATCATCATCATCATCATCATCATCATCATCTTCTTCTTCTTCTTCTTCTTCTTCTTCTTCTTCTTCTTCATCATCATCATCATCATCATCATCATCATCGTCGTCGTCGTCGTCATCATCATCATCATCAATTTTGCCATTAGGATCATCAAAGTGATATACACTAGGACACCAATATTTTCTTGTAAGTTTAGTTCAAAAATGATAGTTTTGTTTTGGGGGTTATTTGACGCTGGGAAAGTCGTAATTTATTAAAACATCGTGAACGTGTGGCGGAGGAAAGGGGAGTAATCGATTTATGAACCTTGGAAGCGGAATGTTAACGGTTGCGTCCCTTAGCTTATATGCGCTCCACGGGTGGCAGCTGTTGTGTTTTCCAACAAAAGTGCGCAAGACGACAGAGAAAAATCAAACTGGCTGTATTGAGCAAAATATTCGTTCAAATAATGTAAAAATGTATCCAAAAGTATATCGCAAACATGCAATATGTTTTCAAATAAAATTCGAATTATATTGTATTCTCTTACAGGTTCAACACTGGCAGGACAGTTGTTATTGTGGTAGGTTGTATTGGCGGAGGCATGTTTGTCATCATGCTGGTCGTGTCCTGTGCCAGATGCTGCATAATGCGAGGGCAAAGTCAACATGTGAATGGTGAGTAGACCCTACTGTATTTCTTTATTAGGCATTTCTTTGTTTGTTTGTTTTGTCACTTTTGTTTTTTGTTTCTTTTTCCATTTGTTGTTTTTGTTTCCGTTTGTCTGTTTGTCTTTCTGTTTCTTTCCGTGTCTTTCTGTCTCAGTCTCTGTCTCTCTCCCTCCCTCTCTCTCTCTCTCTCTCTCTCTCTCTCTCTCTCTCTCTCTCTCTCTCTCTCTCTCTCTCTCTCTGCTTTTTCCTTCTTTCTTTCTCTCTCTCTCTCTCTCTCTCTCTCTCTCTCTCTCTCTCTCTCTGCTTTTTCCTTCTTTCTCTCTCTCTCTCTCTCTCTCTCTCTCTCTCTCTCTCTCTCTCTCTCTCTCTCTCTCTCCCTCTCTCTCTCTCTCTCTCTCCCTCCCTCTCTCTCTCTCTGCTTTTTCCTTCTTTCTCTCTCTCTCTCTCTCTCTCTTTCTCTCTCTCTCTCTCTCTCTCTTCTCTCTCTCTCTCTCTCTCTCTCTCTCTCTCTCTCTCTCTCTCTCTCTCTCTCTCTCTCTCTCTCTCTCTCTCTCTCTCTTTCTATCTGTGTGTGTGTGGCGATGTAGAAACGCCGTTATTTATACACACTCTTTTTACTCTACCTACGTTCTTTTGACGGCCCCGTTATTTTGACGTCAAAGTAGTGTTCCGTTAGGGTTAGGGTTGTGTTAGGATTAGGGTTGGGTTTGGGTTAGAGTTAGGGATAGCTTCAAAAAACGAACAAATTTCAAAAAATGTCAAAACATTACATTACATGATTATTCCTTTAGGTCCACCGGATTCTTCCGAGCCAAATCAGGACCGGACAACCCCTGATCCGCATAAAAGATCTGCTGAAACAACCCTAGTGGTAAAACTGAAAGCTCTCCACCAGCCAGTCACTTTACAATAAAGACATCCCACGCAGGGGACGGCTGAGGCTTTACCCCAACTACTCGAACCCCCGTTTACAAAAACAAAATAGAATACAAACATCATTATAAATTATTCACAAAACACATACATATAAAATGCCTACATTGCTAAATAATAACATCATAGGAAGCCCTAGTGACCACCTGGCAGAAAGCGTCCAATATTCCCAAGCTGATCCAACAGACCTCATACACAAATAAGGAGTCTTGTCCCGGAAGAGTTTTCCAAAAAAAAAAAGGTAGGTGACTGGTCTAGCGAAGAAGAAGATAGTATAGCAGATTGATAGAACAGAGCAGGAATGAGAAAGAGCAAATGAGGAAGACAGCGACAGTGGGAATTTAAAGCACTAGATTTCCAGAAAAGTGGGGATACTATTTATACTGAAACCCCCGGCACCCCAACGGGGGAAGAAATGTCAAAATAACGTATGTGGCATTTCATGAAAGTCATAACAACGGGTGTATGTGTGTTTATAGAGCAATCGATTCAGTTTATGTATTTATTCCTATCTTTCTGCTTTTCTTTTTTGTTTGTTTGTTGTTTCTTTGTTCCCTTCATGGATTCGTTTGATCTTAACCTTTATTATTATTATTATTACGTGTTGTATCATTGATGGTCGATTCCTTGAACCCTCGTTTCATTGATTCCTATAACATTGTTTTCAATTCAACAGGGAAGGTGATGCAGGCTGATGGACATTATCCAGTCACCACTTCTGGCGGACATCACGTCGTAAGCATGACCAGCGCTTCTGGCTACCCGACCTATGTTCACCCATCCACCAACATTGGTTACTTTCCCCACCACCATCATAACGGATTCGCCTCCGATTACGGAGGGTTCGACCACAACTTCGGATCTGGAGGTCACCATCACGGAGGGTCTGATTCTCATTTTGGAGGAGGATGTGATTCTCAATTTGGAGGAGGATGTGATTCTCAATTTGGAGGAGGATGTGATTCTCAATTTGGAGGAGGATGTGATTCTCAATTTGGAGGAGGAGGAGGAGAATGTAGTTCCAGTGGTTTCAGCAGCGGTTGTGGGGGTGATAGTGGTGGTGGTTGCAGTAGTAGCGGCGGAGGTGGTGGTGGTGGGTTTGATTAGAAATGCCGCTGCAGTTTTGTTTGAGCAGAAGTGGAGTTTGTAACGTTAGTTTATGTTTGGTCTATACATCGTCAAGTCATATAATGATACAAATACAAAGACCTTTGTGTTCCAAAGAAAAACTATTCAAACGTGATACAAAATGCCTATAGACCATGAAAGATAGAGAGAAACGTTTTAGAATGGATACAGAATGTAACAATGTCGCGTAGTCATCATCAGGCACAAACTGACAAAAGACGCTTGTGATCAAAATATAATTTTCTTTTTATATTTACTACGACACGCATGTGTGGGAAGAGGATAGCAAACTGTTAGAATGTATACTAAGCGCGTGCGTGATAACTTAACGAAAAGAGCGTAGGTCTTTAATACGAAATGCGTTTATGTGTTGCCGACTGTCCGAACCTATCCTATATCCTATCCTGTCCCGTAACTCGGAGGTCGTAGGGGCACCACAGATGATCGTTTAACCAGCATACTCCATCTTTCTCTGTCCTCAGCAGCCCTGATGGCTTCGCTCAGTGTCAAACAGTCCATTCTCGAATGTTGTCCTCCCACCTCTTTTTCGGTCTCCCTCTTCTTCTACCTCCTTGCACTGTGCCTTGCAGAATGGTCTTTGCAAGACCTGATGATCTGGTGACGTGGCCATACCATCGGAGTTTCCGTTTCTTCACCACTGTGAGCAGATCATCGTGTTGTCCAATGGCTTGTGTGATGGTCTGTCGGACTTCGTCGTTGGTGATGTGTTGGGTATAGGAAATGCCCAGAAGTCTTCTGTAGCACCTCATCTCCATGCTTTGTATTCTTCGTTGTAGATCTGCTGTGAGGGTCCATGCTTCGCAAGCATATAGGAAGATGGAGATGACAAGGGAGCGCAGGAGTCTTTGGAATGTAGACTGATGGTCCTGTCTTTCCAAATGGGTTTCAACCTTGTCAGGGCAGCAGTTGTTTGTGCGATCCTAGAGAGGACTTCCTGTCGGGATCCATTGTCTGATACAATGGCTCCTAAATATTTGAAGCTCTGCACTGTGTTGAGGGATTGGCCTTGGACTTTGATGTCCGTGTTGATGCCATTGGTGTTGTTGGGTCATCATTTTGGTCTTCTCTGCACTTATTTCCATTCCATAAGCTCTGGAGGTGGTGTCAAGCCTCTGTACCAGCTGTTCAGGTTCTTGTTCCTCTCCAGCCAATCCGAACAATGTAAAGAAAATTTGATACCATAATTATGTAGGCCTATTTGTTATAGATGGGACGAAAAGTTGAAAAAGTTCAAAAACTTTTTTTTTGGACGAAAGGTAAAAAAAATACAAATGTATGAATGTGCAAAGTCTGAATAATATATTATATTTTAGTATCTAGAAATTGACGTATGAAATTCCGACCAATTTATGTGCGTGTTTTATAATCGCTTTATGATATTTTGACTGCTAAAATACCTGTGATATTTCAATGTTTATAGTTACATTACATTACATGGTTATTGCTTTAGGTCCAGCGGACTCTTCCGAGCCAAATCAGGACCAATGTTTATAGTTACAATAATAGAATTCATGTCTGTTTAGGACTACGCTTCCTTGCTTGCAAGCAGTTTCGTACGCTTGTTCCTAACTATGAGTGGCCTATATTAGGCTAGGTATTAACCTCTGTGTTTGTGTGGGTGTGTGTATGCGTGTGTGTACGTGCGTGCGCTTAATTGTAATTATAATCGTTGATTGTGTACATTTTTGTATATGTAAGCTTTTGTTTTGTTTATTTGTTCCTGTGCCAAGTGTCAAATTTTTGACATTTTGATTACGATTTTCCTTCGTGATGTGCTTTCATTTTGCAAATTGGTAGTTTGTGGATGGAAGAAGAACTGAAAGACTAAGGAAAGAATAGAACAAAAAGGCCATAAACGAAGGAAAGGATGACAGAAATACCAGAAGGAAAGAAGAAGAAATATATTAAATTTAAAAAAAAAAAAAAGCAGAAATGAATGAAAAAAATGTTGGGTGAAATAGTATCCAAATTTGAAGCTTTTTTTCCCTCAAATATGATAATTTATTGTTTTATTGTGTTAGGACAACTATTTCCTTTGACATTTGCTTTTCTTTTGCATTGTTCGGACGAATTCTTTTTGTTTTGTTTCCTTGTTGTTGTCCTACAAACTATAACAAACTTTACACAATGTGATTATGACCTTGTTACTTTGTGAGTTAACGGAAATAAATATTTAACATGTTGCTAAAAACTGTCAACTCTCTCTCTCTCTCTATCTCTCTCTCTCTTTCTTATGCACACACATACACACACACACACACACACACACACAACGGTGTAATTGAGTTTCATTAGCCATACCACAATATTGGCATCAGGGAGCATAGGGTCTGACAACGCACAACTGTTTTAGGACCGAATGAAAAACACTGTTGTGTGTCAGTTTGAATGTACAGTTTTACACTACCTTATATATATATATATATATATATATATATATATATATATATATATATAATTCTCGTGAATGATTGAGTGATTATGATATATAAGTAGTGTTGATGTTGCTTAAAGGATAGGACAGAATCTGTGTAGCCTTTCAGTTTTTAAAAGAAAATCAAACAAATAGTGATTCCATTTTAAAAATAAAATAATGTGCGTGTGTGTGTCCGGGTGTATTTATGCGTTTTACGCGTGCGTGTGTTTGTAGAAACGCCGTTATTTTTACATTATACTCTACCTACGTTTTTTTGACGGCCCCGTTGTTGTGACGTCAAAACAGGGTTCGTTAGGATTAGGGCTGTGTTAGCCTTTGGGTTAGAGATAGCTTTTAAAAAATGGCCCACATTTCACAAAGGTCAAAACAATGTATGTGGCGTTTCATGAAAGTCATAACAACGGCGTTTTTACAAACGTTTGTGTTTGTATGTGAGAGTGTGTGTGTGTGTGTGCGTGCGTAGTTGGGTGCCTTTGTGTGTATATGTGTGCGCGTGCGTGTCGATCTGTTTCTGTGTATGGTTACTTTGGGGGAACACAACATGACAACAACAAATATATGTTATTGATTATAAGGGTATTCATTGTGTTCGGTGCAAGCAAAACTAAAATACCAAAAGTACAACACGAGAAAGAAGCAGTGAAATAAAATAATGTACAATTTTGTTTTTAAAAATTATATTAACTTTTTTTTTCTTATTTTAAGATTGTAAGTTTGTAAAATTGTGCTGCCTGAAAAATACAAAAGCCAGCAGTTCAGTTCAGTTCAGTTTTGTAGATTAACGTCACCGGACACATAAGCGTATAGGGGACGGGTGAAACACCACTGCTTTGAAAAGCCAGCAAGGAGTCGAAGCCAATTTTAAGAAACATGAATATGTATGTAAGCTTATGTAGATAATAATTGCCTCAGAAAACAAGCAGAAGAGACATTAGGAAAGAACGAATATAATTTTAGTCTATAATCAGTGTAAACATGGGATCTGAAACTCTGATTGCATAATACTAATAGTGATATAGTTTCGTTTTATTCCTGAGAACAGCAAATTAGTAATTAGCGCGGTATGATTATTTCCCTTTGTTCTATCCATATACAAAAAGGGTACACATTTGAAATCAACCATAATATATCAATGATGATGATGATGAGGAAGATGGAAATGGACTAAGATCTAGTGCTCAATTAAAAGACACAATAAGTTTGGAGAGTAAGAAATCCTGAATTTTTTTTCAATCTTATTTATTTGTTTATATATATATATATATATATATATATATATATATATATATATATATATATATATATATATATATATATATATATATATATATATATATATATATGCATATACCAAGGGCTGCTACATTACATGATTATTGCTTTAGGTCCAGCGGACTCTTCCGAGCCAAATCAGGACCAAAGGGCTGCTAAAGTAGTCCTTGATATATATACGTACATATATATCCATATAGATAGATAGATATTCAAGGAAAAAGCAATCGCTCTATATTTTGCATTGTGCATTCATACGAAGTCAAATTGTCATTTATGAATCATTTTTTCCTTGGAGATTAATATTATATCCATGTTTAAAATTAAAAAAAATACCTGCAACGGCATCAGCACATATTTTTTTATCCCCAAAGAAATATTTTTACAATTTTACTTCAGGGCAATAGAAATCGCTCTTCGTGCAATCGTACATTGTCAAATAGTTATTTACGATTTGTCAAATAATTATTTACGGATCATCATATTCTTGAGACTTACTATAACCTTTCTTACTTAAACTCACCGGTGTCTGCAAAAGCATCAGCCTAAACCCTCAAGTTTAAAACCACAACGATTTAATCACGACTTCAAGGCATCAACAGAAGTAGTTATTAGAATTTTAGGCTTATCACATTTATTCTTCAAATAACTTGCCTAGATTTACAAAGCACGAAAATTTGAAACAATACAAACAGATTGAATTGATTTGCTTGCTTTAAGCAACAGTGCACCATCACATGCACCCTAAATCACCCCGTTTTCTTTGTCAAAATAAAATATTTTATTTATTTATTTTTGTATTTATTTATTTATTTTTCTTTTTTGAAGGTCAAATAAACCGATGAAGGAAATGTTTTACAATTGACAGTTTCTTTAGTCTAATTCTTTTCTTAAACTTATTATCAATTTATTTAATTTATAATTTATTTATGAATTTATTTATGAATATTTTTTTTAAATAAACAGATAAACGAAAATTTTTTACATTTACTTTTTTTTCGTGAAAGTATTTTTTTTTCGATTCTTTTATGTACTACTTTAGTTAGTTATTTAGGCAATGTATTTATTTATTATATTTGATTAGCTTATTTATTTATTCATTTACATTCTGCATAAGCGCAATTGATCGTTTATAAAAGTAGCATTTCTGCCTACAATCCAGTCTTGTGCAGTCGAATGTTCGTAGCTTAGTGTACAACTGCATGTCAAGGAGAGGAGTGAGGAGCACACATTTTCTGTAAACTTTTTGTCGTATTAAAAACATGTCAGTTCATCTCAAGCAGCAAGAACAGTTACAAAGTAGCTGCAAACACTGTTTTATAGCAATAGTTTTTACAGAAGTTAACACAATATAAAGAGATCTTCGGATTATCATTTCGGTGAAGAAGACATTAAACCAACCACACGAACAGATAATGTTGTTTTCCTTAACAAAATATTTAGCATACTCTGTCGTTAAAAACCCGCTAATGTAGCGCAATTTCGATTGTATCAGTTGGATCACATATTGCACATTTTATTCATCGATTGATTGATTGATTGCATGACTGAACTGATTGCCAAATTGCTTTGTTAAGTGTTCTGCCGTGAACTGACAAAACCGAGCAAGTCCACAAAACCTACTTTCGAGAAAATCGACGTTTTGTGTTGCGCTATATTACGCGATCGTTTCTGGAAGTTTAAGGGCATATTATAATGCAATTCCTCGATTTAAGAGTGCATACCTTGAATGTTAAAGAAATGTTTGATAGATTTGATGTTTTAAGACTATTTGTGGACTTGCTTTGTTTTGTCAGATTATTCTTGAGATAGGTCTTTGTTGAGAACATGACAAAACCAAGCAAGTCACCCGCTTGGTTTTGTCAGTTTATTATTGAATTAAATCCTTGTTAAAAAAATTCACAAAACCAAGTAAGTCAAATCCGCTTGGTTTTGTCAGTTTATTATTAAGTAAATCCTTGTTTTCAAAATTCGCCAAACCAAGTAAGTCCCATAGGCCGTTTCGTTTCTTTGTTAAAAAGTCTGACGAGATGAGTAACATAAGTTGGGTTTTGTAAGATATGGGTGCGGCAGTTACAGTGGGTGTATATGTGTGCCTGTTTATTGTTTTTAGCCATTCTTCACTTAATATTCCTGGGTTGGTATGCAGGAGTCATGTTTTTTTTTGCTCTCCCTTCAAAATAATATTAGATGCAGCCAATTTAATTTTAAAAATACAAAACTATTTTCCTTTCAGTTTCCTATTGTAGCGATCTTCCTGCCTTTACACCACGTGTATGTCTTGTATTTTGTTGCCCTTGTTGTGTGTCTGTAATATATTTGTTGCTGTTTGTTTGTGGGTTCGGGCACTGAATAATAATACAGGATGCTATATGCGCCTTTCCCCAAATCATCATTCAGGCTCAAAGCGCGGCGATCTATACCAACATACACGCTCACCTGTCTCATGCACCCTCACACACACCAAATACACATCCTTCACTCAAACAGGTGGTGTAAAGGCAGGGAGATCGCTATTAGAAGACGGAAAGAAAATCTAATTTTTATTTTTGAATTTTTTATATTGACTGCGTCCTGTACCATTATTGAAGAATAGGCCCAAACGTTTCCCGGCGTGTCGTAAGAGGTGACTAACAGGGGTAATGTTAGCACGGCATCCCTGGGCGAAAGTCTTCTACACAGAAGTCACCGGCCAGGGCGATAAACCTCACGTTGATACAGGTTCAACGACCACGTGCTCGGGGCCAAGGCGAGCCACACTGTATTCGTGGATTTCGGCTTTGGCCAACAGCCTGGAGAAGATTGGGCACCGCCAGGTCCTTTTTTGCCCAAGACACACTACATGCATGATGACACTATCCACTAATTCCATACCGGATCGGTCGTCGCCCGGCTCAAGGACCGCGCCTTCCGTTGGCCACCAGGACGGAGGTGTTAAGTATGCTACTGATGGACAATTTAGCAAGATCCGCACGAGAAACAACATCGTCATAGGAACCTTGAATGTCAGGACCCTAACTGCGGATGGAAAATTAGAAGAACTGGCCCACGAGTTGGACCACTATCGATGGAACGTTCTAGGCATTAGCGAACTGCGCTGGAAAGGCCTAGGTGAAACAACGACCCACAAAGGCCACAAGCTCTATTTCAGCGGTAGAGATGACAGGCACGAACACGGCGTTGGATTCTTGGTCCACAAGAACATTCTAGCCACTGTCATGGGTTGCCGCCCAGTCTCCAGTAGACTCATTACCATCCGCCTGAGAGCAGCCCCTTTCAACATCCCCATCATCCAGACCTATGCCCCAACATCAGATGACGACAGCGAAGTGGAGGATTTTTATGAAAATCTACAGGCGGTCCTTGACCAAGTGCCGAAGAAGGACATAGTCATAGTGCAAGGCGACTGGAATGCCAAGGTTGGCCAAGATGCGCACCACAATTGGGTAGACACATGTGGACCCCACTGCAACAACGAGACAAATGACAAGGGTCTGAGATTCTTGGAGTTTGCCAGATACAACAATCTGGTACTGGCAAACAGGCTTGATCTCCACAAAAACTCCAGACGATGGACATGGCACAGTCCCGGGAGGGGGGGGGGGGAGCATCACAACCAAATAGACTACATCATGGTCACGAAACGCTTCAGATCAAGCATCAACATTGGCAGGACACGCATTTTTCCAGGTCAGACATCGGAAGTGACCACGATCTCTTGATGATGTCTTTCCGGCTCCACTTGAAGAGAGTAAATACTGCACTAGACTGAAGTTCGACCTGGACAAACTGACAAACTGCAAGACCCGGAGGTGGCAGAACTATTTCAGGTCACAATTGAAGGGAAATTTGCACCACTGCTCATTTTGGGGGCTGGTGAAGTAGATGTCAACACCTTGACCACCACCTTCAACTCAGCTGAGGCAGATGCCGCCACTGAGATCCTTGGCAAGCACCGACCAAAGAAAAAGACGTGGATCACACCTGAACTTTTGGATCTGTGTGATAAACGAAGAGAGATTAAAAAAGAAAAAGAAAAAGAACACCTCACAGGGAGCTGATGTCTACCGAAAAATCAACAATGACATCCGAAAAGGCATGCGCACAGCAAAGGAGAACTGGATAGAAGATCAATGCCAGGAAATAGAGAACAGTCTGAACAAGAACAACAGCAAGAAGGCCTACCAGACTGTAAAGCGGCTGACAAGTGTCAAACAGCCCAAAGTCTCCACGATCCAAAGCTAGTCTGGCATATGCCTTACAGAAGAACAAGAAGTCTTGGACAGATGGACAGAGTACTGCTCTGACCTTTACAACCATACACCAAATAGAGACCCATCAGTTCTAGCATGTCCCGAGAACAGAGAAGAAGAATTCCTCCCAATTCTCCGGGGAGAAGTTGAGGCAGCAGTGCAATCGCTAAAGAAAGGGAAATCAACGGGAGTGGACAACATACCCGCGGAACTGCTACAAGCAGGAGGAGAAGCGATGATTGATGCCCTCACCATTATCTGTAACAAGATCTGGCAGAGTGGAGAGTGGCCTATACCATGGGCCCAGTCGCTTGCCATCACTCTTCCCCAAAAAGGTAACCTTCAGGAGTGTGAAAATTACCGCACCATCAGCCTCATCAGCCATCCCAGCAAGGTCCTCCTGAAAATAATACTCAACAGGTTGAAACCCCAAGCTGAAGAAATCATAGCTGAAGAACAAGCAGGATTCAGGACAGGGCGAGGGACCACTGAACAGATTTTCAACCTCAGAATAATCTGTGAGAAATACCTACAGCACCAACAACATCTATATCATGTGTTCATAGACTTCAAGAAAACGTTTGACCGAGTCTGGCATGCAGCTCTATGGGCAACAATGAAAGCGTACATCAGACCTAAAATTATTGAAGTCATCAAAAACCTGTATGACAAGGCTACCAATGCAGTGCAGTCATCCACAACAGCGCCATCGGGAACTGGTTCAGAACAACAATCGGTGTGCGTCAAGGATGCCTACTCTCTCCAACACTCTTCAACATCTTCCTAGAGCGTATCATGTCAAATGCTCTTGCAGATCACGAATGCACAGTCAACATAGGGGGTAGAGCAATCTCCAATCTTCGTTTTGCGGATGACATTGATGGATTGGCTGGAGAGGAACAAGAACTTGAACAGCTGGTACAGAGGCTTGACACCACCTCCAAAGCTTATGGAATGGAAATAAGTGCAGAGAAGACCAAAATGATGACCAACAACACCAATGGCATCAACACGGACATCAATGTCCAAGGCCAATCCCTCAACATAGTTCATAGCTTCAAATATTTAGGAGCCATTGTATCAGACAATGGGTCCCGACAGGAAGTCCTCTACAGGATCGCACAAACAACTGCTGCCCTGACAAGGTTTAAGCCATTTGGAAAGACAGGACCATCATTCTACATTCCAAAGTCACACTGCTGCGCTCCCTTGTCATCTCCATCTTCCTATATGCTTGCGAAGCATGGGCCCTCACAGCAGATCTACAACGAAGAATACAAAGCATAGAGATGAGGTGCTACAGAAGAGCTCTGGGCATTTCCTATACCCAACACATCACCAACGACGAAGTCCAACAGACCATCAAACAAGCCATTGGACAACACGATGTCCTGCTCACAGTGGTGAAGAAACGGAAACTCCGATGGTATAGCCACGTCACCAGATCATCAGGCCTTGCAAAGACTATTCTGCAAGGCACAGTGCAAGGAGGTAGAAGAAGAGGGAGACCGAAAAAGAGGTGGGATGACAACATCCGAGAATGGACTAGTTTGACACTGAGCGAAGCCATCAGGGCTGCTGAGGACAGAGAGAGATGGAGTATGCTGGTTAAACCATCATCTGTGGTGCCCCTACGACCTCAGGATAGTTTGTTTGTTTGTTTCCACACCTTGTTGAAGTTGCCACGTAGGCGGAAGATCTACAGGATCCTTCATGGTGGGCAGGAAAGTACATGAAGAAAACTCTTTTTCAAAAAGCCGCACACGTCATTTGCTGACTGAAATTTCGTCATCTTTTCAGGAAAATAATATTGCACAGCAGCAATAACATGGATTCTCACTGGTCCACTTCATCATAAGGCGCTTTCTCATTGGTCGGGAGGACTTACTTTTATTTGTCAGATTATTGTAGAAGATGACGTCATCATGCCAACTCGAGCATCAGCCAGAGGATCGCCGAAACACAATCGCAGGGGACTTGCTTGGTTTTATCAGTTTATTCCCCCACTTAAAATTTTTTTAACAAGGACTTACTCTATGATATCTCCAAATCTAAACATAGTTCGGACTTGATTTTTACAGGTAAGATGCGTCATTCTCTTGCAAGTTTGATGGCGCAAAAAACTCATTTTCGACCTTAGGTGGACTTACTCGGTTTTGTCAAATCACGGCAGAGTTGGTCTCATTGGCCATGAATTATCTTTGATTGTGTGAAACAACATAATGGTTTGAGATCCTCGTTGTTGTCGTTGGTTACTTAATCTTATGAAATAAAATGAAATGAATATTGCGCACGTTTTGGCTCAAAGGGTTCCTCAAGCGGCTGAATAAAATCAGAATCTACGTCAAAGCCGCTCAAGATATTCTTAAATCATTCTTGAAGTTAACATCTGTTTTATTTGTAGTTCTTAGAAACTCCAACAGTCCTGGAAGCTAGTGTCGTCATCGTAACGATTTGGCAAAAATATTTTAAATTTTAGAGCTGGAATTTAGTTTTTTCTACGATTCTGTAGACAGATTCTAGTTATTTCGATATGAATTTCAACATATAAATAAAAAATGAATTGGAAGTAAATTTAATAGAAAACGTTTGTAGATAGTCAGAATAGATTTGGAAGATCAACACTTATGTAAAAAATAAATTAAAACACACACACACACACACACACACACACACACACCAAGGTGGTATTTTTGCTGCAAATGTGTAGAAATTCCGAATCTGACCGATTACCAAACCTGACTGATCATCTCTTTTGTAATGAATTTTTATTTTATTTTATTATTTATTTGATTGTTTCTATATTGCGCTTTTCCAGCTCAATAGCTACTCAAGGGGCTAGCTGATTCAGGATCTAACACATGCACCTGAATCTATTGAGGGTTTGACTACTTTGGGCACATCGGATCCGCTGGTATAGGAGGCACCGCTTCCGTTAGCAGGAGGACAGGGCATCACTGTTGGGGGGGAGGATTAGCCCCATAAGGGAGGTCACCGGCAGGATTCGATGAGTAGCCAGGATTCGTGACACCGTAATCTTTGTCAGCCACGGCGGAATCGTAAGACGGGGGATGTGCACCAGTGTAGCGCTGGTGGTCGTCGTCCAGGCTGGGCTTGTAGTTGCTGTCGTCGAAGCCGTTGGGGACTGTGGTGGCAGGGTCTGCGTTAGCTGCAGGAGTGCTGTAGGCGCCCGTGGAGTTTGTATTGGTTGCGAGGACAATCCCGCCATTCGAGTACTTCGCCACACCCTTGCCTAAAATACAGTAAAATTGCAAATGCATCTATCTGATAAGAAATAAGAAAAAAAAAGAAAAAAAGAAAGATCTTAGATGGCAAGCCCTCCAGAAACTTCCATCAATAGCCGAAAAATATACATTTTCAAAAGTTCTAGGTTTCTTTTCTAGGTGGTGTTGTTAATCGGCTTAATCACGGCAAAGCAAAAGGAAAACATGGAATGATTGGCTACTATCTGAACTATCTTGAAGCAAAACATTGTCCAAATTAGAAAAGGGTGAAGCACGATGACCTTGAGCTTTGATAAATCACACCTACCAATGATCTAACATGTTGGAAAGCACAAATGGAGTGATCTAACATGTTGGAAATCACAAATGGAGTGATCTAACATGTTGGAAATCACAAATGGAGTGATCTAACATGTTGGAAATCACAAATGCGAATGATCTAACATGTTTTGCACGTTTAGCAGTAGCTATAGTATCCTCATTCAAGAATGGACTGGCTTGACACTGAGCGAAGACATGAGGATTGCTGAGGACAGAGAAAGATGGAGTATGCTGGTTAAACGATCATCTCTGGTGCCCCAACGACCTCAGAGTTACGGGACAGGATAGGATAGGAAAGTATCCCCGAACTAAAACTGATGAAATTCGACTCAGTTATTTTTTTTTTAGATGAGGCCAAAAGTGTGTTTTAAACACACAAAAATTGACCTACGGAGCGACGGACCGACCGACTGACTGACAACCGGACAATACCTGTATACCAACACTCAACAACGCTTCCGCCGTTTTTAAGAAACTGCATGAGCAAAACCTGTTTAGCAACTCAAAAAAAAAAAAAGTCCAGTTACCTTTAACTTAACGTTTGAGCAAATATGATGACACTGGAGGTCATCCACTAACCTAGGTACATGTTCCTATGAAATTTGGTAAAACCTCGTTCAAAGGTTCTTGAGATAATTTATAGCTTCCCTACGGAAAACCGACAGACATTTGGGTCGATCTGATTCCCACCGACCATTTCAAATCATAACCAGGTAAGTCTGCAAATACCAACGGAAAAGACAGAAAAGGGAATAAAATAAATTTTAAAAAAGAACGAACGATAGAAAAAAAAAATGTCTTCAAGAAAGAAAAGAGGTTCAAAGAAACGATAAAAAGATTTTGTTGATTTCACACTTCGGGTAAACAAAAGTGTAAGTGTCGTCATTCTTTCATTACACACAAAAACGCACTATTACACATACATATATGTATGTACATACATACATACATACATACATACATACATACATAAGCTTACATACACACATACATACACATAGAGATACATGCAAACATACATGCATGCATACATACATACCCACATACGCATGCACACTCTCTCTCTCTCTCTCTCTCTCTCTCTCTCTCTCTCTCTCTCTCTCTCTTCCCGTCGACTTTCTCTCTATGGCTAATATCACCTAAATGTGTGAACAGACATTAAATTAAAGATTTCTCTCTCTCTCTCTCTCTCTCTCTCTCTCTCTCTCTCTCTCTCTCTCTCTCTCTCTTTCTCTCTCTCTCTCTCCCTCTCTCTCTCTCTCTCTCTCTCATCTTTCTTTATCATCCAACAGAATAATGACAGATTTTAAATCCCGTGTCATACCTGGGGAAGAACTGGAGCAGCACTTTTTGAACACACCCATTTTGCACATAACGATGATGGCGACGATGATGATGATGGCGATGATGGTACACACGACCGCAGCTACAATCGTACCTGTTGAGGCACTCCTGCACATAATTTTTTAAAATTTTAAATAAATAAACCCCTGCATAATAAATGTTTAAAAAAATAACAAAACATTAACATTGACCAATAGACTATGCTTGAAAATATGAGGGAAACAACTATGGCCGTCTTTCCCGCATGTTGCGCCAGAGCTGTCTAACGTTTGCGGACATTCTTTGCAAAAGAACAAAGTTTGTCGCCTATAATTTCTGCTCTGTCCTCTATCAAACCTTCCGGATCAACCGAAAGGTTGATTTCAGTTGCAATCCTGGCTAGCTCAGCTAGTTCGGCCTTGCACTGGCCTGCAACTACCAACCCCATTTCCCTTTTAAAAAATACTTTAAAATAAATAACTTACTTTACTTTAATTTACTTGGGTAGATTAAAATAACGTCTCCGGACACATAGCGTATAGGAGACAACCCATAAATAACTTCAGTTCAGTTCAGTGGGTAGATTACCGTCCCCGGACACAGAAGCGTATAGGGGACTTGATTTTTTTTTTTTTTTTTTTAAATCAGTTTATAGTCCCCTCTCTTCCCGAGAAGGATTTTCAGAGAGGAGACTTATTACTTGTTGATGCAGCTCGGGATAGCTTTTATAGTGTTCTAGACCGACATGCTCATGAGGATGTTCCCCCGGATAACTCTAGACAACTAAAAACAGAACAAAAAGACAAGTTACCTCCCATTTCCAAATAAGATCTATTTTCTTTCACTAACTCAACTAAATCACTATTTATAAAATAATAATAATAATAATAATAATAATAATAATAATAATAATAATAATAATAATAATAATAATAATAATAATAATAATAATAATAATAATAATAATAGTATTAATTATAATAATATTAATACGTCTCCATGATGACCTTATTCAACACAGTAGTTTTGTTTTAAGGCTCAAGGAATTTGCACACTCCAAATATACATACAAATTAGTTTAAATGAAACCAGAATGAGATAGAAAAAGGGAAGGGTGGGAGATTACCTCTTGGGAAAGAATTGGGGACAATAATAGAGAAATAAATGTCCTAAAACAAACATTAATAAATCTACAAAATAACACCTAAGAGCTAAGTATGTATACAGAGTGAAGGGTTGGGGTGTGAGCGTGGAGTCCTAAACACTGATCATGGTCAGCAGAATTATCACAAAATCAATAGTAATAATAATAATAATAATAATAATAATAATAATAATAATAATAATAATAATAATAATAATAATAATAGTTATTAATTAGTAATAATAAGTAATTAATTAGTCCTAAACACTGATCATGGTCAGCAGAATTATCACAAAATCAATAGTAATAATAATAATAATAATAATAATAATAATAATAATAATAATAATAATAATAATAATAATAATAATAATAATAATAATAGTTATTATTATTATTATTATTATTATTATTATTATTATTATTATTATTATTATTATTATTATTATTATTATATTGACAGTTAACATTGACCTATTGTGTGTTCTGCAGTCGAGAGTAGAAAGCGGAACCGGGTAGTGGGATGGAGTTATTTTCTGTTTTTTTCTGTTTATTTTTTCTTCTTATTTTTAATTAGCGTCGTCTGGAAAGGATCAATATGTCCTATAATACCTGAAGGCAATTTTAAAAAAATATTAATAATAACAATACACATATAAAAGATTTAAAAAAAAAAAACGTTTGATCATTAGTACACTCTAATTACATCCAAAGTTTAAATAAAATGTTTTTTTTAAAAAAACGATCACATCTTTTTTTAATATGTTACGTCACGTTATGACGTCACTCGATATATCATATTTTAGGCTCAAGGCATCTGTACACTCTTAATTACATACGAAGTTTAAAAGAAATGTACATACGATGTTTAAAACAAATTTATTTTAAAAAAAAGAAAACAAAATATATTTAAAATATAACGTCACGATGATTACCTCACTCGATTTGCATAAGTTTGGTTTTACCTTGGAGGCACACCAAATTTGAACCAAATCCCTCCAGTAGTTTGGGAGAAAATAGGATTAGAAATAAGAAAAAAAAAATGACGTCCCCATGATGACGTCATCCGATATGCATAATTGTTTTTGGGTCATCTGGTAGATTTCATTACTTTCTAACTAAATACTAAATTTCAAAGAAATCCGTCTATTAGTTTCAGAGAAAAGTGAGCAAATGTCTCCTCCGGACGGTACGGCCGCTGGGAGCCGGACGCTGAATTGACAGAAAAAGCCCAACACAGTAGTTACGAGCTTACAGCTCGGGAACTAAAAGCTACATACAGCTAAACCTTCTAAGGTGAACTAAATGTAATATAATATACTTTTTTTTTCTTACCCGCCAGAGCCGCTGCTTCCGTAGGAGCCACCGTAATAACCTGATCGGTAACTGTAACGGTAACTACTACTACGGTAACTGCTACGGTAACTGCTACGGTAGCCAAGTGCATCGCATAGACAGACTGCAATCAATCAATCAGTCAATTAACAACAACAATATACATAATGCAGAATGTTTTATTGTCCTCATAAATATTCTCAAGGAGAAATGTGTGCAGTATCCATTTACATTTTTAAACAAATCAAACTTGTTTGAAAAAGACAAAACAATTAAATTGAATTGAATTAATAAAATATATTATTATTATTATACCATAAAATTGAATATTAATAATACATTGATTAAAATGTATCGACAAAGACACTCACATATAGGGTGAAAAATAAAATCGCATATATACAAACACATGCACACACGCCCACCCACACACAAACGCACATAATGAAGCGAGAAATGCACAACAACAACAACAACAACAACAACAACAAGGTACTTACAGACCAGTACACAGAAGACCACCACCTTTAAACGCATTCCGTTCTTCAGGCCAGCCATCCAGTCAAAACTGTCAAATGCAAATAGACACACAATTAGTGAATAGCTAGCAATCGTGTAATTGGCATGCAGTCTCGCACAATTAGCAGGATATGAAACCCAGGCAGAACCTCAGCCATGTATACAGAGAGGGGCTTTTCTAAAGTAGCGCACTTTCAAGCTCAGGAAAGCTTCTCAAGGCGCTTCAGACCACTGATTTCTCGCAGGCACAAAAATGTCCTCTGAAGTCAAGGTCCGAACACACGTCGTACACATGGTTTGCGCGTTAGACCACTGAGCTTCAACCTTCCGCCAACCTAGCGAAACGTTTCTGGCCTGTATAGTCAGCGGAGGGGTTGGTCTATTTACCCTGTGTCAGTGTCTAAAACCCTTTTTTTTTTTTCATTCTGCAAACGCTTTAAGTGGAGGCTTGCTCGACAGCTAGCTCGACTTGGTCAGGTTGAGTGTTGTACAGCACACACAAAAATGCAAATGAATCCCCTATCCTATCCTATCCTATCCTATCCTATCCTATCCTATCCTATCCTATCCTATCCTATCCCGTAACTCGGAGGTCTTAGGGGCACCACAGATGATCGTTTAACCAGCGTACTCCATCTTTCCCTATCCTCAGCAACCGTGATGGTTTCGCTCAGTGTCAAACCAGTCCATTCTCGAAAGTAGTCCTCCCACCACTTTTTTTTGGGGGGGAGGAAGAGATGGGGGGAATAAATGAAATAAATAAATATAAATGTTAAATAACTCACGTCAGCCGTATCGCTATTGGTGAGTGTGGAGATTAAACTTCAATGTACATTCATCTCATATGAATAAACAAATAAACGAAAGATCTGATGAATAAATGAATGAATTAATTAATTGAATCTTAAAACCTTCTCCAGAAGAGAAACGTTGTAACAGTGCCAAGACATGGAGGTTTGCTCCTTTGACTGGGTAGTTCTATAATAAACTAAAGTTAATACATCTATAGATATTTGGGTTTGAATTGCCTCAAAGCTGGTCCTCGACATCTAAGAGCCTAATTTATTTATTCAGTTTAATTATTCGTTCTTATATAGCGCTTTATCACACCCTAGAACTATTCAAGGTGCTAATCAATAAAGGATCTAGCTCAGACCATGGCTTAACCTCTTTTAAAAAAAATACTGTAAAGCTCTCCCATAGAAGCTTTTTTGTGTATGTGTGTGGTAAATTTCTCGAGATTTCAAATAATAGAGTATTTTTATCCTATCATGTACAATTATAATTTATATATTTGTTTATTTATTTATTCATTCATTCAATTTATTTCATTTTTTTTAAAATGTATTTACTTTTTTCCGATTTAGTGAACCTACTTTTGATCAAATTTGAAACGTTACTGACAAAGAAGTTAGGGGTACAGTTCATCAATGTTAACCAGTCTTAACCGCATTAAGCGATCACTTTTGGAGCAATATTATCCGGATCATGTAACATTTAGGCATATTAAACTAAAACAATAAAAAAGACGGACTTAACGTTACTCCTAGGTTCAACCTAGGCCATGATTGGCGTTTGGCCACTGCGGTCAAGGACATGCTAAGTAGACAAAGCTGCACATTGTACACAAACTACTTCACAAAGAAAGATCCACAGGGAAATAAAAACACAACACCGAACCTTGCCTATAGCTAGCTGGACCCTATATTACACAAACATTTATTTTTAGTAAAATAAATATAGTCATCATCAATAACACATAAACACAACCTAATGTTACCTTAAACGTTTGTCAAAATGCAGTTGCACTTATTTAAAACTGTGTGAACAAAATATTTCAACTCTCTTAAACGATCTTCTTACTTTCGAAAACCTGTAAAGTCTTTTTCAACACTTTAACTGAGGGCAATGGTGCTCGTATTGAATGTAGGTAAGATACGCATCTTTCGCAATGCCCTCAATAAAGCCCTCAGCTTCGGGTGACTGACGTCAATTGATACTCTTCCAGGACACTGGGCTAAAAAATAGAACAGGCGGACTTTCCCAGCACTAATCTCAGTCAGATTATGTGGCGAGCCTTCATCGCTAATACTAACGCCCAAGGAGCATTCGAGTTTGGTTTTGGCGATGCGCCACTTTTCGCCTACTCGCGTTTTGCCTACTCTCGTTTCATACCTTTAAGGTTTTAAACGATGATCGTTTAGCCCACGTCCAGTTCAATGTGTGTGAAAACATTCGTTACTTACAACTTCTAAGAATCAAGACCAGAAACGAAAAATATTAAGAAACGATCAAGACTGACATAAGACATGTAAGACGAAGTATTGTCGAAGTAAACATGGCAAATCAACTTTGGCAGTGCAAGTGTATAAAGCACAGAAAGAAAAAAATTAACAAGGGCTGGACCCTAACGAGTGCAGAATCCTTTCGCGTGACGTCACTCGATATTATGAAGTTTTACCTAAGGTTCAACGCATCTGTACACTCTCATTACATGCAATTTTTTTATAAGAAAGGTTAAAAAATATTAAGGTGTATGTCATCATGATGACTTCACTCGATTTGAATACATTTGGTTTTACGTTGTAGGCCTAGGGAAAGTCTAAGTACAAAACTTGAACCAAATCCCTACAGTAGTGAAAAAGGATTAGAAACAAAAAAATAACTTCACTATTATGACGTCACACAATGTTCAAGGCATCTGTACACTCTAATTACATAAGAAGTTGTTTTTTTTTTTCAAATATAAAATATTATATTTTTTTGGTTGTAGAAATAACGTTACAATGATTTTGTCTTTTGATTTGCACAAATTTGGTTTTACCTTGGAGGTACAAGTAAAGTTTAAGTGCTACCAAACTTGAACCAAATTCCTCCAGTAATTTAAGAGAAAATAAGATTTAAAAAAAAAAAGAATTAAATTATGACTTCACCATGATAACGTTTCCCGATATGCATACTTTTTTGTCATCTAGTAGGGTTCACTATTTTCTAACTACATACCAAGTTTCAAAGAAATTCGTCCATTCGTTTCAGAGAAGAGTGCGCAAATGTCACCTCCGGACGCCGGACACTGGACGGAAGGACAAAGCAAAAAACAATAGCACTGTTTCATAATGAAAGCGAAAGTGGCGGATCGGTTGCGGCCCTTGGGTTTCGGCTAGTTCCGGTTGAAGCAAGAAAGATGCAGGGTTATATAAATTATATTTCTCTTGTACAATCGTTCAAATTTTACTCAGGGTGGCTGCTTGCCTAAACATTTATTGCTGATTTGTTTGTTCAGTAGGCCTAATTCGTTTGTCAGTGACCTACATTCACGAGAAATTCGAAGTCTCTTTCTTTTTCTTTGCTTTAATTTTTTAATTGAGAAATGTTAATTTTCAGTTTATCTAGAAGATAACATTATTATACAGTAGAATAATTTTTGTTTTTAATTCAGTGAAGCAACTGCAATTATGTCTTATTATTTTCAGTCTTTCAGTTGTTATTATTATTAGTTGTAGTAGTATTGTTATTATTATTATTATTATCATTATTACCATATATTAATTATTAGTTGTCTGTTGGTGCTGCTGTTGTATTATTATTATTATTATTATTATTATTATTAGTTGTAGTTGCATTGTTATTATTATTATTTTTATAATTATAAATTACTCTAATGATTACGATTATTATTAATATTATGATGATTATTTTGTATTATTACTCTTATTATTATAATGATTATTATTATTATTATTATTATGATCTAGGATGGATCTAAGGCATGGAAGAATGGGTGAGTGTTGTAGTTGTGTATACATATACTGTGGAATAATTATCTGTGTGTTAAATGTGTACGCATGGGTATGTGGCTGGTTATCTGTTTATGCATGTGTGTTAGTGTTTATAGATTTGTATTTTGGTATGGAAGTTGTTTTTGATAGTATATCAAATGTATCAATATTGTATGTCCATGTTTGTAATAATTTTGATGTTGTTATCTCCTTCCTTATTGCACTGCTAAACAAATATCCATGCCTTGTGTTTGGACAATAAAGAATCTTGAATCTTATTTTACATTGTTGTAATCTTTCCGAATCAGTCGCAAACGTTGTTCCCACAATCGTTTCAGTGTTTTGTTAGCTGGTAATGTGTGTAACTTGACAATGCGCCCTTCAATTACTTTTCCTGCGAAATTAGGGCAGCAAACGCAATACTGTTTTTCTCCGCCACAAGTCTTCCGTCTACGTGCTGCCATGCTTAATACTCAACCGGAACTAGCCGGTGTACGTGGCATAGGTGAAGGCAGGGCCGGATAACTCTATCTGCACTAGTTTTGCAACAGTGCTATAGCTCCCGAGCTGAGCTTAACGCTAGGGAACTAATACCAATCAAAGAATTACTTTTTCACAGACACAGAGAGAGAAGAGAGAAGAGACAGACAGACACAGAGAAAAAAAAAAGAGAGAGAGAGAGAGAGAGAGAGAGAGAGAGAGAGAGAGAGAGAGAGAGAGAGAGAGAGAGAGAGAGAGAGAGAGAGAGAATGAACATTGAGGTTTAACGTCTACACCCACCATTGGCGATATGGCAGACGGGGATAACCATCCCAGGGAAAGAGGGGTAGGGACCTGAATCAACACTGAGCCACCAAAGCAATCATACTGCTAAAAAGGACAGTGAAAATGGCCACATTTTATATCGCCCACCACGGCCAGGCGGACGCTCTACCAATTGAGCTACGGCGGTGGGACAGAGAGAGTCAACGCGTTCAGAAGAAAGGAGGGCCAACATTTCCGAAAACAAAGATTAGGCAAAACGTGAGTAGGCGAAATGTGTGGCACACGTTTTAATAAAATACTGTAGTGGTGTGTCGAAATAGCGGCTAAGAAAATAAGTTTAATTCCGTGTACCGAAGTACTTGCGAAACTGATTGTTATCATCCATGTTAAGATAACAAGTGATGTACTTCCTGTAATATAAATAACTATACCTCGAGTATAGACTAAGATATTATTTAAATTTTCCTTTGGTGGACTTGATCTTCTTTATCCTCTTCCTCCCCCATTCCCCTCTTCTTCCTTCTCCCTATCTTTCTCATTCACACACATACCCACACACACACACACACACAGAAACACACGTACGCGCGCGCACACACACAAACACAAACACACACAATGCCTACATATTCCAGCCCCAGTAAAAGGTAAAGGTGGTCCCATAGCCTTGTGGCCGTAGGGGAGCGTGATGTTGGAGATCACACTTATCTTGGGCCAGCGTAATGAGGGTGATGCCCATCTCTCTCCCTCGCTGCTTTACCTTCCCCACCCTTAAGAGAGTAGGTACTCAGTCACTGTTGAGTCAACTGGGGGCGTTGTTATTTGTCGCTTCACGTTTTGCGGTCACCCATCCAAGTGCTAACCGCACTGGACGGTGCTTAACTTGCGACACAGTAGCGAGTGCTCCAACCACTGCGCTATCCGACACCCCAGTCCCCAGCCCCAGTATTATTGTTATAAACTAATTTGTGACATTTGCGAATTTAGTTTTATTTCTACTGTCAAGTTTGTAGATTTATAATCGCTCGATTTTTATTCCTTTAGCTGTAATACTGTATCAATGTGTGTGGTGTGTTTGCGTGTATGTGTGTGTATGTCGAAACATGGCGGCATCAGCAGGGTTGATATTTCACTCTGCGTTTCGTATGTTCTGCCTGGCGTTCCACCCGTCGTAACTGCCGTCGAAAACGTAGCAACAGCAATGGCAAGTAACCAGCATCAAGGTGTCAGTGTCCATGAACTGAAACATCTCGTCAGGAGGGCCATTTTCAGCGGAAAAATCCGGCGAGTTACAACAGCGCGAAGCGAGGATAGGCAGCCATTGGAACTACCACACGACCAGTATGTTACCGCAGATCAACTAATGAATAAACAAGTATGGAGTACGTTTGAAAGTGAACTTACCTGGAATCAGTGGCGTCAGTTTGAATTAGCCGAACGATTATTTCGAGAATCTCTCAGTTCAAAACGACAGAAAGAATCAGTAACATATTCGCACAGAGATTTTCGACCTTGGCTGCGTGTGTTTGAAAAGGTGAGAGACTATTTCATTCATGGTGAAACGTTCCAAAGAAAGAAAGAAAATGGGGCAGAATACAAATTACAGAAACTAAAATACATGTGGAGAATACTATGCAAGTTTCCGGTTCTAATCAGTGAAGTTGGAGACAGTTTAGGGGAAAAAGATCAATTATTGGACAACATAGCTGAAGCACTACACGTTATTGATCGGTACATGTTGCCCACACTACGCAAGCAATACAGGCTTGCAGCAGGTAGGCCTACTCAAAACAATGCGCGTCATATTGACAGATGTGGAATCACTCAACTGTGGCAGAGTAATCAAAAACGTGCTATTGACATTATCAAGAATAATAGTGTAATAGAAGAACGTGTCGACTGTCCCATTGACCTACAAACGCTGACTGCATTTTTTCAGGACAAAAGTGAGAAGTGCTTACAGTACCCCCTCCCCAAACATCCTTGGCCCGACACCGTCAACCCCCCACACCCGCAGTCAGACGTCAACATTTTACCTTTTACTACAGAGGAAGTGAAGAGAGTGGTGAAGACGCTGAAGAACAACACAGCCCCAGGATACGATGGGGTAGAGTACAGCGTGCTGAAGAAGAAGCTGTCAAAGATCGTTGATGCTCTCACTGCCATCTTCAGTATTAGCTGGCTAAACAAGAAGATTCCGACTGACTGGAAACATGCAACAATCATCTTACTACCAAAGAAAGGAGGCAATCCGGATCAGCCCAGTGACTGGCGCCCTATCTCCCTGCTAACATCATTTTACAAAATCTATATGAAATTGTTGCAAGGCAGAATACTTCCATGGATAGTGGCTACCGGCAGGCTTTCCGACAGCCAGAAAGGTTCATTGCCGCGAAACGGCTTACAGGAACACGTCTTCTGCCTTAAAACTGCCATCGATGACTTCAAGCACGTATCGGCGACATTCTTCACTACCTTTGTTGACATCAGGGACGCCTACGGAAGTGTTGACCACCGGGTGATGCTGGACGCTATGGAGAGAGCCGGCTACCCCAGCCATGTCATTGACGTCACTGCTGACGTGTACGACAATTCCACCTTCCAGATACAGACAAAGAGTGGCTTGACTCAGAAGATCGTCAGGCACCGCGGTATAATCCAGGGCTGCCCATGGTCAGCAATCGCCTTCATTCAAGCTCTAGATCCCTGGCTACGTTGGATGGAACAGCCGTTTGCAGCAGACACACTACCCACCCCATGTCAGGCCTACATGGACGACGTGTGTGCCACAGCCTACAAAGAAGAGGATATCCGCAATATGATGGAGAAAACGGAGATGTTCATGGACTATGCCGGCATGCAGGTCAAGCCCCAGAAGTGCGCAACGATACACGGCCAGCGTTCAGGTGCTGGTTGGGCCGCCAGGGATCGCACGACGCAGCTGGAGCTAACAGTACAAGACGCGACCATCCCCAAATTCGGCAGGGAAGCATCATATACCTACCTGGGCTTCCAACTCAACCTGACCGGGACAGCGGCAAGTGGACAGGCGGAATATGCCAGAGAGGAATTCAGCGCGGCTATTGATCACATCTCCATCTCACTCCTACCAATTAACAAGAAGATCGAGGCAGTGAATGTGATGGCGGCATCTAAATTGAACTTTTTCTTCAGTAACCTCACGTTTACAGAAAAGCTTTTGAAAGATCTGGAGGACCTCATAGTGAACTTTGTTAGGGAACTGCTGAAGCTAAACTCATCATCTACACGGGCGCAGATCTTCGCCCCTAGAAGTCAAGGTGGGCTGGGCTTGCTCAAACCTAGCACGATGTACCATGCTAAGCGCGTCGCGTTCCTACTGTCCATCCTCAATAGCGACGACCACCACGTTCAACATGCCGCCCGCCAGAGTCTTAATCTCCACATGAAGAAGCGGAAGGTGCCACTGGCCGAGGCTGGTGAAGACAACTTCGGTGGCTATAAGCTGAACGAGAGGCGAGGACTGGAGAAGAAGAACCGGGTGTGCTGGGCAAGGTCGACGTGGGTGGAGCTACTTGAGCTCTGCACGCGTCTTAACGGTGATCTCGACTATGACGAGCACAGTGACTCATACGGCGTGAATTTGCCGTCCGCTGGGGAGGGCGACATACGGACACGCTATGTGGACCACCGAGAGCTGTACTCTGCCATCAAGCGACTGGAGGTGAACAAGGACCTGCAACACTGGAATGGTCTTCATCGTCAGGGCAGGCTTCAGAGAGAGGCGGTACGTTTCACTGACATGGCTTGCTCTGTGGGCCATCTGACTAACGGCAGTGTCAACGACCACCTCACCAGGTTTATCGCCAAAGGCAGATTGCAGCTATTGGAAACCAACGTAGTCAAAAGTACCTACTACCCAGAAGAGTATGGGCAGGCATGTTCACTGTGCAGCTTCCGGTGGGACACTAACTCCCATGCCTTGAACTACTGCCGTAGTCTGCGAGGCTTATACATAGAGCGGCATGATAGATGTGTGGAACTGGTGAGGAAGGAACTGGAAAAAACTGTTGTCACTGAACACGTGGCCATGTTCGAGAACCAGCCTGTAGCTCTTGATGGAGCCACATACGTGGACAACAGCAGACCCGATTTATGTCTCATCGATCACAGAAACTCCATAGCATTCATTGTGGAGTTTGCCAATCCCTTTGACCCTTTCATAGAGCAGTGCTACCAGACTAAGTTCCATAAGTACATGCCGCTATGCCTCCTCATGAACGATGCTGGCTTTAGAACAAAAGTCATTGTACTGGTGATAGGCTCACTAGGGTCTGTTCATAGGCGTGTAGTGCTATCAAAGGGACAGAGTAAAGGGCTGGCCAAATACCTCAGTATGTCAGTGATGATTGGGTCAAGGAGGGTGTGGGCTCGAAGGAATTTCATGTGTCAGAGACAATAAACAACCAGATCAATATAAAGAGGATTGGATTAATGTGACAGCAACGTGAAATTTATAAGTACTTTAAAAAAATAATACAAAAATAAAACTAACACACGTATACTGACTCTCTGCTGTATGTGTGATGAGGATGGGATAAGAATGTTGTATTTATTATTGTATTTGTTCATTTGTGTTGTATGTATGTGTGTGAGTAGGTAGGAGTGGGTGAGTTTAGGTGGGTGGGTAGGTATGTGTGTGTTTGTTGTGTTACTCCATGTTTTGGTATGGGCTATGAGGTCTGTGTTCCGCGCTGTTGCCGTGGTGTTCAGAGATGTCCTGATAGTTACTGCCCAGTGATGTATTTGCTATTGTATTGTTTGAATCACGCATTGCGCTTCTGTTCTTTGTACGGATTTGGCAATAAAGTACTAGAAATGTGTATGAGTGAATATATATGTGTGTATGTGTGTGTGGGTGAGTAGGTGTGTGTGTGTGTCTCTGTGTGAAAGAGAGCGCGCGAACGCGCGTGCCTGCGTGCATTTGAAGCTAATTTTCCTTCTGTTTGAAATGTAAGAATACCTTTTTTATTCTTACCCTTTAAACCTTTAGGCCTTTATTTTTGCTCCAGTTTTTCCTACTGCTTTATTGTTTGTTAAATACTCATCTTGCTAAGCGCAGTGAATATGCCTTAGAGGATAATAAATGATGTCTTGTGAGTTATTTACTATATAAAATAAATTATCATATACACATGAGTTCAGGGGATTAACTCTAAAATGCACTGTATATTTAGTCACTCAGGCGCGAATATGAAGAAAAGATTTTGCACCGTACTATTTCTCAGAGGCACACACCTGAAAAGTAAGTATACCTTACTTTTTTTTAACCTCGGACTAAACAAACATAGTGCAGTGTCGTGATAAAGCAAAGAAAGACACATTGCGCGCGCATTAAAGCACACACACACACACACACACACACACACACACACACAGCCGAGGTTACACAGTATTATCATGACTTTCCCGAAACGCCACATACGTTGTGCTGACAATGGGTTATATTTCGTCCCCATTTTAAAGTACTTTGCAGCGTTCGAACCCTATTCCTAACTCTAACCCTAAACCAAACCCTAACCCAAACCCTAACCCTTAACCTAACCCTAAGCCTAACACAGCCCTAACCTTAACGGAATACTGTTTTGACGTCAAAATAACGGGGTCCGTCAAAAGAAAGTACGTAGAGGTTCAAGTGTATGTCAGAATAAAGGCGTTTCTACCTAGCCACACCCACACACATACACACTGAGACTAAAGCAAACGTGACCAGTTGAACTCGAAGGTTGGGTACAACCGCAATTTTAGTTCCCTGTACTTGTCAAACGGTAGCGAACTGCAGCGTTATCATTAAAGAATACTTTTAACTGGTTTGTCCTATCATATGACTCAAATTGCAAAGCACACAAGCAACAATCAAGCAATCAATGAGGTATAGCTACATTGAAAAAGCGCATAGCATCCTGTAGTAGTAGTAGTAGTAGTAGTAGTAGTAGTAGTAGTAGTAGTAGTAGTAGTAGTAGTAGTAGTAGTAGTAGTAGTAGTAGTAGTAGTAGTAGTAGTAGTAGTAGTAGTAGTAGTAGTAGTAGTAGTAGTAGTAGTAGTAGTAGTAGTAGTAGTAGTAGTAGTAGTAGTAGTAGTAGTAGTAGTAGTAGTAGTAGTAGTAGTAGTAGTAGTAGTAGTAGTAGTAGTAGTAGTAGTAGTAGTAGTAGTAGTAGTAGTAGTAGTAGTAGTAGTAGTAGTAGTAGTAGTAGTAGTAGTAGTAGTAGTAGTAGTAGTAGTAGTAGTAGTAGTAGTAGTAGTAGTAGTAGTAGTAGTAGTAGTAGTAGTAGTAGTAGTAGTAGTAGTAGTAGTAGTAGTAGTAGTAGTAGTAGTAGTAGTAGTAGTAGTAGTAGTAGTAGTAGTAGTAGTAGTAGTAGTAGTAGTAGTAGTAGTAGTAGTAGTAGTAGTAGTAGTAGTAGTAGTAGTAGTAGTAGTAGTAGTAGTAGTAGTAGTAGTAGTAGTAGTAGTAGTAGTAGTAGTAGTAGTAGTAGTAGTAGTAGTAGTAGTAGTAGTAGTAGTAGTAGTAGTAGTAGTAGTAGTAGTAGTAGTAGTAGTAGTAGTAGTAGTAGTAGTAGTAGTAGTAGTAGTAGTAGTAGTAGTAGTAGTAGTAGTAGTAGTAGTAGTAGTAGTAGTAGTAGTAGTAGTAGTAGTAGTAGTAGTAGTAGTAGTAGTAGTAGTAGTAGTAGTAGTAGTAGTAGTAGTAGTAGTAGTAGTAGTAGTAGTAGTAGTAGTAGTAGTAGTAGTAGTAGTAGCGGAGGCGCGGTTGCCGAGTGGTTAGAGCGTTGGCTTGCGGATCTGAAGGTCCCGAGTTCGAGCCCAGGCCGGGGCATTGTGTTGTGTCCTTGGGAAAGATACTTTACTCTTGTTTCCTACTCCTTCGGATGAGAGTATAAACTGTGTCGCATGCATTCCATAATAACGGACTTTAAAGATCTTGACGCTCATGTCCTAGACGCGTGAGTGCCGGTGACAAGAACACACCCAGCATGTACCTTGGGTAAAGAGCTTCATTCGGGGCTGCTGAACTTTCGAAAATGAAAGTGCTCGAATTTCACCTTGGTGATAATAAAGTTGTTAAAAAAATAAATAAATAAAAGTAGTAGTAGTAGTAGTAGTAGTAGTAGTAGTAGTAGTAGTAGTAGTAGTAGTAGTAGTAGTAGTAGTAGTAGTAGTAGTAGTAGTAAATAAACAAATAAATAAATAAATAAATAAATAAAGATAGATATCAATAAATATAATCATATTATCTCATGTTATAAATAGTTCACCGAAAATCCTTCATAATTCATAAATGCCGGTCTTATAATAAGCTATCATTAAAACACATTTCAAATAATATCATTTAAAATGGCAAAATCGGGGTTTCACGCTGTTTGGCGATTTAAAATGAGGCAACTGCTAATTATTTCACTCTATTTTTGTTTATATTTTCGGAACAGTATTAGTAGTAGTAGTAGTAATAATAATAATAATAATAATAATAATAATAATAATAATAATAATAATAATAATAATAATAATAAATACTTCATTATCATCATCATCTTCATCATCATCATCATCATCATCATCATCATCATCATCATCATCATCATGAGAATAATAATCGCATCTAGCCTATTATACTCACTTGACAACAAAAACCGCGATCAAACAAGGTAAACTAAACGCGTCCCAATTAACGATGATAAAGAAACATGAACTTTTAAAATAAAAACAAACACTGCGTTCCGTGACCAACGATAAATAGCCTAGACACCGTTGCTTACAGATAGATATGAATAGCACTTCCCGTTTTGGGGTAGTGGATTAGGCCTACTGTTCACAAGAAAGACAAAGCGTCCGTGAAAGTATAGCACGTATAGGCCTAAATGTAGACGCACACTAAACCAAGAGGTCTGCGCATTTATACCGGAATCAGGAAGTGAAGTACAGCATGCCATACACGAATTTGGTCTTATATGGAATTCCCTTTGTAAAATATTTATTTTCACCACAATAATGTTTATTTAGAAGCATATTTTCTCAATAATCGTTTGTTTACAATGTAAGATTTCTTTAAATAATATATTTTCTCCGTAAATAAATTATTTATTTACAGGTACTTAAACCATAATATATAAGACATATGGCATTGCTGCTAAATAAGGAGTCATTTCTCTTCTAAATGCATTATTTAGCAGATTGTGTTAAATTATTATTTAGAAATGTTTCTAAATGATGATGTATTTACCTGTTGGATCCATTATTTAGCAGAATTTGCTAAATAATGTATTATTTAGAAGATGTTGCTATATGCTTGCGAGACATGGACCCCCACAGCAGATCTACAACGAAGAATACAAAGCGTTGATATGAGGTGCTACAGAAGACTTCTGGGCATTTCCTATACCCAACACATCACCAACGACGAAGTCCGACAGACCATCACACAAGCCATTGGAAAACACGATGACCTGCTCACAGTGGTGGAAAAACGGAAACTCCGATGGTATGGCCACGTCACCAGATCATCAGGTCTTGCAAAGACCATCCTGCAAGGCACAGTACAATGAGGTAGAAGAAGAGGGAGACCGAAAAAGTGGTGGGAAGACAACATTCGAGAATGGACTGGTTTGACACTGAGCGAAACAATCAGGGTTGCTGAGGACAGGGAAAGATGGAGTATGCTGGTTAAACGATCATCTGTGGTGCCCCTACGACCTCCGAGTTACGGGATAGGATAGGATAGGATAGGATAGTTGCTAAATAATGCATTATTAATGTAAACAATTCATTGTTTGGGGAATGCACATTTCATTATTTAGAGGATTTACATATACATGTCGAATGACTGTGAGGTTAATGGGGTAGTGATAAAGACAATTGCAAAATCTGGATTTTACGCTGTTTTACTATTTAAAATGAAGCACCTAGTTTATTTTACTCTATGTTGTATATGTTCGAAACAGTATTTTATTATACGAAATTGCAACGGTAAATGCTCCGGAAAAGAGGGATCCGTCATTATGTCTGCATTGGCGAGATTGCCTTCAGAGTAATTCCGCCATGTTTCTTGACAGTCCGACTAGCAAATCCATGGTAGTTTTGAATAAGCTGGAACTTTCCGTTTAAAATTAAAACATAATTCAACTCAAAAGAACAAACGAAAACACAGTCTCAACACAGTTCTTTTTAAAATAAATGCAAACAAAGAATTGTTTTTTCTATACAAAGGAAATACTCAAAACACTGAATACACCCGCACAAAACTGACCTTGACCTTTCGTTTGTGTTCGAGAGGTTACAGACCTTTTATCTTCGAATTTGTGGAGTGATTGTTGTTGAAAAAAAATAATTAACACAATTTTTGGATACACAATCTTTGGAAATAACTTGAATTTAATAGCAGAAAGCTGTAAAATTATACAAAAAACAAGTTTTCAAGCGAATCCTGGAATCCCTTAATTAATGAAAATTGCAGTAATTAAACAATGAAATGTTTAAGTAATTAATGTGTTATTTAGCGACATCTTCTAAACACATTATTTAGTAAATTCTGCTAAATAATACGTAATATAGGTAAACAAATCATTATTTAGATACATTTCTAAATAATACATTATTTAACACAATCTGCTAAATAATGCATTAAATAGGTAAATAATTCCTTTTTAACAACAATGCCTTATTTACTTATATCATGATTTATTTACGTAAACAATGTATAATTTAATTAAATAATAAGTTATTTACGAAGAAAATGTATTATTTAGAGAAATCTTACATTGTTTGTAAACAAATTATTATTTATAAAATATGTTTCTATAAAAAAAAATATTTAGCTAAAAGTGGTTTAAAAAAAAACAACGAAAAACTCGCAAATAAATATTTTGCAACAAAAAGAATCCCATAGTCTTATACATGTAGCCTATATCGAACTCGAAGCAGGCAGCTCAGGCATTCTAAGAAAGTTGTCATTATAGAGGACTAAAAAGACTGCAATGTTTGGCTTTGAACATATGAGATTGCCTGCAGGCAGTACTACCGCGAGTGGATGTATCTTGATAGGGTCAGAAAATAAATTTTAAAACAGAAAAAAAGAAAGGAAGAGAAATATTGATTGAACGAATTAATGAATTCAATCATTCATTCATATGGCGAATTATGTGAATAATCGATTTTAAAAAGAAACAAACACAAAAAAGCGGGCGTGTTGTGTAAGAAAACCCCTTGTTAGGATTACTCTAGCATAATTATGCGGCAAACAGTCTGTATTCCGATAGCTGTTTAGAATTTATTTTTACTAAGAAACCTGAGCTTGAATGGACTCTTCTTTGAACCCATAAAGGGTCTCACATTAGCTAATGACTGCATCGAACTATGTAGGAAGTCTAAGTGACAAACGTACCAAGTCTAGCAAGCCTAGTCACATTTATAACAGTTTTGTTGTTGTTGTTGTTGTTGTTTAATTCCCACCAGCGTTGCCAGGGCTAATTGTGATATAGATTAGTAAATGAATGAATGAATGAATGAATGAGTTCACGAATGAAAGTATGTCAAATTATATAAGAGAATAAACTCTCCACGTTGGAAAGTGTGCTCGCCGCACAATTAAATAAACAAGTGTGTACGTGTGCGTAGACGAGAGTCGGATAATGGTGGACAAATGGGGAGTTGTGGGGTGGACTCTATCCTGTTTTAAGGGACTAACACAAATTAATAACCATGTTGCCGTTTTGTGAACAAAGGTGCGGCCGGACGGACCTTCAAAACATTACGCAGTAGGTTTACAAAGCTGCGCAATAGAAAATAGGTATAAGCATAATTATGTACTGTAGATACAGCACGTGAACGTCTATATAAATTTATTCAGGATGCGTGTCTCTATTGTGATACTAATAGGAAATAGGATTTCCACTCCAATTGGTATTTAGAAAGAGATAGAGAGAGCGAGAGAGAGAGAGAGAGAGAGAGAGAGAGAGAGAGAGAGAGAGAGAGAGAGAGAGAGAGAGAGAGAGAGAGAGAGAGAGAGAGAGAGAGAAAGAGACGTGTGTACCTTCTGTGATACTGGTAGGGGAAAAGGATTTCCACTCAGGGAGACAGACAGACAGAAAGACAGTTTCATAGAAATAGAAAAAGAGAGATTGGAGAGAGAGAGAAAGCGAGAAATAGACAGAGAGAGACAGACACCGAGAGAGAGAGAGAGAGAGAGAGAGAGAGAGAGAGAGAGAGACTTAGATACAGACAGGATGGACAGACAGAAGCAAAGGCAGAGAAGTCTTAGTAAAAGCGCATGCAATAATGTGAAATTTGAAGTGTTCTGTCATATACCAAGAAACCTGTAAACATTGTGGCAGCATTGTAAAAACTTATTGCACTTCGAAAGTAATTTAGAATAACCATAAACATAATTTATAACTTATATAGAATCCAATCACTACTGCTCAAAACACAGCAAATGGATAATGCGCAATTGATCTACGGCAATAATGATAATCACGTTGTTTTGGCATATTATTTTATCATACTGTTTTATTATATTATTTTTTTATATTACTTTATCGTATTGTTTTATCACAGAATCTAACCAACAGTGCACACAAAAAAAACAAAAAACACATTGGGAAACAGTAGGAAAACTCGGTAGAACGATTTGCAAACAACAATTTAATGACAGGCAAGATTGTGTTAGCATCAGTCTTTGGCATTAAGTATCAAGTGGTTTGGAATGTGTAACTACATACCTTGAAAGTAGGAGCGTACTGAGAAGCACTTTGAGCGGATAGGTTCCCTAACATTATCATAAGCATGCTAACACATAGAATACAGTCAGTATTGTAAAGAACATTGCAATGGTAAACATTTTACAAACATCTTATGACAAAAAATATTGTAAAGGATATGTCCTAACCATTAAGTATTGAGTATTTGAGCATCAGGTAGGTTGAACTTGGTTAATAATTATATTAACACAAAGAGCAACGTGAGCAGCACTTCGAGCTTGCTAAACCCCGTTATTTATGAACGATTACTTAATTTGAACTTTAAATAATTAAAATAATTATTATTGGTTTACGATAAAACCATAATCAATTAATGTTAGCTTCTTAAAATAAACAGTTTATGTTACTTTTTAAAATCAGTCCGGATTACGTTTCAAAATCCGATTTTAACTTATATTTGTATCGGATTTTCAATCACGTCGCATAAAGGAACCAATGAAAGATAAAATTCGAACTACAAACATTATTTGTACTATAAAAATTATAAATACACAACTCACAATGCATGTTCACATGGCTTGAATAAAATTTAAAAAAAACCACAAAAACAAAAAATGTAAATAAATAAGTAAAATTAAAATATGAAAAATAATGCAAACTAAACAAAAAGAACAACGGCAACGACAACAACAACGACGACGACGACGAAGGAGTTACAGACTTCACATTATCAGCCACGTACAGCCCTGCTTCACTGCTCTTCACTCTTCCCCTTTTTCTTTTCTATGTCCTTGCATGCTTTTCTCGTTTATGCTGGTCCGGTTGCGTAGCATAACTTTACGAGAGAGCATAAATCTGCCTTTCATAATTTGTGCCGATAAACGATGATCCGTTTGTGTGAGCGCGTTTCGACACGGTAGTAGGCAGGGTAGTACTGAAGAGAGCTTTCCTCTTCTTCCATTCTGTGACGAAAGAGACGATGACGCTGACGATGATGACGATAACCAGCAGCCCAGTGGTGGTACCCAAGAGAATCGCGATCAGCATCCTTGATTTAAATAACAGAATTAAGAAATTAATTCTTCAATGATACAATCAAATTAAATGTTTTCTTTGAAATGGCATCTAGAAGTTTCTTTGATTATCAATATGAACTAGCCCATTAAAGTTTAAATTCGTATAAAATTCAGCAAGCAAAGTCTATTAGTTTAGTTTGTGAGGTAGTTAGTGTGTGCATGAGTAACTGACTAATTGACTGAGCGAGTAAGCAAGTGAATGAGTGAGTCAGTAAATCAGTCAGTCAGACGGTCAGTCAGTGAATGAGTGCGTGCGTTAGGTTTCTGTTAAGGTGTAATTATAATTAATTAAGACATAACACAATTTATAATGTCAAAACCTCAAACAACACATGCATCAACTAATGTGGACGATATTACCATCAGAACTCAGCAACTAAACAACAGCGGATTGTCAAGAACAAGATACACTTAATGCCAAGCTACACTAATTGTTATAGTACCAAATCTAAACGCGAAACTGCCGAAAGTCTTCAGAATCTTCACTATGGTGAAAGCGGTGGTCAACGCAAAGGAAGGATAACTTACTTTTGTTTCTGAGGAGCATGAACCTGCTGCTCCGCGGCCTGGAACTGCTTGTTGCCGTCCGGCCAGTACCTCCAGTCCGTCACGTCTGGCACCGAAGCGGGACCTAACTCTAGCACCACTGTGACGTAGTTTGAATGCTCTCCCTTGTTCCCGGCTTCGTCCACTGCCACCACGGTGAAGACGAAGCGAGTATTGGCAGACAGAGCGGCCGGAATTCGAATCATGAGGTACTCGCGGCTGCCGAATGGCTTGGGTGCCACGAGGTCCCCGTGGACGACGTCGCTCTGCGTGAGGTTGGTTACACGGTCTGTTCCTTTCATCAGGTCCAAGGCTTTGGGCGCCATGTACACCTCGTAATGAGACGCTGACGAGGAGCGCAAAAAATGTCAAGTGATGTAAATAAAGGAGAAGAGGAGGAGATGAAGAAGGAGAAGACTGGGGAGAAGAAGATTTGATAATCTATATTTTTTTTTAAATTTTACATTAAAAATACAAACTACATCAAAATTATGTTCATCTCCCTTCTCCTCCTCCTCTTCCTCCTCCTCCTCCTCATATCATCATTATATCATCATCATCATTATCATCATCATCGTTATCATCATCATCGTCGCCGTTATCGTTTTTGTCATCATCCTCATCATCTTTGTTTTCATCGCCATTCTGCTCTTTGCAGTCCGCTGGACCCTAAAAACAATGTTTAACTAACTAATATCGCCATGCTATCCTGTTCACCTGTATCTTTGTCCGAATCGTCACCGGAGGCTCTCCAGCTAAGCACCACGGTACGGTTCTCGCGCGACGTCTTTATCACGCGAAGATCCGAGATGCGCACTGGAGCTTCGATGTCAATATAATTTCCGCTCCCGCTGTCAGACGACGCCTGCGCAATGGTGCTGTTTCCAGTGTGCCTTATGACGACATATCCAGCTGAGGCTGTCCGTTGAACGAACTTGTTGCGTGGATCTACGGGTGCTGGAATATATTTTTTTAATTTGTTTAAATTAATTTATCAAACCTCTATCTTCCTGTCTGTATATTTGTTTTTCTGTCTTGTTTTCTTTCAAGACTGTCTCGCCACTCATTGATTTAATACCAACAAAAGTCTATTTTGTAAATGCCAAAACATAATATATACATAGGAAACGTCTTGCGCATTAATCAATACGAATAGACCTATAGCAAGAATTTTGTGGATCCCCGTTAGCGGACGGATAGCACAGTAGACAGTACATATCATATGGTAGCACAGTAGTATAAAACGTACTCACAAGTATATCAACTAACAAGTTCGTATCTCCCTTCTATGTCTCTGTCGACGTGCGCGTACAACCGGTTGCTTCCCTTTACATGCTTTGTGCTCCATAGAGCGTCGTCGGCCTAAAATAATTTTTTAGAAACTTCAAAACCCAGGGGAATTATGGGTAGGGAAATCCTTTTCTGAAATGACGTCGGCAGGACTCTTCGCGATTCGTGCATGGCACACGAGACACACGCAAAATGGCGTCACAAGGAGATTGGTTAGATCTGAATTCGTCTAATTTGACCTCGCATGCTGCTGGATAACAATGCAATTTGAATTTGCTTTCAAAAATCAAAAGAGAGCGAGACCACAACAAAGTACAAGGAGCCAAGGCGACGTAAACACTCAAGGCCGACAGAACAAAAAGCACACAAACTACAAAAGGTAAGTACCCGTGACCATACACAATAAAGTAGGCCTAACCACCATTGCAAAATAGGATTGATCATCACCATGATTGAATTTTTCCACCCCACCTTCCAATCGGTACGGAATCGAACATATGCTCAAATCATCATATCTTTGACAGAACTTGCATGTGCATTATACAGTGTGATTCAAGCGATAAATGAACCATCACATCGAAGCGATCTGAGCAGCTGAATCGATGACAATGGCGATCAATCGTTCACTGAGACTCACGATCGCCTGCACTGAGCTCACATACATGTGTGCATGTTTCTATAAATCCATCGTGTTCTCCTTCGATAATTGAGCAAAGCCTTTGTTCACTACCAGAAATATGCAGTTCCTCTCCCAACTTTCGTTTAATTTCAGCCAGCACATCTTCGCGAGAAATGGCGACCACGACTGCAACCGTAGCTAATTATCAGATTTCCCAGAATTCTCTATTCTATTTTTAGGTTTGGGATACCCCCGTCTCAGCTTGTGGCTAAAACCAATGGCAACGGGACCACCGCACGTCGGCTGGGGGCAATACGAGATACTAACTTGTTAGTTGATATACTTGTGACGTACTACAGTGTACTGTGCTACCCGTCCGCTATCGGGGACACAAAATTCGTGCCGAGAGTCCATTCTTATTGGTTAATGCGCCTGTGAGTTAACTTAACTACTAATTTGTATTATATTGCGATCTGAAGACTCCAAACTTGGATTTCAAAATAGGTTCATAAATCGGTAGTTAAACTAAACGTGCCGCGACACAATAGCATAGTGGATATAGTGACTTGAAATGAAATCTAAGAAGTTATTCCCACGCAAGTTAGAAAATTCTATTATTATATTGATATTGATAACTTGCTGCTTTCCCAAATGCGCGAGTGGCCTTTGTGCGTTGTAAAATGCGCTAAAGAAAAGCGATTTACTTATATCTGTGCACACTGGCATGGCATTACTCGATTTAAGTTCGACTATATTGCAGTGGTTTGCAGTGAATCTTCTCGAACATCATCAGCAGGTCAGTATGAACATCTTACTAGTAATGTAAGGAAACGCTGGCAGTTCTACCTCTGCGCTATAGAGGATTCATGGGAGGCAAAACCACTGCGCTATAGTCGAACCAAAATCGTGTGCTCTGTGCTTCTCAAAAGTGAGTCTGAGGTCTTTTTTTTTTCCCAACCTTTAGACTAGATAGTATGATCATAGAAGGATTTATTATTCCACATGATTAAGGTAAAAGATCTCAACCATGCTTGAAGACATTTGATCCCTCAAACCCCTCTTTTTTTGGCTATACAGCCCCCAGGGCTATGAGCCTCTTGTCATTTTGTATATTTAACTCATGTTATGTGAAATAAAAAGACAAAGTTCCAAAGTTCAAGATAAAGTCACCTAGCGAGTTTCCTATACAATACAATACAATACAATACAATACAATACAATACAATACAACTTTATTCATCCCAAAGGGCAATTACATTATTATGTTTATGAGGCAGCATAAAAGATACTCAAAAAATGTATCCTAATAATACAATCATCACGCTTCAGTCGATACAACTAGTCCCATTGAAAACAGTCAGAGCAAAGTCCTCCAACACACGCTGATAGAGTCGTTGAGTCACGACCGGTAGCTGCATGTTTTTTCATGCCTTTATAATCTAAGGGAAATAAGAAACTTAGTGCCTATAGCAGACGAATTTTTCAATGGTCGGACCGGAAGTTTATATGTATTTTTTGCAAATACATAAACAAACAAAACAAAAGTAATAATATGTATGGAAATGGTCATCTCTTAGCAAGAATTAAGAGATATTTTATATGTTTTGGGCGCAATGTTGATCTCGACCTCATTTTTAAACTTGATTGTTGTTGTTAAGAAAGGTTACTTTTAAGGTCGTAGTGGTCGTTTGCCTCGGCGTGGACATCGTGTCCAGCGGCGTGCAGTTGGACAGTATACAGGCCTGGTATGGTCATCTTGGTTAAGTAGCGGGAGTACACGCCATCGTTTTCCACGATATCTGCACCTGCACCGTTTCAACAAAGTTTCCAATGGCCATAAAAACCTGTCGTTTTATTTGTGCATTGAGAATGTTGCCAGATCATCGTCGTCATCGTCATCATCATTATTAATCATCATCATCATCGTCATCATCATCATCATTATCATCATTATTAATCATCATCATCATCTCACCGGCTCCGTTGTCGTACAGTTCCACTTTCTGCGAAGAGCCGTCCGGCAAGTCCACAAGGGCGGTAACGTGTAGGCCTGTGACTGGGTCGTCTCCCCTGGTCACTTCGGCGAAGATGTGCATGGCAGGTGGCGACGGTTGTTGCTTCCACATTAGCATCCCCGACAGATGCACGGGCTGCACAGTAGTGTTGGTCGGCGTGGAAAGGACGAGCAGGGAGACGCGCTGGTATTCATCAGGATTGGTGATCTTGTAGCTCCATTTGCCAATCTGTTAAAAGAATGAAGAATAAGAGCAAAAAAGACATCAATTGTTCATTTTACCATCAGTACATAAGTTATATAGTAAATAATTTATATCACACATAAACAGGAGAAGAAAATATAACTGCTGGTAATAGCAGCGTTGGTTATTGCTTCATCGGTTTCGGCGATCTTTGCCTGCAAATCTTTATGCCCGTCTACATCATTCTTAGCCTCTTGAAGGTTTCTGCGAAGGTCAGGTTTTGTCTACATTCTTCAAGTCATTTTATCTCATCACAACCTTTTCAAAGTACCAGTTTTATTCTTTAAATAACGAAGAGAAAAGTAACACAATTACGGGATACCAATAATACATTTAACTTGTTTTGTTGACAGACAAAGAACAGATGTGATAGAATAGTCCTTTGCTTTAAAATCATGTTGTTTTTAAAATGGAACATAATCTATACGCGTGCTACAATGAAACAGGAACATGATAATGGAACATGATAATTATATACTATATAAAAGTGGTGGTTCACCCGTCCCCTATACGCTTAATGTGTCCGGGGACGTAAATTTACTCAAAAAATATATATATATACTATAATTTCTTTGACAACTCTACAGGCGTTTTTTGGGAAGGCATAGAATGTTGTTCAGCCCTATCGGGGTGACAAAATGAACATTGACTAGGTTGGTCACACCATTCTCTCAACTATCATACAATAAATTGTATTATCTAATTGTTCTTATATAGCGCTCTCACAGCTCAAGGCGCTGACAGAGGGCATGATCTTACTCAAACCGCCCAAGGTGCCAACTTGCTGCTAGATGCGCACCGTATAACGCCTAGGAGGGTCACACTAAGCTTGCTACAACTCTAGAGCGCATGAAAAGTTTTGTCTGGTAACATATTTTGCCAGGAATGTCAGTCTTTGATAGTAGACCTCATGCTGATGCGCAGTTGTAAGCTACCTCAGCAATGCTGGGAATTAGGATTTTGGCGATCTGCAGATGCAGGTCCAAGCTGTACTCCGTGTAAAGATGGCTGTACACGCGACCTGAAGGTGACGTCACTCGGACGTCAGGCACAATGATGTCGTAGGCCACGAGAATGGTGGTACTGCGTCCTAGATCGGGGTCCACGGAGAAATACCCATCCATAGACTGCTGCTCGTCCAGTCCTTCAGCACGACTGAGTATCTGACGAGAAATAATTATTTATTATATTGTGTATATGAAGTGCGCGATGTCAGCTTACAGCAGCAGTAAAAGAAGCATCAATTTCCTCAATAGAAAGCAGCAGAAAAAACAATGTCAAAATAGTTGCGGTCTCCGTCATTATCATCATCTTCATTAGCAGCAGCAGCGTTACCAACAGCAGAAACAGTAAACAAATCCTTATCCTCATCCTCTTCATTATCCTCCTCATTCTCCTCCTCATCATCATCATCATTATCAGCAATATCAACATCATTAGTAGTAGTAGTAGTAGTAGTAGTAGTAGTAGTAGTAGTAGTAGTAGTAGTAGTAGTAGTAGTAGTAGTAGTCGTTTCCATCATCGCTATCCTCCTCCTCCTCTTTCTTCTCCTTCTCCTCCTCGTCCTCATCATCATCATCATCAAACTACAGCAGCATCAGTAGCAGCAGTAGAGTTGTCGCCATCCTCTTCCCATTCCTCGTCGTCCTCATTACTCATCATCATCAACATGATCATCATTGGAATGCTTAGTGCTGTATATTGTTGAGTGCAATTTTTTTTTCATACAAATTGACTTCACTGGCGCAGTGTGTGTATTCGGTAAGCCATTTTTATCCAGTCCCTTGACGTCATGATTATATTGCGTGTGACATATACATAGAAACCTGTTACAATCATAATCAACATGATCATCATCATCGGCGTCGTGTTAGTCATCATCATCATCATCATCATCATCATCATCATCATCATCATCATCATCGTGGTCGTCGTCAATATTTACCTGAACAGGGGAGGGTGTAGACCGAGACCGATGGATATCCACAATATCAAAGAGAGCGTCCACAGTGGCAGTGGAGGTAGCAAAGTTGTTGTCGCAGTATACGCGACCTCCTACACAAAATTTTTTTAATAACTTTATATTGCTAATAGGTGCATCAGTCAGTCTCACTTTGCGCACGAACAACTCGCGAACTGTTCATCCGATCATGATGCTATTTGGTACGTGTTAAAGCTAAATCGTCCCTGGCATTAATGCTATTAGGCTAATGCAATAACGCCTAGCCAAATCCACCAACCTCCCACAGAAGCGTACATATCGCAGTCAAGTCTTCCGAGTTTGATTTGTGTATGAGCAAGGTATGCACTCGTTGCAAGTTTTGCATGTAAGCTATCAAGTATTACGATGCAGAGTTCTTATTTATTAATTAATTAATTAATTAATTAATTCATGTATTTATTAATTTATTTATTTCTTTAATCGTTCTTATGTAGCGCTTTTCCGCGTCAAGAGTTGCCCAAGGCGCTTTCAATTTTATGTTATCTTATTCCAAGATCTTTTTACTTTACAATAATTCGACACTAACTAAAATCAACTGAAGTGAGCTTCCTACTTCATAGTTTTTGTCAGTTAAATTACTCCTAAATCCATAGTTCCAAAAACGTTGTTTAATTCCTTAAGTGTTTAGACTGAGAACAAAACAAGACCTCACGCGCACAATATTGAAGGATGGTAGGCAACCTTCTGCTCAATACTGAAACTCAAGGTAAAGGTTACATTTTTCGCCAAATGGTCTTTTTGGACGAATAGTTTCGATTGGCAATAAAATTCCGATAAGACTGTATTTTTTTGCACTAGAGTTACTCTTGCCCAAACCCCGAATCTTACCATAACCCTTTCTGTCTCACCTGTTTGCATTGCCAGCTGTTCTAGCTCTTCTGTTGGAGGTCCTCCCAAGACCACCACGGTAACAATCACTCCACTGTTTTTCAACGAGGGCAGAACTGACAAGATGTCTTTCCCGCTCGTCTCCTGTCCGTCAGTCACCATCAGCACGTGACCGCCGGAAGCTGGCTGGGAGGGTGGCGACACTCCACTGGTCCGAGCATGTCGGGAGGGCGGATATGACGAGTTAGACGGCGGCATCGCTTGATCCCCACGAAGAAGCTGTGTCATATTGAGTAAATAAAAGCAAAACATGGAGTCCATGTTTTAAGAGTGGAACATGATGAGTTATAATTCAAAGTTCAAATGTATTTTGTTTTAAAATCGAGATGAAATGTGAAATGTCCATACAGACTAGCCTAAATAGCCACATGTGTAATAATTTCAATTAAGAAATGCTTGGACGGCTGCATCGGTTTATTCTGCATATAAACTGCGTCATTCTGAAATGCAGACAATACAAAGAAATTTGCATTGTAATTTCTAATTACATATGGCTATATTTGAACATTACTATTAAGTTGAACAATTTTCAGAGGCAATCTAACTGACGGAGTTGAAAACTCATCCAAAACTGTCCAAAATACTGTCTTTTAATGCAAACCGTGCACGCTTCATTTAACTTTCCGTTTATATATTTCACAAAATAATCAGCAATTGAATTTGAATTCAAGTTTTTTGTTTGTTTGTTTGTTTTTAAACCAGGCCCGATGAAAATGACCTCTGACCTGAGCGGCAGAGGTGAAGGCAGCGGAAAGATCTGTAGCGCCATAGTGACTGTCTGGCAGGTCGGCCACGAGCGTCTGTCTATCCTGGGTCGTGTTCAGTGATAGAGGTGCATTCCGCACGGTAGTATCAACGTTGAACGAGGTAAGGCCTACAACTGTATCGGGCTGCACCCCGTCGCTGATGAACGTACCCACGGCTTGCTTCATGCGAATCAGCTTCTGATCTTGCTGCAAGAATTAGGGGTAACATGTTTACCAAGAGGGTATTGGATGTACATGTATGTTCAGGGATGTTGCTAGGAAATTTTTTCTTCGGCGATTTGGCCGAAACAGCCGTGAAACTTTCGGCTTTTTACTGAAAGTTTCGCCTTTCTCTTCCAAAGCAGTCTCACGGTTGTTGTTTTTTTTTTTACTACATTCACTACGTTAACGTGCACCCTCCACCTCCATATATTAAAGGTGTTCTGTGGATGCATATCTTTGTAATAAAACATGATTTTAAGAGTAGAATAAGAACATTGAAAAGAAATGTTATTTTCTTAAATTTTAGACACACAAAAACAATAAAAAGTTTAGACTGTCCCTTGACAGATCACAATACTGTCAGACTTTCTGGGTTTAACCTTCGACTCCTCACCTAAAGTGCAAGCGTACAGCAAAGGAATCTCGCAAAAATGGACAAAACCGAGCCGATTCACCCGTGAAAATTTCGGCTCGGCGAGCCGACATGACGGACAGTTTATCGGCTTTTTTTTAAATAAAAATTTCGGCTAAAAGCCGAAGATCCGACCCAAACGACATCCCTGTATGTTGAGTAAAGGACATGAACGGAATATGCTAGTATTGAATTCTAATAGTCTTGTTTTGATAGAAAGAAGTTCGAAGAAGAAGAAGAAGAAGAAGAAGAAGAAGAAGAAGAAGAAGAAGAAGAAGAAGAAGAAGAAGAAGAAGAAGAAGAAGAAGAAGAAGAGAAGAAGAAGAGAAGAAGAAGAAGAAGAAGAAGAAGAAGAAGAAGAAGAAGAAGAAGAAGAAGAAGAAGAAGAAGAAGAAGAAGAACCACCTCCACCACCACCACTACCTGCTGGCGTGACGTTGGCTACCTAATCAAAATGGTTCCACCACGAGTACTTTCTAGTTTTTCAATTAAGATTCTGAGTGTTTCATTGTAAATTATATGGCTGTAGGTTTCTGAAAAATTCAATGGAACAGTTATTATTACTTTTTTATACCAATGGGAGGTGTCCAAAAAGTGGCTACCTAAAACTATTTACGTGTTCTATTTATTGAAATTTATTTATTTTGATGTAAAAACTTAGGTGGTGTTTGTTTGGTTAAGAAATATCAAGAAATATATTTTGTATAAAATTTAGAATTGAAACACCACGTGTTTTTTGTGGTTTAAAAAAAAACAGAGTCAAGCGTATTACTTCCTCACACTGCCCATATGTCCAGATTTCAACACCAAGTTGCGTGAACTCGTTTTAACGATTGAAATGAAAAATAAATATCTAAACGTTAACCAAATGTAACCAAACTTGGCATAAACATTGCCTGGAATGTTACTAAAGGGGTGAAGGAAAAATTTTGAAAATCCAATCAGTAATTTTAGTTTTATAGTGATTTTCTGGAACATTGTAAAAACCCGTGGCATAAGCCGAAAATGGCTACCTAAGAAAGTCAGTGACAGCGTCCTTAATTCAATTAAGTAGAATGCCATGTGCATATGAGCTAGTTACATTCGGCTTGACCATCATTAAAAACTTAACTTTGTTCATCGTGGCGGGAGAAATGTGGATTTGGGGTTTTTATATCCGATTTAGGTCACCATGTCCAGTTTGGAAAAGCACCACCGCGCTTATTTTGGTCAACACTTTTACAAAAAGTTAAAACTTTGACACCATGTACTCAAAAAACTTAAATTCGATACTAATTTTAATTATTTTAATGATCTATGGGCTTGGTGGCGAAGTATTATAATAAATGTATCAACCGTATTTTAGCTTAGGTAGCCAAGACAATCGGTGGCAGTCAAAATCAATCAATGGCAAAGCTGTGTGAAAACTTTCAGCAAATATACAAACATTGTAGGTAGATATTTCAACGGTGCGTTGTTTGCAACCAAAAGTGTGTAAATACGTCAAGCAGAACGGGTGTTATACTGCTTGGAATGTCCCCACCCCGAATAACTGTTCTCCGGACAAAGAGAGAAAGAGAGAGAATAGACTGGACCTATCCCGATTGACGTCATAACTTTGTGCGTATTTATTCGCATTTTGCTCACCATGACGAACGATTGTTGTGTCAAACATTGTTCGAAGCGAAGTACTAGAGATCTTGGGATCTCTTACCATAGAATTCCGACGATTATATTCAATAGAGGCACCAACATACGCGAGCTGACAGCTAGGAGGAGAAGGCTTTGGATCGCCCAAATCAATCGAAAGAAGATCACAGACAAAACAGTGAAACCCTGGACCCGTGTGTGTTCACGCCACTTTGTGAAAGGTACGCATTTTCAATAATTGTTCAATGGTTCACATGCATTTTGTTATTGGTCTTACTAGGCCATTGCGAAGTTGCAGCTGCCCACTTTCACCGACAACCTGGCAGTAGTGAAATCTGCCATTTTTGAGCAGGTCGAGTGTTGGAGGGTGTTTAGATGACTTTTGCTCTGTTCTAAAAATTTCATAGATAGAATGTGCGTTTATGCTTCGTAATTTAAATATAAATACTGGGACTGTATTTGTTGTTTTTTTCAAATTTCACGTTTACTTGAATACAAAATAATAATTAAAAAAAAAAACACCACACAAAACACCTGAGGAGAAACATTGTTTACCTTTCTTCCAGAATCACAGAGGAAAGACTAGAGACGAGTAGAGTGCTTGTTTTGTTTATCATGCAAGTCAATATTTTAGTGTAGTTGTTATTACATTTTGACTTGATTTTGATGACAGGAAAACGTGCGGAGTTCTATCAAGATGATACGCCCAACTGGATCCCAACTTTGCACCTTGACTACAACATTAATGTGCATCCACTGATGTGGACCGGTTTGAAAGGAAACAGAAGAGAGAGCAACAGAAACAAGGAAATGCCCACAACAGTATGTAATGAATATTTACTTTATGAAATATTTCATAGTTTATCTTCAAGTGTAAAGAAATTGTGTTTTTGAAACAATGCTGCCTTTCTAAAATGCAATTTTTAATGTTTGTAAATCTAACATTGTCATGTATAATGTCATCGCCTTCGTATTTAGATATTTGATGTAGTCCATGAAATTATGCTTTTTGAAGGTAATGCAGTTGTTAGTAAGTGCACAGAAATGCAGTTTTCCAGGGAAGCATGCCCCCAGATCCAGTGTTAATTTTTTTTTCTCTCACCACAACCCTTTCCCACCACTTCATCATTATGAATCTCAATTAATCAGTATTAAACTACAGTTAAATAAACTGTCTTCAGTTTTCATTTTGGTTAATATAAAAAAAGCAACATCTTGTCTTATAGATGGGAGGAACACTGATTGCCCAAAATAGGCATTTACTCATACTTTTGAGTAAAAAACAAAAGTGAAACATTTCAAGGCAGTATGATCACCTAAACATAGAATGTGCTTGAAGTAAACAAATAGTTATGTGTATGTTATGGTTCTTATTTGTGCAGATCATGCTGAGGACGGTGAGAACACCACAGACAGTAACGCATCATTTTCCACTTTGTAAAGATTTGGACAATAAAGTTTACTGTTTACTGTTTACTGCATCTATGGGTGATCTTGGAGGGGACACTGATTTAGAACTGGGTGAAGAAGCTACTGATTTAAAACGAACTGTGGAGCAGGAAGTCCAGACTGATATTACCATTTCCTACCTGGAAGCCATGGAGTCTGAGCTTCAGACTCTAAGAACAGAAAACCTCACTCTTCGTATGAAACTGAATGCCAGCACTATGTCAGATGACTTTTTTTTAAAAAGAAGATGGGTCTAGAGATGATGAGAAAGTGAAATATTACACAGGCCTACCATCTTTTTTGACTCTTGCTGCTCTGGTGTCATTCCTGATGCCTCATATTACTAGTGGGCCCAGATCTATCACAAGCAAATTTCAAGAAGTGTAAATTGTCCTCACTCAACTGAGGTTGAATCTGACTGTTGTTGATTTGTTTGGCATTTCTGACACTTCAGTGTCACACATATTTCTCAAGCTGCTGGCTGTCATATATATATATATATATATATATATATATATATATATATATATATATATATATATATATATATATATATATATATATATATATATATATATATATATATATAGGCTGATTGTGGGTTTAATATCCATGATAGTGTTGGACTGATTCCATGATAGTGTTGGACTGATGTGTGCTGAAGTTAAGATACCTGCTTTTACCAAAGGTAAAAAAGCAACTATCTGCTTTTGATGTAGAATCAACACGCAAAATAGCACATGTAAGCCACAGTAATGATTCATGTTGAAAGGGTGATTGGTAACATTGTTTAAAACTATGCCAGTATTGATTCTACAATTCCAGTCACTATGTTGACTTGTGCAGAAGGTGCAACTGTGACCACGTTGGACCAAATTGTCACAGTGTGCTGTGCTCTGGTGAATATTTGTCCATCCGTTTTTCCTTTTGATTAGAGATGGGGTGAGAGAAACTTCCAACTAGGTAGTTTTGTTGACAATAACTATCATGGATATTAAGCCCACGATCAGCTAATTTTGTTCACCTAGATCATCAAGAAGCTTGGTTTTGTATCCTTCTTTCTTCTACCAACTAGGTAGTTTTGTTGACAATAACTATCAACTAGGTAGTTTTGTTGACAATAACTATCATGGAAGCTTGGTTTGGTATCCTTCTTGTTTTTATTATTATTACTTCCAACTAGGTAGTTTTGTTGACAATAACTAACATGGATATTAAACCCACGAACAGCTAATTGTGTTCTCCTAGATCATCATGAAGCTTGGTTTTGTATCCTTGTTGTTATTATTATTAGTTTTATTAGTATTGTTATTATTGTTGCTTTCATTGTTACCATATATTTGTTGCTGCTGCTGTTGTATTATTTTTAGTAGTTGTATTGTTATTATTATTATTTTTATAATTACTCTTATGATTACGATTATTTTTTATTATGATTATTATTACTCTTATTATTATTATTATTATTATTATTATTATTATTATTATTATTATTAAATCACCATTGTCACCTTCATCAGGTTTTTACCAGTACTCAGTATTGTAATTTTAAAAAGATAGCTTTGCTGAAGTCAGTACTTTGTCGCACCTAGTTATTTCAGGAACCTAATAATATTATATTCTATTCCATTGTTGCTGTCGTTAGTGCAAGGTGTATGCAGACATGAATGGAGGGGTGGGTGCACGAGTAAGCATGTGTGTATATCTGTACATGGGTGTATGTGTGTGCATGGATATATGTGTGAGTCAACGAGTTGAGTGGTAGGAAGGATGAAAAGTTTTCAAGTACGAGTGTATAGATACAGGAATGAAGTGTTGTGGATGGCTAGGATGGGTCTAAGGCATGGAAGAATGGGTGGGTTTGAGTGGTTTTGTGTATTGTTGAATAATTATCTGTGTGTCTAATGTGTTCGCATGGGTATGTGACTGGATATCTGTTTAGGCATTTGTGCTAGTGGTGATAGATTTGTATTTCGGTATGGAAGTTGGGTATGATAGTATATCAAATGTATTAATATTGTATGTCTATGTTTTTGATGTTATCTCTTTTCTTGCACTGCAAAACAAATATCCATGCCATATGTTTGGACAATAAAGAATCTTGAAGTGATGTGAAGCTGTTTGAAAGTATTGTTTTACGTGGTGTATTCTCACATAAATGTCTGTTTATGCATTTCAGTATGTTATGGAACCCTATGAATGAAGGTCTTACTAAACCACCGCATTAAGTTACATTACAACATATTAAGCAACAGTTCAACATGTTTTACTAAGTTACATTTCACATCCAGGTAGCATTTTAACAAAGTCACAGTTCCACAAAATAAAGTTACTTTCCGAATTTTGAGTTCGAGGTAACATTTCACAGTTATAAGTTACAGTTCTATCGTTATAAGTTACATGTCATGTTGAACTGTTACTTATAAGGCTTATAAGTTCCCGTGTGTGTGCACCAAAAAAAAAGGTTATCCCTTGAAAACTATTGGTTTTTTTTTGCTCCTAAAAATCAACGCACAGTCGGCATCACCTTATCTAAAATCGAATGCACACATTTCATTTTAAAAATCAAATTAACTGCTGCTTCCATTGGTATTCGTTGTTGAAGGTTATGAAGTGCATAGATAAAGGATTAGACGTTTAAAGGGACATATAACACCAACATTGCTATAAAATCAACAGAAGAGTTGTTCAGGTCACACTGTATCATTTCCCGTTAATGCTGTCGAACGTGCCAACACTTCAACAGTCGAAGTAAACAATACCAAGGGCTACAAAGGTATTATGACCACTTACATTCGCTTATTTTTCTTTAAAACGCGCTTTTACCTTGAAATTTACACACTGCAAATCATCCATGAGTTATATATGTATTGTAATATTTGTCGGCTCTCCCAGAATACAACTGAATTGTACTATAAAACTATGAACTAATGGCTGTAAGGTTATTTATTAGCTGGTCAATGTTTTTTAACAAATTGTTTCATGTCAATTTAACAACATAGCATATTAGGTAGCCATATCACCATCAAGTAACATTTCACGTAATAGGTAGCCGTGGTGGTGAACTGCTTAAGTCGCCATTCACAGGCAGGTAACCATTCACATTTAGGTCGCCTGTCGTAAAAATGGGTTCAAAATTAAGTAGCAGTTCACAAATATGGTTAAGTAGACATTCACATTATAGGTAGCCGTTCAAAATAGTAGGTAGCCAGTTCACAGTGATCGGCTACCTAAATGGTATTTAGGTCGCCAAACCTGTGGAAATAAAGGTTCACCACCACCACCACTACCACCACCACAACAACAACAACAAACAGCATCAGCAACAACAACAACAACAACAAGAGCAATAACGGAGCCAACAACTACAAGATTAAAAGCTTGAAACCTTCCTTGGCTTACCGCCATGCTGGCCGAAGAGTCCAAAGCCAGGACGAGTCTTCTGGCTGTTCGGGTCTGCACTACATTGAAAACCGGAGCTGTGTCCACACCAGCTCTCGGAGGGTTCTTTCCACCGGCAAAGTCTGGTGACGAACTGATGACATCCCAAATGCTGCGGTGACCGCACAATCGGTTGTGTCGGCTCGGGGCATCGTAGTTGTGCTTCGTTGAGTTGTTCGACTGGTTGTCGTCGCAGAATTTGAAAGTCTGAAGATGTAGGAAGAACAACGGTCAGTGTAATTTGATTATAGATTACTATGAAAAAGATCCTAACTATACAAGACTATTAAGTTTGGGATAGTCTTAATTCATAAGGAAATGTCGATAGATAAAAAATAAAAATAAAAATAAAAAAAACGTAACAATTCAAAGTGATAGTATTGGGGCGCGTTGGATCAGAGATGAAACCACGGAAAAACAAATGTTAGTATTTAATATTACGCCAAAAGGTTATAGACAGGGGTTAGAAATTTGAAGGTTGACGGTCTGGGGTACCAGAAAGAAAAACACATCAACATGCTCCGGACGCAAGCACAATAACCTACTCCTTTGGATGAGAGTATTAAAAAAAACACAGACAAACAAATAAAGAAACAAAATGTACAATGCCGGATGGAGAGAATAAACAACTGCATTGCTTCAATTATCATTTGCAACATTCGAAAAGCTTTCCTGTATTAAAATCTTCTTCTTGTTCTTGTTCTTGATCTTGTTGTTGTTGTTGTTGTTGTTGTTGTTGTTGTTGTTGTTGTTGTTGTTGTTGTTCTTCTTCTTCTTCTTTTTCTTCTTCTTCTTCTTCTTCTTCTTCTTCTTCTTCTTCTTCTTCTTCTTCTTCTTCTTCTTCTTCTTCTTTTTCTTCTTCATTTCTTCTTCTTCTTCTTCTTCTTCTTCTTCTTCTTCTTCTTCTTCTTCTTCTTCTTCTTGTTCTTGTGTTTGTTGTTGTTCTACTTCTTCTTCTTCTTCTCCTTCTTCTTCTTCTTCTTCTTTTTCTTCTTCTTCTTCTTCTTTTTCTTCTTCTTCTTGTTCTTGTTGTTGTTGTTGTTCTACTTCTTCTTCTTCTTCTCCTTCTTCTTCTTCTTCTTCTTCTTCTTCTTCTTCTCACCCTTCTCATCCTCCACCCCTTTCCTCCTTCTTACTATCTTCCTCGTCCTCATATTCCTATTTATCCTCTGCTTTCATCTTCTTCTTCTCCTACGGCCCCTCATCCCTTTGATCGTCCTCCGGCTTCTCCTCCCTTTTCTTCTCCTCATCCTTTTCCTTAGTGTCTTTTTCCTCCTCTTCTTCTTCTGTACCCATTTCCTTCTCCTTTTTTTTATCCTCATATTTTTTCACCCCTTATTCTTCCTCCTTCTGCTGCTTCTTTTTCTCACCGATTTGATATTGGCTCTGTCCATAATGGATGCGTCCACCCCGATTGTCATTGGTCCGGCAGGGTACGGCTGGAAGGAGCAGCCGTTAGGGTACAGACCCGTGTTGGGATCAAGAGTGCGGCAGTACGTGTGGTTCGACTTTAGAATGATGCCCTGTTGCGAAATGAACAGGAAATTGCATTAACATGTAATACACTACCGCACACACCTAAAATCGCAATGTGTACAGACCTGATATATTAATAATAATAATAATAATAATAATAATAATAATAATAATAATAATAATAATAATAATAATAATAATAATAACATCAACAACAACAGTAATAATAATAATAATAATAATAATAATAATAATAATAATAATAATAATAATAATAATAATAATAATAATAATAATAATAAGTAGTAGTAGTAGTAGTAGTAGTAGTAGTAGTAGTAGTAGTAGTAGTAGTAGTATACAATAGATTTATATAGCGCACGTATCTCACACAAAAAAGAGTGAAGGCGCATTCTCGCGCATTCGCACACAGAAAAATGGTACATGAAAAATGGTGAAACACCGGATTCCCAATCATATGAGTTTAACAACAACGCCCCCCCCCCACTCCCACCACCACACCTCACTCCCACCCCTATCCCACCTCCTCCCGTTGGGGTGCCGGAGTGCCGTGGTTTACTTTATAAATAGTATCCCCACTTTGGGGAAATTTAGTGCTTTAAATTACCATTATCTCTGTCATTCTCTATTGTTCTTTCTCGTTCCTAATCTGTTCTATCAATCTACTATCTTCTTCGCTAGTCCAGTACTTGAAAACTCTCCCCAAGCTCCTCATTTGTGTATTTGGTCTGTTGGTTCAGCTTGGGGCTATTGGACGCTTTCTGCCAAATGGTCACTAGGGCTTTCTATGGTATTATTATTTAGCAATGTAAGCATTTCATCTGTATGAGTTTTGTTAATATTTTATAATGATGTTTATCTTATATTTTGCTTTTGTAAACGGGGGTTCGATAAATTATAGTATAGCCTTAGCGTCCCCTGCATGGGGGATGCCTTTATTGTAAAGTGGCCGGCTGTTGGAGTGCCTTCAGTGTTACCATCAGTGCTGTTTCAGCAGAGCTTTTATACGGATCAGGGGTGAGCCCTCTTTCAAACAAGTTGTGGTCCTGATTCGGCTCTTTGCAGTCCGCTGGACCCTATAAACAATGACTAACTAACTAACAAAATAAAACAAAAAAAATGAAATATACATATAGTGGAAGAAGAAATACCACTCCTACCCCCACCCCACACGCACACTCAACACACACACACAACACACAGTGTGGTAGGTACAATACAATACAATGCAATACAATACCACTTTTTGTCGTTGCTTAATACAATACATTACAATACAATACAATAGAAGACAATAGAAGACAACTTTTGTCGTAACTTGCTTCTGCTATTGTCGCCGATGCTGCTGCTGCTGATGATGATAAAAATGGAGATGATGACCAATGTTATTCTACTAAAGGCAGAGGAGACTCACGCGTCAACCTTAGTTACGCGAGCCTTGAACGATTGTAGGTTTGATTCTTCAACTAACTATTATATGCATGCTTAATCTCCGTGATTCGCAGGAGGTCGTAAACGCGCAAAATCAAAACATTTATAAAAAAAAAAGTCATTATGTAAAACCTTCTTCTTTCTTTTTTTTCTTTTTCTTTTTTTTTTTACCTGCACCATTTCTGTGCAACGAATGCCCTCCAGGTTACCCGTGGTGGGCGAAAAATAGAATTGAGGTTCTCCCGTCAAAGCATACTCGTCGAACACCCCCCATCGGAAATGCGCCCATTCGTGCACCAGAACCTTTTCTGTCAGAAAATTTTAAAACAAAAAGTGTGAGAGGACACAATGGAATTTACGTAAGTAAGCGTTTTGGCAGTTCATGTATGTTCCGCAAGGATAATGCAATGGAATTTACGTACGAAAGTGTTCTGACAATTCCTTTACATGTATGTTCCGCAAGGAGAATGCAAATAGAATTTACATGCAACTGTGTTTTGACAGTTCATTTATTTTCCGCAAGGAGAATTCAATGGAATTTACAAAACGAATGTAGTTTTGGCTACGCATTTATGTTGCGCAACGAGCATTAGCAGTTAACGTTAACACAGCAAGAATGTCCAGTGCGGACCTTTCAAACTGACCGCCAAATACATTTTCTTTTCTTTTTTTTAATTTATTGTTGTTTTAGGGCTGTAGGACTACACAATATGATTTTCGACCAACAACAACAAGGTCATGGGGAGGAAGGATAAGAGTGGCCGTCAAATGCCCATGATCTGCGAGGTGAGTATCTGCAAAAGCTAACGTACCAGGACTATCTTTATGCAGCGCGTTAGTTACAATTGGCTCACAAGTGGAATTAAGGTTCCACGAAGAGTGTAGCTTCGAAAGATAACACAATAAAAGTGTCTTGTCCAGCGCCTTTCTTCTAATTGGTCAATCAGTGCAAGTTAGCTTGGTCAGCATAGCACTGACATTTGACCTTCACAATTTTATCTAAGCATTTGCCAAGGCTCGTGTAGCGCTATAGCGCATTGCGCATTACGCATTAGATGCGACATCGCAGTTTTTCAGGCGCTCAATTATCAAGCGTTATTCTGCAACACTCTTCCGATCAAAGCAGTTCGGCATATTCTTTGTCCAAGTGCTGATGAAGGACAAAGTCTTAGTGCAAGGCGACTGGAATGCCAAGGTTGGCCAAGATGCGTACCACAACTGGAGAGACATGTGGACCCCATTGCAACAACGAGACAAATGACAAAGGTCTGAAACTCCTGGAGTTTCACACATACAACAATCTGATACTGGCAAACACGCTTGCCCAGAAACAATCCAGACGATGAGCCTTGCACAGCATCACAATCGGATCGACTACATCATAGTCAAGAAACGCTTCAGGTCATGCGTCAACATTGGCAAGGCATGCACTTTTCCAGCAGCAAACATCGGAAGTGACCACGATCTCGTGATGCTGTCTTTCCGGCTCTACTTGAAGAGAATAAACAAATTCAAGCAAAGTGCAGCAGCCTGGAATTCGACCTGGACAAGCAGCAAGACTTGGAGGAGGCAGAAAATATTCCAAGACACAATTGGATGGAAATTTGCACCACTGATCATTTTGGGAGCTGATGAAGTAGATGTCAAAATCGTGAACTAAAACTAAGCAGTGACCGATGCCGTCCTGAGATCCTTGGCAAGCACCACTCAAAGATGAAACCATTGATCACCCTGAACTTCGGAACTGTGTGACAAACGAAGCGAGATGAAAATGGAAAAGAAGATCTCACAGGGAACTGGTGCCTACCGAGAACTCAAATTCCTACAGTAAAAAGCATGCGCACGGCAAAGTAGAACTGGATAAAAGATTGTCACGGAGTAAATTGGTTTATTTTACAGTGCCTCGCGTATTTTGATGGGCTAGTGTTATCTAGCACAGTCATCGTGAATGAAAGCGTTGGCGGAAGAATTCGAACTATGAATTTTTTTCCTTATTTGCGAACTTCTTTTAATTAGTGGATTCGTTTCGTTGGGTGTGATGAGTCAAGAGCATTCTCTCTCTCTCGCTCTCTTATAATTATTATTATTATTATTATTATTATTATTATTATTATTATTATTATTATTATTATTATTATTATTATTATTATTATTATTATTATTATTAATCTATTAATTTATCTATTTATTTATTTATTTATTTATTTATTTATTTATTTATTTATTTGAGAAACTGCCTGTTTCAGACAAAACTGGCACGCACAAATTTCAAGTTCAGATAAATACAGTTGGTGTTATTCTTTTAAGAGTTTTCGTGATGCTGAAAGGCATATATATTTTATGACAAAAAATGGCACCGAGATTCCAAAGTGCTTTGGTGTCTCGTCTGACAAAGGCCGGCATTCACGAAAGCGTTTACGGTAGCCCTTCTCTGTGACGCAAGGAGACAGAAGAAGAGGGACAGAAAAAGAGGTGGGAAGACAACATTCGACAATGCACTAGCTTGCCCCTGAGTGAAACCATGAGGACTGCTGGGGACAGAGAAAGATGGAGCATCTGGTTAACCGATCGTCTGTGGTGCCCTAACGACTTTCGAGTTACGGGATAGAATAGGATATTCACCCGAGGCCTTCAACAAAAAATCCCTCCGCCTCCTCCCTACTTTATCCCAAATACAAATACTTTCTTGGTCCTTTCTCAATTTGGTTTCTGGGAGGCTTTTTTTCTTTGCTCTTCTTAATCAAAACAAGAGATATAATTACGTGTGAAACGTTGGCCGACGATTAAGTGCAATAGAAATATGTCTAAGAATTTGAGAAATGAGAACAGTTTCCTATTTTCATTTATAGAATAACTGATAGTTTTTCCACAAAATTAATTCATTATTATACAACTGATGTAATTAAGAAATATACCCACAAATTCAACTTCGTGAAAAAGACCAAATATTCTCGACCTCCCGTTGTCGTCTACGAAGTTTGTGATATTTCACCTTAGGAAGTTACGGTTTGCAGGAACTGCTAACAAAAAGTAGTCTTTTATATACAAAACGAAATGAAAACCAAGCTTTGGAAAAATCTCTACATTCTCAAACTGTATCTGTGAACTTACCAGGCGGGCCAACCGTGCCCTGCACACGCCTGTCCATCAGGACATCGGTGGTCATGGTAACGCGGATGCCGGGGTGACCACATCCTGCGTACGTCTTGGTCTGCGCTGCTTGGCGCTGCAGCTGCTGATACTGTATGGTCCAGTCAGGGTCCATGGAACCACCATATCCGCTCTCCTCAGCATCAACCCCGCCCCCGTCCGGCGGAGGCGCGGCTGGAGGGTTAGCGTTAGCGCTGATGGGCGCGGAGAAAATGACGTCAGCGTTGTTGAATAGTTGTGTTGTGGCGGGGCTATAGGCAGCGTGGTTGCTCCAAGACTCAGGCACCAGAATGGTGACGTCACGAAAGACAGCACGCTGGTTGGTGGCATTGTACAAGATGGACGAACCCATGGTGAAAGCATCCTGCACATATTCAGAAATGTAATGTTAATATTTTCGTCGACATGTTTGCTGCTGTTGGTATCATCATCATCATCATCATCATCATCATCATCATCATCATCATCATCATCATCATCATCATCATCATCATCATTATCATCATCATCATCATCATCATCATCATCATCATCATCATCATCATCATCATCATCATGAAAGCAACACATTGGTAGCAATAAAAAAACGGCAGAAGAAACAATCACAAAAATTAAAAAATAACAACAACCAAATATCATCGACAACAATAACAACGCCGACACCATTATTACCACTGCCAACAATAACAAAAACGTAGCTCTCTGCAAACCTTTATGTGTTGAACAAGAGCAGCATTCTCGGGAACATCATCATTGATGGCAACCAGAATACGTTTGAACTCGTTGTTTTCTATCACAATGTCGGTCGCTCTGGATATTCCATCAGACAAACCAAACAAAATGGCGCTGAACACACATACTATGTAGATAATTTCAACAGCTGTCTTCATGTTCAGGTTTTAAGAAGAATCCACCAGTCATCGAGCTGTTGTAGCGATTTACGTTTGAAAGTCGCTTTAGACAAAATTGTGTTTCTAGCAATGTAATCTCTTCTATCCTAATCAATACAATTTATGCTAATGTGATGAATAAAAATTGATACAACTACAACTTCTATCCTACTTATGCGACTTGTGTTTTTCTTCTTATCTTAAATAATAACCCAAAAGATTGTTCGTTTAGAAGCACAAAAAACAAGGCCGCTGTATGTAGTGTAGCTCCAGTACAAACAAAAGATAAAAAGATTTCCTATCATAAACAAAATATGAAACCAATCACTTCTTTCTAAGTTTATATATATCATAAAGAAACCTTTCCGCATTATTTTGTACCTTAAAACACGGTTAATTTGGTACTTTTTAAACATGAACAGCAAAACATTTGACACAACAGTGTTTATATGATCTTTGCTTTTCAAACAAAATGAAAAGACCTTCAAGAAGCAAGTCTTTAAAGCTTTTCGCGTTATGTTATATAACACTTAACAGGATTTTGTGTTGTTGTTTTTTTAATTTTGAATAAATTGGAGAAAGAAATGCCACAAACCACTTGTATCACTCTACGTGTCTGTACTGTTGAAACAAACAATATGCGCTTAGTCGTTTAGAACAAGTCAGAGATCTTCCTGATTATGGCTACTGCACAATAAAGTTTCCCTATGATATTGTTCCTGATCGCTACACGCTCCCGATAAATATTTATTTTAAAACGTTACAACTTCGCATATCTTAGTCCTCGTTCGGTGTTACATCCCACTCTATCCACAGATCTTTTTGTACTTATATATACAGTCTTTTTACACTCGCTTGCCTACTGTACGAATATTTGAAGATGGACACTGTGTCTGAGTCTCACGGCTTTATCTGTACGAATATTTGAAGATGGACACTATGTCTCACGGCTTTATAAAGTCGACTTTGACTTTATCCCAGTTGTTTATAACTTTAGATAGGATGTGTAGAATGTTTTGCCTGATCGTGTTATCTACAATGAACTTATTGGCCTCTCTTGCGGTGACGGCTGATCGCAGTGAGCAGTTGATAACAATCTGGTGATTATCAGCTGGGCGCGGGCCTGTATACGATAGAAAGAAATATAATGGCTGCACCAAAGAGTTTAGTTTATTAAAAATAATAAACTCTTTGGCTGCACCTAGAATACGTGGCAAACGCGAAGTTAAAGACTTGTCCGAGAGATCGAGTTTATCAACGCTCAACTTTTGAAAAAAGGGTATATGCTTCAGAGGAAAGTATAAATTGAGATCTAATCTGTTCTTCCTTAGCACGAACTGTAAAGATCCTGACGCTTATGTCTTACCGGAAGAACGCCAGAAACATAAACACACCCAGCACACACACACACGCACACACCTATACGCACACACACACACACACACACACACACACACACACACACACACATACACACACACACACAGTGACACTGCTAAATACCACAGCGCAGCGATGCAAAACAGCTAAACAAGTTCCTCTGAAATTATGTAGACTATTTTACGCCTATCCAGTATGAAGTTGCCTCAAGTAGGTCACTTCGGGCGTGGTTTGGTGAGAGCTGATATGAATGGTCAGTCAAACACATCAAAATATTTCATTTAAGTTATTTGTAAGTAAGACGTTGAGAAATAAAATCGAGATTAAATATAATATTATACAGACTGATATAGTAACATAAGCCTACATTCTTTTGACTTATCGTCGTCTTTATGATGATATTTCAAAACTTAAGGACTGTCATTTTGTCAATTATATACAATCGTTTGACTTTGCATGGCTCGTTGAAACTTTCGTAAAATTTCAAGTCATACATGTAGCTGTTTCCCGATCATACTGTGTTTGTCAAATCCTCAGTTAATCTAGGTAGGTAAAGAAGAGAATCGGGTGGTACTGTATGTCTGTTTCGTTCTACATATACATGAAAAACATTCGTCAGTTGGATGGTCGTGGTGCGGGTAGTGGCGACTACAGGCGCTTGTATCTGGAAACGTGAGCGCCTATGCCTGTGACCGTGGCCTTCGTAATAGATGGCCAGACACAAACTTAGTCCGCTAGGTCGTGACGTCACAGCAGAAGGCGATGGTCTGCGAGTACGCTACGAGGCAGCGCCATGTTTGAAATTGCCATGTGTGATATTTCTGTGATCATTTACAATTTCTTGGAATATATGTGATTATCTAATTGTTTTTAATTTAAACATGCTTTGGTTCACTCTTTAATTGTGTCAACAGAACTAGAAAATGCCAAATAAATGTTGTGTGCCAGGGTGTAGGGGTAATTATGATGACAATGATAAAGTTTCAGTCTTTAAATTTCCGAGCGACCCCGAACAAAGAGATTTGTGGAAAAGAAAAATTCCTCGTGCTAATTTCCATCCATCGAAACAATCTGTTGTGTGTGTGAGGCATTTTAGTGACCAATTTGTAATTAAAATTGACTCGGTAACAAGACCAGATGGAAGTGTTTTGACCGTGGAGAGAACTCGACCTAAACTGACCGATGATGCGTACCCTAGTATTTTTTCGAATTCAAGCTGCCCCTCGTACCTTACAGTTGAACCACCGGCAAAGAGGAAAAAACCCCAAGAGAGACAAGCAGATGCACAAAAGAGAGACGAGAATTCATTTAGGGAGTGGATGGAAGCTGATAAGATAAAAAGTTTTTCAGAGTTTAGTAGCAGAGTAAAAGACCGGGCACCTGAGAAAACATGGTTGTGCAGGCTGCATTCCAATGCCAGTAAGCCTAGTACTACCAAGGTCAGTTCAGGCATGGATGTAGATAGCACACGCAGTGATTCATACTGGAGTTTCTACTATATAATGGATGACTTGCTCAACAAAACAATGCCTACACTTGTGTCGACTATCCGGGTTTTTGCAGACATGCACGTGGAAGTATTTGCTGAAAATATTTGTAAGTACTACTAAGTGTTATTACTATTACAGAACTATTAGAGTTAGGCCTAATTTTCATACATACATTTCATATTCATTAAATCCACTGTCCATTAATCATTATTAATATTCTAGTATATGGGCCTCTAGTGTCTACCATTATGATAAAAGGTTACCATCTGCTTGGAACACATAGGAATTTATTTGAATTATTATAATATGGTATGATTTCTATAAATATAAATAATAAAGGTATCCAATGTGATTCTGGTACACGTTGTGCATTTTGTTTGATTGGCAAATTTAACATGTGAATGCATAATGTTTGTATTAGTGTGTGCTGGTATGCTATTATGATTATGTGTGCCACGAAAGAGCGCGTGCGTTTTGCCAATATATCAAAGCAAGTTCCTCGTGCAATATTTGTTATTATCAGCTGAATAAATTATTATTCTTGTTCTTAAGCGTGTATTTCAACTGAAATGTACACAAAAGCTTGCTGCAGATGAATAGTTTAATTTGTATAGAGTTAATAAAACACGTTAACAGCAATATGAAAGCTGGTAAAAGTAGGCGTATTTAAAAACAGGCATTGTTTTCTTTTTCAGCCAGAGTCCCCGACAGCAGTCTTCGATGGGTATTGGGTCCACAGTCACCTCCCACCCTCACAACTTGGTCACAGTTTGACAGCATGCTGTCACATTTCTCTGGGAGGGAAGTCGCAGACGACCCCAAGCTAAAGATACATGTTCTTATTGGAGGCTTGCAGGACTTGTGTTCCAATGAAAAGCTTGAAGAAACCGATGATGATGAAGGCTCGTCAATGAAAGAAAGGCTGCAGTTTTTAGTTGAGCAACTAAACCTGCTGTTTTCTGCAACGAAGAGATATTCATGTGAGACTCTGCTGTGGGCATTCCAAACCTTCGCATCTGCCCCTCAGACCTATTCTCTGCAAAGAAGTACTGTATTAACTCTTCCACACCCAACCTACCTCAAGAGAATTGCGTCAGTCTTTAACATCAACAGTGGTTTAAAAGAGCAAAGCGGCCATGAAGAGTACTTAAAACAGAAATGCCAAAATCTGAGTGAAGCAGAAAGAAATGTCATCTTGATGCTCGATGAAATTCATGTTGCAAATCACATGTCGTATAAGCAGGGCAGGCTCGTTGGTACAGCTTTCAACAGTGCGGTTGCTAGTGACGCCAGTACAGCCCAAGTCTTCATGATTTCCTCCCTGATGTGCAAAAGTAAAGATGTTGTGGCTATCATCCCAGTAAAGCAGTTAACTGCCTCTTTATTACAGGATTTGATTGTTAAGGTTCTTGAACTTCTCCACACCATAGGATACTCTGTCGTTTGTGTCATTTCTGATAATAACAGAATAAATCGAAGCGCCTTTACCCTAATTTGTGGGGGAAATCTTCAACTATTCATCCCCAACCCCTACAAATCCTCTGACAAGCTCTTCTTTCTTTTTGACACAGTGCATCTGCTCAAATGCATTCGCAACAACTGGCTGGCACAGAAAGATGAAGAAGCTACTCTACTTTTTCCATCAATGGAGAGCAGTGACTGTGTTATGAAAGCGTCCTTTGGTCATGTGCGAAAACTGTATTTTGAAGAAAAGACGTCACTCATGAAGCTTGCCCCTGCACTGAGTAACAAAGCCCTATTTCCAACGGCCACAGAAAAGCAAAATGTGAAGTTGATGCTCAAGGTATTTGACCAAAACAACGTTGTTGCTCTGGAACATTACGAGAAAATGTGGCATACTGACACTCTTGGCACCAGGCAATTTTTAACCATCATAGTGAAACTGTGGAACATCTTGAACGTGAAACACCCTACAAAGCACATCAGACTGAGGAATCCAGACTGTATGAGTGTGACATCGTCATCAGGTGAAAACATGCAGTTTATTGCTAGAGTCGTTAAATGGCTTCAAGACTGGAAAAAGCTCAATCAGAAACCAAGAGAAGGCACTCTGTCAAGAGACACAATGATTGCCCTAGAGCACACTCTCCTCGGCCTGACAGAACTAGCCAACTATCTTCTGGATAAAAAGCAGTTCAAGTACGTTCTTTTAGGCAGGTTTCAAACAGACAACTTGGAATTTAGATTTAGTCAGTATAGGCAACTCAGTGGCTCCAATTTTCATGTATCAGTTGAACAATTGTTGGAAGGGGAGAAAAAGTTAAAACTGATGAGTGTTCTGCAAATGATTTCATCGTCCAACGGCCAGATATCACTAAAAGACATCACAGATCCTTTGGCATATGTGAAAACAACACGCACAGCCACCTCAAATGAAGAGCACCGAGAGTTCTTACAGACTTTGAATGAGTGTGGAGAACTGGAGATAAATACACAACAGCTGAAGGCCTTAGTTTTTGTCTCGGGCTACACGGTGACAAAGGCCAGAACCGACTGTACGACTTGTACAAAACGCCTGATGATTGACAGAAAGCTGCAAGTGGAGGGCACTGAGGATTGTCACACGTATCTGTCTGCTCTCGACAGAGGGGGGCTTACTTGGCCATCAGACTTTGCTGTCAACATCGTCACTGAGGTGTTCCGGGTATTTCAGCATTTGATTGGCAGTCCAAAGAATGAGCAACAGTTCATTCAGTGCATAAATCAGAGAACAATTCTCATGAGCCTGGCTTTGCAGCGCCTATCAGACCTCGGACTTTCTCAAGGCCAGTGTGACGAATGTGGTGTTGACAATGAATACATGGTCAAGAAGTGCTGCAAGCCAGCAGTCAACATCTTTCTAAATAATTATTCTAAGAACTTTTCTGACAAGGCCTCATCGACCAGTGCCCGGAAAATCAAGACCTTCACAAAAAGGATATAGAGGTGAATCAAGGAGTGACTGAGCTATGTCATCATGCCTGGTATTTATGATTTTTGTTTATTTTGTGACAAATGATGATTTGCGCTACTGGTATATTTTTAATCTATTATTCCGTCCTTCCTTTTCCTCCCTGTTTGTCACTATATTATCTTTATTATTTGTATCTGTTTTTCTATATATTAACCTATTCAACTGTCATTAGTACTTTACAAATAAAACCTTCTCATTATTGATATTATACATTTCACTTAATATTATTATCAAACCGGAGTAGCTGTAACACAGGTCCCTCGGACCTAATGCTATTATCCTAATTCAATCCGACTTCTCTCCTTCCTCTGTTCTCTTTCTCTCTCCGACTTTATATTATATAGCTTCTCATCTGTCTATCTTTCTCGTACTTTTTAATTTTCATGGCATTTGCTCGACTAACATTTCATAATAATTAATATCCTTGTGATTGTTACATTTACGATGCAAGTAATTATTTGAAAGCTATTTATTTTGCTCCAAACTACAAATGCATTAATGCATGTAATAATAATAATAATAATAATAATAATAATAATAATAATAATAATAATAATAATAATAATAATAATAATAATAATAATGATGTCTTATATAGAACTGAATCTCAGCCTATGGCTGGGCTCACTCCGCTTTACAAAAATACTACTAATTCAATGACACAAAGCAACGTCGAACTCAGTACTATACTACTTAATATTAAGAAAGATTTAAGTTACAAGACTTCAAATCACAGTCACTAAATCATATAAACAAACAGTTACTTTCAAAAAAATATCTTTGAACCCCTCTACTTGTTTGGAGTGTTGTGAATAAACTTTGTATATCCCCCCTCTCTCTCCCTCTCTATCATTACTCTTCTCCCTCACTCTCTCCTCATCCCCTCCTTTCTCTCTCCTCTCTCTCCCTCACTCCTCTATCTCCCTCACTCCTCTCTCTCCCTCACACCTCTCTCTCACACCTCTCTCCCTCCTCGCGAGCTTTTGGTGTGAATAAGCTCGCTCTCTGCGACCTTACAATCTACGGTGAAAGTAGGCACACGATCGCCGCCTGCTGTGACGTCACGGACGTTAGTGTCTGGCCATCTATTACGAAGGCCACGCTGTGACGCGTCTCCCTTTGGTTATCTATAATACAGGGAGACGCGTCACAAGGCATAGGCGCTCGCGTGTCCAGATACAAGGACCTGGGCTGAAAGCTTCACCCATAACGTCAAAAGCGCTAAACTCTTTAAGGCCTACATGCAGGAGCTTTTTGAGGCCAGCGCGGGTAGGCACATTATTACTGTTTTTTTGGGTGTGTGAAAGATAAAGAGATCCTTGCTTGGGGTGGTTGAAAATGTAATAAGTAAATCACTGTAACATGCGTGATGCTCATTTCGGTGAGATTGGGTTAAATGGTCTCTTTGCACGAGTACTCATAGCCATTGCTGATTCGAAGTCTGTTGTGATACATGTCGAAAGGTTGGGCAAGAGAAAGAAAGGAACCTCTCGTCTACCTGTGTGCGATGATTGGCAGGTGTGGTGATGAAGGTGGAGGAGAAGGAAAAGTGAAAAGAAGATGGAAAAACACAAGGACAAGTCGATAATGGTTTACAGATTCAACTCCAATTAAAAAATAAAACACATCAGTATGATGAGAGGTTGACTGTAACATAGTAAGCTTACTAAGGTGGAGAGACAAGAGAGAAGAGAAACGACACATGTCACACAGAGTCCAAAAAAACAGAAACCGGTGCAAAAAAACCAATAGAGATACACCAGACGCCTTTACAAGACCAAAGAAATTGAAAGAATGATAAATCAGTGAACTCAAGATTTAAAAAATACATCCAATGCGCAAAATCGACTCACGTGAAAAAAACATTAATTATTATGATTTTTTAAAAAAGGGAAATACCGTCTGGTTGCGTGTGCTAATATGCTTACCTGGTAAAGTGGTCAGTGATCTCCGAGACGTGTTGATGCCCACCAGACGACGTCTCCATCGACGTGATCCACGTGAAGAAAATCCACACACACACCTCCAACGCTGGCTCGTGGTGATGTTGACCAAAGGGGCTGTGTTGCCGGTAGCCATCCTGCGTGGTACACATCTAAGACAGCTGTGGACCCATTCTTCGACGTCTTTGATCATCCCAGGCCACCAAAAACGTTATTTGGCCAACGCCAACGTCCTGTCCCGTCTTGGGTGACCGATGTCGTCGTGGATGCCTCTTAGTGCTTCTTTCACCATGGAGTGAGGTAGGATTAACTGGGAAACGGTTTCGACGTCACTCGCCACTTCTCGGTACAGGGCTCCTCTTTTCAGATTGAAGTGCGTGGTCGTAGCATGACGGCGTCTTCCGGCTTGTTGCAGATGCGATGATTCGTCATCCAGGTACCAATGAGGGGAGGGGGGAGGGAGGGGGATCAGAGTTTTGAGCTAGTCTGACGTCATGCACACGATACTGGGTCCGGTCCTGGTAATCCATCTCGAACAACTCTTCCAGTGACAAAGAGTGCGTCTCCACCACAGGGCAGTGGAGGTTGCTGCAGATGGTGTTGACTGCTTCAGCCGAGATCTCTTGCTCATGTTCACGGGTCAGCTCAGTGTTGTGGGTCAGTCTGGACAGAGTGTATGCATCAACATTCTTCACGCCGGGCTTGTACTTAAGTGTGAAGTAAAGGCCGATAGTGCAGCAAACCAACGATGGCCAGTGGCGTCGTGCTTGGTGATGGTCAGCATGCACGTATGCATAGGGTTGTTGTCCGTATGCACCACGAACTTGGCGCCGTGCAGGTAGTCCCGGAACTTGTCGGTCACGGCCCATTTGAATGCCAGGAACACTAACTTGTGAGCCGGATAGTTCCACTCTGCCTTCCCGAGGGACTTGCTGGCGTACGCGATGGCTCGCTTGTCTCCTTCCTGTTCCTGGTACAGCACCGCGCCAAGGCCCTGGACTGAAGCGTCCGTGTCAAGCTTGAGGGGCTTGGTAAAGTCCGCGTAACCCAGGACAGGCGGCGATGACCAGGCTGTCTTCAAAGCGTCCAACGCCTTCTGCTCTGCTGTGCCCCTAGTCCACGGCTTCGGCTTCACTTCAGTCTTCTTGCGGACTCTTTTCTTTTTGGCGGATGTAGGCATCAGGACTGACAACGGCGCAGCAGTCTTGGCGAAATCCTTTACACGGTAGTGTACTACCCCGCAAATCCAAGGAACCACCGAACATCTTCAGGGGTCTTCGGCGTCGGCCAGTCACGGATGCAGCCTATCTTTTCAGGATCGGGGGACACTAATTTATTGTAATTTTAAACTCTACTCAGGGTATTTTTCATTCTTCCAAGCTGGAATATTTTGACCTTTTCTCACCTATTAGGCTATTATTAATTGGTCCTTTCTAAATATCATTTAATTCTTTCTTGGACTTCTATTGGGAAGTAATGTTTTGTTGTTTTGTGTTTGCCTGCTGAAGAGCTCGAAAATATGTGTTTTGTCTTGTTTGTGTCCAAATTAGCATTCGTTTGGCTTATGTACCTATTTATTTCTCATTACAGTAGTTTCTTGGAAATCATGGTAAGTTTGTAGGAGATAGCATATTGATTTAACTAAGTTTTAAGATTGTATTGATTTAATTTTAAGATTTAGGCAAAGTTTCAGATTTGGTATTGCCTGGGAATTTCTGTATTTTTGCAGGACAATTCGGGACTAAAAAGCTTGAAGCTTGTAACAACTACATGCGCTGGTCTCCTTTTGAGATGGCTCCTGATGGCACGGAGATCAGCATTTTCCCTCGTGAGAGAGATGCATGCGCCTGTCGGGGAAGTGCCGCCCACTGCACTGAAGACTGCGACCTTTTTCTGCTCATGAGTATGTTTATCTTGTACGACTTCTAGAGTTAATTGGCAGAAGAGTTTGAGAACTGTATTTCTGACAACATATACTATATCCTGTTTGAGGGTAAATCTCCTGAGTCACGCTGCTCATGGGATCCGCACGGAATGTTGCCTCAAACATGTTGCCTGCAAATAGTTGACAAACCCACTTTAACCCATATATGCCTGAATTTTTATTTTGTGAGAAAGTAGTGTAACAATGTTGTTTTTAGTGCCTTTTGAGCAAATCCAGCAGAGATTGTTTGATAGTTGCCCGATTTTTATATTTAGAGCATGAAATAGTACCGTCTCAATAATGGGACGCTAAGATTGAGAGGGTAGGTGTTTTTGCATTCACTTTCATAAAGAAAACATGATAAGAAACGTTCTCTTTGTAACTTTACTTGGCAACAAAGTGTTTTAAACAACAAAACAAAAATCTGGACATGAACATTGATTGATAAAATAATTAGTTTCATAATTATATAATAATAATAATAATAATAATAATAATAATAATAATAATAATAATAATAATAATAATAATAATAATGTGACGACATGAGTTTTCAGCACGTGCTAGAGTTAGTTACCTATCGTGCAGAGTTGCACATCTCTAGTGTTATAGTGTACATAGTTGAATCGGCAGTTTCTTTTACTGCCTATGAAAAATAAGTAAGTATGGGTTTCACGTGATTAACGCAAGGTGCATAATGCATAGCATGGGGAAACTGGGTTACTGAGCTCGACTCAATGCTGTCCTGTGGGCTGGTATGTGATTTAGTTAGCAGAGTCAATGTGGTTGCTGTTGCAAGCAGACAGTCTTTTTGACAGAAGTAACGTTGTGACTATGTGTCAGGTTAGAGTACGTCTTCTGTAAGGGTATTTGTTCGTTGGGTTTCGAACCACCCAAGGTCTTGAGCCCTCGTCGGGACAAGAATGTCTAAAAGTCTGTAGTGGGATGACTGTAACTGCCATCTATTGGGAAGTAATAGATGTAGAGTTCTTTCTTAAGGCTGTGTGGTCCTCGATTGGGCACCTGCCAAAGCTCAAGTACTTCAGCAGTATTGAGATGCCCCAGTGCATTTAGCTAAACATTAGCCAGAGACGAACTTGATACTCTCAATCAACTAACCAGTGTATTGTACTTGGTGTACTGTTGGTGTTGTGTATGTACGTGTACCACAAGCTGAGGACTTAAAAGGTGAGTTGAAACCTGCAATTCTTTTCCTTAGTGGCTGTTGCATTCCGAGTCTGCGTACGTGAATGAATGATGGTGAATGAGGGGGAAAGGGATATATTTTGATAAATAGTAGTTTATTGATTTTATATGATTTTCTTGGTTGAATATGTGTATGTATAGTGTCGTTGCTGTTGTTGCCAAGGCGGGGTCAAAGGGTGACAATGAAGTGTGCATGTAAGAGAGAGAGAGAGAGAGAGAGAGAGAGAGAGGTGGTGAATGTGAAGGAAGGGAGACAATGTACTGTGTTGGAGAGAGGTGATGAAGGTGATGAATATGAGGGAAGCGTGTTTGTATTATAGCGTGATAGAGATAATTGTGAACAAAGGGAGATAACGTATTATAACGTGGAGAGGGGTGATAAAGATGGAGGTGTGGATGAGATGAATCGGCATTGTGTGACTGGAAGTGCAGTTGTAATCATTATGTATATTTATATAAACAACTGTGTTTCATGGAAGAGATCAATTACAGAATTAAGAAGTGCATTATGTTATTGAGATGCATGTATAAGCAGGTCAAGATGGCGGACGGCGGAAGGCGTATCTGTTATGTAATGTTTACGTGTGTGGACGAACTAGTTAGACCCTTTATTTGTCCACAGATTGGGCTTCGTTTTCTACCTTGTTCTATTTCTACCGTTGCTTTATCTGCCGTTGATACTTCCGCCTTTGCCACCGTGGGTGTGGACGTTACCAGGCCGCCACCACCTCTTCCACGACTTTGTGTCGTCGTGAGCGCCGCTGCTGGGTGTGGTTCCCGTCAACGCTAGGTCTTACCTGCTACTTCGGGCGACCGGCGGTTTTCACCAGGGCCTCAGGATCCCAGATACACCACACCGACACACATACAGATTCACATTCACGCAAATAAACACATTCCAACTCTCCAGTGCTTAACTACTACAGTTATTCTGAGCTCAGTTAAGAGACTGTGAAGTACGTACAGTGACACCGGAATACAATTGTTAGTTTATGCGGTGCAATTGAATTTCTCAGATTTGCTGTGTGCAATTGAATTTCTAAGATTTGCTGTTTGTTTATTCAGCGTGGGATTGCATTTATCTGAAATTTAATTGATTGATACTATTGTTGCATATTGTTGGGGGCATTTTGTTTGTGTATAACTTAGGCGTTTTCAGTTAGACAAGGGAGGTAATTGTTTAGTAAATACTGGGTTGGGGGTCTTGATAGGAGTTGAGGGTTGTTTAGATTCCCGTTGTCCTGTGTGTATGCGCGTTTGTTGTTGAATAAAAGAGTGTGATTGTACATCTGCCTTTTGTGTTAGTTTCTTTTGTTTTGAGTTCTATTCCTTCCACTCGTTGTTTGTGCTGAACATCGCGGAACCCACTCGGGTGACGCGACAAATAATAATAATAATAATAATAATAATAATAATAATAATAATAATAATAATAATAATAATAATAAATAATATGACGACTGCAGTAAAAGCATCCTACTCCTAGCGTTCCTCTCATGGCAGCAATGTCATTCTCATTTGTACACAGATCTTGGCCATGCCCTCATGACCGGTGGTATATAACTGGTTGACAAGCTCCGCACCAACAACATCAATATCATGTGTTCATAGACTTCAAAAAGGCGTTTGACCGAGTATGGATTGCAGCTCTGTGGGCAACCATGAGAGTGTACAACATCAGCCCTAAAATTATTGAAGTCATCAAAAGCCTGTATGACAAGGCTACCAGTGCAGTCCTCCACAACAGCGCCATCGGAAACTGGTTCAGAACAACAATCGGTGTGAGTCAGGGATGCCTACTCTCTCCAACACTCTTCAACATCTTCCTAGAGCGCATCATGTCAGATGCCCTTGCAGATCACGAAGGCACAGTCAGCATAGGGGGAAGAGCAATCTCCAACCTTCATTTTGCGGATGACATTGATGGATTGGCTGGAGATGAACAAGAACTTGAACAGCTGGTACAGAGGCTTAAAACCACCTCCAGAGCCTATCCTATCCTATCCTGTCCCGTAACCCGGAGGTCGTAGGGGCACTACAGATGATCGTTTAACCAGCATACTCCATCTTTCTCTGTCCTCAGTAGCCCCGATGGCTTCGTTCAGTGTCAAACCAGTCCATTCTCGAATGTTGTCCTCCCACCTCTTTTTCGGTCTCCCTCTTCTTCTACCTCCTTGCACTGTGCCTTGCAGAATAGTCTTTGCAAGGCCTGATGATCTGGTGACGTGGCCATAACATCGGAGTTTCCGTTTCTTCACCAATGTGAGCAGGTCATCGTGTTGTCCAATGGCTTGTGTGATGGTCTGTCGGACTTCGTCGTTGGTGATGTGTTGGGTATAGGAAATGCCCAGAAGTCTTCTGTAGCACTTCATCTCCATGCTTTGTATTCTTCGTTGGAGATCTGCTGTGAGGGTCCATGCTTCGCAAGCATATAGGAAGATGGAGATGACAATTAAGGGAGCGCAGCAGTCTTACTTTGGAATGTAGACTGGTGGTCCTGTCTTTCCACATGGGCTTCAACCTTGTCAGGGTAGCAGTTGTTTGTGCGATACTGGAGAGGACTTCCATTCGGGACCCATTGTCTGATACAATGGCTCCTAAATATTTGAAGCTATGCACTGTGTTGAGGGATTGGCCTTGGACTTTGATGTCCGTGTTGATGCCATTGGTCATCATTTTGGTCTTCTCTGCACTTATTTCCATTCCATATGCTCTGGATGTGGTGTCAAGCCTCTGTACCAGCTGTTCAAGTTCTTGTTCCTCTCCAGCCAATCCATCAATGTCATCCGCAAAACGAAGATTGGAGATTGCTCTACCCCCTATGCTGACTGTGCCTTCATGATCTGCAAGAGCATCTGACATGATGCGCTCTAGGAAGATGTTGAAGAGTGTTGGAGAGAGTAGGCATCCTTGACGCACATTGATTGTTGTTCTGAACCAGTTCCCGATGACGCTGTTATGGAGGACTGCACTGGTAGCCTTGTCATACAGGCATTTGATGATTTCAATAATTTTAGGGCTGATGTTGTACACTTTCATTGTTGCCCATAGAGCTGCATGCCAGACTCGGTCAAACGCCTTCTCACACATGATATAGATGTTGTTGGTGCTGTAGGTATTTCTCACACATTATTCTGAGGTTGAAAATCTGTTCAGTGGTACTTCGCCCTGCCCTGAATCCTCCTTGTTCTTCAGCTATGATTTGTTCAGCTTGGGGTTTCAACCTGTTGAGTATTATTTTCAGGAGGACCTTGCTGAGATGGCTGATGGTGCGGTAATTTTCACACTCCTGAAGGTTACCTTTTTTTTGGGAAGAGTGATGACAAGCGACTGGGTCCATGGTGTAGGCCACTCCCCACTCTGCCAGATCTTGTTACAGAGAATGGTGAGGGCATCAATCATCGCTTCTCCTCCTGCTTGTAGCAGTTCCGTGGGTATGTTGTCCACTCCCGCTGACTGCCCTTCACACCCGCTCAATGCCTATGTGAGCAGCACTCTTAGGTTCTCCCACATTTTGCTGGCTGCGGGCTATTTATAGCTTGCCTACACCCTCCCTTTCAGTGAAAGGAAAGGAAAGAAGAGCACCGGCAAAGCTATTTATAGCTAGCCTGGCTGAACTAGCTTCAAAACCTTAAAGCTTTTGTTGAGTCGGTGTGCCTTTCTTCAGCGATTGCACTGCTGCCTCAACTTCTTCCCGGAGAATTGGGAGGATTTCTTCTTCTTCTTTGTTCTTGGGACATGCTAGAACTGATGGGTCTCTATTTGGTGTATAGTTGTAAAGGTCAGAGCAGTACTCTGTCCATCTGTCCAAGACTTCTTGTTCTTCTGTAAGGCATATGTAAGACTTGCTTTGGATCGTGGAGACTTTGGGCTGTTTAACACTGGTCAGCCGCTTCACAGTCTGGTAGGCCTTCTTGCTGTTGTTCTTGTTCAGACTGTTCTCTATTTCGTGGCATTGATCTTCTATCCAGTTCTCCTTTGCTGTGCGCATGCTTTTCGGATGTCATTGTTGATTTTTCTGTAGAGCCTATGGGATGGAAATAAGTGCAGAGAAGACCAAAATGAGGACCAACAACCCCAATGGCATGAACACAGACATCAAAGTCCAAGGCCAATCCCTCCCATCAGTCTTCATTCCAAAATAAGACTGCTGCGCTCCATTGTCATCTCCATCTTCCTATATGCTTGCGAAACATGAACCCTCACAGCAGATCTACAAAGAAGAATACAAAGCATGGAGATGAGGTGCTACAGAAGACTTCTGGGCATTTCCTATACCCAGCACATCACCAACGACGAAGTCCAACAGACCATCACACAAGCCATTGGACAACACGATGACCTGCTCACAGTGGTATGGCCACGTCACCAGATCATCAGGTCTTGCAAAGACCATCCTGCAAGGCACAGTGCAAGGAGGTAGAAGAAGAGGGAGACCGAAAAAGAGGTGGGAGGACAACATTCGAGAATGGACTGGTTTGACACTGAGCAAAACAATCAGGGTTGCTGAGGACATGGAAAGATGGAGTACGCTGGTTAAACGATCATCTGTGGTGCCCCTACGACCTTCGAGTTACGGGATAGGATAGGATAGGACTCCAGTTTCCTCCCTTCAATAATGGTATTGGTGGCAGTAAGTCTAAAAATTTCAAAAATGAAAATTCGATTTTCTTTCCATCTAATAACAGCGATCTCACTGCCTTTACACCACATGCTTAAGTGATAGTTGTGTGGGTGTGAGAATGGGTGATACCTGTAAGCATGTATGTTGGTACAGATCGTCGCGCTTTGAGACTTATTAGTTAATTGGTCTTTGTTTATAGGGTCCAGCGAACTGCAAAGAGCCGAATCAGGACCACAACTTGATTGAAAGAGGACTCACCCCTGATCTGTACAAAAGATCTGCAGAAACAATTATAACGGTAACACTGAAGGCACGCCACCAGCCAGCCACTTTCCAATAAAGTCCTCCCATGCAGGGGACGCTGAGGCTTTACTCTTAGTTTACAAAAACAAAACAGAATATAAACATCATTATAAAATATTAACAAAATACATACCTAGAAAAAGCATACATTGCTACATAATTATACCATAGTAAGCCCTAGTGATCATTTGGCAAAAAGCGTCCAATAGCCCCAAGCTGACCCAACAGACTCCATACTCAAATAAGGAGTTTTGGGAGAGTTTTGTAAGAAAAAAGGTAGGTGACTGATCTACAGAAGAAGATAGTAGATTGATAGAACAGATTAGGAACGAGAAAAAACCAATGAGAATGACAGAAACAGTGGTAATTTAAAGCACTAAATGTTCTCAAAGTGGGGATACTATTTATACAGAAACTCTAGGCATCCCATGGGGGAAGCCTGATTAGTAATTTTTGGGAAATGCGCGTATATAGCGTCCAGTATTATTATTATCTTTTGCCTTGCTCTCTTATTCCTATGCCCTGATCCATTCTCGTCCAATCTAAACCCAATCTTCCTATTGCCGAAAAAATCTGCCACTGGTGTCAATAAAATCACTATTATAAAATACCACAAATATCATTTAACCAGAAACTGATGCTGTACAATCCCAACACGACCATCGTTAAGTTCTATGTGAACGAGAGCAACAGCAAGGGGGCCGTAGACTCCACCCTGCGTTCTCTGATCCACGAGTGGACCGACAGAGGCAGTCCTCTCTACACCAGAGAGTACGTCGCTCCTTTCACTATTGAAGACTTATGAGCCACATTGCAAAAGTGAGTACAGAATATGAGTTATGTGATTAATTAATTTCTGTCTAATATGTGCCTTATAGAGGGTCTTGTGAACAAACTTGACTGGATTAGCTCCTAAATCACTTAATTCAGACTACCGAGACTATCCTGCTTGATATTTCGAGTCTAGCTGAGTGACATTCAACGTTTAATTTATCACGTTCTATTTCTCAGCGCTTGTTGGGAGTGTTTTCATGACGGTGGTGTCAGTGGGTAAACTGCAGTGGTTGGGGCCGGGTAGCTCAGTTTGGCATGGTACCCTTTTCTACAGTTAGCCAAATCTGATTTAATTTATCAACTTATTTCATTTTCATGTTCGCAGGTCAAATGCTGTCTTGATCCTTAATGAAAGGTTCATGGAGGTTCACGGATCTCGTTTTCGAAGTTCACAGATCCCGAACCTAGGTTCCTGAGCCTTTTTTTTCTCCCAAAAGGTTCAGACTCTGAGAATTTTAAGAAACAAAAAAAAAAATGTTTGCTAACTTTCCAGTTAAGACAGGCCTTTACGCCAGCAGTGATTAAGTATTGTAAAATATGACAATCTTCTGCCTCGTTGCAGTTAATAAAAAGCACTAAAATAAAATTAATTAAAAAATAAATCTAAGCAGATTTCTTAAGAATGTTAAAGACATTGTTTATATTTTGCAGTCACATCCAATCGATCTACCCAGCAACATAATGAACGTGATAACCTCATCAAGAAGATCAACTATCTGCCCGAGCATGGCCTTCGCTTTGACGTCCATGAGCATCCTCTCAGACAAATCATTATCAAACAAAACATATAGGCAAAAGGTTCTGACCGCATTGGCCAATCTTTACTTACTTTCCGTTTACATTGGACTTAAATGGTGCATACTTCAGCTGCTCTATTTATTCTTTAATTACAGACCAGCTTGGCAAATTATGGAGGTTTTATTATTTTTTTCAAAACTTAAGTAAATCTGAACTCTATATCAAATTGTGAAAAAAAATAAGTCTAATTCACACCAAGACTTTGGTTAAATAGACGTACACTTCTCGAGTCAGATATTTGAGAAAACTTGAATATAAACATTGTGTCCAAGCTTTTTAAAATATCGTCTGCTGTAATCAGTACATGACTTAGCTGCCCTTTCAGAATGTCGGGCGTAACCTTACAGGTACATATTTAGACACGAGATGTACTAGCCTCAAGTATTAATAACACTGCCTGCATAAGCTACAATGCTTTTTCATTGGTTAAAGTACACCAACTAAATCAACTACTGCCCAATAGTGTCAAAATCTTCGTATGTTTTGGCTCTTTTTTTTTACATTCTGCCAAACTTTAAAAAAAATTGTAACTGAGATCATTCACCACAATAATGTGGATTAATAAATGCTTCCATGATGGTACAATCTAGTGTAAAAACTTTAGAAAAAAGAAAAGGCCTCAGACCGAAGTATTGACCGACCCATTCATTGCAAATTTACGCCAAACATATTACAAATAATAATCTTTGTCCTCATATCGTTGTAATAATAATTCAATCTTATATGCATTTTAATCTATTCCCGTTTCTTAACAGTTAAAAGCTTTTATTTATTCATTTTATTATCACGTTACTTCTGCTTATTTTTCTTAACTATTTTACTGTCCAAGCGAATATCTGTGATTCATTCATCATTTCTCCTCAACTCATAATAGCTAATAAATGTGCTAATGCCGCAATGACTTGTCTGTGTGCATGTGTGCCTGTCTGGGGAAGAATTGAACACATACAACTAAAAATATCATAAACATTTTATTATCTTTTTTTTTTTCTGACACTGCCAAATTTGGAGATGGGAGTATCAATTTCAATGCAACATCACTTTTCCCACTACCTTGAAAAAATAGTTCTTAGTGGCAAGTACACCCATGAAAAACAGGTACACTGCATATGTGTACCAACATCATCCTGAAATCAAATCACACTAAAATCAGATGCACAACAGGGTCCATACATAACATGCACCATACATGTGAATGTCACACTCTTTACAATAAATAATGGGAGCCAATTGATTTCACATATTGTATTATACAACCTACAAGAAACATTGACAAGAGAAAATCCACAAATGCCCTTGCTTTAAATTTATTATGGGAGGGGACAAAATCCATTAAAAAGAACCCCAACCCAAACACTTTAAAAGTGGATTACAGTAAATTAATCAACAAATCCAAAGTGGCATACAGTAATCAAGAACATAACTTTGAGCTTGATTCTTTAGTTTGAATTTATTTTTAGACAGTGTCGCTTGTCCCGTCAAAACTAGAAACTCCAGCTTACACACGTGTGCCATTTAGTTATGGCATCCAAAGAAAAACATGTTGTGACATGAATGAAGGGGAAAAGGCACAAAATATGGCAGGCCTAGATTTTTTTCTTTCCTCTTCTCAAATGACCATCTCACCCATATGACTCAATACACAGAAATGAACTGGAAAAGTTTTCAAACAAAATAATAAAACTAAATGTGACTTTTAACTCATTTATTGTCCCGCAGTTCCAATTGTGCCACATCTATTAAAAGTATTTTTCATCTGAATACAAGACCTAGTATTTAATGATGAGATAAATCAAAATCACAGCATGTATGACAACTCGGACATTCACGTACCATGCAAGTAAGACCACTTGCATAAAATTATATTCTGCCAACAGTTTGCCATAGTTTCAGAAGCTTAGATTCCACCCTCTGTTTGCGTGCTCTAATACACTAAATGTTAGCTAATATAATTTAACATGGCAAAGGACTGAAATATTTTACAAGTTTAAATATTGTGAAACTTCAAACCACACTATAAATGACCCAGATTGCATCTATAATGAGTATATGAAAACAAATTTACAGAACAAAATTTCTCTTTTCTATTCAAAATGAAAAAGAACCCTAGCATTTTACCAAACAATTCCTTTGAACTTTACATTTTATCGTTTTAAAGATATATTAAGTTGCATATACAATTAAACTCATGACTCATCTCGTTTGTGTATGGAGCTACGGATGGTGGTAAAGAGCAGAAGGAAAACCGTTTACTGAAGACTGTCCATGTTCCTTTTTAAAGGCAAAAGCAAAGCAGCCTATATCCATGTTTAAACAAAATTTGAAAAAAAAGTATAGGCAAGAATTTTCCAGTATGTTATTTTAACAATTTTATTACTCTGTATATATTTTTGTCCTCGTGAAAGAATGTTATCAACATACAAATTTTCAAATAAGGACAGGTGAATTTAATCTGCACCCACAGCTCATCGTTTAAGTAACAATACCAATCTGCAGAGCAAAAACTATCTGTAAGTTCTGTTCAGCCTAACACACTACACTCCGCCCTTAAAAAAAAAACAACCTATGAAACCAAAAAAAACTTACGCTGATGGTTAATTGCCAAAAAAAGGTATTGCCCAGTTTCTGACTAGACGAAAGTGAAAAAGCATGCTTACATTAAGCAAATGCAAGAAAGTTAAAATACAGCAAAGAAACAAGTTTTGTGATAATAATTGAATTTAATCAATAAATTTAAAATTCCCATACATTTCATTCTCATATGTAATTAGCTGAAGGCAAACTTACAAATAAAACATTTCACTAACACCATACATGAAAATGTTGCAAATGTAAAGTTCTTTATGAACAATTACTTTGCCAAACAAACAAAAAAGGAAATGCACTAACAACAAAATGTCAGTCACTTTAACAACAAAGTTAATGTTGTTACCCATCATGAGCAACAACTAATGGTGAACGAAAATAATCTACCTCACAAGGTGCTCTAATTCAAAACATTACCAAGTTCCTTTACATTTGGAGTGTTTAAACAACAAAGCATTGCTACCTCTACTACTCTGCATTTTTCTGTACCCCTCAGCTAATACTCAGCTATTATATAACACTATTTAGACAACATGTGGTGCCCACATTAGGTCTATTGACTAATGATACTCAACAGCATCCCTGTTTATAAATTATGGATAAAAATAGTGTAAATCAAGAAACTTACAATTGATTTATTTCATAACACTTTGAAACAAGAATATAACAAGATGGCAAGATATTCAAATGTATTTCCAGACACTCAAATACATAGCTGAAAAATAAGCATTTTAAAAAGTGATTTTTTTGTGTGGTCAAAGGTTAATTGAAGATTACAGTCACACGACACTGGAGCTTATAGGCGACTAATGGGCACATTAATCTGGCACCAGCGAACCAGTTGATGGAAAGGGGCAAATAATACGGTCACATGTTGGCCAATCCAGGATTCAAACCAGGGACCTTTTGTTTACTAGTAAGCCGCTCTACCGACTGATCTACTCGGCCCCACTTCAATTTTTTTGTGGTGGTGTTGAGCCTCAGCTTTATCCTAAGCAAAAAAAAATGGAATGGTAGATCACTATCTAAACTATCAGCAAGCTAAAGATTACAACAAAAAGTCGCTCCACGAGTTTTTAGATACAGCTCAAAATGTGTTTAGACAATGATGAAACAACCATCTTGCGAAAGTACAAATATGAATGAACTAACATGTTTAGCAGCAGTTCAGTATGCACAAAATAAATATTAAGAATTTTAGTTCAATTATTCTCGAGATAAGGCAAAGAGTGTGTTTTTAACAAAAAAATGTTTAATTCTGAGCAACAGACCAACCGACAAGCGGACTGCTACTGATGGTTGGCCCAGGAGTTGAAGTAACTGTATACCAAAAACTCAACCAAATCGATTCAGCTGTTTTTGTGATATTGAGCAACATGTGTTTAGAAACAAAACAAGTCCAGTGATCTGGACCTTTGCAGTAGAGCAAATATGGTGCCTGATGGCATGGGAGGTAGCAAACTAACCTAGGTAATGCTCCTATGAAGTTTAGTCAAAATCCATTCAGTGGATCTTGAGATATGGCTTTCAGCGGAACCGATTGACCCTCAGACCGACATTTAGCTTGTTCTAATCCCCCAAACTGTCCTTGACTATTTCAAAGTATTTCCAAATATAGTAAATGACACTTAGCAAAAGATTTTTAAAGTAACAGCAAAAGGCACCTGACTGTCAGGTCAGTCTTTAAGGTGTCACACTTGCACTGTCATAACATTTTGCTGTCTGATTATTTTGATTTGAAATCATATGCTGAATCCGAATATTTTTTGTTTTACTTTTGACATTTTATAGTCCTTTTTAATTGGAAAATTCTGGGCTGCCTCCCTTGGGGAAGGCATAGTCACAGCCTGTGGCATGTCCAAACTCAAACTACCTAATATTAGTTCTATTTTGATATTTTGCTGGGGAAGCAAACTGGAGTACCACGGAGAAAACTCCAGAGTCGTTGCCCGAGTTGAAAGTAAATCATATTCGGAGAAACGTAAGTCCCAGAAGCAGGATTGATGCCAAACCTGTCAGGTGCCATTGGTTTCTAGCCTGTGGAAAAGTCAAGTTAGTCCTGCTTTAGACCACGCGGCCACAATGGTTTTTGGGTTATTGTAATAAATAACAAACACATTTCTATTAAATAACAGATTGAACTAAATACTTAAATGGGTCAGTCAACATAATAAAAACTACTTTAACAACTTAAGTATGTCAACAATGAAGACACTTTTAAATTGTTTTCTGTGTACTTAGTTATGTATTTACAAACCATGGCATCGCAGCTCCTGCATGAATACACACATCATTTGTAACAGTTATCTTTCATTATTGTCCCTCTGTGTGTATGTTTTCTAGGCACTCTCACTCATCTTTAATAGGCCCAATCACTCTGATTTAAAACACAGCAGCCGATACAGGATACACCACTGCTATTACACTGCATATACAAGAGTTGGCCCACTCATATCAATATTTGTCCATCGGACAATTTTTTACAGGAAAGATGTGAGACATACAATTTAAATTTTCACTCTTTTGAGCTCAGGATTTATCTAGCCTAGGCTGCTTGCACAAAGAAGTGTGATGGTGTATTACAGATTAAAATAACAAACCAGCATTATAATAAAATATTAGAGACACCAAGAGCGGATGACTGGTTCCTGAGTGGCTGCAATTTCCAAGAACAACTTTCAAAGTACAAGATAAAATACTGACTTAAAATTTTGGTTCTGTTTCAGCATTTGCTTTGATAATAAATAGCAAGCACCTTTTCACAGATGAGAGGCAGTAAAAGAGCTTTGCTCCAAATAAATTACAAATACAACCAAACACGCATCGCCACTCATGTAAACCTGCATCTGTTCTTGCACAATCAACTTTATGCTTTTGAGTGCAAACATTTCACACATCAATCATACTTCAAAAATAGTGAATACAGAAGAAAAGCACAAAGTACAATATTGTGAGATTTTATCAGTATGGAAGAATAACATTTAATAATTGGGAGCAGTGAAACAATCTTGCACAATGAGCTCAGCATCCATTCAGTGAAAATTCAGCCAAGCATCCAACAAGAAGGCTTACTTAAACAATAGCTGTAGTATAGACAGAGATTGGTAGGTAGATCGGTTCATAGGTCCACTGTTCTGCCTTGGTTGCCAGTCAATAATGAACTGCTCATCCAATTCTGGCCAAAAAAAAAACCCAGCCACAAGCATACCTTTACTCTTTGCCAGACCAATGTTTGTTTGTTTTTTTTGGTTTTTTTAAACCCATTTCTTGGTCACCTCCTCACACAGAAAAATCAGCAGCAAAAGAGAATGCACCTGCCAGCAATTGTTGAGGAGCATAGTGTTTCTGTACACAAGGCCTTTTCTAACCCTTAGTGCACTGGAAATGGGTACCTGTCTTGCAAAGGCGTTGAGTGGCTAAAGATATGAAGTGTTGACTATCCATTCCTTTATTCCACAATCTTGAGCACCTTGCCAATAGCTATTGTCTTGCCTGCACATGAAAATGCAAAACTTGCAAATACATTCATCACTTCCAAGTTTACTTTACCACTACAGGTCCATGGATACAATCCCTATAAGCTGATACACTGAATGGGAACTGTAAAAACGACAGAAATCGAATAGAATATTCATGCAGAAATAGATCATGAACCAAGTACACAACAACCGCAAATACCAATACACAAAATTAACAATGCCATTACTGGCAATAAATGTTCTCATTCCCTACAAACTTACGCCTCATCACAAATTCTACACATCCTCAAATAATAGAATCAATCCATTTGAAATATAAACTAGAAGTGCAAAGCCCATATGACTTGCATGCTCCTTATGGATCTGGCAATATTTAACAGGAAAATAAATGCCCAGAAAAAGAAAAAAAAATGGTGGCATTAAAATGCAAAGTAACACAGACTTTTGTATTATGCACAAAAACAAAAAAAGACTTTGAGATGACACTGACCTTTAACTTGGGATGACCTTAGCCATCACATGATCTATCATGCATATATGATCAAATAAACCAATGTTTTTGCATACTATTAACTATAAACAGCCATTCCACTGTACGATGACCTATTTTTTTGTATGTTTTTGTAAGGCCTAAAATGACCCTGACCTTCAAGATCAATGCAAAAACAGACCATATATTTACACAAGCTCGCGTGACAGTAGGGTCGACATAAATAAAGTTAAACTCATTGCCTGCGAGGTTAATCTTTATCGGTAAATCAAGTGTGGAGATGCATCAACACCAATGTTTATTCACAATACCGTCTTCAAATATTCATCATTTCTACTCAGAAAGCAATGGCTTGTTGGCGGTTGCATAATGCTACGTAACCTGAAACTGGCAGTGTTTAATGTTTGCTTATACAGTAGGCTACAGCTATTGTGCGGAGGTGTAAAGCTTGACCCCGAGGCTAAGTTCAGGTCCTTTTAAAGGAAACTGGCCTTTTGCTGACAAAGTAAACTTTGTGCCAGAACTGTACTACAGCATGTTATGATGAATAGGGTTTTGTGACCACACCCGAGCTTTGTGAAAAGTGTCAACTAACCTTCGTCTCTCAGTGTAAAGCGTCCCATTTGAGGGAAATCTTTAAACGTTTCCAGGCAGATCATCCCCCCGTTCACCTCCAGTCGTGCAACTCCCACCTGATCTTGCTTGATGAAGCGAGGCCGTACCTGTGTCTTTTCACCTGTCTTCTTATCAAGCAGGCAGATCAACACCTAAATGAGCAGAACAAATACAGTGATTACAGTGTCCATGAAACTTTGTTTTCTCATCCATATAAAACAAGTCACGAGTATTTAATACTGTCTTGTGTGAACGATTTGTCGAAGTCTGGGGAACACAGTTCTTATCCTTCACCAACAACATGGCTTATAAAATAATTAAAACTAAGAAACGGCCAGGATGAGTACTATATTATGGAATTTTCTTTTACCTTGATTGTGACTTCTTCAGCACATGTGTGAATGTGCAACATACAGCTGTAACCAGCACAGATGATGGACTTGTGTTCCAAAATCACAATCTGCACACAAATAAAACCTGCAATGTTTGGCATCAAACACATGTACATCCACACACATTCTTCAATTATAAATCAAGTATTTGCTTCTGCCTTTTCTTGCATAATCCAACCACCTAAGCTGCCAAGATACAATAAAATTAATATATTTCAAGTACACTGAACAATGGTCTGCAGAGAGGAAAAGCTTAGTTGTCCCCCTTTAATATACATAAACCATGCGAGGGTTGAAATGGCAAAGTCCAAATTACTTTCTTTTCAAACTTTAGAAAATCAGATTAATTTGTGGATATGATTATTAGGCGCACTGGTACATGTTTCCAATTTTCTTATAAAAGTAGAAATCTGCAATACAGAAAAGAAGATTGAAATCACTTTATATCTCACCACAGCAGAATGATAATGGCTCTGATAGTGCTAAGTGAAAACTACTTTTGAACATAAAACAAAATGATTAGACTTTTAATCTAATGTCAAACAATATGGTTCTGCAATGAAGCAATAGAGCCTACCTGTGCATCAAAAGTGTGTCCTGTATGGCAGAGGCTGTCCGGTGAACACAGAACGAAACCAGGTGAAACATCCTGCAAACACACAGAACACCAATGTAGTGAAACTACTCTATAACAATAAAAAAAACAACTGGTTATTTGGAAGGCAGCCAGATATTGATAGGAAATAAATACACTGTGGGTAAGACTGCCCTCCCTCCCTTCCCCCATAAAAAGAAAAAAAAAAGGGAAAACAAGCTAAAGACACTTTGAGCATGAGCAAATGCAGCGTTTCCCATTACGCACATATGTGCGTACTTCACGCATAAAAATCGGAAGATGACGCAAAGATTTTGATTAAGAGGGTCCCACGGACGCACACGTTGTTGCGCCCAGCGAAAGTGTCGTACCCAGAGCTGCCAACCACTACGGAATTTCCGTAGTTTACTCCGGAAATGAATACGCGGCAAATCGAAAATTTACTACGGAAAGTCAATTTTCTACGATAGTATTACAGTTTTAACGAGTTTTATTGAGCGCCTGTGCCTCCCGTAGCACCTCAAGGTCACGGTCATTCGGTTTACGTGCACGGAGTAATAGATCACGCTCCCAGTGCATGTTAGGAAATTCGACCAATCACCGTGAAGTGGTTTTGCAAACGGCCAATCGCTGCACAAAACCTCGACCTTTCTGTGACACTTTCGTTTCCGGGTCACTTCTACACTGCGAGAAGAAAAGTTTGTGTGCGGCTTATTTTGAATCCGTGATGCCAAAAAGAAAGAAAACTAGCGATGAAAGCCCAGAAAAAAAGAAGAGGACAGCAAATCAAGAGTACAGGAAAGAGTATTCTGAAAAATTTCCGTGCATCACTGCGTCATCGAGATCAAAACACAGCGTGTATTGTACAGCGTGCTTGGCAGATTTTAGCATACAACATGGCGGCTTCCACGATGTGACGCGACACGTGAATGGCAATCGTCACAAAAGTCGTTGCCCTGATCCAGAAAAGTTAGTCCCTGTTCAGTCTGTAGCCACCTTCTTCCAGCCCGATATGGATCTCTCAATAATTCGTGCGGAAACACTCTTCACGACCTTCGTTGCAGAGCACAATTTGCCTGCGTCGGTAGCAGATCACTTCAGTAAGTTAGTGAAGGCAATGTTCCCGGACTCCCAAGTTGCCAAGAGCTTTGCATGTGAAAGTGCAAGGCTGCCACCAGATTGGGCCTTGCTAAAGACTAGACATGTTCCCAGAGAGAGAATAGAGCAAGTTCAGTAAATGTGGAGTATTGTATGAAGTGTGTCATCTTTCCTTGCAACTGTGCTTGTTTAGTAGTGTGTGTGTATATGCATGTCTTCGTTAAAAAAAAAAAAAATGCGAGGACGTATGGCTACTGAAAATGTCATAAAACTACTGAAATTCAGAATTTTTGCTACTGAAAACTTTTTTTGGGGTTGGCAGCTCTGCGTACCCCCACGTTATCACAGTGGACATCGCTCACACACACACACACACACACACACACACACACACACACACCGGCATAGAGTTCTTGTGCTGTTTATTGACTGGTCAGCTGATATTGCACTATAAGACATTGTATAAGCACTACACTTTATCTTATTGACTTTAGTCACATTTGTATGCACACATGGAAGGGACCCTCAGAATTTTTAAAAGGACCCTCAAAATTTTCAACAGAGGGTCCCTTGGACCCCTTGATTTGAAGCTTGTGGGAAACACTGAAATGTGTGTAATGACCAATTAATAGCCAATGTACTTTTTTATCTGTTGTTTTTTTGTTTTGTGGTGTTTTTATCCTCTTCTATTTTGTCCTTTTTTTGAAATCGTACCTCTTCCTCAACTCCTGTGACTTTGATTTTGACGTTCTCTCCTGGATATGCATCTTCACTCTCTTCTTCGTCTGTGAGCAAAGACATCACTTTCACCGTGGTCTGAAACAAACAGATGTTTACAGTATATTAGTTTTTCTGCCAAACTATGCTATTGCAGGAGTGAGATTTAGCGGTCGCCCGGTCACCCGAGGCGACTTAAAACCGGCTTGGGCAACCTCACTTTATAATTGAGCCAGCCCGCCTGGCGACCTAAAAAAAAAAAAAAACTACTTGCAGACTTTTAGAAGCTCGGTCCGAAGTGAGAGCGTTTTTAGGTCACTGTCTGCTACGAGTATGAAGCATACGCGAGCGTTATTTCCCTTTGCCTACTTCCTTTTCGCACCAAGCGCGCTGTCTGCTTTATTTGTGAAAAAGATACTCGCTACAAATTACGTTTATTGTCAAAATTTGTGTTTTATATTTGAACGATTGTCGGGCTGCCTAAAAATAATGCGGGCTACCTCACTTTACCTACTAGCTAGCCCGGCGGGCTAGTTAGTCTCCTGGGTTAAATCTCACCCCTGTATTGTCTTTCTTGAATGAACTTCAAACAATAATAGATACAGAAGGGCAATGCAAGAGGGCAACCTTTCACCATTCCCTTTCTGACATGATCTTGACCTGTTTGATGAAGTAACAAGGCTTAAAAAAACATAAAGTTGCAATTCACCAAGAAAATATTACAAATGTGACTCCAGACTCAAGGACTAAGTCAATACAAACGCTTACATTGTTGGGCATAAGTCGTAACTTCTGATTGGTGAAGACAACGCCAGACTCGATTTTCCCAAGCATGATCGTTCCCATATCCTGAAATTAAAAACATCTCAACTACAGAATACAGGATTTTTTTAAAAATGTGAATACAATAAAAATCTATGCATGTATTACAAGATATGCAGTATAAAAGAGCAATAAAATCATGCTAGTAGTGTATTTGAAGTCCACAAACTTTTCCAACTCAAAACATAACAAGAGCAAGTGTCCTGTGGTGAAGAAACAGAAACTCCGATGGTATGGCCACGTCACCAGATCATCAGGCCTTGCAAAGACTATTCTGCAAGGCATGGTGCAAGGAGGTAGAAGAAGAGGGAGACCGAAAAAGAGGTGGGAGGACAACATTCGAGAATGGACTGGTCTGACACTGAGCGAAGCCATCAGGGCTGCTGAGGACAGAGAAAGATGGAGTATGCTGGTTAAACGATCATCTGTGGTGCCCCTACGACCTCCGGGTTACGGAACAGGATAGGATAGGATGGGAAGTGTCCTTAAAAACAAGCAAAACCTATAACTATATTTAAATTTTAACTTCTGGTATGTTGTGAGATTGCAGGCTACACACAAGAATAACACAAATTAAGTTCTGTACAGAAATATAGGCTTAAACTGCATACAACCTATGTGTACATAAAACTATGGTTGCTTTCCTGCATTGTGAATGACTTTGAAAACAGCTACAAGAAATTGAGGAGTCTTATAACCGGCAGCAATAAAACACACAATATACAGAAGCACAGAGATGCAAAAAATAAATCAGCAAACATAACAAAGTTTGTTACCCACCTTGTATCTGTCTACAATCGGTACTCGAACAGGTGCATCTTTATCTCTGTTCATAGGAGGCATGGAATCTAGGTATTCTAGCAATGATGGACCTCTGCAAACAGTTCAAAAACAATAATAGTACAACTGTAAAAGCAGCCCACTAATGGATAGATGTGACATCATTACATATTAACAGAATTTATTTTACGGTAAATAAATAAAAACTGTCACACTAAGTTGTGGTACAGATGGCAGCTAAAACTTCTTTCATATAATTTCTGTGAAATAACGGTCTTGCACAGATGATATTCCAACAATGAAACAGCATTTTAATTTTATCAGAGGGGTGGTGGAGAGAAAGAGCAAGGCTATTGAAAGTTGTGTATAATTCCATGCTATCACAGTATTAATGCATTGCACTGTTCCATACTAACTGCATCCCTTTGTTTCTAGAACAAAACCAATAAATACTCCAGCAACCTCAGTCACAATAGCAATCCAAGGCCACGTGCTGCATCTCCTTCGGTGAAATCCTAGCAATGGCCTTGCCTCTGGCAGTGGCCTTGAACCCCAGCAGCCTTCGCAGTATAGGCGCCCACTTGAAAAATTTGAGATAATAGAGGTGGCGGCGGGCCGTGCTTCCTTTTTCACAATCATTGTTAGTTTGGGTGCCACATATACGAATTTAGGTGGGTGTGTGTGTGTGTATGTGTGATAGCGTCATTGTCGATGGATCTTAATCACTGTAGATATCATCATCATTATTTATTTTCAGTTTGTGTTGATGTTACGGGTTTATTGATTTAAGATTTAATATGCAGATGGACACTGCACCAAGAATTTCCTTGCAAGTGTTTGTGGGGACAATAAAGGATTCTGTATTCTGTCTTCTTATCCGCTCACGAACAACAAATAAAATTCATGGTGAAGAGCTCAAACTTGCAGCTCACTCACCAAACTGCAGACCTTGATACTTGTCAAGATTTACTGAATAGGGCAGTGTCTCATCATGTGAAAATGGCAAGTTTTATTGGTGTGAAAATTGTTAAAAGGATGTGCAGCAACTTCTGGTGGACTACTGACTTTGGCCGAGTCACTAATATGTGGGCGAGTTGATAATTCTGGCTTTCAGCACTCTTCAGTTGGCAAAGAGGTTTTAATTAGAATGAGGCCGTGCAAATTTTCCATTCTTACTGATTTCCATTGCATCCTGTGGGATAGTAATAAGGTTTCTAACAGAATTAGGCAAATTTTCCGTTCTTGCCAACTTCCATTACATCTTGTAGGATAGTGTATGGGTGAGGAAAAGAGGAAGGGTAGGGGTAGGAAAGGTGTATCAAATTCTACAATTACCTGTACCATGGGCAGAGAGACTCCTCTGCAACATAACGCAAAAAGGTGCCTGTTAATCCTGAGCAGGGCATAACATACACATCGGACTTGCTAAAGCCACACTTCTTGAGGTAAGGCATCAGCTTTTCTCTGCATTCAATGAACCTATACCGGACAGAAAATAAAAAATGCATAAGGAAATCAATAAATATGCCTTGAAGCGTCTTTTAAAAATAAACAAAAACTAGAAGGGCAAAGCCCATTGCTCGCATGCTTTTTAGAAAATCTATTTACACTATTCTATACACAAAATGAAAGTGTAAAATGTAGGTGGAGCTATACAAAAACTTAAGTGAAATTTTGTTTTTAAAATAGATCAAAGTTGGTACAGTAAAACCTCCGTTTTACGACCTTTAAATTGCCATTAAAACGAAGTCTTAAATTGGAGGGGTCTTAAAAAGGAGGTAGGACATTTTCGAAAAAGACATTTAGAAAATTAATTAAGTAAAATAAATACATGTACAAAAAGTACACATACCATTATGTATAGGGAACATCTACCATCTTTAAAAAATATAGATTAAACTCTGTCTCACAACCAATACAGTCAATATCTTCCTGTTCATTATTTACAAAATAAAAAAATCAATGTTGGTATGATAAAAAGGTAAAGGTAAAGGTAGCCCCATAGCCTTGTGGCCGTAAGGGAGCGTGATGTTGGAGATCACACTTATCTTGGGCCAGCGTAATGAGGGTGATGCCAATCTCTCTCCCTCGCTGCTTTACCTTCCCCACTCTTAAGAGAGTAGGTACTCAGTCACAGTTGAGTCAACTGGGGGCACTGTTATTTGTCGCTTTAAGTTTTGTGGTCACCAATCCGAGTGCTAACCGCACTGGAGGGTGCTTAACTTACGACACAGTAGCTAGAGCTCCAACCACTGCGCTATCCGACACCTCGTTGGTATGATAGTTGTTTAAAAGTGTATGTAAGTGCTGAGTGCATGCTTGGAGTTATAACTATTTATAAGATAACCCCATTAATATTGTTGTAATTATTTTTTATTCAATCATTGAATAGTTGTGTTTTTTTGGAAAGAAAGCTGTTATTTCTGTTTGTTTGCATGATCCCCCCTGCCTTGCATGCTCTCTTAGTATGTCACTTTGAACACCAGACATGGTGTCGGCAAGATCTGACAGGCCCCCTGCTCAGGGCAAATCTGGTCAGCTCCTTAGAGTATTTCAAGCTGCTTTAATGCATCGTCTGCTGTTAAAAGTTGTAAACGAAACTGTTTTCTTCAAGCGCACAAATATAGTATTGCTTTGGAATCTGAAATTTTCAGAGGCTTGGTCATAAAATTTAATTATTTGAAGGTTGCAAGTCACGTTTTAGATGTAGTCATTAAATCGAGGTCGTTTATATAGTACAAAGCATTGGTGAATTTTTTCCGGTCGTATGTTGGAGGAAGTCATTTAAGAGAGGGTCTCAAAACGGAGGTTTTACTTTATTAGTGTTGCGATTGAGATGCGCTGATAGATTCGATCATTTGTTTTGCAAAGCATGCAATAACAGTGTATTTACCTTTGATATGATTTTGAATGGTTGCTAGAAGATGCTTTGTATAGTGTTGATGGTTTTCGTCGGTCGATATTGTTGAGAATTTTCTAGAGTTGCTTATTTGCTATCAACCGAAGCTTCGAGATAAAACTGGCAATAGCTTAGTGATTCTCCTAACATAATGACGTAAGACAGTGCATAGTTCTGGTGACGAGTTTTATTTTGATTGGGTGTTATTGCGTCATGCTGGAATGTTCGAACTTTTTCTCGATTGCAGAGAGCCTATGTAAGCAACTCACTGTCTGTTTGTGAGAGTGATTGATAGAGATTTGTGATGATTTTTGATGATGATCTTAAAATTACATTGAAAAAACATGTATGTCCGTCCGTGCAAAACTTTAAAGTGGCTAAATACTCTGAACCTATTTCAAATATCACAACCAAAGTTGTAAGATGGTGTATACCCATGAGAACTCATGAATGATCAGTGAATTAATGACTCCACTTCAAGGTCAAGGTTACAAGGTCATCAAATGTTAGTAAAAAATGACAAATTTTCACAGAATTTCACTTTTTTTTTCTTGGTTATTCATATTTAACTCGTGCATCAAAGAATCATAAGTTAAATATTAATAACCAAGAAAATAAAGTGAAATTCTGTGAAAATTTGTCCTTTTTTATTTTAACTAACATTTGATGACCCTGTGACCTTGACCTTGAAGTGGAGTCATTAACTCACTGATCATTTATGAGGTCTCATGGGTATGCACCATCTTACAACTTTGGCTGTGATAGTTGAAATAGGTTCAGAGTACTTAGCCACTTTAAATTTTTTGCACGGATGGACAGACATGTTTTTTGGAATGTCATTTTTGGACTATTAAGGACTCATCTCGTACAGATTTGCATTTTTATTTTTTGGAGGATGAATACATAATAAGACTTACATTGCTGCAAGTGTGCAAGTCACACACACACACAAAACAAAACTCAAAAGATACAAATAATATGCTGTATATCAAGCAGTTTTACAAGCAAATATTCTACACAAATGCATTCAAAATAGTCTGAAAATATCACTTAAAACTGGGTGAGGTGGGGAAGCAACTCTTATTTACTCATGAAAGTAGATTTTGCAAATCATTTCATTGCTTTATAATTATACATCAAGTAATTTCCAAAAATATTTTTGGAAGAACTGATTTACTACATTTAAAAATGATGGAAGCAGTTTACTTTCAAAATCATTCATGAAGATGTCATTGTGACACTCACCTAGATTCTTCCCACTGGACTGTAGGGTCATCCATTTTGTTGATGAGGACAATGAGGTGCCGAACACCAGCTGTTTTTACCAACATGGCATGCTCTCGTGTCTGTCCGCCTCGCTCAAAACCAGTTTCAAACTCACCTCGACGTGCAGAGATTACCTGAAACAGAAAAACTACATACATTAAACTGTCTGCTAACTCAAACTTACAAAGAGAGAGAAAAAATGCAAAGAAAAAAATCACAAACAGTAATGAAATTAAAAGCGGAAATAAATAACAAAACTTATTTGTATACAAATCATTGAAAACAAATGTAAATAATAAATAATTTAATGCATTTCAAAATTCACACTTGTCCCTTGCAGGAAACACCAAGAGCGTTACATCAAAGCAAATATGACACGCACATCAGAACGCACACATGTATGAACTGTATAACGGACAATTAAAACATAAAAATCATGCAATAAGCATCATAAGCAGCCAAGTATAGGTCAAATAAATTACAATACAAGCATTCCTAACAATTAAGAACAAAGAAACAAATAAGCACACCCAGAGAAAAGTGTCCCAACTCACCAGAATGGCCAAATCAGCTTGTGAAGCTCCGCAAATCATGTTGGGAACAAAGCTTTTGTGACCTGGGGCATCCAGCACTGTAAAATGTTTCTTTTCTGTTTCAAAGTATGCTCTTCCCACCTCCACGGTCTTGCCCTTCTCTCGCTCTTCATTGTTGGTGTCAAGTGCCCAAGAAAGGTACCTGCGGAAAAGCAACGACTTAACCAAATTGCTCAAGTATTCAAACACAAAAGAAAATGTTTGAGGCAAAGAAGGTTTCAAGTATTTTCACCCAAGACAATTTGTAATAAAAATATTTTGTTTATGACTAGTGTACCTTCAACTTTTAAGTTACCGATTTGAAAAATTGTAATTATTCAAATCAACCTTAAAAACTTCGTAATGACAACAAATGTGATGTAGATTTGGCTAAAACAAACCTAAACCAAAGTCAATCATATGACATTGACAAAGCAATCACAGATTCTTAGTTGTTTTCCAGAGCTGACAAAAGAAAACTTGGAAGAATCGGTACAAAGACATTCAAGCATCTTATGAAAGAAAACTTACACTTGAGGTTACGTCTATCCACTCACGCACACATGCAAAAGCACCCACACACACAATGTGCTGTAAAATAAAGTGTTCAGTTCAATCAACTTACCATGTTTCTCTGTTCTTTTCTTTTGCTTCACGTTCATACTTCTCCAGCGTACGTTTGTCGACCATTCCCGTCAAGTACCTGAACCCATTTCACATCCAAAATTGTAGTGAACTTCTCAAAAATGTGCATCTAATCTTAATTATAATAATTCCAGATAAAGGCAGCAAAGGAAATATTATTATATAATGTTGATAATTTTCGTTGGTTGAGAATTTTCTTACATTCAGTAAACAAACACTCGCGGTTTCGCTGTCCTTTTCACTGTTTTCGTACTTTCTGTACATCGCGCATTAGAACGAAAAATTTACGGAAACCAACAACTGCGCATGTGCGACAGCAAGGAAATCAACAATTTCCAGTGATGGTTACTTCCCTTATCATTAGCAGACGACAAAAGTTACGATCGTCGAACAGTTGACAACACAAATAAAATTAAAATTTTTGTTTTATAAATTTTTATTTTTCAATGGCCTTTTTTAAACACTTGACAATAACATCTCTAGGTCAAGCAATGGATAGATACACTGGCTGAAATTTCAAGGAGTTTTCAAGGAGGTCAGGCAATTTGGCATTTTTCAAGGAGATTCAAGGGCCCTTGAACAAGACATCGAAAATTCAAGGAGATTCAAGGAGGTTCAAGGAGCGTACGAACCCTGAGAAAGAACAAAGGAGAAAGAAAGCGACAAGTGGGAATTTAAAACACTAAATTTCCAGAAAGTGGGGATACTATTTATACTGAAACCCCCAGCACCCCCACAAGGGGAGGGGAGGAGGGTGTGTGTGTGTGTATGTGTGTAAAAACTGGTCGACTCTAAACATTATATGATATAAGGCAATGTATAGTTCGGTGACAATTTTCATTTTCATTGGTGTTATTGCGTCATGCACGAATGTTAGAATGTTTTCTTGATTGCAGAGGCTACATTATATAAATAATGCACTGTCTGCTTATAAGGATGATTACTGAAGTGATTTTCGGAATGCGATCTTATATATGCAGTTGTTGATGTTTGCTGAATAAAGTTGGAAAACTTTATACATTGACGCCTGCCTTGTTGCCAAGTGAACAGGCTGGGTGGATAAATGAATTCGAGTTACACGTATCAAGATTCAAACATCAGGGCTGAATCAGCTATTGATCATTTTCCGAGGTCTCATGGATAACACCAACCTACCAAATTTGGTTATGATACATGAAATAGGTTCTCAGAAATTAACAGCCACTTGAAAGTTTTGCACCAGGGTTCATACTCAAATTGTTGTAAAAAATTCAAGGAGTTTTCAAGGAGATTTCAAGGAGTTTTTTTCCAAAAATTCAAGGAGTTTTGAAAAATTATAAACGCACATAAGAATTGACAAGTAGTCAAAATAAAGAATAAAATCTTTTACCCAGTGATATCCATAAATTTTTTGCAGTCATGAATCTGATGGTGATACTGATGTTGATATTAATTATGAAATCTACACACATAAATATTGCATGTCGATGAAGTTGCAGTTATAATGAAGATGCAGATTACAGAGTCTATACCCATTTAAACAATAATTGTGAAGCCTGTTGTCCTTAGACACAAGTTAGAGAACTGTAAAAAGTCAGAAAGAGGTACCACCACCGGCTAATACACTTTATACAGATGAATGAGTTTTCAGTTATTTCAGTTTTTCCATCTCTTAATCAATCTGACGGGAAATCTTCTCCAACTGGATCTTTATTTCCTTGGATTTGCTCCTCAGCGCATTTGACTGAGTTAAGAGTCTCAGCGCACCCTTCCTTTATCTGCTTGTTCAGCAAGCTTGTCTGCCTCTTGAGTCAAGTGCTGAGCATCCTTCTCCATTCTTCCTTTTTTTTTTCTCTTAAATCAGCAACAGTCTTCCTGTGCCTTCCTCTTCTTTGCCGCTTATGCCTGTTCCTGGTCTTTCTTTTGTTGATCAAGGTAGTCATGATACTTTCTCCTTGCAGAAGATGCTGATAATAGCAGCTCCTTGGTGATGTCCACCTTGTCGATTCCACCAATCTTCCTGATACCGTTCAGCACTTGTCGGCGAGCATTTAAGGACTGCTGGAAGAAATTTTCAGTGCTGGTCTCTTTGTTGATTGAGAATCCTCTCCACATTTGCTTGTCCATGGGACAAAAGTAACAGCTGCCTCACAACAGCCCTAAGATCCTGAGGGCCCGATCTTGATAGTCCTTTGTTGCTTTCATGTGTGTGCTGAACAGCTGGTCCAACACATCACTTTCACGTCGATAATTTTCTGGCAGACGCGGCAGAAACATGCATGCTTGTTCTATTTCTTTTCAAGCAGCCACCCTGCATATTCAGATTTCGATAACCACAAAAGATTCAACACACAATCGCCTCCAGGCATTTTTATCCCTTCAGTAATCAAATATGCGCAGTGTCGCTGTCCTTTTAGCTGTTTTCGTACTTTCTGTACGAGCGGAAGAACGAATATGTACCGAGAACTGCGCATGCGCGACATCAAGGAAATGGAACAAGTTCCAGTGGAGGTTACTTCCCTTATCACTAGCAGACGACAAAAGTTACGATCGTCGAACACAAATAATATTATAATTTTTGTTTTATTAATTTTTATTTTTCAATGGCTTTTTTTTTGAAAACTTGACAATAACATCTCTAGGTCAAGCAATGGATAGATACACTGGTTGAAATTTCAAGGAGTTTTCAAGGAGCTGAGGCAATTTGGCTATTTTCAAGGAGATTCAAGGGCCCTTGAACAAGACATGGAAAATTCAAGGAGATTCAAGGAGGTTCAAGGAGCGTACGAACCCTGTGCACAGATGGACAGACAAACACAGACTTATTTATTTTTAAATATAAATTTTGGACTAATTATGACTCATCTTGTACAGGTTTTCAAAAATCTGGAAAAATATTTTTGGCGTGAACACATACACAGTCAAAAATTAATAAGAAACTGATTTGACTTCACTTACAGCAAATGCCCCCCAATTGTGGACTTCCCAGCATCTGGAAGTCAAAATAAATATATATAATACTGTAATAAATAATACACATCATTATTTTAACTAAAAAAAATTAAATATTATTATTATATTATTATTATATTTATAGACAACATTTTTACAATAAGTTCAGATGACTACAGCAATACAATCACAATCAAAGTGACTGGTAGCTGAAGAGGGAAGATTACCATTATTCTAATCCGATCATTCACAATGATTCGACAGGTTCTGTGACTAATAATGTCCAAAACATTCTGCAAACGAATGTACTTTATACTCATAGCATGATAGCTAACAATTTCTTCCACCCATTTTGCACAATTTGAAATGTATACAAAATCCAGCATTGGTAAAGAAAGGAAATGGATAGGTGTGATGGCAAACTAATGGGAAGAAAATCAATAACATCAAAGCACAAATTATGTGTATCAAACAATCTTGCCTCAACATTAAGCTTTATTCTACTGTTAATGATCACAATGAATACTACAGCCTGAACAGGCTTCAATACTTACCAACGTGACCAATAAACACAACGTTGATGTGATCTTTTCTGACTTTGACAACATTCTCTGCAGGTTTCTTCTTTGGAACTGGAACTGCTTCTTCCTCATCTTCATCATCTAAATCATCTTCATCTTCTTCGTCATCTTCATCCTGCTCTTTGTCCTCTTCTGCCTCTCCTTCTTTTGCTGCTTGACCTTGGTCTGCTTCAGGCTTCTCATCTTCTTCTTCCCAAGACTCCTGTGGTTCTGTAAGAAGATAATCAGTAACAATGTATTATTCTACTATTATTAAAGGATAGAAATCAGTTTCAAATATATTAACTCTTAACCTCCGTTAGGGTTTTTTGGCGGTGCAGGAGGGTTTTTGGGGAATGTAAGAAACAAATTGGGTTGGTGTAATTAAAATTCTAAAAAAAAAATTATATGAAACACAGAGCAATAAAATTTATATCAATTTGTTCAGCTGGCCTTAGATAATGGTAACGTCTCCGTTCTCACCTTACTAGACCTCTCAGCCGCTTTTGACACAGTCGACCACCACATTCTCTTTAACACTATTCAACACTACTTTGGAATCTCCGGCTCGGTCCTGGCTTGGTTCCACTCATATCTTTCCGACAGATCACAAGCAGTCACTGTTGATGGCTGTTTCTCCAGCACAGCAGACTTGGTGTGCGGCGTGCCTCAGGGTTCCGTTTTAGGGCCGGTGTTATTCACTCTGTACACCAAGCCACTGCTTCTCCTGCTTAGAAAGCATGCTGTTGAGAGTCAGTCATTTGCAGACGACACACAACTTTATAAATCCACAGCCCCCTCTCTCATTAATTCCACTGTTCAGACTTTGGAGAACTGCATCACAGACATTAAGTCATGGATGACACGCAACAAGCTTAAGCTTAATGACGATAAAACCGAAGCCCTCCTCATTCACAAGCACAACACCTCCTCCTCACTCCCGCCTCTCCCAACATCGCTTACGGTAGGGACAACAAACATTAAGTTCTCATCCTCAGCAAGAAATCTCGGCTACATTCTCTCCGATGACCTGTCCCTCAACAACCACATCTCCAACATCTGTCGCTCTGCATACACGGCCATACGCCAAATCAGCTCCTTTCGCCACTATCTTACGCTCACTGCCACCAAAACCCTAGTCTGCGCTCTCGTCCTTTCTCGTCTTGACTATTACAACTCTCTCCTCGCTGGCTCCCCAAAACACATCATTGACAAGCTACAAAAGGTTCAGAACTCAGCAGCTAGACTAGTATTCCGAGCCAAGAAACGCGATCACATCACACCTCTACTACATTCCCTTCACTGGCTTCCTGTGCAAGCACGCATAGAGTACAAACTCTCTGTTCTCTGTCACAACTTCTTCACAGATTCTTGTCCCTCCTACCTTGCTGATCTACTGTCTGTCTACTCCCCTTCACGCACTTTAAGATCTTCTGCTGACACTCGCACACTCAAGGTTCCCGTCACCCGCACTAAGACATACGGCCAACGTGCATTCGCTTACTCCGCACCTAAGCAGTGGAACTCCCTTCCCTCCCATATCCGCAACATACAATCAACACAAGCATTCAAAAAGGCCCTCAAAACCCACCTCTTCAAACTTCACTATTCAGAATGATCTGTATCCCGCTGCCATTCTCTCCTCTTTGTCTCTGTCTGATCCGTAAGTGTATACACGGCTGTACATATTTATACTGTTTTTCCTCCTGGGCCTAACTGGGCATATAAATAGCTGTGAATATGTTTTTGCTATTCTATTTGTCTTTTCTGTCATTTGTGTACATAGTTGTAAATTGTAATTTGTGTACATAAGTGTAAATAATTTGTACCCTTACTGTTCTGTCTTTTGGTGTATTGTAGCGAAAGCGATGTTTTATCGAGTGCATGTACTTATATGTAATGACTATGTAAAGCGTGGTGAGTCTGGTCATAGGCTGGAGTATCCGCTATATAAAAATCCGTTATTAATAACTAGGGCACATTTCCACTATGTTTTCAACATAATAATACATTGCAAAATTATGAATCATATATTTCCAAAAATCATGCATAATAAAAAATGCAAAAAAAAAATTATAGGCATGCAATGAACTCACCACCATCTAGCAGACCAGGTAATCCATTCAGAAGAAAATACTAAGAATAAAAAGTATCCACCAATATCCCAGTAACAAAAATATGCAAAAAAGAATGTAATCTGACCACATTCTGTGGTGTAATTTGCATTCATATGACGAGGCACAAAGCGAAAGTTGGTGTCAGCCACGCCCCCTACTTCTCTCCAACTGTCAAGTGTCATCCCTACTGCTTGTTTCCAATGCAGCTGTTTGGCTATTGTCACCACTGTCAGTAGGCCTAATGCTGCTTTTCCCTCTTCCTTTTCCTCTCCCTCCCCCTCTTACTCCAATGCCAGAAAAGCAAGAAAGATTGCTAGACACTCTTTTTCTTTTACTCCTCCCAGAAGAGGGTCCAGGCTTGTCAACATCTGTCTCATTGTCAGTTGACGTATTGTCTGATGAAGCGTCGGTAACGTCAAAAATTACTGCCTAATTCATCGATTACATTGCCGTCTTCATCACTCTCTTCCATCGCTTGTAAAACAAGCTGGGTGGCCTTTTCCGCCGTATATCTCAACGACCGACGCTCCCCTGAAGCCATTACACAAATCTCATTCGCACACCACTAGCATACTACAAGTCAAAAAAATGGTAAAAATGAACACAAAACAGCAAGAAAAACACATCATTCAAAGCAGAAACCATGCGTGTGCCGTAAACAAGGTCAGCTGCCATAAAACGTGTCGATGCTGCAAAGAAATGTGTCGTTAAACTTGGTACACATGTACGGCCGCACACTGCGGTCAGTCGGGACATGTAAAAGTACTCTCGGCCGCAGGCTGCGGTCAATCGGGGGTTAAGAGTTAATAATATTCAAAATGCCAATCCAAAGTAATTACACAATGCAGGGATGTCCCAGTATGCCAAATAACTGCACAGGTAAACTGGCAGTTGAAACCTTTGGCTTAAATAACAATATATATATGCTTAAATAACAATAATCAATATATTTATTTTAATCACTATATTTTTAAGTACCCTTCTGATCACCATCATCAGCTTCTGCTGCGGCACCTCCAGAGTCTTCTTTTGGTGGGCTGTCTTGGTTCCCTATAAAAGAAAAACAGTTCCACACATTCTTTATGAAACGCATTAAATACAAAAATCTAGTAATTGATTGAGTAATTCATTTTAGCAATTTCAAACAAATTACTAATTTACTACAATGATTAAAAAAAATAATTTTAAAAAAAAGAAGAAAACAGTTCTGTAGCCTACAGTCCATGTTCAATTTTTAGGGGGAGGTGGGGTAACGGAAAGTCTTATTGTTTTACAAGCGAGCCACACAAAAAAAAACTTTCTTCTTCAGGACCCTGTAGTAATCCCTGTTCAGAGTAACATATCCACCATTGGCATAGTGCATTAAGCTTTCTTAATCTCATGCATAGCAATGTGAGTCTATGATCTCTATCTATTCTCACCCCCCACTCCTCCCCTCCCCCACACAATTGTTCAGATTTTTGCAAATCTTAGCGATATAAGACCTAAATATCCAAAAAATACATTAAAAAAAAAATTTGTCCGTCTGTCCATTTGTCCACCACCTGTCAGTGTTTGTGCAAAACTTGCAAGTGGATTAATATCTCAGAAACTTTTCAACTCAACAATCACAAAATTTCACTTTTTTTCTATTCAACTTATGATTTTTTTGAGGCATGGTGTGTATTATATATTATGTGTTGTTTTTATGTGGGTGTATCACTATCATGTGTTATCATAAATTTAAGGTTTAGGAGATAAAAACAAGTTTATACCAACCATTAGAAACGTTAGAATCACTGGCTAAATAGTTTAAACAAAAAATAATTAACATTGATGATGTTACACTATGCCTGAGAAATACAAAAACACAACTCAAAACAATTAACTTCATTCATGCGCTGCACTACATTACCAGCACAAGCACTGCAGTGAACACACTAAATAGTCTTGAGCCTAAACAGTAAACTACAAACACATTCTGATTCACATGCCACCGTCTAGTCTAGGGTGTCCCAAGATTTATTCTGTCCAATATATGATAACAAAAATGTATTCAACTAACTTGGCAGACACAATGACATTTGGACTTCCATCAGGCTTGTAGATCTAAATATATCACTCACTCATCCAGTGACAAAGAGCTTGTATGCTTGCAGACTCAATTTTTTAGGCTCTACTCAGCCCATGTGATGCGTAAGCAGACAAATGCCCAACTCAAAATAGTTGACGATGCTCGTATAATCGACTGGCGAATAAAAATCCGGATATGAACTCCAAAAATTGTTTGGAAGTTTGCATGGATCTAAGCAATCAGCGTAGCAAAGTAATACTGTTTTCTTGCCTCTGGCATTAAATTCGATGAGTACTAGTCATTGCTACATTTGGCTTCCATACATTATGTTGACCCTAACAAGTCCTACACCTAATTCAAGGGCAATACCTCTTATGTACTTTTTTTATGTCGATGAAGACAATAATCTTTTGCTATTTACAATATTTTAAATAACTCTCACTCTTCCCAAAAAAGGTAACCTTCAGGAGCGTGAAAATTATAGCATCGCCAGCCTCATCAGCCATCGCAGCAAGGTCCTCCAGAAAATAATACTCAATAGGTTGAAACCCCAAGCTGAACAAATCATAGCTGAAGTACAAGCAGGATTCAGGGCAGGGCAAAGTACCACTGAACAGATTTTCAACCTCAGAATAATCTGCGAGAAATACCTACAGCACCAACAACATCTATATCATGTGTTCATAGACTTCAAGAAAATATTTGACAGAGTCTCGTGTGCAGCTCTGTGGGCAACCATGAGAATGTACAACATCAGCCCCAGCATTATTGAAGTCATCAAAGCCTGTATGACAAGTCTACCAGTGCAGTCCTCCACAACATCGCCATCGGGAACTGGTTCAGAACAACAATCGGTGTGAGTCAAGGATCCCTACTCCCTCCAACACTGATTAACATCTTCCAAGAGTGAATCATGTCACATGCCCTTGCAGATCATGAAGGCACAGTCAGCATAGGGGGTAAAGCAATCTCCAACCTTCGTTTTGCGGATGACATTGATGGTTTGGATGGAGAGGAACAAGAACTTGAACAGCTGGTACAGAGGCTTGACACCAACTCCAGAGCCTATGGAATGGAAATAAGTGCAGAGAAGACCAAAATAATGACGAACGACCCAATGCAATCAACATGGACATCAAAGTCCAAGGCCAATCCCTCAACACAGTGCATAGCTTCCAATAATTAGGCAGTGATGCACAAGTTGCCCGGACCCCGGACATTGACTGCTTGTTTTTTTAAATGTCCGATTGTCAAACCTCAAGGCGGACACCTTGTCTGATTAAAACGATGGCGAGTCGGACACGTGTACGATAGTTTTAGCGTATTTTGCAGAGAGGGCGAAACGTTTATTCAGCGCTAGATGGAAAACCAAACGTCGTCTGCATGTTGAAACGTATGTACATGTCTTATCTCCCTTGTCATCGTTTGCGTGGGATTGCTATTTTTATCCCGAGTCACAAAGCAACACAGCCAACCAGCGCCCTTGAAACATATACAACTTTGTTTTAGTCAATCAGTGCTCACGACTTGAGTTTACGTTGGATCTGTGTTGGCGTTGTACTTGTACTTTTGGTAAGCCAAACATTCGATCGAAATTATCGGAAATGCTTGCGAAAAAAGACTGAAGGCGGATAAAAACCAGATCTCAATAACCGTCTTATTTGTGGGTAATTCAGTTCCCAGCACATTAAAAGAAGCAGAGCCTACACGATCTGTGGAGGATTCTTCCGATGCCGATGGTTGTGAGGCCGAGATTAATTTTAAAGAGAAACAGTCAACTACGAGTCAGCTCACTAGTACTCATGTTGATCGCGTTTTTAAGAAGGCGTGGCAATCACAGTATTCATGGGTAACACTTGACGATGAAAAAAAGGCCATGTTCCGTACAGTATTTAAAAGTTCTGGTGTGGCAAAAAACTCGTTTACTTGCGGCTGCGTAAACTTTTTTTTTTTAAGTGCATTGGAAGATCATTTGACTACAGCTAGACACAAACTAGCAATCCAAATGCCCCAAGAGCAACAAAATGAAGAGGCTTGTGAGGATCTAATGTTGACAAATCAGGAGGAGGCAATGATCACCACAGCACGAGCTGTAAACTGGCTAATAAAAAAAAATCTGCCTCTCGCGAAATTTGGCTCTGTTATGCAGCTTTTGAAAGACAATAACGCAGAAAACATTCAATCTCTTGATGTTTCAGAGGGGGTACACTGAAAAAGCTTCACAAGAGAATCTTCACCGGATTGTAAAGAAGTGGGCAAGCAAGAGAAAACGCTACATTTTCAAGAATTGAACTTTCACTATTTCGAAGTGCCTCTTTACTGTTCAGTATACTAAATAAACAACAAGTAGGTAGTCAAAAGCCATTTTTAAAAAATGATTTCCTCATCACAAAACTGACATAGATTTAAAGAGCTTTTCATTCTGAACACAGTGGTATATTTTTTTCCCCATAGGACAAATACTGAAATAGGTAAAAAGTTATTAATGTTTGAAAATGCCGAATGTTGGTGTTTTTTTGGCAACGTTTTGGAATTGAAGAAATTGACAACTTTGGAGTCTCAAAGTGAAGCCAATATTGATATATCAGAAAGCTGATTTTTGACAGGTAACCCCTTCATATGTTATACTCCAAGCCCAATTTTCTTCAGACCTATCCCATGTAATGTTCAGCCGTTTTGGTGCTTCAAAGTTGGGAAATCATCAAATTCGCAGTGCGTGCCGGCAAATGGTGTGCTACTACGCTCAGCACTCGTGTCGCTGAATTTAGGACTACGACTTGGCCATGGCCGGAAGAAAACCCGAACACCGTTTGGGTAGACTTTTCTACGGCAAAGCGCTCCGCGATACAGTAATGCACAAATTAATAAATACCCTAGTTTTATAAAGGAAAGTCTGCTCTTTATTTCTTGCTAAGTTTTAAACTTCTAGTTAAAATCAAACTTACATCAAAACCGCTTTATCCACTTTGTTCGGCTCGTAACAAAACGTTTACACACGAGAGCCCACCATACTTATGTAAATAAAGCTAAGTATCCGAACTTCTCATTGGTTCTTATTTTTAGGCCATCCAATGAAGTATCGCAAAGCGCTTGGACTTTGAAACGAGTCACCTCTCAGCAAACGACGGTGACAATTTTTTTGCAGCGGCATTCAGCGTTCGGATAGGGGCGTATTCAAAAGCTGTTTTCTCGGAATCTTTCGCATAAACATGCATTAAAAACAACACAGATGTAAAGATAAAGCTTTCAATTTTTATTTGAATACAGCCACTGTTCGTTTTGATGCAGTTTTAGTTACATTAATAATAAGTGTTGAAAGTGAAGTGAAAACTGAGTCAAAACTGCCGAGCGGACAAGAGCCAATGAAGGGCTTGGAGTACCTACAACAAGACTTTTTGGCAACAATGCCAGTGTCCTATTACTTTTTTGTGTTCAGGACATCATGTCCTACTGGTTTTTTGTGTTCAGGACATCATGCCCTATTAGGGTCCCAAAACATGTGCATCACTGATTGGGTGCCATTGTATGACTCTATGAGACAATGGGTCCCGACAGGAAATCCTCTCCAGGATCACACAAACAACTGTTGCCCTGACAAGGTTGAAGCCCATTTGGAAAGACAGGACCATCAGTCTACATTCCAAGGTAAGGCTGCTGCGCTCTCTATCTTCCTATAAATATATGCTTGCAAAACATGGACACTCACAGCAGATCTACAACGAAGAATACAATGGCAATGCATGGAGATGAGGTACTACAGAAGTCAGAAGACTTCTGGGCATTTCCTATACCCAGCACATCACCAACGATGAAGTCCGACAGACCATCACACAATCCATTGGACAACACGATGACATGCAGGCTCACAGTGGTGAAGAAACAGAAACTCTGATGGTGTGGCCATATCACTAGATCATCAGGCCTTGCAAAGACCATCCTGCAAATTGTGCAATGCACTGTGCAATGAGGCAGAAGTACAGGGAGACAGAAAAAGAGGTGGGTGGACTACATCCGAGAAAGGACTGGCTTGACACTGCGCGAAGCCATGCTGGTTGCCGAGGACAGAGAAAGATGAAGTATGCTGGTTAAACGATCATCTGTGGTGCCCCGACCACCTTCGAAATACAGGATAGGGTAGGATAAGAAATAACTCTTCCCCCCTCCTCCCCCTCTAAAACAACTGTGTTACTGTTAAACTTAAAGTAAATCTTTGAGGTTTCTTTTTTAAAATTCGAGGCCTTTAAAATTACCACCTCTTTGTGTGAATCTTTCACGTTTCTTGTGGGTTTTTTCCTTTTTAAATTACCACCTATAACTAAGGCTATAACTAGTGTAAGTATTTAAACAATTAAGTTATTAACAGTAACACTATGCTGTAATATATTTTGGCCAGCAATGGATCTTATTGATTTGTTCTTGGAAAGATGAATGAGTTTCTAACATAAACACACTGATCTAATAAAAACCTAACAAACAATTTTATAGAACAAAACGACAAGACCCGATTCACTTGTTATACTAATAACACTTAACAGGAAGAGGCTGTCCTATTTGGGCAAACTTACCTTACGACATTTTGTCACTTACGACGTACGCCAGAACTATGAACGGATTTCAACCGTAACAAAACTGGTTCAAACCATAACTGTGATAAGAATACATACCGATTGACTGACAAAACAACAAAATACACAAAGTTCTTTGAAATACCTGTGTTTTCTGCGTTGGACGTGACGGAAGCTTCAGCTGGAGTCGAAGGAACAAATGCGGGGGCAAACACATTCTGGCCAGGCGTGAACACGGGCGCATTGACGTTCAGTTTCACAGCTAAACCCTGAGAAAGTCCAGAGTCCCCAGTTCCGCTAGAAGTATCATCCCATGTGTCAGGAACAGCATCATCGCCGTTTGAAGCCGCCATTATTTAGGTTTTGAAGCGAAAATATGTGGCTTTTTTACTACGATTTCAGACACCTCGTGTAAGAGTCCCTTGGTGACGTCACATACGTTCACATGCGCATGTAATGTCCCGTATTTTCATAACCAGATGCAGATATTGGTTAAAATATCTGTAGTAAGATTGAGTTTTTAAAAAGTGTGCAATTTTTCATTAAAGAAGAGTTAAAAACACGATATTAAACAATTTTTTTAAAAGGACAGGATTAATTACCATTATTTTTGCGTATGCTGCGTTATGACTGATTTAGCTAAACCAATAGAGATTCCTAAAATAGGAAAACTGTTTATGAAAGTTTTACTACTAATAAAAGGCAAGAGCACAATGCATTGTAAAATTTCAAATTGTTTTGAAACTATTTTCTGCTACTAGGCCTAATTTATTTTTAACACTCTCTTGTACCGACATATGCAAATAGTAATCCAAAAAAGAATGAAACAGCATCATCAAATTGGAATACCAATTTCAGAAAACTGGTTCTATCTAGGCCTATAATGCAATGAACTCTTCAATTTTAGGTACTGGTATTAACCTTTTCAACATGGCGCTCAGTGCTGCAGCTGCGCTATTGGACGAGTTGATGGGTCGTACCCGAAATTTCGATCCAAACGAGAAACCTCCAGAGCTTCGTTGGGATAGTGGTGAAGTATGTGTTATTTTTCTTCTTTCTGCGACTTCATCGAACATGATTGACATTTCCTTGTTTTGTTTCCTTGTCTTGTACTTCGTGTACCACGCTCATTCCTTTTTTAATTTTTAATTTGAGCATTTTTACTATCGATTGTCGTGTTCTTCACAATTTAAAACTAGTTTGGATGTTGTCAAAGCAAGTACAGTTTGGCCACAGAATATATATATTGTGGAAGTATAATATAAATAAGACACTACGATTTTTTTGCAACCACTATGATCAGCACCCCATGAAAAACCATGTCATCAAATAGATATTATATAATTATTATACGATTTTAAACCTTAAGATTAAGATTATAAGAAGATTGCCTTGCCGTACCAAAAAGACTAAGCTTAAGGGGATGATCCCTCAGACCCCCGAAGGGAATCGTCTCGGATCTAGGGCTAGGGTTAGCTAACTGAGTAACTCAAACCCTTACGCTAATGAATTAGACTCTTTCCATACTTTTTTTGTGGACTAATTATGAGGTTTATTTTTATTTTATTTTATTTATTTTAACCATTTTATTATTACCAAGGTGAAATTTGGGCACTTTCATTTTCGAAAGTACAGCAGCCCCAAGTGAAGCGCTTAACCCAAGGTACATGCTGGGTGTGTTCTTGCCACCGGCACTCACCCGTCTAGGACATGAGTGTCAGGATCTTTAAAGTCCGTTATGATGGAATGCATGCGACACAGACTAGACCTTGGTTTATACTCTCATCCGAAGGAGTAGGAAACGGGAGTAAAGTGTCTTTCCCAAGGACACAACACAATGCCATAATGGTTGATGAATTTATTGTGTGCTGATCTTGATCATTGCCAAATTGCCTGCCCCATTTCTATAAATTCAATAAATGTCGTCTTCTTCTTCTTCTTTTTGATTCATTTGCTGCTGTATGTTGTATATCAGGGATGTACATGATTGTACTGTACATACATCCCTGGGAAAATGAACTAGTACATGCCGAAAATGCACATTTTGAATTTGATTCAACAATGCTCATTTCCTCTCTTACCATGCTTAGACTACTGTAACTTTCTTAGCTGGACTGCGTTCCTTTTTGTATTCATCTGCTTCAACGTTTTCAGAACTCAGCTGGTTCCAAAAGAAAAAATCTTATCACATCACGCCCTCCTACATTACCAACAAAATGTGTACTTTCTGTTACAAGTGAATCATGGATGGATTAGCCCCTTCCTTCATCACCCAGAACACTCACTTTCAATACAACTAGCTCTAGAAATCTTCGTTTTTCCTCTGACACCTTCATCAATACTCCACACAAATTGAAACTCTCCTCTACACTACCGGCTGTCCATCCTTCTCAGTGCTTGGTCCTTCAACTTGGAACTCACTTCCTCTCTTTCACAACTCTCTGAACATAGCCACAGCCACTTTCAAATCCAACTTGAAAACTCACCTCTTCCATGTCTGAAATTGTGATTTGTTTCCCAAGATCTTTTTTTTTTTCTTTTTTTATTTTGATCACCTCCATCACACTGCTCATCCCCAGCTCACGGCTTCACTGCTCTTTTCCCTTCCTTGTGTTTTAAATTTCAGTTGTAAATTTTTTTCCCCGCTGTTTGTAGTATGTCTTTACTTAATTCATTATTGTTTCTTGTTTTCACTGATTTCTTTTCATAGGTATCTGGATGTTAACTTTTAATATGAATGCATGAGAACTGCTCTTTAAACTGATTTGTCATTAGGAAAAAAAGCGCTGTAAAAATACTCTTCTAATTATTACGATGTTTGAATACATGTCAAAGTTTTTTTTTGTCTTGCCAATCTCGACCTGTAAAATTGACCAGTTCACATCACCACTGATCTGAACAAGTTAATCAGAGATCAATATTTGATTGTGCACTCAACATATAATAAATTATTATTAAACATACTTACATAGTGATAGAAGCCAGAAGGTAAGTGTTGGTAAAGAAAATACATACTTCGAGATTAGTGCTTGACACTTTTTATTTTTCTGTTTTCAGGTGTGCAAATACTTCTTGTGTGGGTTTTGTCCCCATGAACTGTTCACAAATACAAGAGCAGACCTTGGTAAATATCATGTTTTCCTTTACTAGTTTACTAAGCTGATTAACTTACTTAGCATTAGTCAATACTCTAGTCTCAGTACATGTACAGTGTTCATTTTTGGATAGAATGTCTATGGGCCAACTGGGTCCTTGAATGGTAAACCAATGGGCCGTTTTAGGATGAATATGGTCCAAAGGGATAACCAAAACATTTCAATCTGATAACCATTTTAAAGTGCATTTGCAAGTAAAACTACATTCCAATAAATGTAAAGTGCATAGGCAATAGTGAATACACCAACAGATTAATTCTTGCAGCTAAAATGTCCTTCATGCATGCAGACCTGCCTACCGTTAGTAGGCGTTACGATTTAGGCGTATTTTGTTATGATTTTCAGCCCTTACTACGATTTTTATGATTTCCCTAATTTCACTACGATTTTCCTAACGCAAACGCTATGATTTTTCGGTTGGCGCCCGTTCCGATTTTTTTATTTCCGTTTTCTCCGCGCATTGCCTTTGTGCACTAGGGCTCAGTTGTAAAAGGCTAGTAGAGCTAGAAGCCAATCAGTGTGCTTTCAACCGCCGCTTTTCATTGGTTACCTAGCTTAATAACCAATCGTGAGCAAGCTAACTTTTATAGCTACAATCGCACCATTTGCTGGAACACTAGCTTTTCTACGTTTACTAGGGAATTTGCAACATTTCCCCACTGGCCCAGACAGACGCTTGCCGATTAGAGTAATTAAAATGAAGCGTGTTCGTGATACTGATAGCATCAGCGACGAGAATTCCGATTGTGATGTCGCCACTGCTAAACCAGCTGCTAAGAAAAAGATTCCAGGACGCGAACATAAATATAAACCAGAGTACGCTGTGACCTGGAAATGTTTAGGACCATCACACAAAGGAGCGGGGTGGGTCTTTTTCAAGATTTGTGACCGCCATTTTAAGTGCAGTCATGGAGGGGCACACGATTGTGCTAAACACATTGCCACACAACTGCACAAAGATGCGGAGAAAAAACAAAGTAAGACAAAAAGTGTACCGATCACAGGATTTTTTGTCGCCAAAGAAAAAGTCGAAGAGACAAAGAACAACCTGGATCTTCAGATTGTAAATAGGTACCGGCAGGCCCTTCATAGCAGTAGGTCTCACTTCTAACATTTGCCCTCCAACCTCTTTGTTTCAAATTGGTCTAGCTCTTTTATTTAATGCTTTTATGCAATAAACCTTGTATGAATTTTAAAGATGATGTTTTATTCTTTCGTTTGAGTGCATGTGTGAGTGTGGATATGGTACCGTTATTTAAAAATCCGTTGTTGAAAATCACCATTTTTGTCAAAAATTGCAGCGGTGGCCCGATTTCCAAAGCAAGACGATTTTAGCCATGTTGTTTAAAACTCTCGCCGGATGTGTACTATAAATAGAACCATGCAATGTCATACATCACTGAAAAGTGCGTTTCGCGATCTTTAAAATGGTGTCAAATATGATATATAAATTTTCGTTTTAAAGAATTTTATTGCAAATTGAAAAATTTAAACTACAAATTCGTCCTCTTGCTGAAATATTAGGCATATCAAATAAGGTATCATTCGAAAGATAATTCATTTTTCTTTCTTAAAATCTCGTTTCCGACGAGATTATATGTATCATACGCGTCCATTGGTTGAAATGCCGAGGTCATGCGTGATCAAATGTGGCGACGCCAATTTCAAAATGGCAGCATCCAGTGTGCTAACAATTTCGCCCCAAATCAGCAAACAGCTAGGCAAGTTTACACCATTATCGCTGTACATGTCTTCTACATCCAATTCTATACAATGCCAATGTATTTTTAAGAGTGTTATGATGTTTAATTTTGTGTATTTGCGTACAATTTGATAGCAGTGCAAACAGATAAATAACTAGTCTAGAATATAGTAAACCTCACTAGTGAAGCAGGTTTTCGTTTTTTTTAGGGGGTCGATTTCTGACATAATATTTATAATGTTTATGTTGAAAAATATAATTTGAGGTTTCTAATGTAAATTATTATAGATGAAAGTACAAATTATCCATCCGATTTTGTATATTTTACAAATATAAAATGGTCACTGGCGATTGTGTTTCAACTTCCGGTAATGGTAGGCCTATTGACTATGCGTCGTCTGCTAAGTGAAGAAGTAACATTCAGTAATTTATTTCACCAAGTGACACATTTAAAGATATCATATGTGCACCAGAAAAGTTAATGGTTGAAGTTGGAAAACAGCAAACAATGCACACACCCAATTATTACAAAGTTAACTACAAAATTCAGAATGAACTAATGAAGTCCATAAAACCTAAAAAGCCTCAGAAAAGCTAATGTGATAAAAGAGACTATTAGGGCAAATTTATTATGACAAATATAGCCATTTAAAATCATTTATAGCATTTTAATGGTTTTGTAACTTCTGATCTGTGAAAGGCAAGCATTATTCATGACATTTCTACAATTACTAGGGAATACTAACCTCTTACGTTACCCAGGATGGAAGGTGCAGGGTGGGTGGGGAGAGGGGTGAAATTTTAAATCTATAATACTACTGTGTTGTAGGATGTCAATTTGAAGCATTTTAAAAGTTATTCACAGAACACTTTAATTTTTTACAATTGGACAAGAAATGTACAAGTTGTGTCACTTGGAAATTCTTTTGTTTTTGCCGCGTGCAATTTTAGCTCGCAAGGCATTTTTGGCTGACTGGCAATCAAAAACCACTATTGCCATCCCACCCCAAAAAATTGGGCTTTTTCTGAACAATACTTTATTCAGAATCACAGAAGTTTGATCAATTTTGACAAGAAATTAAGAAACTGTGGAATGTCAAAGTATGCTTACCATGCAATTTGCAAAAAATGGCCTAAAACGGCCCAATTTCTGTCAAAACATTTTTTCTTGTATTTCGGAAACTATTTGAGCTAGTCACTTGCTGTTTTTTTTATTATTCTTAGTTTTGCTGTATCTATCCAAATATCTCATTTTTTAGTTATCATAATGGCAAGGGATTTTTTTAGTTTTAGGGGCTGCCGGTACCTATTGTAAAGGCTGAAGCATTAATGTGTGAACTAATAGTGGAAGGAAACTTGCCTTTGGCTAGTGCTGTGGGCAAGCGTCAATATAGTGATCACCAACTGAGCAGCATTAAGAGTGCTTACTACAATTATTTGAAAAAGTATTACATATGGAAACTTTTTTTTATTTTTTTATTTTTTTTTTCATCTGAATGATGTTTTTTTTTTTTTTTGGTCTACTATGTACATGAAAGTCATAATAATAATAATAATAAATTCAGACAGTTTATCTACTTTTTTATGTGGTACTTCATTGTTTGCTTTCTATTTTCTTGTCTTGCAGCCTGTTTAATTTACTATTAATTACAAATGTTGCAAGATTGTTAGTATTTGGTGTAGAAATATAATGACTTTAAAGACTGATAGATCGATTGCGGTGTGAATACGCTTTTTACAAATTTCCCTCAAAATGTTACGCTTTTTGTCCCGAGTCGTTACTCCTAAAAATTCGGGGGGTAGGCAGGTCTGAATTGATATGAGTTGCCCTTTGTTAGGTGTAGCAGACAACACAGCAGTGAAGAACATTCTGTTCAGTGTGACGTATGACAAAGTCAATCATTGAAAATATTGCAAGTGGTGCACTAACAGTTTATCCACCATGCTCATTTTTTGTGTGCCAATTGCACAAGATGGATTCCAAAAATTAACACTGTATTTCTGTATCAACATTTCATCTTACAAAACAAAAGCAACATAAAAACAGTCTTATACTTTTTGACTCCCATCATGCATAGCAATATAAGTGGGCAAGGTTCAGAAAAGGAGTTGAGAAATTGTGACATATATAAAAAGACTTGGTCTAAAGAAAAGAGAATGCAGAGTATGAAAATAACACATAAACACAAAAGCACAAAGGGTATTTGAGCAAACAAGACATTTATAAAGCACAAAAATTTTGTTAAGTAGATCTGAACTTGTGTGCATAACATCACCTCATGTCACAAACTAAATCAACTGCCATATCAGCATGAATACTGAAATTTAAAACCTCAATGCATGGAAACAATGAAGCAAGTCCTGTTAGTAATCTACAAACACTTGGAAGCAAATTTGCATTTCAAATCAGTTTATTAGAAGAGCTGGGAAAAAAAGTGTACATAACATTACACATAAGAATGGGACGTTTGCATTACATCTTTTCAGACAGTCAAGTCATCAAACATTTAACCTGAAATGCAACAAACTACTTCTACAGATCCTGAGGGAAATTTCTAACATGAAAACATCACGATAGTCTTACAGGTACATGAATATTATGCAGTTAACTTCAAGACTAGCCAAACATCTATTTAAAAAATGTAAACACAGCCATAACAAATATAATTTATGCAGAAATGAAGCAATACAGTTAGATGCTATCATTTTAGTTCATTTGTCTTTGGGTAAACACAAAAAGATCAAAACAACAACATTAGAAAGCATGAAATGCTTGTCAAGGACTCAACAGGTCATAACTTCACGCCGTCACATAGCATTTTTGTGTGGATAAAAACTTAATCGTTTATGAAAACCAGTTGCTGACTTGTTGGATTAACAAAGCTAACTAGGCTAGACATTCTGACAAATGCCAATCAACCACGGTGTTAACCGGTTTTAAATATAAACATTTTAGTGGTGGAGTACATAACTTCATTACACAAATGGAGTGGTGAATGTTGTTAAGTGATAGTTTGCATTGAATAAAATTAGTTATGATGCCCAAAACTATCCATGACATCAACAGTTGACATATCATGAACTACAATTGCCAATGACCAACATGTCGTGTATAGAATGGTTTATAGGCCAAATAATTGTGGACATAACCTCACACAGTGAATCCTTAAGTGAAGACAAACAGTAAAAGAAAGTTGATCTATAGTATAAATTGCATTGATTTATACAAGTACACATAAATGAAAGTAGCGCAGAGTAAAATGTGTCTTACATGGACATGAGTATTTTGCCATTAACTTTGAGACTAGTCAAACATATATAAACACAATACGTGAACACAGCCATAACAAACATAATTTAAACAAAAATGAAGCAATACAGTTAGATACAATCATATAAATTCATTTGTCTTGGGATAAAAAGAAAAAGATCTTTAAAAAAAAAACATTAGAAAGCATACAATGCTTGTCAAGGATTCAAGAGGTCATAACTTCATGCCGTGACATAACATTTTTGTGTGGATAAAAACTTAATCGTTTATGAAAGACAGTAGCTGACTTGTCGGATTAACAAATTCTAACAAGACTAGACACTATGACAAACTTGAATCAACCATGGTGTTAACTGGTTTTAAATATAAACATTTTAGTGGTGGAGTACATAACTTCATTACACAAATGGAGTGGTGAATGTTGTTAAGTGACAGTTTGCTTTGAATAAAATTAGTTATGCTGCCCAAAACTAGCCAGGGTGTCAAAAGTTGACATAACTTGAACTACAATTGCCAATGAGCAACCTGTCCTATCGAACAGTTGATAGGCCAAATAATTGTGGACATAACCTCACACAGTGATTCCTTAAGAGAAGACAAGCAGTTAAAGAAAGCTTATCTAAAGTAGTAATTGCATTCATTTATACAAGTACACATAAATGAAAGTAGTACAGAGTAAAAATAAATGGACAGTTGTCAGACTTCACAACCGAGACCTAAATTCAAAATTCAAGCGGGTACATGTGGAGAGGGAATTAATTTTTTTTTTCAAAATACAAGGATCCCCTATCCAAAATGTAAAGAAAAAAAAAGGAAAATGGTCATCACTGGTTAATATTGACCTATTCAACAATGTTGGAAAAGCACAATGCTACTAAAAACAACAAGCAGAAAGCTCTGCTAAATGCTAAGAGTACATAACTTCAAGCCGTGACATGTTTTGTTGTTTTTTTCCTTTATAGAAACAAACTGATAATGAAACCAAAATTGATGCAGAAATTTGAAGTAAAATCAAGGAGTACTCCTGAAATCATAAATGTATTACCTAAGAAGTGATTTAAAAAACATATCACCAGGGCATTACATAACTATACACTGTCATTATATACACAGATGAAGAAATCTTTTAAAAAGAGGATACATTGCCAAGTCAAAACAAGAGCAAAGCATACAACTAGCAGAAAGCAGTCTTTCAGTATCGACTGGTCAAAATACAAAAGTTCATTTCCAAGCAATAATATACGAAGTTCATTTACGAGCAATTTACACCCCAAATTATGAAGTTCAATGTTCTTCGATCCTGGCATGTAGTATACTCGGCCAGCACTTTGACGACGGCTGATGCAGGAAGCAAGTATTCCTGACCACTCTCTGGCATCTTCCAGCCTTCTCCGTACATCAAGTATTGACCCCAAGTATTGTGGGTTACTCTTGTGACCTGTAATCAGCAAATCATGATAAATCAGAAAAAAACTACCATGCTACCCTTTCAAATAAAGCTAATGGTGCTTTTTATTCTTAATTTACATGGTGGTTGTCGAAACTAAATGCAGCTGTGGGGAAAATAGCTGGCCATCTCTGATTCAGCTTCACCACACAATCCCCACAACTTGAAAATGCCTCACAAATAAATACTTCTTGTGCTACAAATTGAGAAGTTCCTCCTTTGATTCCACATTTACCAATATGAAGTGCCCGGTAGGTGAGGAAGAATTCTAATCAGCATTAAATACATACTTTGCCAAATATTCCCTTTATGTCAAGAATTGTGTGTGTACATACCTTTATGCAATGCTTCCATGATGGATATGATCACATGACAGTTCACACTTGAGATTGATCACTTCTGGGGATTAATCTGCTTGTACTTTTTCCTGTCAGACAATAAACTGATTAAAATGTCAAGTACAGTCAAGAGCTGTGGTTGAAAAGTAAAGGTGTAAGTAAACTTCACCATTTTGAGGTAAGCTAGCTTTGACAGAGACAACGTGAAGTTATGCACAAAGAGTGGAACAAAAGGGCATTTTACCTTAAAGAACAATTGACTAAAATTAGCTATGTTTTTAAAGGAATCAATTTAAACTGCATTAAAAAGATACCTTGGGCACAATAGTGAAGCTCAAGGGCTTGAAATGTGTGGTCATAATTTTACGCAATGATCTGCAATTGGTCTGGTCATGAAGTTATGTACAGTCGCATAGGAATGGCAAAATAAATCAGACTAAAGCCCAGTAGTTAACAATCACATGTATGGAACAAAACTTATTTCATTAAATTATTATAATATGAAATACATTAATTGAAGAGCTCTGGTTGATAAAATTTTGGTGTATGTAACTTCACCATTTTGATGCAGGCTTGCTTTGACAAAGAATGTGAAGTTATGCACAAAGAGTGGAACAAGGCTGTTTTTGTTGGTGAGCTGTGTTGATAATTTTTAATCATCTTTTGAGTGTAAATAATGTATGTATCTTTTAAAAGAAAAAGTATCACTTCAAAATTTTAAATAAAAATAAAAAACGAATTGTGTTCATCATTTCACAAAATCCACTTACTTTCTGGTTTTGGAAGTTAGTAGTGAAGTTATGTACTAAGAGAAATGGTCTCATAATGAATAGAAGAAACAAGTAAGTGGGATACGTTTTCACATATTGAGCTTCAGAATAATCCTACACTGGGAAAAACTAAATTACTCTAATTTCTTTCAAGGATGGTTGAGTTCATCACTTTACACAACTTTGAGCAAGCACAATTTTCCAGCTCTGTGTGACGTTATGCACGTGGTCGGTATTACAAAAAATGAAGCCTATAGTGACCACAACAAGAAAGAAATCAAAAATAATGTTATAAAAACATTTGTGATGCATAATTATTAGCCTATGGAACTAAATATCCCATCATTTAAACAAAATAACAAAACACCTATAAGACCGAGATGTTTCGGATTGTGAAGTTATGCACACAAACGAATTAGACTAACAAAACGTGCCACTTTATTGTTTATTATTAGCGGTGTATTTGTCCGCAACGAAAATATAATCTGTACAAAAATATAAACGTTTAAAATTGATTTGACAATAATACTTGTTAAAAAATCGTGTACGTTGCTTCATGACAATTGTCAAAAACGGGTGCAAAAAATAATGCATAATATCTACAAACAAGAACGTTTACTCAAACACCTTTGTAGCGATGCTGTTGACTTGAAACAAACATACATTTTTATCACAAAAACACGAGATTTACTCCATCAATGTTGACAGAAAAGTCGAAAAACACTGACCAAGCCACCAAAAATATGCGTGCATAACTTAGATGAAAAATTCATGACACTCGACTTACCTTCATTTTTGGACGAATCCGCCTCACTTCTTTCTTCTTCAGCCATCGCACGTTGAATGTTAACAAAGGCCAATTGTTTCACGTGTTAAAATTGACGCTAACCGCATTATTTAGAAAATTTGGAGCCTCAAAAAAACAGTACGTCACGTTTGGTTTTCATGACCCAAAAGTTGACAGCAATTTGTTTGCCTATATTATTCGTTCTATTAATTATATCATTATTCTGATTATTGTATTGCTTATATTAAGTTTTGGACTCATGTTTCATAATTTATTAGCATAAGAAATAAAGTGAATTACAACACCAGCGCGGATTAATAAGCCCTGAGGCTGAATCACGAAAATACGTGACGTACGCGGGAGTCGCCGATTTCGACGCATATCTCCAAAAAATACGAACCGATTTTAAAATGTAAAATTGTTTCGTACTCTTTATACATTTTTAATTTCGGAAATTAAATTTGTATTAATATTCTATGAAGCAGTTTTTTGCCGGTCGGCAAATACCGAACACACTGTTTACGATGTCACAAAAAGTGTAACGGAAACCGCCGATCGTTACGTCATTCATCGTCAGTTTTTTCTTCTTTGACGTGGTTTATCGATCCGTCCTTGACGTCAAAATGAAGAACGATCTTTTCTCTATCAGATTCACATTTTATTTTGTTTCAAATGATGATATGCAGCGAGTCCGCTTCCTCGCAAAGTAACAGTACCGGCGAAAATCGAGTCCGACGCCATTTCAGAGCGGTCTTGCGAAATACCGAAACCGGGTGAAACCGGGTCTAAATACCGAAACCGGGTGAAACCGAGCTCTATTTACCGAAACCGGGTGAAACCGACTTTCCGAAATTAAATAAAATCGAGTCTTGTGCATTTAGCAGATACCTCATTCTTTTGCGATTACGTCACTGGCTACAAACATAAAAACAAACAGACACACCAAATAGACGAACATAAGGGGCCTGTAAAAAAGGGTTTACTCTAAAAAGAGAGAGACTTGTGAATCTAGAATCCAAAATGTAATTTCTATTGACTAGATACAACATCCTTTTTTTTTTAAAAGAATGTTCATTATTATTATTATTATTATTATTATTATTATTATTATTATTATTATTAAACATAAAAACAGACACACCGAATACAGACAAACAAAAGGGGCCTGTAAGAAAGGTTTACTCTATTTAAAAAATATAAATAAAAAAATTTAAAAAGAAAGAAAGAAAGAAAGAAAGAGAGAGAGAGAGAGAGAGGTAACAACAGCACAAGTAAATTATACAAAGTCTTTATTACTGCACGTGTATCAATACAAGTAAATCAGAAAGTAAATAAGTACAAGTGATAGTAATACATAAGCCTATATACAGTAATGTTAAATAGTTTAAATAGTTTAACCGAAAACGTAATCATATGTATGTGAAGTAGTACAAAATTGGATTTCCGAGCTCTGTCTCACTGATTTTATTAGTTTGTATTTGTCGTGAGTAATAATGGAGTGGGAGAGGGTTAACCTTAGCAATGACTTGTGGCTCCCAACACCCCACCCCCACCACACACATATCCCCAGCTCTGCCTCACTGAATTTTTTTTAATTGCTTGTGAACTGTGTATATATCAGTATTTTCATCGCCGATATTCAGCCCAAAATAATTCACTCGACGATAGACCGCTGACGGGACAAGTCTGCTCGATATTTGCAACAGACTCAGTGAAAATGCCACATCCTCGTCGCTGCAACCGTAGAATCCAACACCCTTGTGGCACTTGTGCTCAAGAGACGGAGAGAGCCAACTGCATCATATGCGAAGTATTTATCTTTCTCTCTGCCTCTAATCACTACAATATCTTTCTCATAAAGTATGATGATTTTAGCAATCAGGATTCTTTATCAGTTTAGCAATATAAACACTAATGTTTTAAGATAGGCTACTTAATTCTTCTTTGCAAACGATGTATTTAAAATACAGCCGTTTATCTTCATGGGGAAGCACCTGCATACCTGGGTAATTTTTCTCTCTATATATAATATGTAAATATGTAAAATGTTGCATATATACAAACATAATTATACTCATTGTTGGTTTAATGCAACTCGGCTTTGTGCACAGGAATGCTGTCAATAGCACCACCAAATATGCCAAGTTATTGACGACGAAAAGTGGCAACGCTGGCAGAATGTACCTGCCGACTACATCTGCATCACATGTACTGGGATGCCGTTTGATTTTGATGCTGGTCTAACTAGGCTGAAGAAGGTCAGTTCTGGACTGTGCGACCGATTCCTATTATTCCTCAACTTGGACAATGATGGCGTTGGCCGAAGTGATAGGGTGCAGGATCACAAGCATTTACCCACCTGTGAACGGACACCATGACAAGACAGTACGTATTCTAAATACAGATGTCGGCACTGGATGTCTCCCATCCATTGCAGTGATGTGGACAGGACCGACATCGCTCGGCAATATATGGACTCCGAACCACTTCGTTCACGTAACCAACCGCAGTGGTGATGAAGATGACAGTGACAATGTTGCTGTTGCAGATGACGAATTGGTTCCAGAGACAAAAAGTATTTCTAATTTGCTTTGGCATTCAACTCCAAAATCATGCCCACACATCACGGTTAATGATGCAAATTACATTAAAAATGTTGATGCTGTAGCAGATGATGATAGTGTTGCTCGAGATGGTGTTAATGTTGGAGATGGCAGTAGTCATGATGATGATGATGATGATGATGATGATGATGATGATGATAATGATGGTAGTGATAATAGTGATAATGATGGTGGTGATGATGATGGTGGTGATAATGCTGGTGGTGATGATGATGGTAGTGATGTTGCTGCAGCTGCAGGGGAAACACTTCCAAAGAACAACCGGAACCATTACCGTTTTTTTGACTGTTCTTTTTACCTGGGGCATATCGATGTGTTTTTATAACTATTTTGATTCAAGAGTATTTTTAAAATAATAAATTAATAGTAATATGCTTGTGGGGTTTGATAAAATGTATATATAGATTGTTGTTATTATATATCGCAATTTGAAATAATGCAACTTTTTTTTATTTTAAAACTATTTAACATTTATATATATTATATATATATATATTACTTGTATTTATTTATTTCTGATTTACTTGTATTGATACAGACTGTAATAAAGACTTTTTATAATTTACTTGACTTGTTACCTCTCTTTTTAGAGTAAACCCTTTTTTTACAGGCCCCTTATGTTCGTCTGTATTTGGTGTGCATGTATGTTTTTATGTTTGTAGTCATTGACGTAATCACAAAAGAATGTGGTATCTGGTAAATGCACAAGACTCGATTTTATTTAATTTCGGAAAGTCGGTTTCACCCGGTTTCGGTAAATAGAACTCGGTTTCACCCGGTTTCGGTATTTATACCCGGTTTCACCCGGTTTCGGTATTTCGCAGGACCCATTTCAGAGCCTTGCCCAAGTCTATATACTCACACAAACACACCCTCAACCTCCCTCCCATCCCCCACCTTCTCCCCATCAAAAAAAAAATTTGCAAATCTTTGCGAGATGAGTCCTAAATAGTCCAAAAGTGACATTAAAAAAAAAAATGTCTGTCCGCCTTCTGTCTGTGCAAAAACTTTAAAAGTGGCTAAGTACTCGGAACCTATTTGAACTATCACAACCAAACTTCGTAAGATGGTGAATACCCATGAGACCTCATAAATTATAAGTGAATGAATGACTCCACGTCAAAGTCACATGATTATTAAATGTTTGTCAAAAAATTAGTTTTTCCACAAAATTTCACATTTTTTCTTTTTTATTAATATTGAACTTTTGATTCTTTGTTGCATGATAGATATCAATGATACACACTTACATTTCAAATTGGGTCAACCTCACTCCAAGGTCAAGGTCACTGGAGCTTTCCAATGTCAGTATAGGTTCTTTGAAGTGACCATGACCCAAAACTGTGAGAGATATCAAGTCCAAACTTTTTGTATTTAGAGATGATAGATTGATCTTTTATATATTCCGTTTTTGCATTGATCTTGAATGTCAAGATCATTTTATGCCTTGCAAAAACTTTTTTAAAAAAAGGTCATTTATTTAACCCATGATATGCATCAACATTGGGTTATTTGATCAGACATACATGAGGGTCAAGGTCATCACAAGATCACCATTTTTTTTGTTGGCATAATACAACTTTTGTTGTAGTTTATTTGATATTACCTGAGTGTATTTGGAGCCGGAGGTCAAAGTCATCTCAAGGTCAAGAGCATAGTCTAAATATCAAAGTCAGTATTACATTGCATTTTAATGCCACCATTTTTTTTTTTTTTTTTTTTTTTTTTTGGTCACTCATTTTCATGTTAAATATTGCGAGTTCCATAAGGAGCATTTGAGTCATATGAGCTTTGCCCCCTTTTTTGTGTTCAAAACATGTAACTTTACAATGTGCTGCTAAAAAGATTGGTTTAAACACTTGGATGTCTGTTGACGACCTTTGTCATTCTTGGTTCCACATTGGAATTTCTTAAACATTTGTGAGGATTTCTTTTTTCAGTTTATATGTTTGTTGTATCTTGAGTTTGCATTTTATTTAAACTCTATAACATAATGATATTACAAGAATTAGAGAAAACGTTCGGTGTACTTAATGTTGAATTTATATTATTTTTGCTTTTTCAGGCTCTTGTAACAAGATCCATGACGAAGCTTTACGAAAACAGTAAGTACAGTTTTCTGATGTTCTAGCTAAAGGAATCTCATTAGATAAAAATGTTTCTTCGGCAGCGATGTCATTTTCATTGGCAAATCGGCCATTCACGGATAAAATTCCTAAATGTCCTAAATGTCCGAAAGAGTCATGTTCTGATCGGCCCACTGTCCTAAAGTTTTACGTCTCAATCGGCCGCCCTTTGTCCATTTTTTGTTTGTTTCTCTCATGTCTGTTTCGTTGTTATTGCTTCTGGCCATATTAATTTCCTATCGGATAAATAAAGGTGTTATGAGTTATTGTCGAACATCGCGTAGCGGAAGCGCCAAGCAGACACATGCATCAGCAGAGTTAGAGTAACTTCCCTTGTTGTGAACGGCGTACTTCCGGCAATAAAACTTTTCGTTTTCAAAATGCTGCCGAAAAAGAAACCGAAACCAAAACTTATCAGTGGCCTCTGGTTTAGTGTTGGAAAGAAGTCAAAATGATGGCCGAGAGATTTTCAAAATGTCCTACTCCTAAAGGTTTATGACTGAATCGGCCAAATGGCCTATGCAGAAAATTTTTAGCAGCATCACTGCTTTGGCACTTGTTAATGTTATACTTATCATTTACAAAAGTTTGTTTTACTCGACTTTGTTTTACTTTTTAATTGCCCTGTTGTTAGAGTTAAACATTTATTCATTAAACTTCATCTCATCATATCATTATGCTATAGTTAGTTCTTGTTATGGTTTTTAAAAATAATACTGATATAATAAATCGTTTGTAATATGTCAACTTTTTTTTTTCTTGCATACAAGCAGCATTTTGAGTCTATGTACTTGCCCACAAACACACTCCAATTTCACCTCCACCCCCCTCCTATCCTATCCTATCCCATAAGGTAACTCAGAGGTCGTAGGGGCACCACAGATGATCGTTTAACCAGCATACTCCATCTTTCCCTGTCCTCAGCAACCCTGATTGTTTCACTCAGTGTCAAACCAGTCCATTCTCGAATGTTGTCCTCCCACCTCTTTTTTGGTCTCCCTCTTCTTCTACCTCCTTGCACTGTGCCTTGCAGGATGGTCTTTGCAAGATCTGGTGACGTGGCCATACCATTGGAGTTTCAGTTTTTTCACCACTGTGAGCAGGTCATCATCTTGTCCAATGGCTTGTGTGATGGTCTCTCGGACTTCGTCGTTGGTGATGTGCTGGGTATAGGAAATGCCCAGAAGTCTTCTGTAGTACCTCATCTACATGCTTTTAATTCTTCGTTGTAGATCTGCTGTGAGGGTCCATGTTTCGCAAGCATATAGGAAGATGGAGATGACAAGGTAGCTCAGCAGCCTTACCTTGGAATGTAGACTGATGGTCCTGTCTTTCCGAATTGGCTTCAACCTTGCCAGGGCAGCAGTTGTTTTTGCAATCCTGGAGAGGACTTCCTGTCGGGACCCATTGTCTGATACAATTACTCCTAAATATTTGAAGCTATGCACTGTGTTGAGGGATTGGCCTTGGACTTTGATGTCCATGTTGATGTCATTGGTGTTGTTGGTCATCATTTTGGTCTTCTCTGCACTTATTTCCATTCCATAGGCTCTGGAGTTGGTGTCAAGCCTCTGTACCAGCTGTTCAAGTGCTTGTTCCTCTCTAGCCAAATCATTAATATCATCTGCAAAACACAGGTTGGAGATTGCTTTACCCCCTATGCTGACTGTGCCTTCATGATCTGCAAGGGCATCTGACATGATTCACTCTAGGAAGATGTTAAAGAGTGTTGGAGAGAGTAGGGAACCTTGACTCAGACCAATTGTTGTTCTGAACCAGTTCCCGATGGCGCTGTTGTGGAGGACTGCACTGGTAGCCTTGTTATACAGGCTTTTGATGACTTCAATAATTTTAGGGTTGATGTTGTACACTCTCATGGTTGCCCACATAGCTGCATGCCAGAGCTCTCACCCTCCCACAAAAAATAATAAAATAAAATAAAAATTCCAATCCAGATTTGTGTAAATCTGTGTGAATGAGTGCTAAGTAGTGCAAAAATTATATTTAAAAGAAGAAAAATTGGTAAGGGGACATCTGTCTGAAAAACCTGCAAGTGGTTTAATTTCTTGGAACCTTTTATATTTAATCTATCACAACTTAGCTTGGTGCTCTGTGGGTTCGGGCAAATAGAATAGACCCAACGTTTCCCGGCGTGTCGTAAGAGGCGACTAACAGGGGTGATGTTAGCACGGCATCACTGGGCGAAAGTCTTCTACACAGAAGTCACCGGCCAGGGCGGAGGAACCTCACGTTACTACAGGTTCAACGACCACGTGCTCAGGGCCAAGGCGAGCCACACTGTATTCGTGGATTTCGGCTGTGGCCAACAGCCTGGAGAGGATTGGGCCCTGCCAGGTCTTTTTTTGCCCAAGACACAACACATGATGAGGCTATCCACTAATTCCATGCCGGATCGGTCGTCGCCCGGCTACACAAGGACCGCGCCTTCCGTTGGCCACCAGGACGGAGGTGAAAAGTATGCTACTGATGGACCAATTAACAAGATCCGCACGAGAAACAACATCGTCATAGGAACCTGGAATGTCAGGACCCTAACTGCGGAAGGAAAATTAGAAGAACTGGCCCACGAGCTGGACCATTATCGATGGAACGTTCTAGGTATCAGCGAACTGCGCTGGAAAGGCCTAGGTGAAACAACGACTGACAAAGGCCACAAGCTCTATTTCAGCGGTAGAGATGACAGGCACGAACACGGCGTTGGATTCTTGGTCCACAAGAACATTCTAGCCACTGTCATGGGTTGCCGCCCAGTCTCCAGTAGACTCATTACCATCATCCAGGCCTATGCTCCAACATCAGACTATGAAGACAGCGAAGTGGAGGATTTTTATGAAAATATACAGGCGGCCCTTGACCAAGTGCCGAAGAAGGACATAGTCATAGTGCAAGGCGACTGGAATGCCAAGGTTGGCCAAGATGCGCACCACAACTGGGGAGACACATGCGGACCCCACTGCAACAACGAGACAAATGACAGGGGTCTGAGGCTATTGGAGTTTGCCAGATACAACAATCTGGTACTGGCAAACACGCTTGGTCTCCACAAAAAATCCAGACGATGGACATGGCACAGTCCCGGCGGGGAACATCACAACCAGATCGACTACATCATGGTCAAGAAACGCTTCAGATCAAGCATCAACATTGGCAGGACACGCACTTTTCCAGGAGCAGACATTGGAAGTGACCACGATCTCGTGATGATGTCTTTCCGGCTCCATTTGAAGAGAGTAAATACAGCAAAGTGCACTAGGCTGAAGTTCGACCTGGACAAACTGCAAGACCCGGAGGTGGCAAAAATATTTCAGGCCACAATTGGAGGGAAATTTGCACCACTGCTTATTTTTGGGGCAGGCGAAGTAGATGTCAACACCATGACCAATACCTTCAACTCAGCTGTAACAGATGCCGCCACTGAGATCCTTGGCAAGCACCGACCAAAGAAGAAGCCGTGGATCACACCTGAACTTTTGGATCTGTGTGATAAACGAAGAGAGTTAAAAAAGAAAAAGAACACCTCACAGGGAGCTGATGTCTACCGAAAAATCAACAATGACATCCGAAAAGGCATGCGCACAGCAAAGGAGAACTGGATAGAAGATCAATGCCAGGAAATAGAGAACAATCTGAACAAGAACAACAGCAAGAAGGCCTACCAGACTGTGAAGCGGCTGACAAGTGTTAAACAGCCCAAAGTCTCCACTATCCAAAGCAAGTCTGGCATTTGCCTTACAGAAGAACAAGAAGTCTTGGACAGATGGACAGAGTACTGCTCTGACCTTTACAACCATACACCAAATGGAGACCCATCAGTTCTAGAATGTCCCGAGAGCAGAGAAGAAGAAGAAATCCTCCCAATTCTCCGGGAAGAAGTTGAGGCAGCAGTGCAATCGCTGAAGAAAGGGAAGTCAGCGGGAGTGGACAACATACCAGCGGAACTGCTACAAGCAGGAGGAGAAGCGATGACTGATGCTCTCACCATTATCTGTAACAAGATCTGGCAGAGTGGGGAATGGCCTACACCATGGACCCAGTCGCTTGTCATCACTCTTCCCAAAAAAGGTAACCTTCAGGAGTGTGAAAATTACCGCACCATCAGCCTCATCAGCCATCCCAGCAAGGTCCTCCTGAAAATAATACTCAACAGGTTGAAACCACAAGCTCAACAAATCATAGCTGAAGAACAAGCAGGATTCATGGCAGGGCGAAGTACCACTGAACAGATTTTCAACCTCAGAATAATCTGTGAGAAATACCTACAGCACCAACAACATCTATATCATGTGTTCATAGACTTCAAGAAGGCATTTGACCGAGTCTGGCATGCAGCTCTATGGGCAACCATGAAAGTGTACAACATCAGCCCTAAAATTATAGAAGTCATCAAAAGCCTGTATGACAAGGCTACCAGTGCAGTCCTCCATAACAGCGTCATCGGGAACTGGTTCAGAACAACAATCGGTGTGCGTCAAGGATGCCTACTCTCCCCAACACTCTTCAACATCTTCCTAGAGCGCATCATGTCAGATGCTCTTGCAGATCACGAAGGCACAGTCAGCATAGGGGGCAGAGCAATCTCCAATCTTCGTTTTGCGGATGATATTGATGGATTGGCTGGAGAGGAACAAGAACTTGAACAGCTTGTACAGAGGCTTGACACCACCTCCAGAGCTTATGGAATGGAAATAAGTGCAGAGAAGACCAAAATGATGACCAACAACACCAATGGCATCAACACGGACATCAAAGTACAAGGCCAATCCCTCAACACAGTGCACAGCTTCAAATATTTAGGAGCCATTGCGTCAGACAATGGGTCTCGACAGGAAGTCCTCTCCAGGATCGCACAAACAACTGCTGCCCTGACAAGGTTGAAGCCCATTTGGAAAGACAGAACCATCAGTCTACATTCCAAAGTAAGACTGCTGCGCTCTCTGGTCATCTCCATCTTCCTATATGCTTGCGAAGCATGGACCCTCACAGCAGATCTCCAACGAAGAATACAAAGCATGGAGATGAGGTGCTACAGAAGACTTCTGTGCATTTCCTATACCCAACACATCACCAACGTTGAAGTCCGACAGACCATCACACAAGCCATTGGACAACACGATGACCTGCTCACAGTGGTGAAGAAACGGAAACTCCGATGGTATGGCCACGTCACCAGATCATCAGGCCTTGCAAAGACCATTCTGCAAGGCACAGTGCAAGGAGGTAGAAGAAGGGGGAGACCGAAAAAGAGGTGGGAGGACAACATTCGAGAATGGACTGGTTTGACACTGAGCGAAGCCATGAGGGCTGCTGAGGACAGAGAAAGATGGAGTAAGCTGGTTAAGCGATCATCTGTGGTGCCCCTACGACCTTCGGGTTATGGGACAGGATAGGATAGGATAGGAACTTAGCTTGGTAGGATGAGAGTATAACCCGAGGTCTAGTCTGTGTAGCATACATTCCATCATAACGGACTTTAAAGATCCTGACGCTCATGTCCTAGACGGGTGAGTGCCGGTGACAAGAAAACATCCAGCATGCACCTAGGTCCTTCTCCCCCATCCCTAACTGCCCAGGATTGTGCTCAGTTGTCCGGGCGTCAGACCATGCGCCCAAAGGCTGCGGGTGGGCGTCTCGGGCGGCTTGAGTTAGATCCTGTATCGGCCAGCGCCTTGAGCAGCTCTTGAGCTGGAAAAGCGCTATATAAGAACGATTAAATAAAATAAATAAATAGATCATGAGACCTCAAAAATAATCAGTGAATTAATTACTTCCCTTTAAGGTCAAGGTGACCTTGACCCTAAACTATGCAAGATAAAAAGTCTGAACTTGTGTTTAGTGATAATATTAATAGATTGATTTTTCATACATGTGACGTTTTTGCATTGAAGGTCAAGGTCATTCTTTTACGAAAACATTAAAACTGTCAATTAACTGTGGAATGGCTCTAAATTTGACCAATAGTACGCATCAACTTTGAGTCATTTGAGCATCAAAGGTCAGATGAAGGTCAAGGCAAAGCAAAGTGAGTCATATGGGTCCAAGAATAATTTGCTGTGACTCGACTCGTGTAGAAATGTTTTTATTCATGAATTGTATATTTCAGGTACCAAGAAGGTCCCAAGTTTGAGAAAATGGGGTATGAGGCTGACTTTTTGGCATTTCTTCAGAACCTGATTTCAGATGTAGAAAAGCGTATACGACGAGGCCATCAAAGACTGGCTCTCAACAACGCTCAGGGTGCTGTAAGTAAGAGTTCTTAATTGTAGATTTACTGGTGAATTTACACAGTAAAAATTGAAGGCGTCTTGTAGAATTTTTATTCTCTATTCACTGATTGTAGTTTTTGCCCTAGTGGTAAATTTGTTGATTGGCTATTCTTTTCATATTTCATGATGTTGAGATGGCTTATAACATACAATATTGCAGTAGTTCCATATTATTTCCATGCTGTGAAATGTAGTTCAGGCTCATTGTGCTTAAAAATGTTACAGGTGTTTGTGAACATGAGCTCAAGTCTATACTGCTTTATATGCATCAGCTTGAATAGCAATAGGTATATGTGTTTGAATATGTATACAGTCGATTTACATGTTGTGTTCCAGCTAAACGGGGGATTTTCTTCTGCCAAAGAAGAAAAGATCAGCATGTTGACAGAGAAAATCAATGAACTTGTAAACCAGGTACTATTTTATTTTACCTTTATTATTATTATTATTATTATTATTATTATTAAGCTCTGTTTTGTTCAGTTAATTTCCCCTTTTCTTTCATTTCATCATAATTATTATGTATCTGCAGGTCAAAATTAAATATTACAATGTGCAGAAACAGAAAGCAGAAGACATTCCGAACACAACAGAAAAATAATGTTGTGTTTATTTGTTTATAGATGCTGATATAATTACAAACTCACGAGCAAATAAATGAGGTCGATTTCTCCCAATTGTGGCTATTTGTGTTGCCGCATGACAAAACCCGGCTAAAGACGCCAGGATTGATTCGCTGCTACAGCCGTAAAACACTAAAAATAGGCTACCCCATCAATTTTAAGATTGTTGCCTCTTTGTCTTTATTTAAGACTTTTCTTTAATATCCCAAACGGATTTTGTTAAAAAATTACTAAAACATTGTTTATTTTGTTGATTTTGATAAGGGTGTTGATCACACCTTGCTAAAACAATGGCACTAATTGACCTCCGATACCCCAACTTTTCTTGTCTGACTATGAAGGGAAATCCCCAATGTGGATTGATATATAACGTCTGGAGAGTGAAAAGTCCCTATTGCTACTACTTTTTGGTACATAAAAGTGTGTGGCGTATGAATTTTTCATGAAATTCCTTGTTCCGAAGCTTGCTTGTGACACAAGTTGTGTTCGAATGTGTCTCTAGCCAGGTCGTGAAAAACTGAAGTGTTTCCTTTAGATTTTCGACGATTTTTAGTTCAAAGTGAATTTTTTAATGTAGATAAACTCATCATACATCTATTTCAAGTGTTTTCTTGCAATATTTATGTTGCATTTGTTAGAAACAATTTGTCAAAGTAAGTGACCGATTCTTCTTGGAAACCGGAAGTGATGGCTTCGTCTTCAGCGTCAATAGATGTGTCGTCTGCTAGAGTAGCTAGGGCCTTGAATCGACCCGGTTTTGCTTCTGAAGAGCTCCAAGACCTGCTTTCAGACTATTTTTATGATGGTGCCAGTGGGAACTGTGATGAGGATTATGATTCTGACGAGCCGAAGCTTGATCCCGTTAATAAACTATACTGTTTGTTTTCATTCAATGATTCATGTTTCGTAGGCCTCTTCGCTATTGGCGTGTCTTTAATAATCATAGATTTAGGTAAAGGTTGAAAAGGCGATATCAGTGAAAGAATTACAGTATGAGTGTGGAAAATATTTCAGTAGTATATTTTGTTGGGTGGAGGTGGGGTGGGGTTGTTGAAAAGGTAAGTAGTCTGGCCTGCATTCAATATTACTAGCATGACAAGTTGACTATGTTCTCAGTATTTATTATTGTTGGTTTGTCTGTTTTAGGAAATGAACATGAGGACTATTTACCAAATTACTAGTAATTAGTATTTGTTTTGATATTTGTGCTTATTTAAACTTTATAGAGCAAAATGACATGTTATTTTGATTTACACCTGTGACGCGACAGATTTATTCGACGTGCGGAAGGGAGTGGAGAATCGGGGAATTATTAAAGCTTGATTATTAGGATTGAAAACTACCTAATGAAACTTTTGTTTTCGGTTTGTAATCTTTGTTTGACTATTTGAACTGAGCTGATGTAGCTGCTTGCAATTAAACAAAAGATTACTTGACGGACGAGGGATTTAAGAGGGGGGGGGGAGGGGGCATTATGATAGGGTTTATTTTAGAAAAATGATTGATTCAGGCCATGTTCTTGATATATTATTATGTGTTTGAGTTATTATAGACTTGCTAAACACTTGTTTGTTTTATTTCTAATATGTTTAAAAACACTATGCATTATGGATGGGTACAGAATAAAATTGTGCGTACTGTTTTAATTTGTTTATGTTCAGTATTGTGTGAATGGTGTATAATGTGAATTTTCTCATCTTATCTCAACTCACTGCCATATTGCTGCCATCTTCCTGATTGTTTTGATACCAAATACATGCATGGGAAAATTCTGGTTGTGAAGTAATGATCATTTTACTATTCAAAACTTTGAAGGCAATTTCTGGAAATTAGCCCCCGAGAAAATAAAATATTTTAAAAAATCATAAAACATCAACCAATAAAGATAAAACAATTCTGTTTTTTGCATTTTGAAGATTATTTTTAGTACTTTGTTAATAAATAAATAAGTAATTTTTCATATTTTGACACTTTAGCCTGGTTTTCTCATGCTGCAACACATTTGTCCAAACAGCCTACTTTGACAAACTGACAAATGTTAAATAATCCACACAGGACCTTCAATTTTTACATCAGTCATTCTCAATAATTGCCTCCCTTGGTTTCTAGCAATATGAACATTTTAATAGTTTTCTTAGTCATAGCAGAGTTTTCAGTAATAATAATAAAACAACCCAAAGTGAAATGATAAAATAGCACCAGGGTTTGTAATGGTTTGGAGGTATAAGAAAGAGGAAATTGGCCAGGGTCCGCCTAGGTGCTGGTAGAGGATGCAGGGAAATGACACCTTCACCCTTCCCCCCCCCCCCTCCCCTCCTGTGGAATACGAATTGTTGCATTTTAATCGTGCATTTTTGATGAGCAAAAAACATATAACATAATGAAGAAAAAAACTAGCTTGCTTACACACAGCTAAAAAAAATCTTCTGATGCACAACCCAAATCTTGAAACGGCAACGGTTTAGTTGATATGTTTGAAGAATTTGGAGATTGGTTTGTTTGTGGACACGCTATTTCGCTGAACAGGTTTTTGAGGTGATTTACCAACACTGAATGAATACTGGGTGCTCCACACCAGCTTCACAGATTGTGATTCAGCAACAGTAGTTGAAAGATGCACACTGGATTCACAGATTTTGCATCAGCAACACTGACTGAAGGTTGAGTGCTGCTCACCTAACCTCACAGTTGAATGAGACTGCTTAGCTTTTTTAGCCTCGGGCAGCAAGTTCTCCATTGCTCGGATTTGATTTCTGACTGGTACACTGTACAAAAGGCTATTCCATTTCTTGAGATCTTCCTCAAATATTGTCCTATTTGGTATCACCCACTTCTTTTTCCATCCATTCTCACCTTCATGCGGTTTTTTTTTCATCAACTGCATTGCCACGCTGACCAGTGTGTCTTGCATTTTACAGATTACGATTCAAACACGCGAGTTCGCAGTTCTGTGTTTCCGTTTGACTTGAATGCACGCACAAAACAATTTTTCATTGGAGGAAAAACGTTACAAATTTTTTTTGTTCCGTTTAAAACCATACACCGGGTTCTCGGCGGAAATATTTTGTCAAAAACTACCCCGGAAAATTACAAACTCTGTAGAGCTTACTCAGTTAAATTACTTTTAAAATATCTGTAAAGACAAATTGTGTTCGCAAGTGAAGTTGTCGATCTGCCTTCACTTTGAAGGCTGACAAACTGAGAACCTCGTCACGATCGATCTCAAATTACGACCACAAAGCCAACTTAATATCTCTGTAAACGTGATAAAACATTACAAAAAACATTCAGGGGTTAATATAAACTCGTGTTATGAATATTTATTTCCCAAATCCTGCAGAATTTTCACCAAAATGTCTGGAACATTTGGGTTGTCATTTCGATGTGAAAGAATAGACTGAAACAGCCGGTTGACTTCCTTCAACTGCTGTGCGGGGATTTTCCCATTTATGTCACAGGTTATAATTGTGGACTGATGGAAAGAGGGGAAACATATGGCAATGGAGAGTTTCCGTTTGGGGAAAGTGGTAGAAAACGTGTTTTGAAAGTTTAAAAACGTATTTTCTAACACATTTTTCGAATAAAGCCATAAAATGTCGGCTAGGACATCCAGCTATGTTTCTGGCGTATTTATAATTGTATAGCATATATGGCGAGTTTCCGCAAAATGATTTATCGGGTAACCCAAAAATCCGAATTTGGCAAAAGCGTTCCAGCTGCATCCACAAAAGCATACACCTCCATTGATTACAAAATCGTCATAAATCAGACACTCATACATTCAAAACAAACACAGCATTGTAAAGACGAAACATTCTTCTTTTTTTTTGGGTACACGTCATATCAATCAAAGAAAGCGGCATTTGAAGAAGTCCGTGGATGAAAATGGCTAATTTGTCGCAATTTTCGGGCTTATCGCATGTTGTGGGCGGAAGCTGCTGGTGCATATAATTATCCTTCCTTTTCTGCAGATTATTATTACATTAGTATTGTAGATCTATCCTCAAAAGAGAATTCACAATACGTTTTTTGAAAGTGCTTTTTTTTTTCTTCTCCTAAAACCTGAAAAGACGCAGCAAGCCATGAAAAGATATGATATGATATAATAATAATGTTGTTGACATTAATTGCTTTTATTTCTAGGCAGAGGAGTTGGGATGTGAAGGAAAGGTGGAGGAGGCCCAAGGTGTCATGAAGCTTTGTGACCAACTGAAGGAAGAGCGTTTGCAGATTCAAAATGTAAGTAATTTTTCTTCAAGATTCATGTGTCGTTGTTCATTTTTGTGCTCACAATGTAAGTAATAATTGCTAAAACAAATATTGGCCAAAGCAGCCAGAAAACCTGTGCACAAAGCATTAGATCATAGCACAAACAACACACATAAACACACACACGTTATTACTCCATTCAAGCCTTGTTTTAGTTTTCATCTCCTATATTAATGTGCATTGAAAATCTGATTCATGAGACATTGCTAAAAAAAACAATCCATGTGACATCCTTCAAAACTGTCATTACCTTGGAATTCTTCAGAACATTTTCATGCACTGTGTTAAGTAAGGTGTTACATGAGGAAAAAGAAAAGGTTGTTGTTAGCATTAAGACAACAAAAAACTATGAAACATGAATTAGTTAAAAAATACTAACTTGGGTTGCAGCAGTTGTTTCAATACTCTAGAAAGTGGAGAAGAAAAATAAGGGTTGGCACTCATGACTCAAAGAAACGATGTGGCAAACTATATGAACTAGTAACTTGTGTTGAAAAGTTCTTATACATTTCAGCGTATATTAAGAATTAGAAATAATAAAAAGGATGGTACAGAAGGCTGCTAGCTAAAGGAGTGTCATGGCATGAAGAAACAAAAAATTAATTATTGCAGCAAACACATGACCAGGACTTGCCACAGCTGAAGCAGATGGAAGTGTGTGAAGTTTGTGGAGCCTTTCTGATCGTTGGGGATGCCCCACAACGACAAGATGAGCATCTTATGGGCAAGCAGCATGCAGGATTTGCTCAAGTCAGGGCCGAGATTGAGAAGAGAAAGGTAAGCAGTCTCTGTTGCATACTTGACATAGTTACTGTGAAATCTTCAGTTTTATCATCCTTTCTGTGTTAAAGTCAGTAATTAGTCGTTTAGTAGTAGTGGTAATAATAATAATAATAATAATAATTCTTATTATGAACAGTTTTATAAAGAAAAGAATCTGTTGCGAACAGTTACCAAGTCAAGTACTGTTTATATTTTAGTATAGTTTTAGCTGTTAATATTTGCATTCTGTTAGTTGAATTATAATTTCTAATGAGTACTGTTTGGAAAAGTTTACATCTTCAATACAGTTGTTTTATGACCTCTTTCCTTTTTTTCTGTAATGCGGAGTATGTCATATATCTCTGCAGATGAAACAAAAGACGGAGCTTGAGGAGAGGGAACAGAAGAAGCAGAAAGATAAGGAAGACCGTGAGCGTGAAATAGAACGTGAGCGTGAAGAGAGACGCCGTAGAGAGAAGGAGAAGGAGGACAGACGAGATCGAGACAAAGGTAGGGATCGAGACAAAGGCAGGGACCGAGACCGGGATCGTAGACGCAGGAGCCGATCCCATAGCAGGGACAGAGAAAGGCGCAGAAGTGGCAGCCGTGATCGTCGCAGAAGTAGAGATGGAGACAGGTCGGCGTTCATTTCTGTACAAAGTTTTGCATAATTTTTTTCTTTGCAAATTGACCCTGATCACAATTTTCATGTAGATCTGCATATTGAGACACAAAACTGAAACAAAGTCAGTGCTCACTTTACTCCTGACATAACATTTCGCTTGGCAGTGGTGTACTCAGCTAACAAGATATATAAGCACACCAGATGCGAAACAGTTGTGTTTTAACAGAGACACACAAAGTCTTCAGTTTAGTTTAATATGTTTGAGTGTACAAACTTTAAAAGTGTGCTGTCACAATAAAAACAAGGAAATGTTTATAATTTATACAGCAGGAGAAGACGTTCTCTTTCAAGGAGTCGTGATCATCGCAAGAGCAGCAGCAAAAGTACAAGTTCCAGGCGCAGTCGCAGCCGTGACATGGAAGGATCCAGCCGCAGAGACAAGGATCGCAGTAAGTAGTGCACCTACTACATGGAGATATGCTGTTAATTTGTATAAACTCGCCTTCCTACCCCTACCCACAGTCCTCCTCCCTCCCTTCCCTCCCCCTCCCTCTCCCTCTCCCTCACACCGCCGCCAAAAAAAACTTTTCAGATTTTTGCAAACCTGTGCAAGATGAGTTCTAAATACTTAAAAACATAACATTGAAAAATAATGTTCATCCATCCGTCTGTCCACACCGACTCAACCAAAGCTTTTAGGTTTTGAGGTTAGTTCAGCAAGGCTAGCTATAAATAGCTTTGCCGATGCTTCTTTTCTTTCCTTTCACTGGAAGGGAGGGTGTAGGCAAGCTATAAATAGCCCGCAGCTAGCAAAATGTGGGGGAACCAAAGAGTGCTGCTCACATAGGCATTGAGCTGGTGTGTGTTTCCGTCGTCTGTACAAAATTTGCAAGTGGATTACAGGGTTCGTACAGAGTCATGGAAGTCTGGAAAAGCTATGGAAAATATAGAAAGTGATTTCCAGGGCTGGAAAAGCCATGGAAAAAATTTATTTGTCTAGATAGGTATGGAAAAGTCATTGAAAAAAACCCACAAGGCAATCTTTCAGTTTGACAAGCATTTTTCTTCAAGAGAAAGAAAAATGAAAATACCGTTTATTTGAGATGTTCTCCCGGCGATGTTGCGATTGAAACCGAAAGTAGCAAATTAATTTTTCTTTTAGCGCGGTTATTTCCCTTGCTTACTCTTGCGGGTTAAAGACACAATAAACCTACTGTTTTCTTTCTCATCCGGCCGATGCAGAACAGAAGAAAGAAGATGTGGACATAATCAATTTGCAGTACACAGACTTCTTATCAGAGTGTGCTTCTGCTGATAACTTTCAGTCTTTTGACAGGGAGGGATAAAGACAGATTAGACACTCTTCTTCTCTGCACTGGCCAAGCGAAAGGAGTTTAGTGGCCTTTGGAGTGTTGTGAGAGAAGTGCTGCTCCTTTCTCAGTCATGGCCAGGCCAGTGTGGAGAGGGGATTCTCTGTTAATAAAGAAGTAATGACTGACAACATGTCACAGAAAACCCTAACAGCACAGCGAATTATAGCAGACCATTTGGCTAAGGCAGGTGGAGCCAGTCAGGTGCCAGTTACAAAAGCACTCCTCTTCATTGCAGCTAGTGCAAGATCCAGATATGAGGTTTACCTTGAAGAAGAGAAGAAAAAGAGAGAGAAAAAAGAAAGTTAGGCCTAGTGTTAGATGAAATTGAAGAGCTGAAGTTAAAGAAGAAACGATTGGAACTGTGTGCAAAAGACCTGCTTAAATCTGCAAATGAGTTTGCAGATAGGGCAGTCAGAGTGAAAAAAAGAGGCAGAAGCCATTACTCTAGAGTGCCAAATTGACAAGAAGCTCAAAGAAATAAAACAGTAATTGTGAATTGTGTGTTCATTCTCAGGAAAGTTGAACTTAAACACATGAAAAAATGCAGGGCATATTTGTTTATTAAAATCATAATCAAAATCGTATCACAGATCATGGGCTGTCTTGTATTTTGTAAGTACACGTCTCACAATTCCTTTTTTTAATACCGGTGTTTTTATGTGATAAGTATTCTATGTAGAATTGTTCGTTTCTTGTGTGTGTAAGATGGTCTTGAAAATGTTTAGGAAGCCATGGAAAAAGTCTGGAAAAAGTATGGAATTTTGTTTTCCCAAACTTGTGGGAACCCTGGGATTAACTAATATTTCAGAACCTATTTCAACTATCACAACCAAACTTGGTAAAATGGTGTATACCCACCCATGAGACCTCATAAATGATCAGTGAATGAATGACTTCAAATCAAAATCAAGGTCACAGGGTCAACAAATGGTCAAAAATGGAGAGAAAAAAGTTCACAAATTTCTTTTTTTTTTTCTAGGTTATTACAGGGTCAGTACGCTCCTTGAACCTCCTTGAATTTTCTATGTCTTGTTCAAGGGCCCTTTAATCTCCTTGAAAAATGCTAAATTGCCTCAGCTCCTTGAAAACTCCTTGAAATTTCAACCATTGCTTGACCTAGAGATTTTATTGTCAAGTTTTCAAAAAAAGGCCATTGAAAAATAAAAATTTATAAAACAAAAATTTGTATTGATGTTGCCAACTTTTCAATGATCGTAACTTTTGTCGTCTGCTAATGATAAAGGAAGTAACCTCCACTCATATTAATATTGAACTTATGATGAATGATAGATCTATATCAATAAGACACACATACTATACAAATTTGTTCAACCTCACTCCGAGATCAAGGTCACTGGAGCTGTCCAAAGTCGGTTACTATAGGTACTTTGAAGTGACCTTGACACTAAACTATGAAAGATATAAAGTCCAAACTTGTTGCATTTAGAGGTGATAGATTGGTCTTGAATATATGTTCCGTTTTATATGATCTTGAAGGCCATTTTAGGCCTTGCAAAAACATACAAAAAATAGGTCATCGTACAGTGGGTTGGCTGTTGATTTAACCTATAGTATTGAAAGGTTCCTCTTGGTACAGAGGCTTTACAACACCTCCAGAGCCTATGGAATGGAAATAAGTGCAGAGAAGACCAAAATGATGACCAACAACACCAATGGCATCAACATAGACATCAAAGTCCAAGGCCAATCCCTGAACACAGTGCATAGCTTCAAATATTTAGGCGCCATTGTGTCAGACAACGGGTCCCGACAGGAAGTCTTCTCCAGGATCGCACAAACTACTGTTGCCCTGACAAGGTTGAAGCCCATTTGGAAAGACAGGACCATCATCCGTCTACATTCCAAGGTAAGGCTGCTGCGTTCCCTTGTCATCTCCATCTTCCTATACGCTTGCGAAACGTGGACCCTTACAGCAGATCTACAACGAAGAATACATAGCATGGAGATGAGGTGCTACAGAAGACTTCAGGGCATTTCCTAAACTCAGCACATCACCAATGATGAAGTCCGGCACACGAACCATTGAACATGATGACATGCTCACAGTGATGAAGAAACGGAAAACTCGAATGGTATGGCCACATCACCAGAGCATCAGGCCTTGCAAAGACCATCCTGCAAGGCACGGTGCAAGGAGACCAAAAAAGAGGGATACAGGAAAAAGGTAGGAGGACAACTTTCAAGAATGTACTGGCTTGACACTGAGCAAAGCCATGAGGGTTGCTGATGACAGAGAAAGATGGAGTATGCTGGCTAAACGATCATCTCTGGTGCTCCAACGACATGCGAGTTACAGAATAGGATAGGTTTGAAAGATACACACGACACGACATCACACAGGATCACCAATCTCGCCATTGCCAAGCGTAATGCACCCTCTTTCGCACTCTCATTCGCTGCAGATATAATATACCATTATTATATTACAATGCATCCAAGTTCCAATCAGACACAACAAAAACGTCACACGGTACCTTACATCACAGACAAGATGTCACTTCCTAAACACATCGCATGCTCTCATTATGATTCAACCTTACATTCTTTTTCCCCTTTCGATTATACGGCACCCCTTTTCGCCAAAATGAAGCTCAATTTTAACACAGAACTTGCTTACCCTAACCACTGAACAGCATAAAAAATAAATCATATAACATGACTCTCAAATACATTAAATCACTATTACATCTTTTCAAATCAAGTAACATTTATTTAGATGCCAATCTAGATTCATTTGAGTTATAGAGACTAAATTACCAATTAATAGCTATGTCATGCTTTTCTAACATAAGAACTCAAAGGAAACTAAAAAAGCATACAGACTATACCTGTTCATTGCTACCTTCTTTTAAGCAATTTTCAACATAACCCTTGGGAGCCGTATCACTAATGTCCTTGTCAAGATCCCTATAGTACCTCCACTATAGACCCCCTTAACGAGCACATCAGTGAAAACTACAAAACTGTTCAATGAATTCATCAGTCTTTCCCAAACAGTGATACACCTAATACATAAATCTCCCCAGCCAAACACTGTTCAAGTCTGACTTCTGTCAAGCATTGTAATCAGGGGCCTTCTCAGCAATACAATGTGACCACAACTTAATAAAAACCAGCCATAGCAGCCTCCAACTGAATGTTCCTCTAAGGCCAACGAGCCTATACCCTACTCATCGAACATAAAAATACGGTCTGCAGTCGCAATATCCAAACCCGGCAAATCCCATAGCATGTGACCAAAATATAGATACTACAAATCTAATCCCCCGTGGTGTTTTTTAAAATATAAATGGTATCCCCACTTTCTGGACTTTAGTGCTTTAAATTCCCATTGTCGCTGTCTTTCTCCTTTTTTCTTTCTCATTCCTACTGTGCTATATCAGTCTACTATTACCTTTTTTCTTAAAAACTCGTCTAAAACTCCTCATTTGTGTATGAGGTCTGTTGGGTCAGCTTGGAAGTATTGGATGCTTTTTGCCAAATGGTCACTGGGGCTTCCTATGATATTATTATTATTTAGCAATGAAGGCATTTTATATGTTATAATGATGTTTATATTCTATTTTGTTCTTGTAAACGTTACTTCTATTACTCCTGAATCTTTTTCTTCATCATCTCATTTCCTATTCTCTGCTTAAACGCCAAACAGTTTTCAGCACTATCCCTTGTTTATTTGATAGTACATGAGATTGTTTTGAGGGCTTTGCTCTTCTAGTTTTATTCAGTGATGCTGTTCCATTTGAGTGTATGTTCAAACGAATCAAAATGTAGTATAAAGTTTTCTTGACTTGTGAAGAACAGATTATTTATTGTGGGTGTTTTAAAAAGTACTTACCTGTTATTTTTCTGATGTTTATCAATTGTTTTTATGTTAAATTCTTTTTATTTGATTTGATTTAACCTAAAAAATAATTCCTTACAGGAAAAGAGAGGGAGCATCGCTCCAAGAGCAGGTCCAAGGAACAGGTCAGTGAGAAGCGATCAAGCCGCAGCACCGAGAAAGAAACCCGCAGTAGCAGCCGCCAGCAAAGCCCTACTGTTTCTGAGTCTAAGCCAGAGGAAGCCGAGCATTCAGAAAGTGACGCCGACTTGAAAAAAGAATGAGGTACCGTCCTGGGCCTCATGAGGTAAGTGAACCGGTTCCCTGACTTGAGTCCTTTCCTTGCTGATGCCTCACGCCTTCTTTTCAGGTTTCTGGAGGTGAGTTTTTGCAGATGCTGTGGCCATAACAAAGAGGCAAGAAAGAACTGCTGGACATGTCTGTCAGTGGAAGACAGGGCTGCTTGCCAGGCAACAAGCATAGGATTTAAAGAGGACACCTTTTTACGAGGTACCACATCCTTGTAGGGTGGGGGACCCATGTAGTTTACTAGGATCTAGTTACTAACTAGTTGAGCTTATAATAAAGCTGGGAGGGGCGGGGTTATGGAGTTTCCCAAAAACTTTGTTGTTGTAGGGTGACAGTTTTTAAACAATTTCAAATGTTATCAGAATAACCCAGCATAGCCACAAATATTTGTACTAGCTTTTAATTTCTATGGAAAGAGTAATAAATGGACAATTTATAGAATTCTTGTCTTTTATGTTACAGTATATAGTTTGATAGCAGTCTTCTAATCATATTCCCAGTTTATTATTATTCATTATTACAAATAAAATTACATTTTAGTGGATTTTCCAAAATCTGTTAGCTGTCCACCGCACTGAACATGCTAAAATAGCATGGATATTTGCGGCATAGTGATCAGTCAACATGTTCGCCCCTTCTATTTCTGATTGTTAAGTTTGCAACTCTTGTTGCATCAATTCTTTGGTTTATTTTATCTGTTCTGTACTGTCACACTTCCGATAAGGTCTGATGCATTTTGTACATACCTGCGTTTGGGGCAAGTAAGCTAGATCTAGAACAAAATAAATAATAAATTTAAAAAAATTATATATATTTATATAGGGATTTTTCTTTTTAGTTAAATCTTTGGTTTTACTTTTGAGGAAGAGGTTGTAGTTGTTCTGTTTTGAGGGCTTGGTTTATCCATCTATAAAATCTTCTTATAGTTGAAAGACTTGCTTGTCCCAAGCAAGTGGTCAAACAATTAATGTACATTGAAAACGATGAAAGGTTGATGTAGGTTCCCTGGAATCGCCATTCAAAACTATTGCCAATATTTCTGGTTTAAGTTCGCTGGCCTGATATTCCCATAGTCCAATTTAGTGTGGCCATGTGTTTACATTACATTGTGTACCTTTTGTAAATCGCTTGCTTGTATCACCATCCACATGTGTATATATATATATTACGACTACAAAGGTTGCGTCGATTAAATACTCACACCTGGGCATCATTGGAAGTGTTATTTCTCGCCGACTACCATCCAATGCTTGCCATGCTGCTGGATCATAAAATGGGAGATCTCACTGATGCCTCTTCTCTGCAAATGACTTAATTTTTGTTGAAGGTATTTAAATGACAGGTATTTAACTCATCATTGGCTCTAGCAGTATTTTGCTTCCGTCTTTGTGTTATTTTTGCAGTTTTGCCTCGTTTATTTTGAATGTTAATTAGCTGTTATATTTAGAGGTTGTGAAATAAAAGATTATGATGAGAAAATGTGACAGTCCTGGTAGTGACATATCCTATTTCCTGTGTGTTAAAGAGACATTGCAGGTTTCTTTTTTCTTTTCCTCTTTCATTTTTTTTTTAAAAACTGGAAATACTTTGAAATATTTGGGAGGAATCAGAACGAACTAAATGTTTGTCTGTCAGTTGATCCATCGGTCCATTGAAAACCGTATCTCCAGAACCACTGAACGGATTTTGGCCGAACTGCATAGGAACATTACCTAGGTTATTGACCTGCCTCCCTATCCTATCCCGTAACTCAGAAGTCGCTGGGGCACCACAGATGATCGTTTAACCTAAACCAGCGTACTCAATCTTTCTCTGTCCTCAGCAACCCTCACGGCTTCGCTCAGTGTCAAGTCAGTCCATTCTCGAATGTTGTTCTCCCATCTCTTTTTCTGCCTACCATGCCCCATCATATTTGCTGGACTTTCAAGGACACTGGAGTCTGTTTGTTGCCAAAAACGTTTTGCTCAATATCTCAAAAACAGCTCAAGGAATTTTGGTTAGTGTTGGTATACATGTACTTCAAATCATGGGCCAACCATCAGTTGCAGTCATGTTGTCAGTCAGAGGGTTGGTCCCTCACTCTGAATTTCCACTTTTTGTTCAAAACACTCTTTTTGCTTTATCTCAAGAATAACTGAACCAAATTTCATTATGTTTACTTTGAGGATCTTTAACTACTACTATGCAGGTTATATAATTTTTATTTGCACTTTCTCAAGTCATGTTCATTGCGCTTAACCATTTTTTAAACACGTTTTTGTTGTATCTAAAAATTGGCTCAGCCGATTTTATAATTTTTTGCTTGCGGATAGTTTAGACTGTGGCCTATATTTCCAAATTTTCATTAAGCTTTACTAAGATTGAGCCGATTCACAACACAGTCAAGCAAATTATCAATTTTGAAAATGCATATTTTTCGGCTGTGTGTGTGAATGTCTGGAAATATATTTGATTGACTTGCCATTTTGTTTTACGTTATTAAAAAAGGAAACACACACAAAATCACAGGAAGATGAGACTTTTGTTATGGCTCTTACGTATGAGCAAAGAGCACTTGCACACTGAGTAGCAATGTGCCTCAAGACTGCAATGAATTTAAATTTTATTCAATATAGAACTCAATGGAATATTAAAAATAACATTCTTATCATTAATAGTGAAATAAGTTACATGATTGCCCCTTTCACCTCCTAGAATGGTCCATTTGCATCTATCTCACTTGCACTAGATAAATCATCCTAATCTTCTTTAGCAGATAGTTGTATATATAATGTGAATTTATTTTCTCCTGAAACGGTATATGAGAGACGTCAGACTGAATCATTGTATTGACTTCATAGATTATGCAGATGAACCATTCGGGGTGGAAGCATCATACATTAGGGATTCTTATCCTTGAAGAGCTGTAATAGTTTTGGGTGTGGTTTTTTTATGGTCTGCTCTTGCTGTGCAAATGTTTCAATGTTTGCTCAGTCTCATAGCTGTGTAAACGGCAACACACTTGGTGTGTGTGTGCGAACTTCCATCTGTGCCAGAACCCACAGCGGATGGTACAAAGCTCATTCGAGCGATTGATTTGTGCAGCCTGTGTGAGGTGGGTCACATCTTTTTAATGAGCATGGAAGGTTGGAGCGCGGATTATGTGCACTTGTTCATATGGGTAAATGATCAGTTTCTTTCTTTCGTCTCTTCAAGACAGTTTGGGTCAGCTTTTTTGTATGTCATGTCTAAAATGATAGGAACTTTTACAAACTGTACTTTTTTCTTTATTCAGTGACATATAAAAAGATAACATTTACAGAATAATTTTCAAAATAAATGGTGGAAACAAAGAATTATTAGACTAGTGATTTTTCTCTTGTCTTGTCATATTTCTGGATATATCTACTGGGTCTTTGCTTCCTCCGGAGTAAAAAAGCAACCAACAACATTGGATGGAACAGAAGCTGATCATTATATCCATTAAGAATCAGATGCTTTGTGCCAGTAGTGTCTTGGAGGTTTTCTTTGAACCAATGCATTTAAGATTGTAGTAGGTTCAAAACCACAACTGTTTTTATATGATCTTATTTGATCATCAAAATTTCTGAACTTTTTCCCCGTGATAGTTTAACGTTTTCTAAATTTTTACTCAATTTTAACAGTGCAGTAATGTTCAGTATTTTGACGCTTACAGAAAACTTCCAAGAGACTATGTTGTGGTTAACTAAACTGCATTGTATATTGATTATTTTTTGTACAATACAATATTGCCTCTTATTAATGCTTGTTGTTCCTTCTGTTTCTTGTTTTACAGGCATCGTGGGCATCGTGGTGAGATTTCTATGTACAATGCCTGGGATTGAAAAGCAGAGGTGATCATGTCTGTCTTCACAAGCTAATCACAAGTTTTCATCGTAATAGCGGTATTCCTGTTGTTGCTGTTTTGACTCTTTTTATAGTTTTCTAGTTATTTAGTAAATTAAACTAAATGGAAAATAGATTTGATATAGGCTATAATTGTGACCTGGGCACTGAACTGAATAAGATTTATTTTAAAGAATGTTAGGATTTGGGCAAGACATTTTTATTTAGTATTGTTTTGAGCTACATTATTTTAAGGATGATTGATGTTGGAGGGGGAATTAAGGAAGAGCAGAGAAAATGAATTGTGTGTGCTTGTGTTTCAGAAATGAACTCTTTGACTCACATGCATGCAGCAATGTACTTGCCCCCCCCCCCCCCCCCCCCCCCCCCAATGTTTTCAGATTTTTGGCAAATTTATGAAAGATGAAATCTAAATAGTCCAAAAATAATGTTTATTAAAATAAATTTGTTTGACTGTCTGTGCAAAACTTTAAAGTGACCAAGTACTTAGAATGTACTTCATCTGTCGCACCCAAACTTGGTATGATGGTGTATGCCTAAGAGACCTCAACAATGATCTGTGAATGAATGATTCACTTCATTCTGTACTGGCACCCCATTTTATCGTTCTATACTGGCAGATTTGTACGAATAATTAAAAAAAATAATTTAAAAATGAGAACTGTAGTAAGGACTTGAAAGTTTAGGTCCATAAAGAAATTAGAATTGATTAACCAGTAGCCAAGTCAAGTTGATAAAATTATTTTTGCTATTTACCGATTTATTTGGAAAAAAAATATACACACCCTCTCTCCCCTTAAATTTGTACGCGATTTCAACAGAAAAAGCTACAAATAATAGACCTTTCCCTATTGTTATGGAAAGCAGCGTTTTGTCCCTCTAATTGTAGTGTGTACCTGCAGCGCTGAAATTACGCATCACCTTCATTACTTTCTTCTTCACCATTTTGTCCACTAGTAACACTTTTAGCATCCACTTCCATGTTAGAAACCCCCTCTCTTTGAAACAGCAGTAGTCGATGCCAGACGGACATTGCAAGTGTACTCTAAAATAAAAATATAAGAAAATTTTCCACTTTAGTTTCATATACTATGTTGAGTCTACACTCTGCGACTTCCGAAAGTAGAGGTATGCGCATGGGTATTTCAATATGAAAGCGTTGTGCTCTGACACTACTCTATAGTGTAGCAAAGTATAGAAAAAATTAAGGTCAGAGGGTCAACAAATGTTAGTAAAAAAAAAAAAAGACAATACTTTTTAAAAAGGTTATTGATATTGAACTATTGATTGAGGCAAGATATATAACATTGAGACACTCATAACACTGCAAATTTAGTCAACCTCACTCCAAGGTCAAGGTCACTGGAGTTCGAAGTCGTTTCATATGGATAATTTGAAGTGACCTTAACCCTAAACTATAAAAGATAAAAAGTTCAAACTTGTAGGTGGATCATAGCTTGATATTTCATGTATATGGCATTTTTGATCAAGGCAAGGTAATTTTTATTTTTAGGCCTAAAAAGAACATCTTTTAAAATTGTCATCGTACAGTAGAATGGCTCGAAGCTGCTGTGACACCTGTGCCATATCTATCTGTCAATGGCAGCGACAGCACAAGTGACCAGGTCACTGCGAACGAAGATAGCATACATGATAAGAGCGATGATACTACCATGGCAGTAGCAGCAAAATCATCTGTCACACAGCAATCTGGTTTGCAAAATAACTCCACAGAAAAACACTCTAACGCAGCAGGTACAGATGGCTCAGGACAACCAAGAAAAACAAGGAGCAGATCAAGCCTACAGTTAGCTTCCTGCAAGAGAACACCACTCTGTATTTGACCTATAGTGTGCATCAACATTTGGGTTATTTGATCATACATGAGCATCAGAGGCCATGTGAAGGTCAAGGTCACTTTGGTTTTGGGGGCATAATTCCACTTTAGTTTTTTTTTCATCTTACCCATGTGCCCATTTGGATCCAGAGGTCAAGATTATCGCAAGATCAAAGTCAGTATTTGCATTTTGATGCCACCATTTTGTTTCAGTTTGTCTGGGCACTCATTTTTATGTAGAATATTGCAAGTCCATTAAAAGAATGTGAGTCGTAATTAACTGCAGTTCATTCACTGAAATAATAAGTGGCTGCATAATGAAAAAATCATCAGAAATTGGCCAAAAGTAAAGACCTTGATAACATTTCAAAACTGTTTAATAGAACAATTTAAACGAAGAGATTTTAAGTAATTTCTGATGGCTTAAGTCACCCACTATTGCCACACTCTGTGTTCCATACTTTTAAAAATCATAATCACATGCTGTCAAATATAACCAAGATAGAATAATTTCAAGAATCTTGGGACCTATTTTTAGCTTTAATATATATTCAATCTTTAAAAACATTCAGGTTTTTTTTTTAACCAAGTTCTTGTCCACGGCAAGACTTGAAAACAAGTGGTACATGAGTACAAGTGGACTTGTAATTATCCAATCCGTACAGTACTAGCCAGCTGGTGATCCAAGCTAAAAAGTCCAAGGGCTATGAATTTTGAGCCGATGTATGCCTCTGGTAAAATAAAATTCCTAAGTCATGATGAATCTTTGATCAGCATTAGACTGTAATGTTGCGGGACATTTCATAAATCACAATGGAAAGCAAACTTTTAAAGCACAAAATGTGTTGATCTGTATTGATTTTGTTCTTAACAGTTACTATTTTATTGCGAATGTAAGCATATGGTAAACTGATACCAATAAATATATAAATAAAATACATGTAATATATATGTATATATAAGAAACTAGGAAACTGATTTAATCTTCACCGTATGTTATTTTTGGAGTTAAGAATTTGAATTCTCTCTAGCTTTGTTATGAATCAACATTGACGCTGCTCTTAAATGAATGTTTTACCATTTGGGCAAAGAACAGTTACAAAGAAAAAACAACATTTTCTTTTTCAAGATTTAAAACTAATTTTGGGAGGGGGGGGAAATGACCCCAGTGTACCACCGTGTAGGTTAGATGTTAATCATTATAATTATGTTGGTATGAACGAATCATAGAATGAGAAATGTTTGTTTAATTGGTATTTGTGTTCTTTTCACATACTATTTGGTCGTTATATTCTAGCTAAAGGTTTAACATAAACTAGTTTTAGACGAGTTTTTTTGTTTGTTTGTTTTTTTGTGGGAGGAAGGAGGGTTGGGGGGTGGGGGGAGAGAACTTAGGGAAATTCTGCAATTCATGTGGTGTAAAGTTAAGACTAAATTAACAAATCAAGAATGAAAGTTTTACTATAATTTTACTATGTGTGGCAAAGGCACCATTTTTTTAAATTTCAGGTCATTTTTCTGATTATTGCCATTCATTGCAACTGTCTAAATATTTTTGCTTAGATCATATTGCTTTGCAAAATTTTGTTTGGATATTTGTAATGTAGACTAATCAGTTTGTTTACTCTGAATTTGTGGTATGTAGATCTTCAAATTATGCATAACAAAATAATTATATGTAATTTTGATTTATTCATGCACATTATCAATTCCTTTTTGTGTTTGGTCATGAGATATTTTTCTTTGCTCTGGAAACGGTTTATGCCCATGATGTTGCTGTGCTTAGTATTTAATATTTTTTTAAAGATTCTAACTCATTTGAAATATTAATGGGTTAAAAAAATAACTGGAGGCAATAGCACCAATGATATACCGCTGATCAAAACTCTGGTAAACATACCCACACAGAAGGAAGATGAAAAAAACCCACTGAGCATACGATAATAGCAGGCATGGAACAGCAGTGGTGCTTCCACAGCAGCTCATCTGAAGCTTTTCAGATTTTGAGGTCCGGTCAGCCATGCTAGCTATAAATAGCTTCGCCAATACTACTTTGCTCTGGGAGGGGGTAGCAGGCAAGCTATAAATAGCCTGCAGCATGCGAAACGCGGAGGAACTGAACAGTGCTGCTCACATAGGAATTGAGCTAGTGTGCTTCAGATGCTGTTAATTATGATAAAAGAAAACAATCCACTTCGGTTGTATTTTCTTGGATAATCCTAGGTAAGATTGGCTTAACCTTACATAAATTTCATAGATAATAAAATGGAAAACTTCGTTCTCTGGGTGCTCCCCAATTATTTATTTGGACACATTTTCTGACCTTTGGACCTACCGAACATTGATAACTCCAATAGAATTGAAAAATAAATACAATAAACCAATTGGGGGAAAAAAAGTTGTATTCAAGGCACTATAAAATGTTATTGCATTGGAAAGTCCCCAAAGCTTTTGCATACATTTCCTCAGCTAACATGTTTTGTCAGTTATGCATCTTCCTTTTTATCTTGCTTGAAGCTGTACATACTTAATTTTTAGTGTCTTCAAGTTTTATGTCATGTATTTATGTTATGTGTGTTCGATATATTGGGTTGCTGACTTTTTCATCCTCATTTGTTCTTACGTACATTGTTTACAGGAGTGTGAATATCCATGGTTTTTGTAATAGAGGTATAATAAATCAAAACGTCTGACCCAATGCAAGTGTTTGTGGAGTTTAGTCCCTTGGTTATTTTGTTCAATGTGAATGTCAGATGTACTTATTTAGAACTCAGATGTTTGTAAATGTATACGATAAGTGCTAAATAATCCAAAAAGCGTTTGTACTATGTCCAAGTTGCTGTACATCTTAATTTAATTGTGGTCTTCAGCTATTTGATCTTTTGTGAGTGTTCAAGGTCATCTGAAAGTCTTGATTCAATCTTTACATTTTCATACAACCTTTTTGTTTTAGTAGTGTGAGAGATGCATCACTGTTGGTCACTTATTGTCATGTGTGGAAAATGGAATATAGACTTTCATTTTAGATTCCAAGAGGACCATTGCCATCCTCAAGTATGTACATATCTCAAGTGCTTATTTTTTTGTAAACTGATTAGCGAAGTGTTTAGTTTGAACTGTGGGAGATGTATTTATTAGTAGACATACATTCTTTGCAGGCTTTAATGTTTTAGTTATCTCGTAGTCATACTTTTTTCCCTGACAATATTACTAATCAAATTAGTAAGTGTAAAAATTTTCCTTCAATTGATCATTTAGTGATTTACATTTGGAGGTTGATTGAAGAGTGCTGAATTAGCTTGTAATACAAGATGGATGGGAGGATGAATTTTATTTAACGTTCAGGTTACCATGTTCATTGCATCAATGCATTTTTTGCACAGCATGCTTCATTCAATTTGAATTCATTTGTAAACGATTTTTTTTTTATTTTGTACAACTCATTAGCTTGTTAATGCTGTACATATGAGCTGTTCATCATGAAGCGAGATCACTAGTTTTGTTCTGTTCCTGTCAATAAAAGTGCAGTTTCTTTCCACTGTAAATTGGTTCTTGTCTGTGTGCGTGTGTGTTTTTTTTAATCTTACAGGCTTGGCTATCTCTCTCTCTCTCTCTTTCAGGTTGGTTGGTTGTTTATTAACATCTTTTTTCATCAAGATGATAAAGACCATACATACAGATTCACGCATTTAAACAGACATACATGAACACATAAATACACACAGGTACTATTACTATCTCTCTAACATAACAATAACAATGTCTCTCTTTCAATCACACACAAAGTCATTGCATGACAACTGCAATGATAAACGGGAAAATAATTTCTTTTGTTTGTAATTTTTAGCAAATATTACTCCAGTTCCACAAGATATCAATTTCTTGTTACTTGTTACAGACTACAATATCAGCAAACTTGATAGACCTACAAAAGGTGAAACACCATCAACACAAAGACCATACCCAGTGTTCACAACTGTTGACAATTTAACCTATCCATTCCAGAGCAAAGATGTTTTTATAGCAAGGGCTCAGAACATCTTAAACTTTCTGTAACTACTTATGCCACAAAATTGCTCACACCGAGACACTGAACAAGGCAATTTAAAATGTCACAATCAGTTGACCATCATAGTTACTTCCTCAAGTGAAACTTCTTAACATAACTTTTACGTGAAATGATAAACAAGTGCAATGATAAACGTGAAAATGTTTTCTATAGATAAAAGGCAGTCATGTAGTATGATGATAATGATTATCCATGAGACCTCATAAATGATCTGTGAATGAATGATTTTATGTCAAGATCACAGGGTCAACAAACGTTAGTCAAAGAAGGCAAAGCCCATATGACTCGTGCTCCTTATAGAACTTGCAAAATTTAACATGAAAATAAGTGTCCAGAAAATAAATGGTGGCATTAAGAGGCAAAGTAATGCCAACTTTGATCTTTCTATGTTCTTGACCTTGAGATGACTGTGACAGGGGGTCTATTGTTGCTGGGCTCTGCACAATAGAATGCTATTACCCACTCATCTTTCATATTTCTCTGTTCTCAGCTACCCTTAAGGCTTCATTCAGTGTCAAACCAGTCTTTTCTCGAATGTTGTCCTTCTACCTGTTTTTCTGTCTCCCTGTTCTTCTGCCTCCTTGCACCGTGCCTTGCAGGATGATTTTTACAGATCACTTATGAGGTCTCATGGATATACATCATTTTACCAAGTTTGGTTGTAATAGTTAAAATAGGTTCTCAGATATTAATTAATCCACTTGCAAATTTGGCACAGACAGATGGGCGTGTTGTAATGCGTGTGTTTGTACGTGTATACATCTGCATGTACGGACGGGCAATACTGATCAACGCGGCCACACTTTGGATAGTTTGGCTGGTCTCTGCTTTTATTCCCAAAAAAGCCCACATCCGGTATACCAATCAAAAACAACCCAAGTAAGAACAAGGCCAACACAGTGGCATAGGCACACAACAGTGCCATAGGCACATTATTACAGGACGGACAATTTTTTTTTAATGTTATTTTTGGACTATGTAGGACTCATCTCGTACAGATTTGCAAAAATCTGAATTTTTTTTGGTGGGGGAAGGGGATGAGTACATAAACTCGCATTACTATGCATGCGAGTCAAAAATGGCAGTTTTTCTCAAATTTTCAATTTTTTCCTTTATAATATTGATGCATGACAGATATTGAGACACACATACTATGCAAATTTGGTCAATCTCGCTCCAAGGTCAAGGTGGCCTCATGGCGCTGTGGGTTAGTTGTTGGTTTCCAATGCCGGAAAGTTAGTTCGTAATTATTTATAAGGTATGCTTGAAGATCACAGGTTTGATTCTTGCAATAGGCGAACTTATGTCACTCACGGCAGTGCATTCAAGTACTTTCAGACTGTGGCTAAAAACTCCCTTAGTTCCGCCTCGTAGGGTCCCTTAACGCAGGCTGGACTGCTTATAACCTGCTGAGAAACGGCCAGCGACCCACCGCACAAGCTATGCAACTGGCACTCGCCTGGAAGCTTATAATTACTTTAACCACGCGCCAAGCTCTGTACTGTATAGGGCCAGGCAGGGGGCTGGCCGGGCGGCTGCACTACATGCAATTGAGTGCCTATTGCTTGCACCATTAGCACCACGAGACTTTCGTAAATTCGCTGCAATTACAGAGGCCAGCAACCAAACACAAGAAGAGCTTTTATAATGTCGACCACATCACCAGAAAGTTCAAACTTTGTACTAAGTGACTTCAAATGGTGAACATTGTAAGAAGGATTCAAATGTGTAATTACAATGTACACGTATACACACTCGAAAACGTAAAACCGGTCCACTGCTAGTAAGCTTATAGTGCAGGACCGGACAGCTAGTGCCGTCAAATCGACTTAAATATAACACAAACCAAATCGACTTCGTGGTTATAGATTATGCTAACACAAAACACAGATATGGAAGTAACTAAATGCAAACCATTATCACAATACAAAGGATATTCCACATAAAACGATCACTCTGTAATTACACAAAAATAGGATGATGAGCCATACGTTTCCTCATAGCTGTGTACTGCAGAGAGCGTGGCGTTGGCGTCTGCATCTGGATCTGCATGCGCTAGGCTCCAAGCTTCGCTAAAAATAGCTTGCACATGCAGGCAGAGAGTCAAGTTTTACACAGGGCTGCACTGCCGTGCACTTAGGTACGAGACTATTGAGGTCATCGAGGGTTTTCTCCAGGTACTCCGGTTTCCTCCCTCCTTTCAATAATGCTACTGGATGCAGTCAATCTAAAATTTTACAAATAAAAATTTGATTTCATTTCCGTCTTCTAATAGCAGCTTGCATTTTACACTACATGTTTGAGTGATGAATGTGTGTTATATATGTAGGAATAATATGAGAGCATGTATGTTGGTTACAGATTGCCATGCTTTGAGCCTCATTTAGGAATAAAGTGTGTATTGCATCCAGTAGTAGTAGTAGTAGTATTAAGGTCACTGGAGCTTTCCAAAGTCAATTTCTATAGGTAATTATTAGAGATATAAAGTCCAAACTTGTATTTAGAGATGATAGATTGATCTTTCATAGGTGTTCTGATTTTGCGTTGATCTTGAAGGTCAAGATCATTTTAGGCTTTGCAAAATCTTCTTTTTTTAAATAGTCATTTTTAAGGAGAATGGCTGTATATTTAATTTTAACCCATAGTATGCAACACTGGGTTATTTGATCATACATGAACATGAGGTCACGTCAAGGTCAAGGTTACTGAAGATCAAGCTCCACATTCAATCGTTTTTTTGTGTGTGCATAATACAACTGGTGCTGTAGTTTATTTGATCAAGTATACAAGATCAAAGTCATCTCAAGGCAAAGAGCATCAAAAGATCAAAGTCTCTATTACTTACTTTTTTGTTTTAATGCCACTGTTTCACTTCGGGTTTTTGGGGCCACTCATTTTCATGTGAAATATTTCAAGTCCCATAAGGAGTGTGTGTCATATGGTCTTTGCCCTTGTAGTTTTTGTGTGTAATGTAATCACTAACAGAGCAGCCAGTCAGCATGTACAATTCAGAAGCATCGAGATCTGCATGTTGGCCAATCAGAAACACATCTCACATTTCTGTTTATGTTTTTGTGGAGTTACATGCAGAATTGTGCCTACAGTGGTCAAGTGTTTAAGTCTAGTGAATGTTTACTGTCCCAGATCACGTCACTTCTTCCAGAAACTGAGAGTATTTTTGTAGTGTAATAATAAACATGTGCACACTGTCTGAACCAGGATTGTTCCAGGTTTCTGCATCTGTCTGTTGGAGAAATGATTTCATCTCAACTTCTCGTGCGTGCAGTTTCCATTTTCGTAAATAAAATTCAATGGATCGAATTGCACTGAAAGAAAAATTACAATATTAGTTTCAAACAATAATAATAACATAGGAAGGATAGAAGACAAAGTAAAGCTCTAACTGCAAACAGTAATATTAATATATAGGAAGAGACTTTCTTGTGAAATGTGTACCCGTTAAATAATATTAAATACTGAAGATAATTATAATGCTTAGAGAATTCTAGCTAATCACGATGGAAAATCATGAAATAATCATCATTCAGCAATTTGGATAGATGACGCAGAATATAAAGCTGTTATTTGACAAGTCTGTCATGTAAACTTTTAACAATAAATAAATAATAATAACCTTCGTTTTTGGTAGGTGCACCAAAACTGTCCTGTAGGGTTGCGCTTAAGTAGAAATGAGATGCTGACAAGAACATCTTCAAAATCTGAAAGAAAAATTAATGATGAATAGCTGTCTTGCAGACTGAACATAGACTTCAACAACAGATTATGTCGAAAGTTATGTCAATTCATTATAAAATCCTACATATCAGTCCCTGGCCAGCACTTCATTAAAACACTATCCTATCCTATCCGTTCCCGTAACTCGGAGGTCGTAGGGGCACCACAGATGATCGTTTAACCAGCATACTCCATCTTTCTCTGTCCTCAGCAGCCATGATGGCTTCGCTCAGTGTCAAACCAGTCCATTCTCGGATGTTGTCCTCCCACCTCTTTTTCGGTCTCCCTCTTCTTCTACCTCCTTGCACTGTGCCTTGCAGAATGATCTTTGCAAGACCTGATGATCTGGTGACGTGGCGATACCATCGGAGTTTCCGTTTCTTCACCACTGTGAGCAGGTCATCGTGTTGTCCAATGGTTGGGTGATGGTCTGTCGGACTTCGTCGTTGGTGATGTGTTGGGTATAGGAAATGTCCAGAAGTCTTCTGTAGCACCTCATCTCCATGCTTTTTATTCTTTGTTGTAGATCTGCTGTGGGGGTCCATGTTTCGCAAGCATATAGGAAGATGGAGATGACAAAAGAGCGCAGCAGTCTTACTTTGGAATGTAGACTGATGGTCCTGTCTTTTCAAATGGGCTTCAACCTTGTCAGGGCAGCAGTTGTTTGTGCAATCCTGGAGAGGACTTCCTGTCAGGACCCATTGTCTGATACAATGGCTCCTAAATATTTGAAGCTATGCACTGTGTTGAGGGATTGGCCTTGGACTTTGATACATGTCCGTGTTGATGCCATTGGTGTTGTTGGTCATCATTTTGGTCTTCTCTGCACTTATTTCGATTCCATAAGCTCTGGATGTGATGTCAAGCCTCTGTACCAGCTGTTCAAGTTCTTGTTCCTCTCCAGCCAATCCATCAATGTCATCCGCAAAACGGAGGTTGGAGATTGCTCTTCCCCCTATGCTGACTGTGCTTTCGTGGTCTTTCCCCCTATGCTGACTGTGCTTTCGTGGTCTGCAAGGGCATCTGACATGATGCGCTCTAGGAAGATGTTGAAGAGTGTTGGAGGGAGTAGGCATCCCTGACGCACACCGATTGTTGTTCTGAACCAGTTTCCGATGGTGCTGTTGTGGAGGACTGCACTGGTAGCCTTGTCATACAGGCTTTTGATGACTTCAAAACCCATTAAAACACTAACAATGACTTCAAAACCCATTAAAACACTAACAAAACAAAAATACATTACTATTTTATATACGTCTTACAGGTAGCAATTAATGTGGTCTTTTGCATTTTAAGTCATTTGGCAATAAAGAATCTGAATCTGACTTTGTCACAGCTACAGAGTTGTTGATATAACAACAAAGGTAATAAAACAACATCTAAACAGGATAGTCCACCTGCCTTTAGTGTCGTAGAAACAGTCTGATCCCAATATTACATTGACTGGAGGAAGATGAAGAAGGGTTGGAGTTACAAGTCCCCAAGTCAGTGGGATAACCTTGATATTATCAAGGTCATTGGCCTGACAGCTTGCACGACTGTTTTCAAGGCAGTCATGGAAAACTGCACTGTCGCTGAGAGTCACCTTGGCTCCACACTTGGCAGCCACAACACCTGCCAAAGCTGTCCCACTTCCAATCTGAAGCACAAAACGCTTGACTGAGCAGTTTATAAACATAATAACAACCATAATTACTAACAGTGATAATTATTATGTAAACTTACATGATACCTAGTGATCATAAGGCATACAATTGCTTGCCTTGCTCAGCTGTGATTGTGTGTGTGTGTGTGTGTGTGTGTGTGTGTGTGTGTGTGTGTGTGCGTGTGTGTGTGTGTGTGTGAGAGAGAGAGAGAATGAGAGGGAAAGAGTTGGAATAATGTTTACAATGATTGTGATGTGGATGAGAACATATTATTTTATATTCTTACTGCATACAAATTTAAAATGTGATTCTGTGTCTGCTGTAATTCATTTTGGGGTAATAAAGATGTGTTTTGTTGCACTGTGCTGTGCTGTTTGTATTAGACAAGTAGAAACTAAATTTGATGCAATACTATAATGTGTCATGCTTACACTTTACAATCGTTCATGACACAGAGCATTTTTCATGTATACTCCCAAACTTGAATTCAAGCTGTTCATATCATACTAAGGTTGATCCTTTAGTTTACTCTCCCAAATTCTACCAGCAAAGAATTGATTCTGTCAATGTCTTCCCATAAATATGTTAGTGACTATCAAAATGTCTTCAGGGCACATTTTAAACCACACTTTCTCTAGAAATAATTATCACTGACTACCAAGGATATATAAGGATTCTTTTGTTGCCAAGCATGATAGCTTTATAATATCAAAAATGTCATAGAATACATGAATTAATAGTAATAGTAATAATAATACCGGATGATAGTACGGCTCAATTTCAAAGTGTGGTGATCTGTACCAACATACACATACATGTATGTATTACATTTTGGATAACTTCAAAAACATACTTGGACATTTAATTACAATATCCCCTTGCCTTGGTGGACACATTGGAACAATGTTGTAATAATTTAAATAATACCTCTAAAACATGTTGTCCTTGTATGTGCTTACGATGCTTGAAAACAAATTGAGCCAGCACTGGAGCACAAGGCCAGGTGTACATTCCATATGCTGCTTCTGCAACCTGCAAGTGAACAAGAACAAAGGGATATTATAGATTTCATCCAGCAGGTGAAATTTAAGTTGCCTTCTCAGTGAAAGCACGACAGACACATAGCAGCATCACCAAGAACGAAAGAGAACAGGGTATATGATAATGTTTGCAAGATTTTATTAGTTCTTTTTCTGGCATTCACCTGTCTAAGAAATGGGCAATAGGATCAATAAGTCCAAGCGTCAGCAGACTAAACCACTGTCTACACTCTCATCCAAAAGAGTAAGAATGGCAAACGGGTAAAGTATAATTAATGACAAAGTAATTCCTTTAATTTGACTTTGCTGTAGCATCCATTTGTTAACTCACAAAAATATATCCTATGAAAAAATAGTATTCCATATTGAAAAGAAGCATGGGGTGTTGATGATTATTGCTATAAATATTTTGTTGTTAGTTACTAAGCATATGTCACAACAAAAGCCTCCAGTGGGGATCCATATTATATGCGATATAATATAGCTGTCTAGATAGCCCTTAGCAGCTTTATGTTTTTACTTGATGAGGCTCAGTAACAATAATGGTAATAATAATAGTCAAAAATATCTCTATACAAAAACACTAGGCAAATTTCAAATGTCAAATTTTACCTCAGGAATTTTTACTACCAGCTGCAAGTCCTCATCCACAAATGTAAAGCTTTTGAAAGACACAAGTTTTGTGGAAGACTCTCCTTGAGTATGCAGAGTTTGTCTGCTTGCTTTAGCCATTTCTCTCTAGATAGAAACCCAGCCTGAAAATAGTTAATATAATTAATAATGATTAATAAGCTTGATGCCATCCAAAACTAACTTGCAAAAGTACATACTCCTTTAATTCATTACAACATAATTGATTGAATTAGCATGAATATATCTCAATTAAAAGTTTCAGTATAATATGGATTCAATCCATAAATATCTCTCCCTCTCTCTCTTTGTATTATATATATATATATATATATATATATATATATATATATATATATATATATATATATATATATATATATATATATATATATATATATATATATATATATGCCCAAACTGTTCATTCAGAAAAAGTAAAGTACAAAATACTTAATGAATGCCTATCCTATACTATCCCATAACTCGGAGGTCGTAGGGGCACCAAAGATGATCGTTTAACCAGCGTACTCCATCTTTCCCTGTCCTCAGCAACCCCGATTGTTTCGCTCAGTGTCAAACCAGTCCATTCCTGAATGTTGTCCTCCCACCTCTTTTTCGGTCTCCCTCTTCTTCTACCTCCTTGCACTGTTTCTTGCAGGATGGTCTTTGCAAAACATGATGATCTGGTGACGTGGATATACCATCGGAGTTTAAGTTTTTTGTCCAATGGCTTACATGTAATGGTCTGTCGGACTTCGTCGTTGGTGATGTGCTGGGTATAGGAAATGCCCAGAAGTCTTCTGTAGCACGTACCTCATCTCCATGCTTTGTATTCTTCGTTGGAGATCTGCTATGAGGGTCCATGTTTCCCAAGCATATAGGAAGATGGAGATGACAAGGGAGCGCAGCAGTCTTACCTTGGAATGTAGACTGATGGTCCTGTCTTTTCAAATGGGCTTCAACCTTGTCAGGGCAGCAGTTGTTTGTGCAATCCTGGAGAGGACTTCCTGTCAAGACCCATTGTCTGATACAATGGCTCCTAAATATTTGAAGCTATGCACTGTGTTGAGGGATTGTCCTTGGACTTTGATGTCCGTGTTGATGCCATTGGTGTTATTGGTCATAATTTTGGTCTTTTCTGCACTTAATTCCATTCCATAGGCTCTAGAGGTGGTATCAAGCCTCTGTACCAGCTGTTCAAGTTCTTGTTCCTCTCCAGCCAATCCATCAATATCATCCGCAAAACGGAGGTTGGAGATTGCCCTTCCCACTATGCTTACTGTGCCTTCGTGGTCTGCAAGGGCATCTGACATGATGCGCTCTAGAAAGATGTTGAAGAGTGTTGGAGAGAGTAGGCATCCCTGACGCACACAGATTGTTGTTTTGAACCAGTTTCCGATGGCGCTGTTGTGGAGGACTGCACTGGTAGCCTTGTCATACAGGCTTTTGATGACTTCAATAATTTTAGGGCTGATGTTGTACACTCTCATGGTTGCCCACAGAGCTGCATGATATAGATGTTGTTGGTTCTGTAGGTATTTCTCGCAGATTATTCCGAGGTTGAAAATCTGTTCAGTGATACTTCGCCCTGCCCTGAATCCTGCTTGCTCTTCAGCTATGATTTGTTCAGCTTGGGGTTTCAACCTGTTGAGACTGAGTATTATTTTCAGGAGGACCTTGCTGGGATGGCTGATGAGGCTGATGGTGCGGTAATTTTCACATTCCTGAAGGTTATGAATGCCACACAGTGTAATTGAGATTAGGCAAGCTAGGCTGCTCCCTGTACATGAGAGGCGAAGAAGTCCTTGTCTAGTCTCAGCTATGATGAATTGAATGCACCTCATTCCGTCATTGCTTAGATAGTATGTCACCTCTGAAAGTCTGACAAGGTAACACTTCTACTTTCCACTGTCCCTTGTACAGAATGCTTACTACAGATTTTTTTTATTTTACAATTGTTCTGATGTCAAAATTTATGTTGCAACCAAACTGAACCATGCACTATTAAGCTGTTCCATGTCAGCATTGATTTAACAGGAAGATAATTTGCTTGTGGTCATATTCCAGCGACATTTGACAGACAGGTATTCAAGTGTGCTTGTGCTTTTCATATTTCTTTTGTATCCTGCTGCCATTCTCTCCTCTTTTGTCTCTGTCTGATCCATAAGTGTGTACACGGCTGTAAATATTTATACTGCTTTCCTTTCCTGGGTCTAACCGGGCATATAGATAGCTGTGAATAGGTTTTTGCTATTCTATTTTTGTCTTTTTTGTACATAGTTGTAAATAGTTTTTACTTTTACTGTTCCGTCTTTTGGTGTATCGTAGCAAAAGCGATGTTTGATAGAGTGCATGTATTTTTATGTAATGACTATGTTATGTAAAGCGCGGTGAGTCTGGTCGTAGGCTGGAGTACCCGCTATATAAAAATTTGTTGTTATTATTATTATTTTCAGTCATTGACCGAGAAGTAAATATACTATCCCATACTGTACACGTGTGTGGATGTGTTCGCGATCATGTGTGTATGTGTATGCTTACATGCGCATATGTGCATCCATCTATGCATTAATATTTCCTCAATATTACTATAATAATAATAATAATAATAATAATAATAATAATAATTATTATTATTATTATTATTAAATAATAATAATAATAATTATTATTATTATTATTATTAAATAATAATAATAATAATAATAATAATTATTATTATTATTATTATTATTATTATTATTATTATTATTATCGGAAGCTGTTTTCTATGGTTTTAATTGAATTATAGCCATGTCGATAGCAATAATAAATAAAGCTAGTACTAGTAGTAGTAGAACCATTGTACATTGTCTGTGGTAGAACCATACTATAATTTATAAAAGTACGCTGAAGGAAAAAATAAAAGGATCCTGTGGGCTATCTCGTATGTTACCTCCCTTAAGTGACCAAACTTACCAATTCGGAAAATGGAAAGAATTATAATTTGCAAATAGTTTGTATAATTTATGTATGTGTATACCAAAATATGATGCGCGTTTCATTTACAAAATAATTGTTTTCATTTTTGTGACATTCATACTTTGGAAAATAAGACCACTGGCTATTTTAAATAAGATTTTTGCCTTTAAAATGTCATTCGTGTTCATTCCATGTTTTTAAAAACATGTTTATAAACATGGCCGACAAGGAGTATGCCAGTTTGGGAAGGCCAAAACGATTGGCTTCGGCCCAACGATTGAAGAGTCCGCAGGCTCAAGCCAAGCAGGATATCAAGAAAAAATTAAAGAAGGTACTTGTCTGTAAAATATTACTTTTGGGGGAATGTCAGGAGCTTTTAAAATTTATTTTTAAATGGCATCTTTTTGTGTGTGTGTTTTTCATTTGAATTGAAACGACATTTCAGATTTCTTTTATTACAATTTTGATTAACACTAACAGATACTTCAGATAGTATTGTTTTGATACTTTTATTTTGATTTGTTTAACAGGTAGTCTTTAAATAACAGTACTAACAATCCACTTTTCCAATGATTCCACATGTTCGATTTATTTATTTGTTGCATTATTACTATTATTATATTAGGTACCCTAGGACAGTAGGAGGCTAGGTTAGTAATAGTAGGTACTGTAGTGTGGTAGGGATTTGTCTTCTTCCAGTAATATCCCGGGTCAAGATGTTGTTACTGATATACTAGGTAGTAGGTGGTGGTGAACATATGGCGCATGTGTGAGTGGATGTCAGACGATGTGGGCGTCTCGGACGGTTTGACTTTGAGTTAGATCCTGTATCGGCCAGCGCCTAGAGTCTGGTCAAGTACGGCAAGATAAGTGCGCTATAAAAATCCTCAATAAAAATAATAAATTAAAAAACACTTTTACAAAGCAACTGTCCTCTAAATTCCATCAGCACAGACAATCACAATGTCAGTTAACGTCATGGATAAACTCAACGTTAACTGACATTAACTGTCGTTAACGTTAACTGTCATTGACAGAATTAATTTAGATAGTAGTAGTAGGTTGAAGACAAAATCAGGCCGTCATGCCTTTATGAATGTCCTTTTATTGTCAATGTTTATTCCGGGTCTGTTTAGCATGCAATTTTTCTATACATATTTGTCATCATAGCAGTAAAATAATTGTTTGAATTTTGGGAACTCATCCGACTGATTTTTGAAAATGTTATTCAGATAAAGAACATTGATTTTAACATATATTTTCCCTGTAAATGAGTCACTGACCAATAAGTGAGAGGCATACTTTATCCAGTCATAGATCTCTGCGATCAAGGTGGTATGACAGTGAAAAATTACAGGAATAGCACCCCATGCAAAGACAAATGTCATTAAGATTCAAGGAGAGTGTTCAGGTTGTTTGGATTTGAGTGGTGTTTCAGAATTTTACATCATTTCAGGTGAAAAGTATTCTGAAAAAGAGTGAAATGGAAAGGACTGCAGAGGAAATCAGCACCCTCAGTCAGCTCCCTGACATTGTTGAGACAGCAGAAAAAAATGCCAAGAGACAACAGACACAGAGAGAACGAGTTCTTGAAGTATGTATATTATATATGTTGTGTTTTGAAACTGTCAGTGTCATTTTCACAAGGTACATAAATGGAAGGTTCTCATAGATTTGTGGTAAACGTTTGGATTGATCTCTTACGTGGACATGAAACTGCAAGGCTCTTGTAAATCTCACTTTTTATTCTGGCCATGAATCGGCATGATTGTATTATATTTGGCAAGGCTCTGAAATGGCGTAAGACTCGATTTTCGCCGGTACTGTTACTTTGCGAGTAAGCTATTTTGTTGCACATCATGAAGCAGCACAAAATGTGAATCTGGCAGAGAAAAGGTCGTTCTTCATTATGATGTCAAGGATGGTTCGATAGAACATGCAAAGAAGAGAAAATTGACAATAAATGACGTTCTGTTCTGCTGTTTCCATTACACTTTTTGTGACTTCATAAAAAGTGTGTTCGGTATTTGACGATCAGCATAAAATTGCTTCAGACAATCAGAAAATATCAATAAAAATTTCATTTCCGAATGTAAAAATGTATAAAGGGTATGAACAAATGTTAACTTTGACAATCGCTTTGTATTTTTTGTCCGGAGTTATGTGTCGAAACTGGCATCTCCTGAGTAGGTAACGTGTTTTCTTGATTCCGCTTCCGGGCGTATAAATCTGCGCTGGTGTTGTCATTCACTTTATTTCTTCTGCTACGATTATCAATCGCTGAAGAAGAGGAAGTCAGTGGGAGTGGACAACATATCCGCGGAACTTCTTCAAGCAGGAGGAGAAGCAATGATTGACACACTCACCATTATTAGGTACCGGCAGGGTAAAATTTGGTTTTAAGTTTTCACACAAGTGAATGGTACAGAGTTATAGATTGGGGTAGAAATAAGAAAACAAAAAAAAAATTATGGGTCTATCTCAATTAGAACCAGAGATACAGCTATTTTCGTAACGAGTTTTTGTGCCGCAAATTGCGTAATTTTGCCAAAATTGATATTTTGCAAAGTTTAGATGTTCATAACTTAAAAATTATAAAGCCCATGAGCCTCATTTTTGGAGTAAGTAGAGTCCTGGTAGTGACAAAATAGCCTATTTTTTTTGGGACCTGGCAGTTGTCAATAGAATGAACTGCTGAACTCCAAAAATGCCCCCCCAAAAAATTTTCCCCGTGGAAAGATTCAGAAGCAAATAGCTAATAACTTCAAACGCATGCTATTTGATCATTTTTTATCTGATTTCATTGATTTAAACTGCATTTGTCTTGTTATATAGAGATCTTTTAATTGATATGTATGAAGGTACAGTGAAAATTAAAATAGATTTTTTTTCTTTTTGTACCCCCCCCCCCCCTCTCTTGCAAGACCCCCACCTCTGCGTGAATTTGTTCTTATGCGTATGTTGGCAACTATTATTTAACATATTTTCTGAGATGTGATACACAATAGTGCAGACAACAGTTTGTGGACCTTAACTAGCAGTAGCATTTACAAAGGAGTCCAACTTCTCCTTGCCATTTGGTCTTTTAATGGACTTCTGCAGGGAACAGTACTTCTCATAGATTTTATCCATGCTTTTCTTGTCTAGCTGCTTGGCATTGGCTCCTAGGAAAGTCAGGACAGGCTGGCAGGTGGTTTAGGATTTTCTCTCAGTCTTCACAAACCTCACAAGATCCACAACAACTCCATTTGTGAGTGTGCCTACAACAATGAATATGAAAGGAAAAAATAAGTGCAAGTGCAACAATGCTGATCTCAACACATGACATTTATGATAAAATACTTGAGATCCATCATCCTGTAATAAACATGACATGTAACACGCGTTTAAATTAATAATAATTACTAATAATAATTAATTTTAACACATGTAAACAGTAACGTGAGTGCTAATAAAATTTTAAAACTAAAAAAGCAGTGCGTAGGCCTACCAATTCTAGTCTCTAGAAGAACAGCGTTTGTTGCTGAACGCTACTTTCGGTTTCTATAGGCCTACACGTATAAATATTACATCAATCATCGATAATCCCACAAGAAAACTACACAACTATGCGTGAATTATGGTTTTGCGAAACCTGAGAAAGAATTGTGTGACTATATGTAACGGCTAAATGTTTGCACTAAAATTAGCCGATGGTCGTATCTGAACAATCACTCGATGTTTGAACACTTCTAAGACTAATCTAACACTACATCGGTCGAACTTTCAAAAAAAAAAAAAACACGTTTCGAGGTATACATTAAACAAAACTATGGGCAATAATAATTTTATCCGAAAACCATCTGTAATTATCAAGTGTACTTACCAATTGATTATCCGATTTCGCGAAGAAATGGCGACAAACACACATCGTTAGAAGCTGACATTTTCAGATCGTCCGCCATGACAGTTCGGGTCAACCACAAAGCACGCTTGAATGGGTACTCGTCTTTTACTGGCTCGCGTCAACTGGACGTGGATCATGTGACTAAGTTGCGTACACCATTGAAAAGGTCGAAAACCCAGCTTTCCGAATCATCTAATATTGTTGGCATTTTTTCCACCCGATTAAAAGATATTTGCAGTTGAAGTCGTTCCTAAACTTTGACTGTGAATTTCAACGAGAAAAAAAATAACGACTAAAACAATATTTATACGAAACGAATCGTTGGCTTTTCGTCTTTTAACCTGACCTAATTTGCATATTATGAATGAACTATACAGCCCGCGAGCAGACGTTTCGTGAGGTATGTGTGTTTGTCGCTTGCGCTGCCTTCACTGGCAGGTTGAAAATGGCGACGTGCGGAGCAGCTTTTCGCTGCCGATTGCGATCGTTCTCCCTTCTCCCTCAACACAACCCATCAACAAGAACACACAAAAAGTAGATAAGTAAAACGTTCGGGTTTTATTCTTTCTTATTCATAGTTTTTTTTTACAAAAATTGAATTAAATCGCAACACAAAAATTAATTCAAAATATGCCATTTTCACCACATTTAGACCTTTCCCGCATAGCGTAATAAGAGGCTGCCGGTACCTACCATTATCTGTAACAAGATCTGGCAGAGTGGGGAGTGGCCTACACCATGGACCCAGTCGCTTGTCATTACTCTTCCCCAAAAAAGGTAACCTTCAGGAATGTAAAAATTACCGCACCATCAGCCTCATCAGTCATCCCAGCAAGGTCCTCCTGAAAATAACCTGCGAGAAATACCTACAGCACCAACAACATCTATATCATGTGTTCATAGACTTCAAAAAGGCGTTTGACCGAGTCTGGCATGCAGCTCTGTGGACAACCGTGAGAGTGTATAACATCAGCCCTAAATTTATTGAAGTCATCAAAAGCCTGTATGACAAGGCTACCAGTGCAATCCTCCAACGGCGCCATCGGAAAACTGTTTCAGGGATGCCTACTCTCTCGAACACTCTTCAACATCTTCCTATGGCGCATTATGTCAGATGCCCTTGCAGATCACGAAGGCACAGTCAGCATAGGGGGAAGAGCAATCTCCAACCTTCGTTTTGTGGATGACATTGATGGATTGGCTGGAGAGGAACAAGAACTTGAACAGCTGGTACAGAGGCTTGACACCACCTCCAGAGCCTATGGAATGGCAATAAGTGCAGAGAAGACCAATATGTTGACCAACACAGACATCAAAGTCCAAGGCCAATCCCTCAACACAGTGCATAGCTTCAAATGTTTAGGAGCCATTGTATCAGACATCAGAAACATGGACCCTCACAGCAGATCTACAACGAAAATACAAAGCATGGAGATGAGGTGCTACAGAAGACTTCTGGGCCCGTGTGCATAAGAGTACTTATTTCCCTTGCTTAAATCGCCTTGCTTAAGCCTAAGATTTGCTCAGCTAAGCTCATGCTTAATCCGATAGGCCAGCAGTGTGCACAAGGCTACGTATCGGTTTGCTTAGCTGAGAAGTAGGTTAAACCAGTCTATTTTTATCGTACGTGGTTCGTGGCGGAAACGTGCGTACGTTGACCAATGAAAAAGCGCGCTCGCATTATTTTGCGACGGGTCCAAGTGCAAGTAGGCCGGGCCTATGGTGGAGAGTGAGAAAGTGAAAGTGAGTATAAAGAAAGATAGATCAGTGAACTGGAGCGACGCTGAGATCCGTTGTCTAATCACTTATGTCAGAGAGAAAAAAAACAACATGCTTGTGGATCTTTGTCACCAACGTGCACAGCCAAAAAGAAAACCAAGCTGTGGCAGAAAATAACTTAAGCAGTCAGTGCTCGCGGTCTGAAAAGGTAAAGAAATTTATCAGCGGAGGTACGGTCATGGAGGCTATCGCAACTTGCGCAGCGTACTTGCGTAAGTTCCACATTTTTGGAAGTTGTTGTCTGTTCTGAGATTTGACTATCACTAGCAGGAATTGCAACATTCAAGTGCCTATGCACTTCCGTAGCAGACGACCGATCATGACATATCTGCAAGGGAATAAACTCTACTTCAGTTTCAGTGAACAGAACCGAGTAAAAAACTCAAACAGAAACAGGTTGGCTGTCGAAAGATTGGCTAAGAAAATGGCTATCAAGAGTGTTTCAAGGCACTTGGACACAGACCTGCTACATGATGCTGAACAAGAGTTCCGCAGTGACAGGATCAGTATCAAAATGTGCTGAAAATGGAACACTTGTTCAGCATCGTTTAGCGTGATAGTCATTTTCGTGGCCACTCTTTCGCATTAGGCATATGATAATAATCTTGAATCCAATTTTCTTTGCTGTCAAGGGTAAGGTGAGCATGATTGAAACCAAGACACTGGCTGAGCTTCTGTATGGGAGTTTAGAATGTGTTTTAATTCAGTTCATGCATGTGATGAGTCTGGAGCTGATTTATGTAACTGTTGTTGCATCCTTTTCTGCGATTTCAAAGTAACAAATTAAAGTTGTTGCAGTCTTACTTATGCAATTAACAAGTATGAAGTGATGAACACAGTACACAATAAAAGACAGTTGAAATTGGTACACATGTATTACCTAATTTTGTGAAGAGAGCATCTCTCTCTCTCTGTCTCTCTGTCTCTCTCTCTCTCTCTCTCTCTCTCTCTCTCTCTCTCTCTCTCTCTCTCTCTCTCTCTCTCTCTCTCTCTCTCTCTCTCTCTCTCTCTCTCTCTTTGTTGTTGTGGACACTAAACAGTAGGCATGTACATGAAACAATATTTTCATCTTGGATATTTCAGTATGTTACTAAGTCAAGAACAGTCTGCTTTGCTTCACAACACACTAGACACTGTCACAATATCATATGTCATGATGTAAAGAAACTTGCATACAAATTAATGAAGCAAAACAACAAAGAACTTGCGAATGGTTATACCCTTTCAAAATCCAGCTGGAGGTATGAATACCCTTTACATTTTGACTCCGGAGGTATGAATACCTTAACATTTTTTAGGATCTAAAACACTGGGTTTTCTTAAGATCTTTTTGTGTTTATCCAAAGTCAAATGAACCTAATGATTGCATCTAACCATATTGCTTCATTTCTGTATAAATTATGTATGTTATGGCTGTGTTCCCATTCTTTTTAAAGATGTTTGACTAGTCTCGAAGTTGTCTGCATAGTAGTCATGTACCTGTAAGACAAACATGTTGTTTTCATGTTGGAAAATTCCCTCAGGAAGTAGCTTTATGTATTTCAAGTTAAATGTTTGGTGATTTGACTGTCTGACAAGATTTAACGCAAACATGCCGTTCAGGTGTGTAATGTTCCAATGCACACATTTTTTTCCAGCTCTTCTATTAAACTGGTTTAAAATGCAAATTTGTTTCCAAGTGTTTGTAGATTACTACCAAGACTTGTTTCATTGTTTTCATGCATTTAGGTTTTAATTTTCAGTACTTGTGCTGCTGTGGCAGTTGATTTAGTTTGTGACATGAGATGATGTTATGTACACAAGTTGAAATCTACTTAACAAAATTTTGGTGAATTAAATATGTCTCGTTTGTTCAAATATCCTTTGTGCTGTTGTGTTTATGTGTTATTTTTATACTCTGCATTCTCTTTTCTATAGACCAAGTCTTTTTATATATAAGTCACAATTTCTCAACTCCTTTTCTGAACCTTGACCTATTATTATAATTTATTATTATATTGAATAGTATTAAATTGTATCCACCACCCACACCTCAGCAATCCCACCACTATTCTTTGTGCATTGTAGTGCAAAGACTTATTTAATTTTATAACTTCTGTGTTAGTATAATTTTAAAAGAATTTGAGAAAGGCTATGATTATCATTCTTTCTTCATAAATAACTTGTAAAATCCTTGTTTATTTTCTAATAATTATATAATTGTTGTTGATCAATTGTGGTTTTTTTTTCTACAGATTGAAGATAATCCAGAAGATATAGACAGAAAATGCAGGGAACTGGCAGAATTGGTTCTTTCATCAAAGAATGCCATCGTTTACACTGGAGCTGGGATAAGCACAGTTAGTATTGTTTTTCTTTCTTCATTTTACTTTATGGTATTTTTGTCGCTTGCAAACATATAACCATTTTAGGATTTTTGTTCTAATTAACTGCTCTTGTACAGTAGTTGTACTAGTGTTACATTTTCATAGAATGTTTAATCAGACATGACACGTGCATTTGTTTTGTGTTTAAATTTTATGAATAATATATATTGCAGTAATTAATCTGGAGTTTGCAATCCAAGATTAATAGGAAAATAACAAAAGCATTTTTCTCGCAGGCTGCATCCATTCCAGACTACCGAGGTCCTAATGGGGTGTGGACAATGTTGAGACAAGGAAGAACATTGAGGTAATAAACTTTGCATGGGTGCCTTAAAAAAAAATCTTTTTTGTTTCACTTCCTTTAATTGTCAATGCATTTTGTGTTAAACTCTACTTGAAAATGTGGATGTTTGCCATTAGAAATCCACATCGTCAACAAATTTGCCATCAACATAGGTTACATAATTATGTCTCTGGATATGTTTTTACAGTATTGCTTTTTTCTTTCAACTGTTTACTAGGTACTCCAACCTTTTTTGTGGTTTTTTCTTTAACTCAGTTTGGACACTAAATTATTTACATAGATCTTTTTATACCCCGTTGGAGTGCCGGGGGTTTCAGTATAAATAGTATCCCCACTTTATGGAAATTTAGTGCTTTAAATTCCCACTGTTGCTATCTTCCTCATTTACTCTTTCCCATTCCTGCTCTGTCCTATCACTCTGCTATACTATCTTCTTCTTCGCTAGATCAATGACCTACCTTTTTTCTTGAAAACTCTTCCTGGACAAGACTCCTTGTTTGTGTATGAGGTCTGTTGGATCAGCTTGGGAGTGTTGGACGCTTTCTGCTGGGTGGTCACTAGGGCTTCCTATGATGTTAGTATTTAGCAATGTAGGCATTTTATATGTATGTATTTTGTTGATAATTTATAATGATGTTTGTATTCTATTTTGTTTTTGTAACCGGGGGTTCGCGTAGTTGAGGTAAACCCTCAGCCGTCCCCTGCGTGGGATGTCTTTATTGTAAAGTGACTGGCCGGTGGAGGGCATTCAATTTTCCCACTAGGGTTGTTTCAGCAGATCTTTTATGCGGATCGGAGGTTGTCCGGTCCTGATTTGGCTCGGAAGAGTCCGCTAGACCTAAAGCAACAATAAATCAATCAATCAATCAAAGATCTTTTTATTCTGAATACAGTGGTATATTTTTTCCCCCATAGGACAAATAGGTAAAAAGTTATTAATGTTTGAAAATGCCGAATGTTAGTGTTTTTTGGCAACGTTTTGGAATTGAAGAAATTGACAACTTTGGAGTCTCAAAGTGAAGCCAATATTGATACCAGAAAGCTGATTTTTGACAGGTAACCCCTTCATATGTTATACTCCAAGCCTAATTTTCTTCAGGCCTATCCCATGTAATGTTCAGCTGTTTTGGTGCTTCAAAGTTGGGAAATCATCAAATTCGCAGTGCGTGCCGGCAAATTATAGGCCTACTAGTGTGCTACTACGCTCAGCACTCGTGTCGCTGAATAGGCCTACAAGTTCGCCATGGCCGCAAGAAAACCCGAACACCGTTTGTGTACACTTTTCTACAGCAAAGCGCACCGCGATAGAGTAATGCACAAATTAATATATACCCTAGTTTTATAAAGGAAAGTCTGCTCTTTATTTCTTGATAATTTTTAAACTTCTAGTTAAAATCAAACTTACATCAAAACCGCTTTAACCACTTTGTTCGGCTCGTAACAACACTTTCACACATCAGAGCCCACCATATTTGATATGTAAATGAAACTAAGTATCCGAACTTCTCATTGGTTCTTATTTTTAAGCCATACAATGAAATATCTTAAAGCACTTAGAGTTTGAAACGAGCCACCTCGCAACAGACGCGCTGACATTTTGTTTCGCAGCGGCATTCAGCGCTCGGATAGAAGCGTATTCAAAAGCTGTTTTCTCGGAATCTTTGCATAAACATGCATTAAAAACAACACAGATGTAAAGATAAAGCTTTCAATTTTTATTTGAATACAGCCACTGTTCGTTTTGATGCAGTTTTACATTAATAATAAGTGTTGAAAGTGAAGTCAAAACTGAGTCAAAACTGCCAAGCGGACAAGAGCCAATGAAGGCTTTGGAGTACCTATGTGTACAAATACATTCGTTTACCAAGCTAAATTTTCAGTTGATACACTCAAAACAGATGCCATCTTGATTTATGTCCATCACAGGTTAACTGTTAAGCCGCTTGTGAGAAGGTGTATGGGAGGGAGGGGGTGGTCAACTAGTTAAAACTAACATAATTATAATATGCACTATTAGTTTAGTGTAATATTGTACAACTGTGCCTGGACTCGATAGTTTTATCCTGTAATTTTTTAAATTATCAACTGCTTCCTTTTTTAACAGTGCCCAGGACTTGGTGGATGCAGAGCCGACCTACACACATATGTGCATCACTAAGCTCTTCAAGGATGGCAAGGTAAACTTATTAAGTTTATAATAGAATGATTACAAAGGAGCGGTTACAGCGCATTTATTTGTTGCAGTTGTTATCACAGTGTGGCACAAATTTGTTTTATATAGTATGAGTGATAATTCTCAATGAAATGTAGAGGGGCAGGAGCAAAAAATATTCCCTTCAAATTTCTTTTTGGTCTCCAAAATTTGTAGGGGGTCAAATCATTAGTCACTCATAACAATAAGTTTGCTTTAAAATTGGCACACACAGACATTTAATTTTGAGAGATTGTGTGCCACTAATGTTGTTGAGTTTGCATGGTAAATATGATGCTGGCTTTCACTTTGTCATTGTTATTATTGTTGAATTGTTTAGCCAATACATTTATTGTATGAAGGTATGCTGCAAGCACTAGTTCACAGTATCTTTTTTGTTTGTTTGCTTTATTTTTATTTTTTAACAGTTGAAGTATCTTGTGTCTCAAAACTGTGATGGCCTCCATATACGTAGTGGTTTTCCAAGGAGTGCCTTGTCTGAAGTTCATGGTAACATGTTCATTGAGGTAAGGATTGTCTTGCTGAATGTGTGGATGTTTTTGTGTTTTGAGTCAGATGGCATTAACTGTGTTAATAGACCTTGATGATGAGCTAATGTGTTGATAGTTATTATACCTTTCTTTGGAAAGTTTATGCTTTCACCTGGGATATATTTATAAACTTATAATTTATTTAGAGATCTAACATTTAATTATCCTCATTTCTGTACAAGACCCCTTTTCCGATTTTGTTCTTGATTTGAGAATACTGAGAGCGTGTACAGGGTTCGTTCAAGCATGGAAAGTCTTGGAATGTCAAAATTGGAAATTCCAATGAAGTCATGGAAAGTCATGGAAATTTTAATTAAGTGGGAGGGGGTTTTCAGTATAAATAGTATCCCCACTTTATGGAAATTTAGTGCTTTAAATTCCCACTGTCGCTGTCTTCCTCATTTACTCTTTCCTATTCTTGCTCTGTCCTTCACTCTGCTATACTATCTTCTTCTTCGCTAGATCAATGACCTACCTTTTTTCTTGAAAACTCTTCCTGGACAAGACTCCTTGTTTGTGTATGAGGTCTGTTGGATCAGCTTGGGAGTGTTGGACGCTTTCTGCCGGGTGGTCACTAGGGCTTCCTATGAATGTACTATTTAGCACTATAGGCATTTTATATGTATGTGTTTGGTTGATGATTTATAATGATGTTTGTATTCTATTTTGTTTTTGTAACCGGGGTGTTCGCGTAGTTGAGGTCAACCCTCAGCCGTCCCCCGCGTGGAATGTCTTTATTGTAAAGTGACTGGCCGGTGGAGGGCATTCAATTTTCCCACTGGGGTTGTTTCAGCAGATCTTTTATGCGGATCGGGGGTTGTCCGGTCCTGATTTGGCTCGGAAGAGTCCGCTGGACCTAAAGCAACAATAAATCAATCAATCAATTAAGTGGGAAAACATTTTGCAAAAGTTTGTTTTCTGTTGTCGACAGCTTTCAGAGGAAGTGAATGAGATGTAACCTAGATTGTTTAAAAAGAGATCTTTGGTTGGTCAGTTGCTTTTAGTTTGTGCCAGTGGGCATAGTATCACTTTCCTATCTTCTGTTTGGTTTTACAGTCAGCCGTCTTGTTTGTGGCAATTGAATTGTGGTAGTATAGAAACCTCCGTGAACAAGAAAGGAAGGTGCTCGTTTAGTAAGATACGGCTCAAAAAGGAATATATGGGCTGGCTAACAGCACACACTGTAAGTTCAATGGCTGTGAAAAGACTATAAAAACCTTGGGGTCAATTCAATTGGAAAAAAACAACAACCTTGGCGTCAATTGTATCAGTGACGATCTGAAACATGGTGGCGGAATGGAGAACGTGTGTGAACAATGGCAATATAAGCATTGTACTTGCATGTGCATTTACATTTTTTTTCTCATAATGTTGTATTTTTTCATAGGTCTGCCGAAACTGCAAACCCCAGAAGGAATACTTGCGGCTGTTTGATGTGACAGAGCGCACAGCAAAGAATCGTCACAAAACAGGGCGAACATGCATCAAGTGTGGATGTCATCTGTATGATAGTATTGTTCATTTCGGGGAGAAAAGCAGTGGCCTCAGGTCACCGTACAAATGGAAAGAGGCAGCTAAGGCAGCAAGCAAAGCTGACCTTATTGTCTGCCTAGGATCCAGCTTGAAGGTGAAGACTTAACCTATGTTATTTTTATGTAAGAAAAACTTTTATTTATTTAGTATATTATTTTAACAATGCGTGATAGTTGGTTGGATTACTATAAAATGGTAAGAATGTACATGTAACTCTTTCAGTTATTTTAAATAAATTAAACTTTTGATCCCCACCAACTTGTTTCAGTTGTGCATATCTTTTGAGCTGGAATGTGCACCACATAACAACAGTTCATGATAAAGAGAACAGAACTTTGGAGGTTTGAACTGCATTGAAAGTATGGTATTGGGTAAGGAAAGCATGACCACCCTGTTTGCCAAATCAGTAATTTTGAGAAACTGTAATACTTGCTTGTCTAAAGTGTAGTGCATTTAATTTCTTTGGTAGGTGCTGAGGGGCTACCCTTGCCTGTGGCGAATGGACATAAGGCCAGAGCAAAGGCCAAAAGTTGTTATCATCAATCTGCAGTGGACACCCAAGGACGATTCCGCTGTACTCAAAATACATGGTGAGTTTTTCTTTTCAAGGTACCTAGTTCTGTCACGCAGGTGGTTAGTGCTCTAGTATCCAATGTCAAAGTTTGTGGGTTTGATCCCTGCCTTGGATGAAATATTCAAGGGTGCCACTCTTCAGGTTACGGTCCGGAAATCCGTTTTTTTTAAATCAATTTCGCCGGCGCTGCCGGGTTTTGAAAAATTGAAAAGCAACTTTTTTTTTTTTCAAGGAACGATATTTTTGTAACAGGTTGCGTTCAACTTCCAATCTGACTTTTCTTTCGCATTCGGTTGCGATCCCTGCCCGATCCACGTTTTTAGAACCGCAAGTTAGCGTATGCTGCTTCCAGCCTATTTCAATCAACACAAAGGAATGAAAGCAGCAGTGGGTCGGTGAAGCGGGAAAATCCAACAATGCCGTACATTTCCAACCGTAAAGAAGACGCTGTGAGACTGGAGGAGGTGGAGAAAGGAGTGAAGAATAAATGGCGATGGGAGTGGCTTCAAGAAAAGGACATGAACAACATAGCTTTCGGCTCTTGGGTGAAAAAGATTGACAGTCCCGGTGTTGCATTCTGCACTTTCTGTATGAAGACCTTCAAGTATTTTTTTAAGAAGCCTAGACATGCTTAGCATTTTATGTTTGTAACCAATTGCCTGGAAACACTACACTTTTTGTTGTTGCTCTGTTTGCTGCAGCCCTGCTGCTTGTTATGGATAGTAATATATAATAGTGATACAAAATGTTCTCTGTATAGCCAATTTGAACTAATCTGATTTCTTTTTTAAATTTTTAATTTAATTTAATGTGTGAAGTTTGGTTTAAACTGTCAGCCAACTGGTCAAACCCTATTGAACTATATGTGGACATTTCAACTGTGAGAGTAATTGCAACATGGGTCAAACCCTACTGAACTGAACTGCATGTGTGATCTTGAAACTGTCAAGACTAAATGAACTCTTCAATTAGGAGTATAGTGGGACTGCTGGGTAAGTTTGCTTGCATTAATAAAATGTTTAAAGTGTTGATTTTTGGACATTCTCTTTTCTATGTAAAATGTACATTCAGATTGCAGGAGAGCCTTCCAAATCAGTTTTAATTTCAAATTTTTCTTCAGCTTCAGGTGGGGCGTTGCCCCCCCTGCACCCCCCCAACGGGGCGCTGCCCCTGTTCCCCACCAGGGACTATCGGCCTCTGGACCCCCAACTTTCTGTTTTTTTTATGTTTTCAGAGTGGCACCCCTGAATATTTAACCCATATCTTACTTTCAAGGCCTACCAAAAATGCAGTGTGACTTACTTAAGTTACTATTCATAATTTCACTAAGAAAGCTAAGGTTAAAGCAACTGATTTCAGCTGCCAACCCTCCCGATTTTTTCAGGAGTTTCCCGATTTTTTAAAAATTCCAGAATCTACGGTTTTGTGTACATTTCTCCCGATTTTCATATTTTCAAGCTTTGTTTTAAAATTCGAAGCATTTTGGCGTACCGTGTGGTGTCAAGCGCCTATAGTTGAGAGCCTACCGCTATACTGTACCGCTACGCTTTCGGGGACCCTTAGCCAGTCTTGATTACGCATGCGCATGAGCAGCAAATTTCCGTCCATTTGTTTTTGTTCCAGTTTGCCATCGTCCGGAGCAACTTAGCGATTGTCTGGTATTTTTTTCCTTTCCTTATATCGAGGAATCGAGAAAGGGTGAACACTTTGCCTTTTGCAAAATGTGCCGGGCAGACGTAATATCGGTCATGGTGGCAAAAAAGACATCAGTCTGAACGAAAAAAGTAAGAAACACCAAGAAAATCAGCGGAGTGGTTAAGAAGAAGAATGAGATGGTTACCTCAGAAACCGCAGAAACTGAAAGCCTGTGACACAGCCTTCTGTCTCCTCAACATGCAAAGTTTTGTAAACCTCAGACTGCTGACATTACCACCTAATATATGAGAAGACTAAGACACAGTTCAGTTTTATTTTTTTTTTTTTTGGTAGTTTCTGCTCTTATAAGTTTGACAGCAATAAGAAGTCTGAAAACACTTTTTTAAACATCTGCTTTATTTGTGAATTATTAATTCTGCACTTGAACAAGACAACTGCACCCTGGGTTGTGCAAGTATTGCCCCCATCTCTCTCCCTCCCTCCTAAATGTTATAATTGTATTATTTTTTTATATAATATTATGTTCTTTATATTATTATTATTATTATTATTATATTCGTTTAAATATTATATCATATGTTATGTTTATTTTCTGTCCGCGGGCTGTCATGTGTGAAGTGTGTCTCGGCAACTCAGGAATTTTGTTGGCTTCGGGTTGGCAGCTATGGATTTGAAAGTGGCTATGATTGTTGCTAAAAAAAAAAAAAAAAGAAGAAAAAAAAAAGAGTCCCTTGATCAAGAATATTTTCAAACTATATTAATATGTATATGTTTGGAAGAGATGAAATTCAGAATTAAAAATTTAATTTCTTTCAGCCTTCATTACTAGCAACCATTTTAGATCTTCGAGCTTCATGTTCATTTGAAGATGAAACAAATGTAGAGCATCTTTTATTATTATATTTTGTAGCTTGTAGTAAAATTGAATCATACTACATGCTGTTGTTCTTGTATGTATGTGAATGTTATTTTTATCGAGTTTGAAACTGTCTGCTTTTGTCTTTTAGAAGTTATTACTTGTACCATGATGCTTTATTTTCTTCTGTTGCAGGTCGATGTGATGATGTGATGAGAAGGGTGGCTTCCCATCTGGGTGTTACAGTTCTAGATTATGACAGGTAAAGATCTCAGAGTTGTTCCGAATGATGAGGCTCTTCAAAGAAGAGAACATGTTCACATTTGGCAAAAAAAATTGTGTCCTGAATATCTGCAGTTAATGAGATAAAATTTGAAAAATTGCTTGTTATCAGATGAATGTTATTATTGAGCTTTAGGAAAATTAATCATTTTGATAATTTAAAGTCTGGGATAGGTCAGTTTTTTTGTCTTTGTATGCAGCATACCTGAACATTGCACGCACTGTTCAGAAAACGTGCATCTATCAGCGAAAGAATGCCTGTAACTGTCAAATTTTCAATTTGCATGGCCCTGTTAAAACTGTTCAGTTGCCTCATTCATTGCATGTTTGTCTAAAATTAATATGAAAATGTTCTATGTCACAGGGCAACAGACCCACTGTTCAAATTACACACACCAGTGAAGAAAGGGGAAGAAGCTGTTGCCACCAAAAAGGTCCTCACACTGCCTGAAAACGCTCAGCCTTGCACAACCAAGAAGACTGCCAAGAAGCTGCCAAAGCATAGCAACGCTGCACGGCAGCAAATCCCAAAATCGCAATATTATGACTATGAAAATATTCCCCTGTCTTTGTCAGATAACCATGGCCTTTCACTTCCTCCCTGCGGTGCAGCTCAATCAGACCTCAGTCCATCTGCATACTACAAACAAGGATATGAAACTTCTATTGAAGTAAGCAGTGGGTTTCAGCTGCCTCCCGTCAGTTCATTTCAACAAGGCTCCCAGCAGGCAGTAATCTGCAAACATGGGGTTGTGTGTCAAGATGTTGGAGGCTATGCACCTCTCCACATAGGCCACTCCAATCACCTACTCAAAGACAGCCTGGGGCAGATGCTGAAAGAAAGAGGAGCAGAGTCAAATTTCAAGAAAGCACGTTGTTCAGGCAGAAGTTCTAGTCTAGACTCAAGTTTTAGTTCTGTACAACGCTTGAATGGTACCACTCAGCACAAATTTGGCTCATCTGAGCAGCAGACAACGACTCCTCTTCCCAGTATTCTCAACTTCTTGCCTTCAGCTAGTAGGACCAGGAACACCTTGTTGACAACACAGTCAAACAACTCGGTGTCTCACCCCCAACTGCGACATCTGCTCAACAGTATAATATCGAAATCCCCACCAGGGGATTCTGTTTCAATGCCTCCACCTCCTACCCCAACCCCACCACCCGAACCTGGGGTTCTACGTGTTGATCTATCCACTGACCCTATCAGTATTACTTACCGTGCTTCCATGACAGACCGCAATTCTGTGACGCTTCCCCTTGCTCCTGAGAATTTTTGTCAAGTTCTTATCACCAATTGCGAAAAATATAAAAAATCTTCCTGTGCTTCCATTCCCATGAGTTATTCAACACTTATCAGACGTATCTGCTTTGATCATGCTTACGCCAAGAACCCCAACAAGAGCTCAGGGAAAAAGAATAGCCCAAAACCTGCCAAAAAAACGAAGCAAGTTCATCCAGCTTCTCGGACTATGGAGTCACAGCAGCGTGTGATGCCAACAGCTCCACAACCTGTTCCTATGGAGACTGACCAAGACAATGTGAAATTGATTTTAAGTGATCAGGAAATCCTCTCAGCTCTCAAACAAGTCATGGGTGATCCTGACTTTCAAGCTATTCAAGCTCAGGGACAAGCTTTCCACCTTCACTTGAGTCACCTCAAAGACAGTGATGATTCACTGGTATCAGTTGTGGACAGAGTTGTAGTTGATCTCAACGCTGATTCGGGTTACAAATCGCAGTTTCTGTACCAGGGAGCCAGTACGCCTGCTATGCAAACTTCTCAACACTCAGGGCCAGACAATGCTAGTACTGCTCATGAACATTTGGTTGCCAGTAGTAATATGCTGCCCAGTTATAACAGTATTCCTACTCCTGGTGGAGGTAGTATAGATGGATATAATGTTGCTGAAGCAAACGCTGGGTATTCATCTCTACACATGCATTCAGTCAGTGGAAATGGTCATACCCACGATACTGGCAGTGTGAACTTTGTCCAGGGAACAGAGGGAATGCAAGAATCACCATATCTTTTTCAAATGCAACTGCCCGACAGTGTGAATGGGTCATATTATGAAACATATGCAGCAGTTTCCCACTACTCACCTCTGTCTGATCCTACCAATAGTTTTATTGCCTCACCTTCAGAAGACATGCAGTCAGATGTTGACTCTTCTGACAAGAAACAAAATATTCAACTCTCTGTCCCTGGCTGGTATGGAAAGGGATTGAAAATCCGCAGCAGAAAGCGTACCTCATAAAACTGGAAATTGCTGCCTTTTGCTCAGTATTAGTTCGTCCATTGTGTGGTCGAGCTTGTAAGAATGTGCTGTTATGCTTGGTTTGCAAAAATGGGAATCAGTTGGTACATGTTTTTATTTATATGAATGTGTGTACATATATTATACATTATCATCATCTTCGCGTGGAATATGATGTATGTCCAATGAGATCGACTCGCTGTTTCCACGAAATTTAGTGCTTTAAATTACCACTGTTTTTTGTTAATCTAATTTGTTCTTTCTCATTCCTAATTTGTTCTATCAATCTATTATCTTCTTTGCTTGACCAGTCACCTACCTTTTTTCTTGAAGACTTTCCCAAAACTCCTCGTTTGCGTGTGGGGTCTGTTGGGTCAGCTTGGGGATATTGGACGCTTTCTGCCAAATGGTCACTAGGGCTTTCTATGGTATTATTATTTAGCAATATAGGCTTTTTTAATGTGTGTGTTTTGTTAATAATTTATGTTTATATTCTATTTTGTTTTTGTAAATTTTTATGGGAGTTTGATAAATTACTGTAGGGCCTCAGCATCCCCTGCATGGGATGCCTTTATTGGAAAGTGACCAGCTAGTGGAGTGCCTCCAGGGTTACCAGTAGGGTTGTTTCAGCAGATCTTGTATACAGATCAGGGGTGAGCCCTCTTTCAACCAAATTGGGGTCCTGATTCGGCTCTTCGCAGTCCGCTGGAATCTATAAACAATGACTAACTAACTAAATAACTGTTTCCACGAGCCGAAGGTGAAATATTGAATTGATCTTGTTGGACATATGTCATATTCTACACCAAGATACCCATAACATTTATGTATACATTTCAATAAACACATCAAAGCTCTTCATTGGCCTGTGTCAAAGAAAACTTCACACCACACATTCTGAAGAATGCACCATAACACAGTAGTTAATGCATTGGACAAGTTTGCAGCACATTTTAATTCCTAACAAACGTACAAGTTTCACACCTTCATCATTGTAATTATACTATAAATACTAAAATGTTCTTGGCAGTTGCAATCAATTTGATGAAAAGCAACATCATGTTGACTGTAGGCCTATCATGATCAGAAATTGACAACATATTTCCTACGTCGCTGGCAATTTATCTGCTTTTAGTTCCTTCTAATAATCCTTGTTGGGAATTAATAACATTCCCTCGTAAATGGTTTATTCTGGCTAATAGTCTAGATCTTGCTCGTCGCTAATAGTCTAGATCTTGCTCGTCTTCAAAACATAAGATCGACAACATTTTTTTGCTTTTTGATGGACAACAATCTTAAAATAGTAAATAGTCTGTAGGTATTCTTAGGACTTTCATATTCCACACTTAGCTAGAAGCATTGTCATCTGTGATTGGTCAGTTACCATGCAATATCAGTTTTAGTCACACACTACCTGGCCAATGAAAATATAAGACACTTATGGAAATCGATACATACATACATACATGTATATATACCTAAATAGAGGCACTAAAGTTTGTTTCTATAAACCGATGTTTTGTTTGGTGTGAAAGATTCAAAGGTTGAATATTCTTGCTGTTGTCCTCCTGGGATATGTGCAACAAGATAATCCGTCCAGTTCATGTCATATCAGTACAGACAGCCATGGTATTTTATGACTTGTTGAAATTGCAATGCAAACTTGTTAGCCAAGTTGTGTTCATTTTATTGTGCATATACGCAACACAATGTTGCATTATTGTCCTGAAATATAGTTATATGTATTCCCCTAGCTGTGGTGATCACTTGCTGGATAATAGATAATAGGGAGGCGCGGTGGCCGAGTGGTTAGAGTGTTGGCTTGCGGATCTGAAGGTCCCGAGTTCGAGCCCAGGCCGGGCATTGTGTTGTGTCCTTGGGAAAGACACTTTACTCCCGTTTCCTACTCCTTCGGATGAGAGTATAAACTGAGGTCTAGTCTGTTTCGCATCCATTCCATCATAACGGACTTTAAAGATCCTGACGCTCATGTCCTAGAAGGATGAGTGCCGGTGACAAGAACACACCCAGCATGTACCTTGGGTAAAGCACTTCACTTGGGGCTGCTGTACTTTTGAAAATGAAAGTGCCCAAATTTCACCTCGGTGATAATAAAGCTGTTAAAATAAATAAATAAATAGATGAACTGCTTGGGGGGAGGGGGGGGGGGAGTTCAGGTGCAGGATAGAAGAAATTAATGGATTAATAAATAAAGTAAGTAATTTATTTATTAAACTAAAATAAAAAACAGACTACCAATTGATAAAATAGCCACATGGCTGCACAAATAATGATACATCAATTTTAAAATATCTTAATATCAAGTCTGCGTTTTAGCTGTATTTGTTTAACTCATATATGATTTGTCCGATCTTGATTGTTTATTTCAGACTGCTGTGTGTTTGACCTTGATCAAATGTCAATTTTGCTAATCCTAAAATATATATGTGTTCTTTTCTAAATGGAAACGGCTTTGAAACAGCTTTTTTTTTTTTTTTGTTTTGAATCAGCAATTTCTGTTTAAACCTGTCTCGTTGTCACTGAGGGCTGTTGCAAGCAGGCCTAACGCTGCCAAGATTGAACTATTTGCTTTGTGCGTCATACAAAACAGCAAGTTCTGGACCGAATCTATTGACTGTTGTTTTAGAGAATCGGGAAGACTCAAGTTTACTACTTTTAAGAACATGTATTATAAAATTGTTGCTTAAATTATTGAATAAGAATTCTAACTTTGAAAGTATCTGAATGGATTCGTTCAGACACTTCTCATAACTTAGTCCTTGTAGTGTACCTGCATTTATGTGTATTCTTGGAATTAATTGAGGTCTGTATGTTGAAGAAGACTGGAGAGAGTTGTCTTCAGCATGTCTGGATCTAAATGAATATATCTGTTTAATGTTTGTTTTTATTAATCTTCTAGCATCCTCTTCTTGTTTTAGCATTCACTTTGACTCAAATTTAGATTGAAATGCTTGTTTGTCCACAGACATATAAAAAAGTTGCCTTTTGACTGCATATCTTGATGAACAATACCGTAAATATTACATACAGAAAGATAAGTTGACATCCACACTCATCCCAAGCGAAAATGTAAAAGCCACTTAAAACACTAATAGAACACTAATAACACCATCTATACTGTAGCACACGATGAAGAAGTTTTGCTAAAGAACTTCCCCAGCTCACTGGACAGCTTATAATTATTAATTACTTTTAATTAAAGTTACGTTAGAATTTGTGTTGAATATATAAATGTTCAAAACACATAAATATGACTGATGTCATTCTATTTGCATTGTTGTATGACCACTACCTTTTCTTCTCTTGAAACGAAATAAGATTGACTAGCAAAAATAAAAATTATTATGTGATCAGGCACCATGATTTTGGTCTCTCACATCGCTTAGGAATCTTGGTAAAGAACGATGATAGTTAGCAAAACGCCTTGTCTATCTATAAATCTTAATCCCCTTTTAAGGTAATCGTATCTTCTCCAGTAGGATATTATCAATATATTTATAAACCTTGAACCTAAATTAAATCTGTTTGGTTGAATGGTCTAAACCAATAACTGAAGATGTATTTAGCAGTGTTTATGCTTGCAATAATAGTTAACATTGTAAATGCCATTAGTTTAAAAATTTTCCCACTAGGGTTGTTTCAGCAGATCTTTTATGCGGATCGGGGGTTGTCCGGTCCTGATTTGGCTCGGAAGAGTCCGCTGGACCTAAAGCAACAATCAATCAATCAATCAATTAGTTTAAAATGTCCAGAAATTTTAAAGGTATAATAATTTCATAAGATTGCTTAGGGTAAAGATAATAATTTAATTGAAATAAACCACGAAAAACAAGTAAATAAATAAGTAATATGCGCGAGTGCATTGACACCTAAACTGAATGGTACTTCCATAATTGAAAGAGTTCTTGTGCGTTTAATCATCAGCTGCAATTAATGTAGCCAGTAAGACTTAAAAGCATGCCATACTACAAATAAGCTGTATTGTATCATATCATTCATATGACTTTGAGTGGTGCAGAACTAATTGTGGGGGTCTCCCACAAACCAGTCTTAACTTGTAATTCTAAAATCTGCATTCTTTGAGCAGAACATTTTGATAAGAACCAACCCTGAAAGGCAAATAGCTTCAAACTTAATGGCCACTTAAAGACTGCTATTGAACGTTAAACAGTCTTTAACATAAAAAAAAAATCCAAACCTACTACCATTTATTTTGATGCATTTAACACCAAATAAAATATTTTTAAATATTATTACTTTTTAGTAATATTGTTTAAGACTTGGAATTTGAAGAACTATTTTTTTGTTAAAACCCCAGTCTATCCATATTTATACTTAGACCTGCCACACTTGCCTTTACACCATAACCTGCTGTGGTAAATCTCTCTCTCTCTCTCTCTCTCTCTCTCTCTCTCTCTCTCTCTCTCTCTCTCTCTCTCTCTCTCTCTCTCTCTCATTAGAACAGGTTGTAAGACTAGGCTTTTAAGCCTAAAACCTTTTTTTATGTTAAATCATTGTTTAATGCTCAATGTTTCCCTCTATCTCTCTGTGCTAAAATGGTTGTGACCTGTCAAAAAATTAGTGTCACAATCATGATGGCCGTTTATTACAATCAGACATTGTTCACTTAACTTAGGAGTATGTGCTATGTCTGAGTATGTACTATGTCTGATTCCTTACACTGTTACAGGATCATTGTGCAAATATGTTTTAGTTAATGATTAGAGACAGTATACAACTTTACAACATTTTTTGGACACTATGGCAGTGGGGAAGGGGTGGGTGGAAAAAAACCAACAAAACAAGGAAAATCGTTGGAAGTGTGGGCCTGCAATCTTACAGTAGTCCACCACATTGATCACTTGCATTTGAAAAGGAAAAACTAATGCTTTCGGCATCCCTGTTTAAGATCACTGTCATGAGTATGAACTTCACAGTTGTTTCCACATTGCTGATTTATTTCCTGATTATTTTTTATCATGCTCATTGCTGTGTGATGGAAAAAAACAATTGGTGACCTGAGGTGAAAGCGTCAATGGCATTGGTACCAATGGAGGTGGACTTTTTTTCAGTAAATTATTTCAAGTATTGTAGTGTAAGCTGCTGTGGGAACTTTGTTATTACAAATTATCATTTGCTCAATGCTAGTGGCCAGTTTTGACATTAGCGTGTCGGTATTAATTCTTTTTTTTAAAAATTATTTGTTGTCGTTGTTGAACACTTCATATTTGACTCTTAACAAGATCACAGAACTCTTAATTTGTGATTATCCACAACATTCGAAATAAAAATGTTTTATACCTAAAATTGTCTGGTTTTATATACTACTCAAAATAATACAAGGTCCACTTGGACATATGGGTCTCTCTTTAAATCAGAAACACGAATTCAATTTATTAGTTCATCATATTTTATTGCAATCATTTCTGCATCAATAACAAAAAAGGATTTTAGACATCAGTCGCTTAAAATTCGAGTAAATTTAATTTAACTGGACATACCCCTCATTTACAAAATCAAAACTTCAGAAACCAAAAATCTATAGAGTCAGCATCGGGTGTGGCCACCGTTTGCATCAATACAGTCTTGGCATCGTTGTCTCATGGACCGTATCAGGTTATGGAGGATGTTTCCTGGGATGACCAACCACTCTTGCTGGAGAATTTGGGCCAGAACTTCAAGGTTAGCTCCTGGAGGGAGGTTTGCCCCTGTCTGTCAAACCAAGACATCCCACAGATGTTCTATGGGGTTCAAATCAGGTGATCGAGCCGGCCAATCCATCCTTATGACGTGCTGTTGCTGCAGGAAGTCATTGACGATACGCGCTCGGTGGGGTCTGGCATTATCGTCCTGTAGTATGGCACCTTCCCCAATGGCCCGCAGAGCTGAGAGAACCCTAGGTTGTAGGACGTCATCCCTGTAGCCAATACCGTTTAAGTTGCCATGAATTTGGAGCAGGGTGTTCTGAAGTTTAATGCGAAGCCACCCCACATCATGACAGATCCACAACCAAAGCGGTCATGCTCACGCACCGTCACATCAGAAAAACGCTCCCGTGGATGCCTCCAAACATTCACTCGACGGTCGTTGAAAGACAAGGAGAACCGAGACTCGTCTGTAAAGAGCACCATTGACCAATGTTGCCTAGTCCACACCAAATGACGCCGAGCCCAGGCCAAACGCGCTGCACGGTGAGCTGGGGTGAGCAAAGGCTGTACTGCTGGTCGTCTTGATCGCAGATTTGCCTCGTGTAGACGGTTGCGAATTATCTGGTCGCTGATGTTAACATTGCTGGCTGCGTGAAGCTGTCTTCTGATGGTGTTTGCTGTAGCAGACCTCATCCTCAGAGCTGACAGGGTGATAAAATGGTCTTGTCTTGCAGTGGTAACGCGGGGGCGTCCGGACCTTCTTGGTTCTTGGACGCTTCCAGTGTTGTTAAAGCGCTCCCGCAGCCTTTGGACAACGGAGTGGGACACTCCCAGCCGCCTGCCAACATCTCTCACCCCCACCCCTTCCTAAAGCCATGCAATAGCTCTGCATCTATCCGCATCAGTCAATCGTCGCCTTGGGGGCATGGTTAGAAAAACAGCAAAAGCGCTGCCATTTATACCCAGAAAAAAGCGCCGATTGTTGAACTGAACTCAGAAAATGCAAGCCTTTCGTGTGCAACTCACTTTTTAATGTTGAAAAGTTTGCTTTATTAGCAAGACAACCGTAAATTAGGGTCATTTATTTGTAAAAATTGGGTTTGTTTTTCAACTCAGTGCAGAAAGTTCAAAATTCACACATGTGATTACTTGTCAGAATAAGATTGTCTTGAATGTTACTGTACAGGATAAGTTTTGAAATAAGCAATATAAACGATATTATTGATAGCAGCAAAAAATAATTAAACTAAAGGAAATATGAGAGTGGCCCTTCAATTATTTTGAGTAGTATATATGTGTGTGTGTGTGTGTGTGTGTGTGTGGTGTGGGTGTGTGTGTGTGTGTCTAGAAATATTCCTAAATGTGTCTGTACTTGCATAATTTTTCATGTTAATTTCTAATAATATAAATTAATGCAAATCAAGTTTGCCATGGTGTTTTCCTCCTTCACAATAGAATAAACATTAACATTTGTTATAATTTTGTAATTATACCCATACTTATTTTAAATGAACCATTTTAAAATTACATCGGGTTTGTCATTAACATTGATACTAATAACTTCTAAAGTTCATTTTTAATGATAAGTTATAAAATGGACTCTCTTTGCATACTGTACACCTGAAGTTTTATAAATTTCAACTTCAAGACTTGAGATAAAGTGTCATTCACCGTTGCTTGGTATTACTATTGGTGCATTCAGGTCAGTGTTTAGTGCATGTGGTCAATGGCTATATTCATTCTGGAGAGGGATGAGTGGAGGGAAGGCTGCAACAGATAAGGCTCTGTATAGTATAGACTATCGTGAAGGAAAAATAGGTCATCAATAATAAGTTCACCAGTCTTATGACTGCTAACATTTTCTTCATTTATCAACTTTAACAATGCTGGCATGACAAAGGGGACACAATTTTAAACTTGCCAAAACATTTAACAAAACCAGGGATTTTAAACAGTTTTGTTTTTGCTAGCAGAATAATAACACTTTGGAATAACCTGCCAACTGATATTGCATATGCAGATTTGCTGAGTGCGTTTACAAATGATCTGGATAGATTATTTTTAAAAATATTGTTTATTCTACAAATTTGGGGTAAAAAAAAACTGGTGCCTGGGTCCATGACCTTCATTAAGATATAACATGAGGGCTAAAGACTGATAGCATAAATGTGGTACTTTGATTTAAAAATAAATAAATAAAATAAAGATGGCAAGCCATTCGAATGTATTTCTAAACACTCACATACAGGGCAGATAAAATAAGCATGTTCAAAATTGTTAATTATGGCGGTGTTGTGTAACGGCTTTATCCTAAGGATCAGCCATTTTTAGATAATGTGTGTTTAGAAATTGGTAAAGCACAATGACCTTGACCTTTGATAAAGTACATATAAGAATGATCTAACGTGCTTAGCAGTAGCTAAAGTACCTACAAAATGATGAATTATGGTTCAGTTAAAATGGAGATAAGGTTAAAAAAAAAAAAAAAGAAGAAAAAAGGAAGTGTGTTTTGAACAAAAAAAAGGAAATTCGGAGCGACGAACAGCCAACTGCCTGACAACTGAAGGATGGCCCATGATTTGAAGTACCTGCATTATACTAAAACTCAACAAAATAACTTCAGCCGTTTAAAAGATATTTCGAGCAAAACGTGTTAAGCAACAAAATGATTCCAGTGACACTGTCCTTTGCGATAAAATTCCCCCGGAGGAGTGCCGGGGGTTTCAGTATAAATAGTATCCCCATTTTCTGGAAATTTAGTGCTTTAAATTCCCACTGTCGCTGTCTTTCTCCTTTGTTCTTTCTCATTCCTACTCTATTCTATCAATATACTGTACTATCTTCTTCTTCGCTAGACCAATCACCTACCTTTTTTTCTTGAAAACTCTTCCGGGACAAAACTCCTCATTTGTGTGTGAGATCTGTTGGATCAGCTTGGGAATATTGGATGCTTTCTGCCAGGTGGTCACTGGGGCTTCCTATGATGTTATTATTTGGCAATGTAGGCATTTTATATGCATGAGTTTTGTTGATATTGTATAATGATGTTTGTATTCTATTTTGTTTTTGTAAACAGGGGTTCGATAAATTAGAGTATAGCCTCAGCGTCCACTGCGTGGGATGTCTTTATTGTAAAGTGACAGGCTGGTAGATTGCCTTCAGTGTTACCACTAGGGTTGTTTTGGCAGATCTTTTATGCGGATCAGGGGTGAGTCCTCTTTCACTTCTCTGGTCCTGATTTGGCTCAGAAGAGTCCGCTGGACCTAAAGCAATAACCATGTAATGTAATGTAAATGCGATAGAACAAATATGGTGGCACAGGAGGCAGGCCCATACTCTTTGTAATGTTTTTATGCAGTTTGTTCAAAATCCTTTCAGTGGTGCTCGCGATATGGCTTCAAATGGACCAACGGATGGACACACTGACATTTGGCTCTTTCGGATTTCCCCCTGTCCCTTTTAAAGTATTTCCATATAAGTCTGGAAATACAAAAAGCAATGACACAGATAGTTTTGGAATACATTCTTTTAACAAACAAATTATTTATATTCTGCTGTCATGTAGGAAAGTCATGAAACGTATTGGGTGGTAAACTATAATTCCAACTTTTCAGGTACCCCGGAAAAACGAACAAAGGAACAAACAAAAGAAACCTGAATCCCTTGGTAAAAGTGGATTTTGCTTTTGAATATGGCTCGCCCAAACATAAATTAACATGAATCTCAGCGTAACTAACTCCATTTTACTTAAGTAACTAGTACTAGCAAATTGAAAGATGTCACAGGTCCTACTGTTTAGTTCAGTATACATTCAAGTGAAAATTGTACAAGTATTATTTTAAAACGAAAAAACCAAACAAACAAGCAAAAACCTATGCTTTACGGTTTATTCCTATCCTATCCCGTAACTCGGAGGTCGTAGGGGCATCACAGATGATCGTTTAACCAGCGTACTCCATCTTTCCCTGTCCTCAGCAACCCTGATGGTTTCGCTCAGTGTCAAATCAGTCCATTCTCGAATGTTGCCCTCCAATCTCTTTTTCTGTCTCCCTCTTCTATTACCTCCTTGCACTGTGCCTTGCGGTATGGTCTTTGCAAGACCTGATGATCTGGTGACGTGGCCATACCATCGGAGTTTCCGTTTTTTCAACACTATGAGCAGATCATCGTGTTGTTCAAAGGCTTAATTTTGTGTGAAGGTCTGTCGGAATTCGTCGTTGGTGATGTGCTGGGTATAGGAAATGCCCAGAAGTCTTCTGTAGCACCTTATCTCCATGCTTTGTATTCTTCATGGTAGATCTGCTGTGAGGGTCCATGTTTCGCAAGCATATAGGAAGATGGAGATGACAAGGGAGCGCAGCAGTCTTACCTTGGAATGTAGGCTGATGATCCTGTCTTTCCAAATTGGCTTCAACCTCGCCAGGGTAGCAGGTGTTTGTGCCATCCAGGAGAGGACTTCCTGTCGGGACCCATTGTCTGATACAATGGCTCCTAAATATTTGAAGCTATGCACTATGTTGAGGGATTGGCCTTGGACTTTGCTGTCCGTGTTGATGCCATTTGGTGTTGTTGGTCATCATTTTGGTCTTCTCTGCACTTACGGTTTATTACTGCTCAAATTTTTATTGATACAGGATAAGATCGGTAATGTTCAGAGAAATTATAAAGAATAAAAGCGCTTCTGCCCGAAAAGACTCAAGTTGCAATTCTCACACATTCACACATCAATTTTAAAAAAAATATTTCCATGAGAAACACACATGAGAAGAGGAAAATACACACAAAAGAGCTATATATGTATAATACACATGCTATGTACAATATGTTGCAGTTTTAGTAAAGACCATGCGAAACAGTCCACTGTTTTGGAATACAATTCCAGATTAATCAGCAAGGAAATATGAGAAGATTTAAGTCTTTTTAGGTTCTGTTTGAAGGCGGTGATTGTGGATTTGCTTTCAAACGACAGTTAGAGTCGATTCAGGTGCAAAATCTTTTGTGGTCCTATTTGGCTTCATGTTCTATAAATAGAATTATCATGTAAAATAAGATTAGTTATATTCAACTTATCGCATAATTTTCATCTGCCACATGAACTATTTAGGCAGTAAAAAGGTGGTCCCATAACTTTCTGTCGTTGGGGAGAGAGGCGCGGCGTTAATGAGCTCTTTTCTGTAGGCCAGCTTTATGAAGGCAGTGTCTATCTCCTACCTCTTGCTGCTTTACCTTCCGCAGTTAAAAAAAAGCAGGTACCTATGCATAGCTGAATGAACATGGGTGTGTCATGCACTTGTTTAATTCTTTTTTTTTTATGTGTCGGTTGGTGGTTGTCTTCAAAGTGCAGTCACCCATCCAAGTACTAACCCCGCCCGACGTTGCTTAACATGAAACATTGTTAGCATATGCCCAAATCACTACACTACTGTGCCACATTTAGGCAGTAAAAGCCTTTAAAATGTACATAAGATTATAAGAGTCTTCAAAACTATAAGGCCTCCCCTCCCCCCCCAAAAAAAAAAAAAAAAATCTGTTTACGGTAACATAGGGGGGAAAAAAAGGGTCAGAAGTCGGCTACTTTTTCTTTTTCATTAAAAAAAAGAAAAATAACCACGAAGTTAACACACACAAGCCATTGAACAACACGATGACATGCTCACAGTGGTGAAAAAACGGAAACTGCGATGGTAGGGCCATGACACCAGAGCATCGGGCCTTGCAAAGACCATCCTGCCAGGCACGGTGCAAGGAGGCAGAGGAAGAGGGAGACGGAAAAAGAGGTGGGAGGACAGCATTCGAGAATGGACTGGCTTGACACTGAACAAAGCCATGAGGGTTGCTGAGGAAAGAGAAAGATGGAGTACACTGGTTAAACGATCATATAGGGTGCCCCAACGACTTTCGAGTTACGTGATAGGATAGGATAAACCTTTTCCACATTGGGTAAAAAAATTTTTTGTGGAATTTTTCAATTTCTTTTTCCAGACGATTCCAAAGAAGGTTTAGGGTCGGGCCAAAAACTTAGGGTTGGTCGGGATACTTTTTGTGTGTTGCCTAATAAAAAGAGCAAAAAAAATTACAATTATCAGAAAAAATACATCAGCACTAAAAACAATGAATATGATATAAGACTTAAACAATGAAGGCTATTTTACAACACATCCAAAACAGATCCGTTCACCCACACCCACACGGATGTAGAGCATTACAATTTATCATGCACACTCAATGTTTTGTATAGTTCATCCCCCGATGATCACTCTGACACGCAGCTGTACAAAACAACTCCAGAAAGAGGGGAGATGAATGGAAAGAAAGGAAAAGAGGAACAGAAGGAAAACAAAAGAAAAAGAGAGACAGAAAAAGAGAGACAGATACAAAGAAGGTGAGTGAGTGAAAGGATAGAGGAAGAGATGGGTTTAAAGAGGAGAGAGTAAGAGAGAGCAATCGCATGCCCGTTTTTCTCCTTTTGCTTTTCTTTTTCATTTTCTTTCTTTTTCATGTGTTGGGAGATTGGCCTTGGGATGTTCGTGTTGCTGCCATTGGTGTTGTTGGTCATCATTTTGGTCTTCTCTGCACTTATTTCCATTCCAAAGGCTCTGGAGATGGTGTCAAACCTTTGTACCAGCTGTTCAAGTTCTTGTTCCTCTCCAGCCAATCCATCAATGTCATCCGTAAAAACAGAGGTTGGAGATTGCTCTACCCCCTATGCTGACTGTGCCATCATGATCTGTAAGGACATCTGACATGATGCGCTCCAGGAAGATGTTGGAGAGAGTTTACACCCTTTTCGCAAGCCAATTATTGTTCTGAACCAGTTCCCGAAGGCGCTTTTGTGGAGGACTGCACTGGTAACCTTGTCATACAGGCTTTTGATGACTTCAATAATGTCAGGGCTGATGTTGTACACTCTCATGGTTGCCCACAGAGAGTCAAAGGCTTTCTTAAGTCTACAAACACATGTTACAGATGTTGTTGGGGCTGTGGGTATTTCTCGCAGATTATTCTAAGGTTACAAATCTGCTCAGTGGTACTTCACCCTGCCTTAAATCCTGCTTGTTATTCAGCTATGATTTGTTCAGTATGGGTTTCAAACTGATGAGTGTTATTTTCAGGAGGCCTTTGCTGGGATGGCTGCTGAGGCTGATGGTGCGGTAATTTTCACACTCCCGAAGGTTACCTCTTTTGGGAAGAGTGAAGGCAAATAAGTGACTAGGTCCATGGTGTAGGCCACTCCCCTCTCTGCCAGATCTTGTTACAGACAGGGTTCCCAGCGGTCAGTGACGTTTGTGAAAGTTTGGGAAAACTGAGGTGATGTTTTCCAGTCGGTGAAAGTTTGTGAAAATCAACCAAACTTAATAGGATCTGTGAAAGTTTGTGAAAACTGGATTATTACAGTTGGTCTGAGTCAACAGAAACAGTTTGATCTTCTCTGGCTGGTGATGCAGCAGATCTTTCTGTTGTCCCATGGCCAGGCCACAGTTGAACGCGGTTTCAGTGTCAACAAGGAAACAACTGTTGTGAACATCAAACATGAAAGTCTTAAAGCTAGACGGCATGTAATCTAAGCAGTAAGTCAGGGTGGTGGAGTGCATTCAGTTAAGATCACTAAAAAAAACTACTGTCCTATGCTGGTAGTGCATATTACAGCAAGTATCTGTGTCATCTGGAAAAACTCAGGGAGGACGAGGCAAAACAGGTGGCATCACAAAAAAGAAGGCAGAAGAGGATGAGATTGCAGTAATGAAAATCAAAAGAGCCCATCTCCTTGCATATCAGCTAATGAAAAGGCTGAAGAGGCAGAAAAGAAGGGCAAGCTGATCTTAATTGCTGAGTCAAAATCCTTCAGAAAGAGGAGCCAGGAGAAGAAGGCAGCTATTGATGAACTGGACAAATTTCTTGTATTGAAACAAAGCAAATCCTAAATTAAAGTACTTTTATTTTCATTCCCACCCTTAGTTTGGGTTATACGGTCTTAGAAATTTGTAGCAAGCGGTACTTGAAAGTTTGTGAATTTTGTAATGCTTTTATGCTGGGAACCCTGTACAGATAATGGTGAGGGCGTCAATCATCGATTATAATCGCTGCGTTTATGTTGTCCACTCCCGCTGACCCCCCCCCCCCCCCCCTTCTTCAGCGATTGCCTGCTGCCTCAACTTCTCGCGGAATTGGGAGGATTTCTTCTTCTCTGTTCTGGGGGCATGCTATAACTGATGGATCACCGTTTGGTGTTTGTTTGTAAAGGTCAGAGAAGTACTCTCAGTCTGTCCATCTATCCAATATTTCTGGTTCTTCTGTAAGGCACAAGCCAGACTTGCATTGGATCGTGGAGACCTTGGGCTGTTTAACACTTGTCAGCCGCTTCACAGTCTGGTATGCCTTCTTGCTGTTGTTCTTGTTCAGATGGTTCTCTATTTCCTGGCACTGATCTTCTATCCAGCTCCCGTTTGCTGTGAGCGTGCCTTTTCTGATGTCACTGTTGATTTTTTTAATAGGCATCAGCTCCCTGTGAGGTGTTCTTTTTCATTTAAGCTGATCACTGGGAAACAAAGCGCATTTGTCAGAACTTGCATATCCATAGCCTCTCACAATTTGTTATCGACCCCACTTTCCGTCGCTCCGATCACATCATCGACTGGGTAATCGCTAGACAGTCCGACAACATTCTTTCTGAAGTCATTGTTTCACAAGTTCTTGAGTCTGACCACTACGCTGTCCTCTGCTCTCTCTGCCTCTTTCCTCCTCAAAAGAAAAAAAAACGCTCAGTCACACGTACTCCGTAACCTAAAAGCCATTGACAAGACAAACTTCACCTCTGAGGCTATCCTCCTCCTTTCTTCTGCACCTCCTGATTCTGAACCTGCTTCTTTCTTTAACGCTACTCTCAGCCATCTTCTTAACAAACACGCTTTTGCTTCATCTCGTCTCATCTCTGACCGTCCATCTGCGCCGTGGTTTTCTCCCGAGATCGGCATGGCCAAACGGAAGCGTCGTAGCACCGAGCGCAAGTGGCGGTCTTCCAAACTCACAGTCCACAAACAGACCTATCAGAAGCACAAGCGTGACTTGCGCAAATCTATCTCTGCAGCCAAAATACGCTACTATTACAGTAACATATAAACCTCTGCTTCCTCCAAAGAACTGTTTTCCACAATGAACGAACTTCTGGGGAACACCCACACTTCCCCTTTTCCATTCAAAATTCCACTACCACAACTGCCCTCTTTCTTTTCAGACTTCTTTACTTCAAAAATCGCAACCATTCGCAAAATTCTCGATGACACTCCCTGTCAGCCTTGTCCTCCTGATCCACATTTCACTGGCGTACCATTTCTCTCTTTTCAATCTGTCTCTGAGCCCGAGGTTGCTGTGATCCTCAGCACCATGTCGTTCAAGACGTGCGAGCTTGAACCCATCCCTACCTCCCTTTTCAAAGACTGTATCACCGACCTCCTCCCTGCCATCACGTGATGAACATAGTCAATTCCTCTTTGCAATCCGGTTCTGTTCCCGCCTGTTTCAAGTCCGCCATCGCGCGGCCTCTACTGAAAAAAATCAAACCTCGACCCAGAAGATTTGAAAAATACCGCCCTGTCTCTAATCTCCCTTTCCTATCCAAACTTCTTGAGAAGGTTGTCCTGAAACAGCTCAACCATCATCTGTCTTCCAACAACTTGTTCTGCCCGTTCCAGTCTGCCTATCATCCTGACCACTCCACTGAATCAGCTCTTCTTTACATCGTGAAAGACCTCCTCTCTGCCACTGACTCTGGTAAAATCTCTTTGTTGACCCTTCTCGATCTCTCAGCCGCTTTTGACACTATCGATCACCCCATCCTCCTTCAGCGTCTCCAGAACTCTTTTGGAATAAAAGACAGTGCCCTCAGCTGGTTCCGCTCTTACCTAACTGATTGCTTCCAGTCTGTCTGCATCAACAACTTGAACCGTCCAGACTTGTCTTCGGTGTTCCTCAGGGGTCAGTTCTAGGCCCTGTTCTTTTCACCCTATACACATCTCCTCTGTCTCACATCATCCAAAACCATGACACTTTCCACCATTTCTACGCAGATGATACACAGCTAAAAAACAGTCACACTCCTCAAAACCTTCCATCCATTCTGACCAAAACTTCTGAATGCTTTGAATCATTTCTAACTGGATGACAATCAACAAGCTCCAACTCAATGCAAACAAAACTGAAGTTATGCTCACAGGTACCAAACACAACCTGTCTTCTTCCTCTGTAGACACTGTCACTCTTGGCCAGACCACTCTTCCTATGTCATCTTCTGTCAAAAACCTTGGTGTCGTTTTTGACAACACCCTCTTCATGTCAGAATTCATCCGCAAAACCTGTCAAACATGCAACTTTCATCTCCGTAGAATAGGCCTTGTCCGCAAACATCTGACCACTGATGCTACTGTCAAACTCATTTCCTCTCTTGTTTTGTCAAGCTTAGACTACGGTAACTCTCTCCTGGCTGGACTTCCTTCTTCTTCTATTTATCTGCTCCAACATGTTCAGAACTCAGCTGCACGTCTGGTTCTCAAAAATAACAAATCTGATCATATCACTCCCCTTCTACATTCACTCCACTGGTTTCCAATGCCTCAAAGAATTATCTACAAAATCGCTATTTTCTGTTACAAGTGCGTCCATGGCTTAGCCCCTTCCTGCCTCACCCAGAACATTCAATTCTATAAGCCTTCTAGAAATCTTCGTTCTTCCTCTGACACCCTCATGCTTCACATACCCCGCTACAAACTCGTCTGCTGGCCGTCGATCTTTCTCAGTGCTTGGCTCTTCAACTTGGAACTCTCTTCGCAGCTCTTTAAACATTGCTACTTTCAAATCCAACTTGAAAACTCATCTCTTCCTTAAATGTTTCTGATCTTGCCTCCCAACATCATCGTTGTCATTCCTCCATTTGTTTTGTTTTTTGTTTTGATTCAGACCCCCGCCATCACCCATCCCATCACCCATCCTTAGCTCTCCCCTCCACCCTCCCTCTCTCGTCTCTTATTGGTTAGCAAGTATCTGAATTTATTTTGTATGAAGCCGGATGTTTAGAATGAATGCCTGAGTACTGCGCTTTGAACTGCTATTGTTCATTGAAAAAAGCACTATATAAATATCCTTATTTATTATTATTATTATTATTATTATTATTATTATTATTATTATTATTATTATTATTATTATTATTATTTTCATCTGTTTTCGTTTGTTACACAGGTCCAAAACTTCAGGTGTGATCCACGGTTTCTTCTTTTGGCGGTGCTTGTCAAAGATCTCAGTGGCGGCATCTGTCACTGCTGATTTGAAGGTGGTGGTCATGGTGTTGACATCTTCACTAGCTCCCAAAATGAGCAGTGGTGCAAATTTCCCTCCAATTGTGGCTTGGAATATTTCTGCCACATCCGGGTCTTGCAGTTTGTCCAGGTCGAACTTCAGCCTGTTGCATTTTGCTTTCTTCAAATGGAGCCGGAAAGACATCATCACGAGATCGTGGTAACTTCCTATGTCTACTCCTGGAAAAGTGTGTCTTGCCAATGTTGAAGCTTGATCTGAAGTGTTTCTTGATCATGATGTAGTCAATCTGGTTGTGATGCTCCCCGCTGGGACTGTGCCAGATCCATCGTCTGGATTTTTTGTTGGGACCAAGCGTGTTTGCCAGTATCAGACTGTTGTATCTGGCAAACTCCAAGAGTCTCAGACCTCTCTTATTTGGTTCGTTGTTGCAGTGGGGTCCACATGTGTTTCCCCAATTGTGGTACGCATCTTGGCCAACATTCCAAGAAGTATTTTTTAACTAGGCACCTAGACTTTAGAAGATGTCTTTTTTAATAGCTTAGTGGATTTCTCAGGGCTTTCATATTTCGTTGTTTTTGAATATGCATGTAGGAGAGAGCGATTCCAGAGATTACCAACGCAGTAATTCCACTCACTCCAAATGCCAATATCCATTGTCTTGGGGCTTCTGCGCACACAAAGAAAACGACAGACATATTTAATGAGGGCTATTTTCAGTAAGGAGCTGATAAATGTATTACGAACTATAAGATCCAAGTACGAAAAACGAAATAAAATAAATAAGATAACAAACCATTTTCAAAAGTTCTAATTTTCTTCTGACTTGGTTTATTCTAAAGAAGCAAGATGCAACATTGAACGATTGGTCACTCTTTGGATTATTATATCTGTAAATGTGAGCACATTTACTCCACAGGCGCTTGTAGCTGAATAATAATGTGTCGTCTCTGTGGAGCGCGTCCCTCTCAGTACTTTTATAGCTGTACCAAAATGGACAAATTCTATAGAGAGGGCGCTATCTTATCAAATATTACCGCCTTTGATTTACTCACATTGCTGCACACATGCGAGTAAAAAAAAAAATTGTTTTGGTTTAAGTTGCCCTACACAGATGGACATAAATGTTGCTTAATTAAATAACGTTTTTGCACTATTTAGGACTCACCTCACGCAGATTTGTGAAAACCTGGAATTTTTAGTAAGTACATAATTAAGACATTGCTGAACCCATTGAAGTCAATGATGTGCTTTTCGTGGATAATGCTTACTTTTGTCAGATGAAGGGTTGTAAGATTTATTCATTCCAGATTTCTTTTGGGTGATGGTAGCGCTGATTGTGGAGGACATGGCATTCGCAGTAGTGGTGGTTGAAATAATAATAGGAATGTCTGTCTTTTCAGTTTGATAGTGGCACTGACTTTTCATAAGGGGTGGCCTATACATTTCGTCCAGTTCACCGCATGTAATTTTACAGGAAATATTGCCAAGTTCTTGTTTATGAAGTCTGGGGTTTTTTAATGACAGAATGTATGTAAAGCGTGTTTGTGTTGAATTCTTACACACACACTCTGTAAGATTTATTTTTTTCAATTTGTCAGTGCCTGCGCCACAAGGGTATGTACCTCGACACATTTCTCTTCTTGACTTGGTTTGCTCTGCTATGATGTATATCCGTGGCAGACATGACGTTATCAGGTTGGTGACACTGCAATTTACCTCAAAACTTGAGATTTCTTTCTCTGTGGAAGTATTAGTCTTGTTCTTGAGCGCAGCTGAGCAGGTTATCGTGGTTAGTAGCTTAGAATCGGCTGCAAGAGAGACAAAACGGCATAATGGATTTCAAAAGCGACGTGAAAAGCAAAAGTAATTAAAATCAGAACATTGATCTAGCTGAGATCAGCCAGGTGTTCCCTCAGGACTATTTTACCTTAGTTTTTACTCTATACGTCTTATGTTCCCCAAATATCCTTACGTACAACATTGTTATTAATTGTGTGTGTGTGTGTGCGCGAGCGCGCGCGCGCGCGTGTGTGTGTGTGTGTATGTGTTTGTGTGTGGAATATATACCTATACTATCCAGTAACTCGAAAGTCGTTGGGGCTCCACAGATGATCGTTTAACCAGCGTACTCCGTCTTTCTCTGTCCTCAGCAACCCTCATGGCTTTGCCCAGTATCAAGACAGTCCATTCTTGAATGTGGTCCTTCTACCTCTTTTTTGTCTCCCCCTTCTTCTGCCTCCTTGCACCGTGCATTGCATGATGGTCTTTTCAAGGCCTGATGAACTGGTGACGTGGCCATACCATCGGAGTTTCCGTTTCTTCACCACTGTGAGCATGTAATCATATTGTCCAATATGGCTTGTGTGATGGTCTGTCGGACTTCGTCGATGGTCATGTGGTGGGTATAGGGAATGCCCAGAAGTCCTCTGTAGCACCTCATCTCCAAGCTCCATGCTTTGTATTCTTCGTTGTAGGTCTGCTGTGAGGGTACATGTTTCGCAAGCGTATAGGAAGATGGAGATGACAAGGGAACGCAGCAACCTTAGCTTGGAACGTAGACTGATGGTCTTGTCTTTCCAAATGGGCTTCAATCTTGTCAGGGTAGCAGTTGTTTGTGCGATCCTGGAGAGAATTTCCTGTCGGGACCCATTGTCTGATTGGGGATGCCGGGGGGTTCTGTATAAATAATATTCCCGCTTTCTGGAAAGTTAGTTCTTTAAATTCCCACTGTCGATGTCTTTCTCATTTGTTCTTTCTCATGCCTACTCTGTTCTATCTACTATGCTATCTTCTTCTCTAGACCAATCACCTACTTTTTTAAATCTCTTCCAAAATTCCTCATTTGTTTATAAGATCTGTTGGGTAAGTCTGAGAATATTTTACTCTTTCTGCCAAATGGTCACCAGGGCCTCCTATGATATTATTATTTAGCAATGTAGGCATTTTATACGTATGTGTTTTGTTGATATTTTATAATGATGTTTATATTCTATTTTGCTTTTGTAAACGGGGGTTTGATAAATTAGTGTATAGCCTCAGCGTCCCCTGCGTGGGATGTCTTTATTGTAAAGTGACCTGCTGGTGGAGTACCTTCAGTGTTACCACAAGGGTTGTTTCAGCAGATCTTTTATACGGATGAGGAGTGAGTCCTCTTTCAACCAAGTTGTGGTCTTGATTTTGTGGTCCTGATTCGGCTCTTTGTAGTCCGCTGGACTCTGCAAGCAATGAATAACAATCTAACTAACATTATCTGATACAATGGCTCCTAAATATCTGAAGCTTTGCACCGTGTTGAGGGATTAACCTAGGATTTTGATGTCCGTGTTGATGCAATTGGTGTTGTTGGCCATAATTTTGGTCTTCTTTGCACCTATTTCCATTCCAAAGGCTCTGGAGGTGGTATGAAAGCTCTGTACCAGCTGTTCAGGATCTTGTTCCTCTCCAGCCAATCCATCAATGTCATCCGCAAAACGGAGATTGGAGATTGCTCTACCCCCTATGTTGACTATACCTTCGTGGTCTGCAACGGCATCTGACATGATGCGCTCCAAGAAGACGTTAAGTGCTGGAGAGAGTAGGCATACTTGACGCACGCCGATTGTTGTTCTGAACCAGTTCCCGATGGCGCTGTTGTAGAGGACTGCACTGGTAGCCTTGTCATACAGTCTTTTGATGACTTCAATAATTTTAGGGCTGATGTTGTACATCCTCATGGTTGCCGACAGAGTTGCATGCCAGACTCGGCCAAATGCTTTCTTAAAGTCTACTAACACATGATATATTTGTTGGTGCTGCAGGAATTTTTCTAAAATTATTCTGAGAGTGAAAATCTGCTCAGTCGTACTTTACCCTGCCCTGAATACTGCTTGTTTTTCAGCTATGATTTGTTCAGCTTGGGGATTCAACCTGATGAGTGTTATTTTCAGGAGAACTTTGCTGGAAGGCTGATGGTGCGGTAATTTTCACATCCTGAAGGTTACCCTTTATGGGAAGAGTTATGACAAGCGACTGTGTCTATGGTGTGGGCCACTCCCCACTCTGCCAGATCTTGTTATAAATAATGGTGAGGGCGTCAATCATCGCTTCTTCTCCGGCTTGAAGCAATTCTGCGGGTATGCTGCCCACTCCTGTTGACTTCCCCTTCTCCAGCGATTGCACTGCTGCCTCAACTTCTTCTCGGAGAATTGGGTTTTCTTCTTCTTCTCTGTTTGGGGGACATGCTAGAACTGATGGTTCTCCGTTTGGTGTGTGGTTGTAAAGGTCAGAGCAGTACTCTATCTATCCAAGATTCTTTGTTTTTCTAAGGCATATGCCAGACTGCTTTGGATCGTGGAGACCTTGGTCTGTTTAACACGTGTCAGCCGCTTCACAGTCTGGTAGGCCTTCTTGCTTTTGTTCTTTTTGAGACTGTTCTCTATTTCCTGGCATTGATATTCTATCCAGTTCTCCTTTGCTGGGTGCATACCTTTTTCGGAAGTCACTGTTGATATTTCGGTAGGCATCACCTCTCTGACCCCTTGGGGTCATGAGCAATCTTGCCACTGTAGATTGTTCTAACCTATAAAGGGAACAGTGAAAGCCCCAGTTGAAAACCTGTCTTGCCTTTGTAGGCATGACAGATTCACTGCGGCAACAGTACCCCCGTTGGAGTGCCGGGGGTTTCAGTATAAATAGTATCCCCACTTAATGGAAATTTAGTGCTTTAAATTCCCACTGTTGCTATCTTCCTCATATACTCTTTCCCATTCCTGCTCTGTCCTATCACTCTGCTATACTATCTTCTTCTTCGCTAGATCAATGACCTACCTTTTTTCTTGAAAACTCTTCCTGGACAAGACTCCTTGTTTGTGTATGAGGTCTGTTGGATCAGCTTGGGAGTGTTGGACGCTTTCTGCTGGGTGGTCACTAGGGCTTCCTATGATGTTAGTATTTAGCAATATAGGCATTTTATATGTATATGTTTCGTTGATGATTTGTAATGATGGTTGTATTCTATTTTGTTTTTGTAACCGGGGGTTTGCGTAGTTGAGGTAAACCCTCAGCCGTCCCCCGCGTGGGATGTCTTTATTGTAAAGTGACTGGCCGGTGGAGGGCGTTCAATTTTCCCACTAGGGTTGTTTCAGCAGATCTTTTATGCGGATCGGGGGTTGTCCGGTCCTGATTTGGCTCGGAGGAGTTCGCTGGACCTAAAGCAACAATAAATCAATCAATCAATCAATCACCTCTCTGTGAGGTGTTTTTTTCTTTTTCATCTCTCTTGGTTTGTCACATAGTTCCAAAAGTTCAAGTGTGATCCACGGTTTCTTCTTTGGGCGGTGCTTGCCAAGGATCTCAGTCGAGTCAGTGGCGGCATCTGTCACAGCTGAATTGAAGGTGGTGGTCCTAATGTTGACATCTACTTCACCCGCTCCCAAAATGAGCAGTGGTAAAAAAATTTCCCTCCAGTTGTGGCTTGGAATATTTCTGCCACGCCTGGGTCTTGCAGTTTGTCCAGGTGGAACTTCAGTCTGGTGCACTTTGCTTTGTTTACTTTCTTTAAGTGAAGCCGGAAAGACGTCATCACGAGATCGTGGTCACTTCCGATGTTTGCTCCTGGAAAAGTGCGTGTCTTGCCAATGTTGACGCTTGATCTGAAGCGTTTCTTGACCATGATGTAGTCAATCTGGTTGTGAGGTTCCCCGCTGGGACTGTGCCAGGTCCATCGTCTGGATTTTTTGTGGGGACCAAGCGTGTTTCCCAGTACCAGATTTGTTGTAACTGGCAAATTCCAGGAGTCTCAGATCTCTGCCATTTGTCTCGTTATTGCATTGGAGACCACATTTGTCTCCCTAGTTGTGGTGCGCATCTTGGCTAACCTTGGCATTCCAGTTGTCTTGCACTATGACTAGGTCCTTCCTCGGCACTTGGTCAAGGACAGCCTGCAGATGTTCATAGAATTCATCGACTTCGTTGTCGTTATAGTGTGATGTTGGGGCATAGGCCTGGATGTTGGTAATGTTAGAAGAGGCTGCTCTCAGATGGATGGTAATGAGTCTACTGGATACTGGGCGGCAACCCATGATAGTGGCTAGAATGTCTTTGTGGGCCAAGAATCTAACGCCGTGTTCGTGCCTGTCATCTCTCCCGCTGAAATAAAGCTTGTGACCTTTGTCGGTCGTTGGTTCACTAGGCCTTTCCATCGCAGTTCGCTGATACCTGAAATGTTCCATCGATAGTGGTTCAGCGCGTGGGCCATTTCTTCTAATTTTCCCTTCGTAGTTAGGGTTCTGACATTGCAGGTTCCTATGACAAAGTTGCCTCTCGGGCGGATCTTGCTAAAAGCAGTAATAAACTTATTGATGCATTGAAGAGAACGGATTCTGTTGAGTGTTCAGAAAATAATTTAAAAACTCGCTCTTTTTTTTTTTTTTACACGCGTTTCTAGCGCAGTTAGCTGATACCTAAAATGTTCCATCGATAGTGGTCCTGCTTGTGGGCCAGTTCTTCTAATTTTCCCTCCGCAGTTAGGGTCCTGACATTCCAGGTTCCTATGACGAAGTTGTCTCTCGTGCGGATCTTGCTAAAAAGCAGTCATAAACTTAATGATGCGTTGAAGAGAACGGAGACCTTTGAGTGTTCAGAAAAAGACTGAAAACTCACTCTGACTTTGAAAGAGGAAAGTTTATTACTGCTTTTGTTGGTACTTCTCTAGCTCCTCTATTATTATGCCATCTTACACGTATTCTGAACTAAAATCCAGATGGCAAGCCTTTCACGCATTTCCAGACATTGTGAATATTAGCAACTTATTACTGGATTTAACAGCAGTTACTGTATGATCACCAACATATTGGGGAACATAAGCCTGGGGAAACATTACACAGACTTGGGGGAACATAGACCTAGTACCTGGGGGATGAAAAACTTCGGGGTATATAGACATGCTCCTGACCTAGTCATCAGGTTTGAAAGGGTGACCGCAGACTCTTGACAAAAATATGGAAACGAGAATCGAAGTGTTGATTCAAATAGCTGTATTAGTGATGATGATGATGTCCTCTTGTATTGCGCATGTATCCATGTAAAATTAATGAGCATGATAAGATACGAAAACACAAAATCAAACGATAGGGAATAGAAAGAAAGGGGATGCCTGAGACAATAAGAACGAGAATAGTGCTTGGCAAAGTAAAGGTAAAAGGTAAATTGAAATAATGTCGATCAGAGTCAGAGTGAGTTTTCAGTCTTTTTTTTAAACACTCAACAGCCTCTATTCTCTTCAACGCATCAATAAGCTTGTTACTAATTTTACTGTTACTTGTCTAGACCTCTATTACTATGCCACCTTACGTGTATTCTCAACTTAAAACCAGATGGCAAGCCATTCAAGTACAGGGTGTTCCAAAAGTCTTGGGCACATTTGAAGTCCCCATATCTCAATTACTATGAATGGTAGTAAGATAAAAGTTGTACCATTTTAAAGCTAATTACATTAAGTTTTTTGTAAAGCTGTTAATTTTTTATTTCTTTTCAGACCTATTAATGGCGTTCACTCAACCAGAAAATGCTGGGACGCGTTTGGCAAGAATTTGACTATCGGCTTGATGTGTGTCGTGTGACCAATGGCGCTCACATTGAACATCTTTGAACATTCCATGTAAAAATTGAGATTACAAGCTTTCTGAATTTACCAGATGCGTTTTTATATTCTTAATAGTTTCGGAAATATTCAATGTCAAAATGTGCCCAAGACTTTTGGAACACCCTGTATTTCTAGACACTGACACCCAGCCATTTTAAAAAAACGTTAATTTTCTTATCGGTGTTGTGGCTTGGCTTTGTCCTAGAGACGCAAAATGAATACATGGAATGATGGACCACAATCTAAAATATCTGGAAGTAAAAACATAAAATTAAAATCGGTTCAGCCAATATTAAGATACAGCACAAAACGTGTCCAGAAAATGATTAAGCACAGCGACCTTGACTTTTGAGAAAGTGCAAATATGAATTATCTAAAATGCTTAGCAGTACTTTAAGTATTTGCATGGTGAAAAATAATCAAAATCGGTTCAATTATTCTTGAGATGAGGCCAAACAAAAGTGCCACTTTGTGAACATTTAGTGCTTTAAATTCCCACTGTTTCTGTCATTCTCATTTGTTCTACCAATCTACTACCTTCTTCGCTAGACCAGCACGTACTTTTTTTCTTTTCTTTTTTTTATACTCTCCCAAAACTCCTAATTTGTTTATGGGGTCTGGACCGCTTTGGGGTATTGGATGCTTTTTGCCAAATGGTCACTAGGGTTTTCTATGGTATTATTATTTAGTAATGTAGGCATTTTCTAGGAATGTGTTTTGTTAATATTTTATAATAATGTTTAAATTCTATTTTGTTGTTGTAAACGGGGGTACGATAAATTTAGGGTATAGCCTCAGCGTCCTTCGCATGAGATGCCCTTACTGTAAAGGGACCGGCTGGTGGAGTGCCTTCAGTGTTACCATTAGGGTTGTTTCAGCAGATCTTTTATACGGATCAGAGGTAAGTCCTCTTTCAACAAAGTTGTGGTCCTGATTTTGTGGTCCTGATTCGGCTCTTAGCCTCTTTGCAGTCCGCTGGACCTTATACATAATGACAAACTAACTAACATAAAAAATTGAAATTCGGATTGACGCACCGACCGACAACTGGACTGCTAGTCTACTGAATGATTAGCCATGTAAATGTATACTGAAGATCGGTTCAGCCGTTTTTGAAATACTGTGCAAAATTGCGGTAAAGTAACACTATGATGATACGCGAATCTGGCCACTAGTTAACCTTTTGAGGCATGGCCGCCGATCATGGCGTGCAACGGATTTACCGACGGACAGATCGGCAGGCAGAATGACATTAATGTCTCCTTCTGATTCCCGACTAAATCAAAGTACTCCAGGTAAGTCTGGGAAAACAAACACACACACACACACACACACACAAAGATTATGATGTGTACTGTAAATGTGTAAGTAGGGGAGATTATTTGTAGATCTGAACACGTATTTTTCCCCGCGTACGTTATATTTTTAATTGAATGGCTGTTACAGCGTCCGAAACGTTCTAACAGCAAATTGTCATAGATTTTATTATTATACATCCTATCTGTCCCCTAGTTTAATATACCTTTTCATCCAACCGTCAGTAAATTAATAGTTATCTTAGTTATTTGTGTGACAATGATCTAGATCTAGACTTCAGCCTAAAACACAAACACGTGATGATTTCCTAGAAGTGTTTTTTTTTTTAAAGGATTAGTAGGTAATAGTTAAAAACTATGTCCGATGTTAGTATTATAAATTTCATACACGATATAGGGTACTTAATAAATAGTTAGTTTTGTTTAACTAGTACTATCTACTACTCACCAGCTGCGATGATAATCATGAAAATAGCTGTTTTAATCATTATTAGGCTAACCCAGTCGGCTCGGTACGACGGGAGATAACTTGTGCGACTGTTTCAACTTATTTGTGAGCGCTATTGTGATTGGCTGATGGAATGTTGACCAATCCATTCAGCCGTAACTTAATATGTGTGCTGTATAATGTGTCCGGGGACGTAAATTTTACTCCCCCCCCCCCCCCCCCCCCCCCCAAAAAAAAACAAAAGAAAAAAAAAGAGTGACGACAGCACAAGTCCCCTATATGCTTATGTGTCCGGGGACGTAAATTTAACCAATCAATTAATCGAGTGACGACGACGAGTGCATAGCCAAGTTTGCAAGAGACTAGAAAACTTCGTCAAACTGATCCGTAACATTAAATCTGAAATGTGAATAATTCAGGTCGCGACAGCATGCCAGACAAAGTCTTTGGCCTAAATTTGCTGATGAATTCAGTCCTGTTATGTATGCAATGATGCAGTTTGTGGCCTGCAAATCGTTTACTTATTCTCTGCGGCTTCGACCAAGGCGGCATTCTACGGTGATATGGTCTCCTTTAAAAATGCTTCTGCGCAATTCAGCTTTTGCTGGTAAGCTAACTAGTTTCTTCAGAGTTTTGGAAAATGGAACCTAACAACTTTACTTTAGATGTTTCTGTTTATTATTTGACTTCCTCCTCCTCCCCATCCTCCCCCAAGATATTGACTAGATCTAGATGGCGCCTGCAGATCTTGGCGACCTTCTCCCCTCCCACCTCTCCACCCCCTCTTGAATACTAGTGGCAGTGTAGATCTAATTGTCTGATGTTAAGGTCAGTCAGTTTATATGAAGTAAATTATATATACACACATCTCAGAAAACATAATGATCCGAGGCGCGGGTTCTCACGCGTGAACACACAGATGTACAATCACTAAAATGTGCACACAAACACACAGATGTACCCCCGTTGGGGTGCCGGGGGTTTCAGTATAAATAGTATCCCCACTTTCTGGAAATTTAGTGCTTTAAATTCCCACTGTCGCTGTCTTTCTCATTTGCTCTTTCTCATTCCTGCTCTGTTCTATCAATCTGCTAAACTATCTTCTTCTTCGCTAGACCAGTCACCTACCTTTTTTTCTTGAAAACTCTTCCGGGACAAGACTCCCTATTTGTGTATGAGGTCTGTTGGATCAGCTTGGGAATATTGGACGCTTTCTGCCAGGTGGTCGCTAGGGCTTCGTATGATGTTATTATCTAGCAATGTAGGCATTTTATATGTATGTGTTTTGTTCATAATTTATAATGATGTTTGTATTCTATTTTGGTTTTTGTAAACGGGGGTTCGATAAATTAAAGTACAGCCTCAGCGTCCCTTGCGTGGGATGTCTTTATTGTAAAGTGACTGGCTGGTGGAGAGCTTTCAGTTTTACCACTAGGGTTGTTTCAGCAGATCTTTTATGCGGATCGGGGGGTTGTCCGGTCCTGATTTGGCTCGGAAGAGTCCGCTGGACCTAAAGCAATAATCATGTAACACAGATGTACATACACTGAACGTGGTGAAAGTGAAAGAAAATATTCTAAAGGCAATTGATCGTTGGTCAGCAGTCACCAATGTTGTTCGCGGGATCCTCAGTCTGAGGTTGTACGCGGCGGAGCAGATGGATCTCGAAGGCATAGACAGAAAGATAAAACCTGAAAGGGACGATAGGGCTGTTCTATGGAGGCGTTTGAATGTCAAAGAGCATAGCTTTTATTTGATGCGGTCATACTTTTAAAGCCCATGCAGTTGCTTAAATAAAAGAGTGATGTGATCTTGCTTTTTCTTGTGAATAACGAGAGGAGGGCAGAGCTGTTCTGAAAAGCGTTATATCTCCAGTGGGGGTGCCGAGGGTTTCTGTATTATAAATGTACCGCGCTTTTTTGGAATCTGGGCAATTCTAGAATTGGCCTGCGCAATTCTAGAATTGGCCTGCCCATTTTTGGAATTCCAACATTGGTTAGGGTTCGGGTTAGGGTTAGGGTTAGGTCCTAACCCTAACCCTGGTGGCCATTGTTGGTAAACAAAAACTATTATAGCCCCTTCTATAATGCTACTAATTCCAAAAAAGCGCAGATTCCAAAAAAGCGCAGAACATAAATAATATCCCAACTTTCTGAAAATTTAGTGCTTTAAATTCCCACTGTCGCTGTCTTTCTCCTTTGTTCTTTCTCATTCCTACATTGTTCTATCAACCTATTGTCTCCTTCGCTAGACCAGTCACCTATCTTTTTTCTTGAAAACTCTCCCAAAACTCCTCATTTGTGTAGGGGTCTGTTAGATCATCTTGGGGCTATTGGACGCTTCCTGCCAAATGATTACTAGGGCATTCGATGGTATTATTATTTAGCAATGTAGACATTTTATAAGTATTTTGTTAATATTTTATAATGATTGTTTATATTTTGTTTATATTCTATTTTGTTTTTGTAAATGGGAGTTTGATAAATTAGAGTACAGCCTCAGCGTCCCCTGCATTAGATGCCTTTATTGTTAGTGGCTGGCTGGTGGAGTGCCTTCAGTGTTACCATTAGGGTTGTTTCAAAATCCAGACGATGGACCTGGAACAGTCTCAGCAGGGAGCTTCACAACCAGATTGACTACATCATGGTCTATAAATGCTTCAGATCAAGCGTCAACATTGGCAGGACACGCACTTTTCCAGGAGCAGACATCGGAAGTGACCACGATCTCGTGATGATGTGTTTCCGGCTTCACTTAAACTAAAGAGAATAAACAAAGCAAAGTGCACCAGACTAAAGTTCGACCTGGACAAACTGCAAGAACTGGGGGTGGCAGAAACATTCCAAGCCACAACTGGAGGGAAATTTTCACCACTGCTCATTTTGGGAGCGGGTAAAATAGGTTTCAGCACCATGATCACCACCTTCAACAGCTGTGACAGATGCTGCCACTAAGATCCTTAGCAAGCACCGCCCAAAGAAGAAACCGTGAATCACACCTGAACTTTTGGAACTATCTGACAAACAAAGAGGGATAAAAAAAAAATTAAAAGGAACACCTCACATAAAAATCAACAGTGACATCCGAAAAGGTGTGCGCACGGCATAGAAGAACTGGATAGAAGATCAATGCCAGGAAATAGAGAACAGTCTGAACAAAAACAAAAGCAAGAAGGCCTACAAGACTGTGAAGCGGCTGACACGTGTTAAACAGCCTAAGGTCTCCACGATTCAAAGCAAGTCAGGTATGTGCCTTACAGAAGAACAAGAAGTCTTGGATAGATGGACATAAGACTGCTCTGAACTTTACAATCACACACCAAACGGAGACCATCAGTTCTAACAGGTCCCCGGAACAAAGAAGAAGAAGAAATCCTCCCAATCCACCGAGAAGAAGTTGAGGCAGCAGTGCGATCGCTGAAGAATGGGAAGTCAGCGGGAGCGAACAACATACCAACAGAATAGCTTCAAGAATGAGAATCGATGATTGACTCCCTCACCAATGTCTTTAACCAGATCTGGCAGAGTGGGGAGTGGCCTACACCATGGACCCAGTGGCTTGTCATCACTCTTCCCAAATAGTGTAACCTTCAGGAGTGTGAAAACTACCGCCTATCAGCCTCATCAGCCATCCCAGCAAAGTCCTCCGGAAAATAACACTCAACAGGTTGAAACCCCAAGCTGAACAAACCATAGCTGAAGAACAAGCAGGATTCAAGGCAGGGCAAAGTACCACTGAGCAGATTTGTAATCTCAGAATAATTTGAGAGAAATTCCTGCAGCACCAACAACATCTATATCATGTGTTAGTAGACTTCAAGAAAGCGGTTGACCGAGTCTGGCATGCAACTCTGTGAGCAACCATGAGGGTGTACAACATCAGCCCTAATATTATTGGAGTCATCAAAAGCCTGTATGACAAGGCTACCATTGTAGTCATCCACTACAGCGCCATCGCGAACTGGTTCAGAACAACCGGCGTGCGTCAAGGATGCCTACTCTTTCCAACACTCTTCAACATCTTCTGGAGCGCATCATGTCAGATGCCCTTCAAGATCACGGAGGCACCGTCAGCTTAGGAGGTAGAACAGTTTTCAACCTCCGTTTTGCGGATGACTTTAATGGATTGGTTGGAGAGGAACAAGAACTTGAACAGCTGGTACAGAGCCTCGACACCATCTCCAAAGTCTTTGGAATAGAAATATGAGCAGAGAAGACTAAAATGATGACCAACAACGCCAATGGCATCAACAAGGACATCAAAGTCCAAGGCCAATCCCTTAACATGGTGCATAGCTTCAAATATTTAGGTGCCATTGTATCAGACAATGGGTCCCGACAGAAACTCCTCCCCAGAATCGCACAAAGAACTGATGCCCTGACAAGGTTGAAGCTTATTTGGAAAATCAGGACCATCAGTCAGCAATCCTAAGTAAGGCTGCTGCGCTCTTTTGTCATCTCCATCTTCCTATACGCTTGCGAAACATGGACCATCATAGCAGACCTACAACGAAGAATACAAAGCATGGAGATGAGGTGCTATAGAAAACTTCTGGGCATTTCCTATACCCAGCACATCACCAACGACGAAGTCCGACAGACCATCACACAAGCCATTGGATAACACGATGACATGCTCACATTGGTGAAGAAACGGAAACTTCGATGGTATGGCCAGGTAATCAGAGCATCAGGCCTTGCAAACATCATCCTGCAAGCCACGGTGCAGGACGGCAGAAGCGGAGGGATAAAGAAAAAGAGGTGGGAAGACAACATTCGAGAATGGACTGGCTTGACACAGAGCGAAGCTATGAGGATTGATGAGGAGAGAGAAAGATGGAATGCGCCGGTTAAACGATCATCTATGGTGCCCCAACGACTTTCGAGTAAAGGGATAGGATAGGATGGTCGATAGAGGAATAATTGTGAAGTGACGAATTTCATTATTGTGAATGTCAGAGATGCAATGGGAAATCGTTTGAAGAAGTGCTTTAGGGGAATTCTTGTTAAGTTGTGAGTCATCAGGAAATAAATGGCGTGGAAGATCGTGTTTCTCAAAGATGTGTTGAGCATAGAGGGAGAAAAGAAAGGGAGACTTTGAATACAAGGATGATTAAAAAAAAAAAAAAAGGGGGGAAGACTTTGATATAAACGGGATTCATAATGAGCAATTTGTCCGTCGGTTTGTCGGACCGGTGCCCGCCAAATCTCAGGACCCAATTATGATTATGACCAAACTTCATACGATCATTGCCTAGGTTAGTGGCCAGCTTCCCGTGCCACTATATTTGCTCTGCCTCAAAGGTCAAGATCGCTGGGGTTAATTCGATGCCCAACACTTTATCTGAATAAAAACGTCGGAACAGATTTTGATGATGTTTGGTAGATAGGTGTACCTCAACTTATGGCCAATCATTCAGAAGCAGTCCATTTGTCGGTCATGCGGTCGGTCGGAGGAGGGGGGAGGGGGGGGGGGAGGGGGGGGAGGGGGGGGGAAGAGGAAGGAGGGGGGAGGGGCAGTTCGTCGCTCCGAATGTCACTTTTTTCATAACGTCTGTTTTTGCCCTATTCCAAGAACGACTAATGTAACTGTTATTATTTTCACTTGGCAGATAGTTTAACAACCTCTCACTCAACTGTTCATGCAATTCACCTTTGCTCTCTCTCAGAGGTTTCGGTCACTGAGGTCAAGTATATTATAAACACGTTTTGCACTTTATCTCAAAATTGGCTGAACCGACTTTCATTATGTCACATGTGTTGCCTGCCACTGATCCGGTTGTGACGAAACTTCAAAGGAACATTAACTGGGGTAATAGTCAGCTTCCCGTTCTATGTCTATGCTTTCACGTTGCTTCTTTAGGATAAAACCGAGTAACAACATCGCCACGAAAATACAGAATACAGAGTACTGTTTTTTTTCTCTCAGCCAAATGACAAAAGAATTTGGCACGCTGAAATTCCCCCGACGTTGGTAAGCAGTCACACACACGTCCACACCACAGGCAAATGTCATGACTAATGCCATAATTAAAACTTGTGAAAATGCTGTTTTTCAGCTATTTGCCCGAGTGGCTGGAAATACATTTGAATGGATCTCCACGTCCAAACCACCTCTGTCCCTCCCAACCCGCAGCCCACTTTAAAATTAAGATTTTTCAGCTATTTGTATGAGGAGTGGCTGATAATACATTTGAATGGTTCCCCCCCCCCCCCCCCCCTTCAGTATTTTTAAAGTCTAGAGAAAAGTAATGTAAATTAGGACTTTTTTTTTTTAAACCTTATAGTGGATCTCGCCTATATTTTTCAAACAAATTTAACCGTAGTCACGTTTGTGGTTCCTGTCAGTGCAAGTATTTGTTCGTTTATGACGGCCAACAACCGCCTCTATAATGCCGTTAACTATGGAATTCCCTTTGTAAAATATTTATTTGCGATTTCTTTCGGTGGTTTCTTTGTAACCACTTTGAGCTAAATAATCTTTATTTAGAAGCATATTACATTTTTCTTAATCATTTGTTTAGAAACAATGTAGGATTTCTCTAAATAATTTATTTTCTCCGTAAATAGCTTATTATTTACATAAACAATACATTGTTTACGTAAATAAATTACGATTTAGGTAAATAAGGCATTGGTGCTAAAAACGGAATTATAAATATACCCACTTTCAGGAAATTTAGTGCTTTAAATTGTTCTTTCTCTGTCTCCTACTCTGTTCTATCGTATCAGTCTACTATACTATCTTCTTCACTAGACCAGTCACCTATCTTTTTTTCTTGAAAACTCTTCCAAAACTCCTCATTTGTGTATAAGGTCTGTTTGGTCAGCTTGGGGATATTTGACTCTTTCTGCCAAATGATCACTAGGGTTTTCTATATTATTATTTAGGCATTTTATATTTATGTATGTATTTTTTTGATAATTTATAATGATGTTTATATGCTATTTTGTTTTTGTAAACGGGGGTTTGATAAATTAGAGTATAGCTTCAGCGTCCCCAGTGTGGGATGCCTTTATTGTAAAGTGACCGGCTGGTGGTGTGCCTTTAGTGTTACCACTAGGGTTGTTTCAGCAGATCTTTTATACGGAACAGTGGGGAGTCCTCTTTCAATCAAGTTGTGATCCTGATTTTGTGGTCCTGATTCAGCTCTTTGCAGTTGTCACGTGGGGTTTATGGGCTCTGCACAATGGAATTATGGACCCTCACGTTTATTCGGTGGGAACTGCTAGTAAGTCACCCTATGAATTACTTTAATAAATTTATTTGTTTAGCTCGTTCTGTGTTAAGGTTGGGGTACAGAAATAGATAGAAAAATGGTAAAAGATTACTGTCACACTAGCTTTCACACGGCTATGAATCATATGTAGTCCAGCCACTTGATAACAGTTAAAATCACACATTTATTTCTTCTACTCTATACAAGATTCTCTAAGTACTAATCTAACTTAAAAAGTCTCTTTCAATGCAAATAGTTCGATCGCTGATAGTCTAGGCAGCTGTTATATCTTCCTCGGGCACTTGCTATAATATTTCATGTAGATTTGGACTACTGTGGTCCGTTTTACAGTTTCTGAAGAGTTGGACTACTGTGGTCCTGTTATGATCAGTTTAAGTGCACCTTGGCGTGTTCACTTAACTGCTAGATGGAGCGTGCGAAGTCCTTCTGTGAGGTAGCTTCTGGTCCACCTGGGTAGTTGTGTAGTTGGGTTCCCTTGCCACGCTGTGGGGTCTTGTAGGGGGTTTTGCAAGGTAGCTCTTTCCGGCTTGTGCGGCAGAGTCTCCTCAACCAACTAGTCGTTTCTGTGGAGTGGGGCACACAGGATAGCTCAGGATAGCTCGGGATAGCTCGGGATAGCTCGCCTGCTCGTCTGTAATATAAGAGACGAAATTCTGCACAACCCTGAATAATCGGTTTGTGCAGAGCGTCTCACTGAAAGCCAAAGTAGCCCTCAGTGATAGCTCCACATCTCTATACATAAGCGACGAACATTCTGCTACTTCCGGGTTCCACTGGAATCTCAACTCTAAATTCCTATACATACATAGATATCAATCGTGTCTAACTATACACATACAGAATTAATAATAATTTAAACATTCAGTGGTACAGCCACTGGTCTGCAAACATACATATAAGTTAAACAACAGTGGTTCCGTACGGGATACAACATGGCGGCGCAACCGGTCGTGTTTCGCCTCGTGGTAGGCTCTTCCACGTGGTCCCGCAAATTCGGATTAACAATTCACATTTATGCATAGCAAATTCCACAAACATAATTTCAACAATAATATAAATATATCACGATGAAACAGAAGGGTGTTCATTTACCTGTTTGACAAGTTCAGGCCCGTGTTGACTGAATAGAATTCTGAGATTCTAAGTCCTGCTTCCTGGTCTATGAGTGAAGATAGTTCTCTGCTAGCTAAGGAGATGTTACTTCTTCCTCGTCTCACACACGACTGATTCAAACTGTGCTAAGATCTGACACAGGCAGAACTGCTCTACCCACTGAGCCTGCTCTGATTGGTTAAAACGGTCCGATTCAAAACTCAAGTGCTGACTCACTGCGATGTGGGTCGGGCTCGCGGTGTGTGGTCTGCTGTGTAATATAATTGCTGCTGTGTAATAGTCTAACTTCTCTACTGTTACAAAGACTACACATGGCTAAATAGTCACTGGACAGAGTTAAAACTAGCCAATTCATGACAGGCTCCCTCAACTGAAAAAAGGCGATGACTACTGGATTCGACCTTTTTCTACTACAGAGCCTAGTTTAACACTGCACTATCCTCGGGTCCTATTTACAAACTAATTAAGTTGCTCTACCTGAGCTGCAATGCTGTGCCAGGTAGCTATGGACACTAGTGACAGGGTTTTATTGGGCGGGGACGAATTCTGGTGCTGTGGCCCTTAGTTGTGTTGGGTGGGCGACAGCTGCTGAGTCCTCCACGAGATGGCGACTGAGGTAGTCGGCTCCGTGGTTCTCTTTGCCGGGGATGTACTCGATTTGGAATGAGTATGCCTGAAGGGTGAGTGCCCATCGCATCAGGCGAGAGTTCAAAGACTTGGAGGCTGCCCGGAACGATAGTGGTTGGTGGTCCACCTGAACTGTGAAGTGGGTCCCATACAGGTAGAGTTGGAATTTCTGTATGGCCCAGACTAGTCCAAGACATTCTTTCTCCGACGTGGCGTAGTGGGTCTCGGCGGGTCTCAATTTTCTGCTGGCGTAGGCGACGGGGAATAGCGTCTCTGCATTCTTGGGGTCGCGCTGTAGCAGTACTGCTCCGAGGCCTAAGTCGCTTGCGTCGGTGCGTAGAACGAATGGCTGAGTCAAATCGGGTAGGTGGAGTACTGGCGCCGATGTCATTCTGTCCTTGAGTGTTTGGAATGCTGTCTCGCATTCCGCTGTCCATACTACTTTGTCCGGGGCGATTTTCCGGGTTCCATTTGTCAGTGGTACGGCGATGCTGTTGTAGTTGGGGATGAACTTCTGGTAGAAGCCGCAGAGTCCTAGAAACGACTGCACTTCCTTTTTGGTCTTGGGCCTAGGAGCGTCGAGTAGGCGTTTCACTGTCTTCTCTACCGGTCGCAGGCTTCCTTGACTGATGGTGTGTCCCAGAAATTCTAGTTCTGTGAATCCAATCTGACATTTGGTGGGTCTTGCCGTCAATCCCGTGTCTCTGAGGCGGGCGAGTAGTTGTTGTAGGAGCGTGACATGTTCCTCCCACGTAGGCGTTGCGATGAGGATGTCGTCCATAAACGAATGTAGGTGCTCGCTGCTCAGGGGTGCCAGGAGTTTTCGCATCATGGCGCTGAAGATGCTGGGTGCTTTGTGGAGTCCGAATGGAAGCACGTTGAATTCGAAGTGTCCTTCCATAGTGCTGAAAGCTAGGTACTTTCGGACTTGTGGTTGTACTGGTATCTGGTAGTATCCTTTGCTGAGGTCGATGCGTGAGAAGTACTTCGCTCGCTGTAGCTTGGCAAATAGGTCTGTCTGGTCCGGGAGTGGCTCTGGCTGGAACTGCGTTACGGCATTCAGGAGTCTGAAGTCGATGCACAGTCGATGCTCTCCGTTGGGTTTTCGCAACAATACCGTGCCTGCGCTGTAGGGTGAAGTAGACTCTGAGATGATTCCGGCTGCCAGAAAGGTGTCTATCTCTTCCTTGATGGCTCGCTGCTGAGACAGTGGCATCGGGTAGAGCTTCTGGCGGACGGGTGTTGGGTCGGTCACCGTTAAGGTTACTTCGACGAGGTCTGTCCTCCCTGGTCGGTCTGTGAGCACAGTCTGATGTTGTCGAATGACCTGTAGTACTTGCTGTCGCTGTTTAGCGGCTAGGTCTCCGTTGAGTATCACGTCTTTGTAGGTTTCTTTGGAGTGCAGGGGATACTCTACTGCATTGGTCTCCATGCTTTCTCCTTCTTCCGCGATGGCGATGGCTAACAAGTTGTGAGTGCTGGGGGTCGCTGGTCTGTCCGTATACTTCTTGAGGAGATTGATGTGGTGGTATCGGGCTCTCCCGTTCACCTCTACTTGGTAGACTGTCTTGGATTTCTTGGCAGTCACCCGGTACGGTCCTCTCCAAGCGATGTCCAGCTGGTTGGTTCCACTTGGAAGTAAGAGTAGCACTTGATCGCCGACTTGCAGTTCTCTGTCCTTCGCGTGGCGGTTGTAGTACTTCGCCTGACGGGCTCTTGCCTTCTTCAGTGCTTCACCAGCCTTCTTCCACGTTGCTTTGAGGGTTTCCTGCAGGTCTGCGACGTACTTGGTGGCACCTCTTGGTGTGTCGTCTATCTTGGCTTCCGTCCAACTTCTGCGTAGGGCTTCTAGCGGTCCTGCTAGAGGTCTGCCGAATAGCAATGTTGACGGGGTGTAGCCGGTGGCTGCATGGGGCGTTTCTCGGTATGCGAACAGTGCCGCATTCACGTAGGTGTCCCACGCTTCTGGATTGTCGTCTGCGACTTTCCTGAGGATGGTGAGAAGGGTTCCGTTCAGTCTTTCTACTTGTCCGTTGCTGGCTGGGTGGTATGGTGGTGTGCGAATGTGATGAACTTGTATCAACTCGAACACGTCTTGCATCAGGCGGCCGGTGAACTGAGATCCGTTGTCCGTTCTAATGCTGTCCGGGAATCCGACTCTGGTAAAGATGGCGATGAGTGCATCTGCAATCTTCTTGGTGTCGATCGCTGGCAACGGGACTGCTTCGCACCACATCGTACATGCGTCGACGAGGGTGAGTAGAAATCTGTTCCGCTTCTTGGTCATGGGCAGTGGTCCTACTATGTCTACTGAGACTTGCTGGAATGGTACGCCGACTACTACTGATGGTCCTAAGGTAACTGGTACGGTGTGATGTCGCGGGGAAGATCGTTGACATTGGTGGCAAGATTTCACGTAGCGCTTGACATCCTCCGTGATTCCTGGCCAATAGTAGTGTGCGCTGATTCTCTGCACTGTGGCTCCAATTCCCATGTGTCCGCTGAGTGGCATGCTGTGGCCTAGTTCTAGTACTTGGGCTCGAAGGGTGGCTGGTAGTACTAGTTGGGTGTGATCTCCATCTCCTTGTCGATGTAGAACTCCCTCTTCCATGTAGAAGTCTCCCTTGTGCGGGGGTGTGTGCGCCTTGGGTAGCTTCTGGAAGCACTTCGCTATCGAGGTGTCTTCTTTCTGTGCTGTTTTGATCTCTTCGAGTCCTGGATTCGGAGCGAACTCGGGCTGGGGTGGTTGGGTTTTAGCTTGGGCCCTGGTTTGCACTGCAGCTATCTCTACAGTTTTGGGGGGCGTGCCTAAGAACACATACCTACAACCTAGCACTAGATCATACAGGGGTTTCTGTAACACAGCTGCTTGGATTCGTCCTGTGACGTACCTACTCTCTACTTCGATCCAAGCTATTGGGCAAGTAGTCGTCGGTTTCGTCAAGTCTGCTCCTTGTAAGTCGACTGTCTTGTCTGTCAAGTCCGCGCGCGATACAAGAGATTCGCTAACTATCGCGTCGTATGATAGACCTGTGTCATACAGACAGTTCGCTTCTTTTCCGTTGACCTTGACCGTGTCTGTCACCGATGGGTGATCTCCGATCGTGTGTGGCTTGTTACCGCTGCTTTGAGTTAGAACTCTGTGCGCTGGCCGGCTTTCGCGCTCTTCCCTACGTTGTGCGGCCAACTTGAAACATTCTGCGGTGGAGTGATTGTTTCTGTTGCAGAACGAACAATATCGTCTCTGTTCTGCGGGACCTCTTTTCCCGAATTCCGTGTTGGGTCCTTTATTTTGCCCAGGTCTGGGGTTATTCGGCTTATTCGCGGTGCGCTCTTCCCGGTTAGGGCTTCGTTTCTGTGCCTCTTTCCCGTTAGGCTTTAGGTCTCGCCTGAAGCTCTTGGCTTCTCCGTGGGCGGCCACGTACCTATCTGCGACCTTGACCAGATCTTCCAGTCTTTCCGCGCCCTGCTCTACTGAGAATGTTCTCAGCTCGGGGGTCATGGTTTCCCGTAGCTGTTCCCATACTAACAGTTCTGTCAGTCCATCATACGTTTTAGCCGTGGCTGACTGGCTAATCCACTTATCCAGCGTTGTGGACAACCGATCCGCGAACTGCGCATAGCTCTCTCCTTTCACTCTCCGATTGGTGCGGAATTTTTGCCGGTAGCATTCTCCTGTTAGTTCGAATCCCGTTAGGAGTGCCTCTTTTACTTTGTGATAGTCAGTCACTCTGTCAGTCGGTAGCTTACTGTAGATGTCATAAGCCTTTCCTCTAAGCCCTTGGCTAAGCTTAAAAGACCAATGAGTGGGATCAAGTTTGTACTTTGTTGCTAGACGCTCAAACCTAGTCAGATAGAGATCTAGACCTTCTTCTCTCTCATTGAATGTTCCCAGTGGAAATGACATTCCTTGTACGGGGTTGGGTGCTACCTCTAGCTGATCTGAGTGGGAAGGGGTTGAGGAAGAACTTGAAGCTCCTGATCCCAATCTTCTTAGCTCTAACTCATGCTGTCTTTCTTTTTCTTTTTCTGCCCTCTCATACTCCCATCTCCTAACTTCTGCTTCTCTCTCTGCTGCTACCTTCTTCTGTTCTGCTTCTAGCTCTAATTTCCTCGTTTCTCTCTCTGCCTCTAATTTCTTCTGCTCTGCTTCTAATTTCTTCTGCTCTGCTTCTAGTTCCAGTTTCTTTTGCTCTCTTGCTGCTTCTAACTCTAGTTTCTTCTGCTCTGCTTCTAATTTCTTTGCCTCTCTCTCTGCTGCCCTCTCTGCCTTAGCCTCCTGCTTCTCTACCTCTGCATTGATATACGCAATTAGGTCTCCCCCTGCTAAGTGTAAAGCTTCCCCTAATTCCTTGAAACGCAATCTCAAGGCCACTGGGTCCGACATTGCCAAACGTGTCTATGAACACCCTCTGAATCAAGTGGAATACCAAAACACTAGCAATATTGCAAGTCAATAAAAACAATGCAAAGACCATACAATTCGGAATCAATAATAGAATAAAACAAGAGTCAAATGGCATACAACAGTTATTTAAGCAAAACCTGCAAAAGAACAATGCAACATACAGGCACAAAAATATTTGAAGCAAAAAAGTTTTTAACTAAAGAATAGTGCACCCAACTGATCAGTCCTTGTTATAACTATTCTAAGTTATTCTACTACCACTGTTATCTAATTTTATTGTACTTAGATCCGGTTATACCCAATTCCTATTACACAGATCCTGGCAGGCTCGCCAATTAAAGTGTCACGTGGGGTTTATGGGCTCTGCACAATGGAATTATGGACCCTCACGTTTATTCGGTGGGAACTGCTAGTAAGTCACCCTATGAATTACTTTAATAAATTTATTTGTTTAGCTCGTTCTGTGTTAAGGTTGGGGTACAGAAATAGATAGAAAAATGGTAAAAGATTACTGTCACACTAGCTTTCACACGGCTATGAATCATATGTAGTCCAGCCACTTGATAACAGTTAAAATCACACATTTATTTCTTCTACTCTATACAAGATTCTCTAAGTACTAATCTAACTTAAAAAGTCTCTTTCAATGCAAATAGTTCGATCGCTGATAGTCTAGGCAGCTGTTATATCTTCCTCGGGCACTTGCTATAATATTTCATGTAGATTTGGACTACTGTGGTCCGTTTTACAGTTTCTGAAGAGTTGGACTACTGTGGTCCTGTTATGATCAGTTTAAGTGCACCTTGGCGTGTTCACTTAACTGCTAGATGGAGCGTGCGAAGTCCTTCTGTGAGGTAGCTTCTGGTCCACCTGGGTAGTTGTGTAGTTGGGTTCCCTTGCCACGCTGTGGGGTCTTGTAGGGGGTTTTGCAAGGTAGCTCTTTCCGGCTTGTGCGGCAGAGTCTCCTCAACCAACTAGTCGTTTCTGTGGAGTGGGGCACACAGGATAGCTCGGGATAGCTCGGGATAGCTCGCCTGCTCGTCTGTAATATAAGAGACGAAATTCTGCACAACCCTGAATAATCGGTTTGTGCAGAGCGTCTCACTGAAAGCCAAAGTAGCCCTCAGTGATAGCTCCACATCTCTATACATAAGCGACGAACATTCTGCTACTTCCGGGTTCCACTGGAATCTCAACTCTAAATTCCTATACATACATAGATATCAATCGTGTCTAACTATACACATACAGAATTAATAATAATTTAAACATTCAGTGGTACAGCCACTGGTCTGCAAACATACATATAAGTTAAACAACAGTGGTTCCGTACGGGATACAACATGGCGGCGCAACCGGTCGTGTTTCGCCTCGTGGTAGGCTCTTCCACGTGGTCCCGCAAATTCGGATTAACAATTCACATTTATGCATAGCAAATTCCACAAACATAATTTCAACAATAATATAAATATATCACGATGAAACAGAAGGGTGTTCATTTACCTGTTTGACAAGTTCAGGCCCGTGTTGACTGAATAGAATTCTGAGATTCTAAGTCCTGCTTCCTGGTCTATGAGTGAAGATAGTTCTCTGCTAGCTAAGGAGATGTTACTTCTTCCTCGTCTCACACACGACTGATTCAAACTGTGCTAAGATCTGACACAGGCAGAACTGCTCTACCCACTGAGCCTGCTCTGATTGGTTAAAACGGTCCGATTCAAAACTCAAGTGCTGACTCACTGCGATGTGGGTCGGGCTCGCGGTGTGTGGTCTGCTGTGTAATATAATTGCTGCTGTGTAATAGTCTAACTTCTCTACTGTTACAAAGACTACACATGGCTAAATAGTCACTGGACAGAGTTAAAACTAGCCAATTCATGACAGCAGTCCGCTGGATTCTTTAAACAATGAATAAATAACTACTAAAATGTACCTATATAATGCATTTATTTAGCAGATTGAATTAAATAATGTATTATTTAGAAATTTTTCTAAGTAATGATTTGTTTACCTATATAATGCATTAAATAGCAGAAATTGTTAAATAATGTATTATTTTGAAGATGTTGCTAAATAATGCATTATTTACGTAAACAATTCATTTTTAGGGACTGCAATTTTCATAATTTAGGGTATTCCAGGATTTGCTTTAAAACTTGGTTTTTATATTTTAACTGCTTTCTGTAATTAAATACAAGATCTTTCTAAAGATTGTGTACCCAAGATTTGTTATAATTATTTATTTTTCAACAAAATCACTCCACAAATTAGAAGATAAAACGTCTGTAACCTTCTAGACACAAACGAAAGGTCAAGGTCAGTTTTTTTGGCGGGAGTGTTCAGTTTTTGAGTATATCTGCCAGAAGAACAAACTAGCTTTATTTTTGTATTTATTTACCCAAAAACACTGTGTTGAGACTGTGATTCCGTTTGCTATTTTGAGTTGAATTATATTTTAATTTCAAACGGAAAGTTTCAGCTTATTCGAAACTACCAATAATTTGCAGGTCGGAGTGACAAGAAACATGGCGGAAGTACTCTGAACGCAAGGACGCCAATGCAGAAATAATGATGGATCCTTCTTATCCGGATCCGTTACCGTTTCAGTTTTGTATATTAATACTGTTGCGAACAAATAAAATAGTGTGAAAAAAAGCAGTTGCCTCATTTTAAATCAGCATCAAATCACGATTTAGCAATTTTATTGATTACTACCACATAACCTATAATGATGTTTATATGCTATTTTGTTTTTGTAAACAGGGATTCAATAAATTAGAGTATAGCTTCAGCGTCCCCAGTGTTGGATGCCTTTATTGTAAAGTGACCGACTGGTGGAGTGCCTTTAGTGTTACCACTAGGGTTGTTTCAGCAGATCTTTTAGACGGAAAGGGGTGAGTCCTCTTTCAATCAAGTTGTGATCCTGATTTTGTGGTCGTGATTCGGCTCTTTGCAGTGCGCTGTATTCTATAAACAATAATGAAGACCTTTCTTTTGTGTCTAGAAGGTTACAGACGTTTTATCTTCTAACTTGTGGAGTGATTTTGGTTGAAAAATAAATAATTATAAAAAATGTTGGGTACACAATCTTTAGAAAGATCTTGTATTGGGGTGACACGGTGGCCTAATGGTAGAGCTTTGGCTTGCGGATCTGAATGTCCCGGGTTCGAAAACAGGTCGGGGCATTGTGTTGTGTTCTTGACACTTTACTCCCGTTTCCTACTCCTTCGGATGAGAGTATAAACCGAGGTCTAGTCTGTGTCGCATACATTCCATCATAACGGACTTTAAAGATCCTGACGCTCGATTGCCGGTGACAAGAACACACCCAGCATGCATCTTGCCTGCGCACGCCAAAAGTTGTGGAATCACTTCCCTCGAATACGGGGTATCCACAGTATTAAGAAGAACAAGACGAACCTCACAGTAATACGACATGTACCTGCGAATGTAAACAAAATCATGTTTGTGTGTTGTTGTTTTTTTTGTTTTTGGTTGTTTTATTTTGTAACATTTTTTTTCTTCTTTGTTTTTGAGGGGTCTGGAGTCGGCGCTGTTGTTGTAGTTGTGTTGATGTTGTTGTTCTCTCTTTCTCTTTCTCTCTTTCTTCCCTCTCCCCCCCCCCCCCCCCCCCTCTCTCTCTCTCTCTCTCTCTCTCTCTCTCTCTCTCTCTCTCTCTCTCTCTCCAGTGATTAATTGTAATAAAACTGTTGAACTTTATATGACTGTGATAAGGCACAAAGAAAGACACGGGTACACCTCTTCCCCCTTCCCCCCTCTCTCCCTTCTCCCCCCTCGCTCCCCCCCCCCCCACACACTTTGTCAATGTGACGATACATGTAGGTCAAACTTTTTGTTTGCGTTACCGAAAATCACGGAGAACCTTTTAACTGTTAAGAATTTGTCCAGAATAGTTTTAGTTCTAAATGCAGTTTCATTGTGACAAATTCATCGATAACTCAGACACTCTTAGTAATACTGAATATGTATTTATTTAAAAAAAAAAAGTATTTAATGTCTTTGTGTGTGGGTGTGTGTGTGTGTGTAAACTAATCAAAACGAGTCTGGTGTTATTTTTTCAAAGATAGCATGATTCTACAAGAGTTTATTGATATCCATTTAGTAGTAGTAGTAGTAGTAGTAGTAGTAGTAGTAGTAGTAGTAGTAGTAGTAGTAGTAGTAATCACATTATTGAGGTGAACGCTCTCAAACATGTAAACTACTTATAACGGTACTGGGGTGGATCCTCGATAACGTCACGGCGCAGGTATATAAAAAGGTCACGTTATCAGGGCCGCTTTGAACCGGCTACGTCGCAACAGCACGCACTCTCTAAATACACTTTTCTCTATAACCTACTTCTTCACACAAACGGTACACAATACAATATTTATTACACATAAGGAAAAAAGGCACTCAAAACCTTTTTTTGAACTTTCAAACTTTGTCGTTTTATTTCAAAACATATGATTTTAACCTCATCTATACAACGAGAAGGCACAGGGGGGGGGGGGGGGGGGGGGGGGGGGGGGGGTGCTCTTTAGGGAAATACAGGAAACAAGCCTGAATGGCGATATAAAACACCTTTGATGTTATGCACAAATTCACTGGCTATCTAGCAATAACAACAAACAAAAGCACACGAGAAAAGAATAAAATTTACAATTACAGTTTACAACACAATATTCCAAAATCCCTAGTTTCTCCCATAATTAAATAAATAGTCACCTTCTCAGTTCAATTTCATTTACTCAAAAATAAAAATTTATAATTCCTAATTCATTATTTATACGAAATCAAAAATTAAAGTGCTGGACCCTAACGGGTGCAGAGATCCCTCGCGTCCTCTCTCCCTTTTACTCTCTCTCTCTCTCTGTCTCTGTCTCTCTCTCTCTCTGTCTCTGTCTCTCTCTCTCTCTCTCTCTCTCTCTCACGCACACACACAAATACACACACACAAACTAAGTACAAAGTTTTAAAGAAATCGGTCTATTAGTTCATAGAGAAGTGCACGAAATAACTAAATAAAAAGAAAAATATTACATCACCACGATGACGTCACTCGATATACGTAAGTTTTGAATAAGGCTCAGCATCTGTACACTCTCATTTTACAATGACATAATGATTACGTCACTCGATTTGCATAATTTTGGTTTTATGTTGGAGGCATAGGTTAAGGCTAAATAATTATATACCAAATTTGAAACAAATCCCTCCAGTAGCTTGGAGGAGTGGGGGGAGGAGGGGGGGATAGAATTTTAAAAAAAATTGATGAATTCACCGTTATGACGTCACACTCCTTACGTCAAATCGTTGCTCATTGAAGATGTATGCAGTCAAGGATTATTTGTGTAATACATACAGTATGCAGCTGGTTGGGTTGGGAGATTGTTCTGCTTTTGGCTATGCTTATGGATTTTGTTGTGATTGTGATGACTTGTTTGCAGAAGGTTAACTTTATGTATTGTCTGATTTTGCATGTGGTTTTTTTTTTTCATTGTATAATTTCTACTATGCGCTTGTCTATGAAAAGACAAGTAATAGCGCTATATAAGTGTCCATTATTATTATTATTATTATTATTATTATTATTATTATTATTATTATTATTATTATTATTATTATTGTTGGGTGGTGGGGAGAGGTGGAGGGGGGCGGGGAATGGTGATGGGTCGAAAATGTCTGATGGAGGCTCTGCAGTTGAACCATGCGTATTCTCAGCAATACGCTCGTTGCATACTTCTCTGTCTATCGCCACAAGGCAAAAAAATGAGAGAGAGAGAGAGAGAGAGAGAGAGAGAGAGAGAGAGAGAGAGAGAGAGAGAGAGAGAGAGAGAGAGAGAGAGAGAGAGAGAGAGAGAGAGAATTATTAAGAAATAAAAATAAAAAGCACTGAGAAGTACACAGTTTTTAATTGTTCACTCCTTGTATTTGAATTCATTGTAATCCCCCCGTGGGGGTGCCGGGGGTTTCAGTATAAATAGTGTCCCCACTTTCTGGAAATTTAGTGCTTTAAATTCCCACTGTCGCTTTCTCCTTTGTTTTTTCTCATTCCTACTTTGTTCTATCAATCTACTATACTATCTTCTTCGCTACACCAGTCACCTACCTTTTTTCTTGAAAACTCTTCTGGGACAAAACTCCTCATTTGTGTGTGAGGTCTGTTGGATCAGCTTGGGAATATTGGATGCTTTCTGCCAAATAAATGGTCACCGGGGCTTCCTATGATGTTATTATTTGGCAATGTAGGCATTTTATATGCAGGGATGTCGTTTGGGTCGGATCTTCGGCTTTTAGCCGAAATTTTTATAAAAAAGTCGATAAACTGTCCGTCATGTCGGCTCGCCGAGCCGAAGTTTTCACGGTTGAATCGGCTCGGTTTTATCCATTTTTGCGAGATTCCTTTGATGTACGCTTGCAGTTTAGGTGAGGAGTCGATAATTACTAAGGTTAAACCCAGAAAGTCTGACAGTATTGTGATGACTGATCTGTCAAGGGACATTATAAACTTTTTATTGTTTTTGTGTGTCTAAAATTTAAGAAAATAACATTTTTTTTCAATGTTCTTATTCTACTCTTAAAATCATGTTTTATTACAAAGATATGCATCCACAAAACACCTTTAATATATGGAGGTGGAGGGTGCACGTTAACGTAGTGAATCTAGTAAATAAAAAAAAAATAAAAACCCACGTGAGACTGCTTTGGAAGAGAAAGCCGAAACTTTCAGTAAAAAGCCGAAAGTTTCACGGCTGTTTCGGCCAAATCGCCGAAGAAAAAATTTCCTAGCAACATCCCTGTATATGTACGTGTTTTGTTGATATTGTATAATGATATTTGTATTCTATTTTGTTTTTGTAAACGGGGGTTCGATGAATTAGTGTACAGCCTCAGCGTCCCCTGCGTCGGATGTCTTTATTGTAAAGTGACCGGCTGATAGATTGCCTTCAGTGTTACCACTAGGGTTGTTTCGGCAGATCTTTTATGCGGATCAGGGATGAGTCCACTTTCACTTCTCTGGTCCTGATTTGGCTCGGAAGAGTCCGCTGGACCTAAAGCAATAACCATGTAATGTAATGTAATTCATTGTAATATAAAGTTCAAAACACATCATTTCAGTGGCACAAGTCAACTAAACTATACGGCCCACAAGACGTAACCCCGTGCGCTCAGTTCCTCCACAGTCATCTTCTTCTCTTCCCAGTTTTTCCGCCTGCAAAACTGTTTTCATATTGTGCACCGGAAAAGTTACATGGACTATATTACACTGCCCTCAGAATGAATTAATACGAAGAAGTTACACACAAAACAATTTTAAAAACACATACACCCACTGACTGTCCGTCTACATTCATCATGTCTCATCTTACAAAACATGTCTGCTCTCGTTTGAAAATTCGACTGAATTCCAATAGCTCATGGCAAATGAAAACAGTTTATCATAATTATGCTTACAAAATGTACCCATAAACTGCAAAACCTTTATGTATTGACGTTGTTACTATTCCATTTGAAATTTTCTCCTGAAAAATCTCATCAGTTAGATCTGTACTGCCTCTGTGCCAGTCTGATTTAAAGATCTGTAGCCTGTTTATTCAGGGATTTTACAATAGGCCTGATCAAAATGAACAGTTATAAATGACAAGACCGTCATGAACATTAGAATCTGCAACAGACCTGTGATGCCTAATCATAACCGACGCCTCTGCACTGAATCTCGTTCAAAGCACGTTCATAACCTGTGCTAAAAACCTGGTTATGATTGAATTTTGATAAGAAAAATCATCAGGATTTACCTTGGTTTGTCCTTTGGAAACAAGTTAAACGACATTCCTTTGCAGTGGAAATTATATCGGGAAGTTGTGACAGTTTGCGCTACAATGTTCCCCGTCCTTGCGAGCGACTTTGTCTTCTTGGACGCCATGTATTCATTGTCGATCACGGAGCCAGGGAAAGTCACTTCGCCGACAAGCTCTAGAACTGACGTCAAGAAATGGCATCAGCGTCCCATCTTCCCTTACAAAATCTCTGGTTTCACCTTGGAGGCACAGGTGAAGTTTAAGTACACCAACCAAATTCCTCCAGTAATAGGAGAAAATAGGATTAGATAAAACAATAACACACACAACAAATTATGACCTCACCATAATGACGTCACCCGAGAAGATTTTTTTTTTTTTTTTTTTTTTTTTTTTTTGTGTGTGATCTGATGGCCATAGGGTTCACTATTTCCTAACTAAATACCAAGTTTTAAAGGAAAACCGTCCATTAGTTTAAGAGAAAAGTGCGCAAATGTCACCGCCGGACGCCCAAAGCCGAAAACAGTTCGGAGCTTTACACCTCGGGACCTAAAAATTTGGTATAAGTAGTGCAAGTATGACAAAATCGAGAAAAGAAGGACGAGACCAGAAAGTTACATTTTATCTGCTGAAAAATGTATTTCAAAGACCAAAAGTCAGCGAGAGGTTAGCTCAGTTGGTAGAGCGGCGAGCTCGTATTACAAAGGTTGCGTGTTCGATTCCCGGTGGCCCCAGACATAAACATTGGCTGTGAGCACCCCTAGCCACCTTACTGTTGCTATTAAACTCATGGTTGTTTCAGTGTTTATTTTTCCCTTATAACCCATCCCCGATCGCCTAGGATTGTGCTCAGTCGTCTGAGCGTCAGACTGTGCACCCAAGGCAGCAAATGGGTGCCTGGGGCAGCTTGAGTTAGATCCTGCATCGGCCAGCGCCTTGAGTAGCCCTTGAGGTGAAAAGCGCTATATATGAACGATAACATAAATATTTGAATAATAAAAAAACTAAGTTAAATAGCGGTTCAAATACAGTAAATCTTTTCTTTGACTCATTCATTCATCAACTGTCGAAACGTTTGGATGACGTCAAAAATATTGAGGTAAACAAGAAGTTCTGGATTCTTTCAGTAAGGAATTTTAACAAATAAACAGATAAGGAATTCGTCTGCTATTTCATTCTGGTCACAAAGTGGGCACAACCTTTCTTCCCTTGGCACATTTAGCTTCGTGACTGGATTGACAACTTATGATTACTAAGCTTGAAATTCAGCATATTCCTTCTCAACAAGCTTGATAAGCGGATTAAATAATCCTCAAAACAAAGATTCTCTTTAAACCATTCGGTACGTGAGGCAAACGTTACTGTTCTACACATTGCCTTGCCATTGCTGTAAAAATTTATCTCTCACTCGTCTTAAATTGACTAAGAGAATATCTACAACAATTGGTCCACATATAAGTTAAGCCAAAGTTATTAATTAAGCAATGAATGTACATAGCCCAACCAAGGCAATTTATATTCGGAGTTACAATATAAGGTATAGCATAGACGTAATGTTTTGCCAGAATGACTGTAACAATCAAAACATGGCTTAAACCCAAAACAAAGTAGCCTGCTTTTAGCGTCAAGAGACACGGGGGAAAGCTTCCAAATTCTCCTAGAACCGTGCATTTTTGTATACTGGGTTTCACGTTCAGTATAATTTTCAAAAAATGTAATTATAATCTCTCACACATATCCATGTTTTCAAAAGCCCATACTTCACAGCCATAGAGTACTATAGGTTTAATGCAACCATCAGACAATTCTAACTGTAGATCTAATGGTACACCAAGTTTTCTACACTTCTTTAGCAACGCAAACAATGCTCCGTCTGCTGACATACACTGAGCTGTAATAGCCTTTTGAAATTTATTATTGTAATTAAAACCAGTTCCTAAATATTTATACCCCCAAACAATTTCCAAATTTTCACCATTCAACTTTTAAACACAGAAAGTCTTCTTACTTACACCTGGGGAATGTGATTTTTGTCTTTGTTATATTTATGTACATTCCACATATCTAACAGAATAAATAGCTTAATGCATCCAGTGTTTTCTGACTTAAGTAGCAAGAGCTTTAGTTTAAATTGGTGTTTTCACAACACTTTCATCAGTTGGAATGAGAATGAAATTACATAACAATACTACATTGCAATACAATAGGAATATAACGTCTCCACCCACCATTGGCGATATGGCAGACGGGTATTACCATTCCAGGGAAGAGGGGGTAAACCAAACAGGAACCACCAAAGCAATCACACTACTAAGATGGGCAGTGGAAATGACCACTTTTTATCTTGCCCACCACAGGATTCGAACCTGGGTTCATCGGTGTGCCAGGCGAACGCTCTACCACTGAGCTAACGGCGATGGGCCGCAATACAATACAATGCAATTAGATTACATTACATTACATGATTATTGCTTTAGGTCCAGCGGACTCTTCCGAGCCAAATCAGGACCAATACAATGCAATACAATACAATACAATACAATACAATGAACATTAGAAGTTTAACGTTTACACCGACCATTGGTGGTATGGCAGACGGGGGCAACCATCCCGAGGAAGTGAGGGTAGGAGCCTTAATCAACACTGAACCATCAAAGTAATCATACTGCTGAGATGGACAGCGAAAATTGGCCAATTTTATTTTGCCCACCACGGGGTTCGAGCTTGGGTCATAGATGTGCCAAGCGAACGCTCTACCACTGAGCTACGGTGGTGGGATTGACAATACAATAGTCTTGTCTGGTAATGCACAGTTTTTGACCGATAAGCAGGTGCCTGGGTAATCCCTTCTTACTCGTACTTCCACGCTCAGTATTGATCACTGTGGAACCCGCACAAGCCTACTTCTGTACACGCACATGCACGCACGCTCACACACACACATATACACGGGCGCGCGCGCGCGCCTGGACTAATACTTTTACGCCTTAAGCAAACATTCCTGGGGACGAATAGGGTTAGGATGTGTACCAAAATATCGGTTTTAACCAGTTGTGAGAAAACCTTTGTGACCTCTCATCATTTTCCTTAAATCGAACTCCGATTGCGGCGACCTTATTACAGAAAACGAAAAGGATTTTTTTTTCCCGAAATCTATTTTGACTGCATCTGTAATTAAAAGAAGAAACTAGAGTAACCAAAGAAATCCCTTCGTGCCTGAGCAAAGAAGGTCGTCACGGCGAGGATCGACCCCTAAACCTTGAATCTAGCGCTTGCGCTACAGATCATGCACCTAATTATAAAATATTTAGTAAGAAAATGTATAATTTTTACACATCTGCGGTCCGTGTATCGGTACAAAATAACGGTAGCATAAGGTATAATGCCGATTCGGTGGTTCAACACTAACTTACCGATGGTAAATATGCTATTGCCAAACGTGCGCCTCAGCATTCTCTGACACTCTGCGTGAGCCGGGGAACTGCCTTGGCGAATGAGCCGAGGTGCGAAGTTCAGTGTTAGCACTGAAATTCGAACGTAAAGCACTGTGCAGCCAGTCTGTGCATTGTTTGAGCGTGTCTAACAAAGCTGTCTTTCCAGCCACTGGGTGCGTTTTCAAGCTTTTGAGAAGAAAAAAATCGTAAGTATACAGGCGAGGCGCGCCGCTATAGAAATGTGCATATTATTATTATTATTATTATTATTATTATTATTATTATTATTATTATTATTATTATTATTATTATTATTATTCCATTTAAGATAATTAAAATGTGTAGTAGGCCTATGACGTGCCTATTTTATTTCGTTGTCACAGTTTACAAATATTGTACAGGCTTTTATTAAGTCAAGTTTGCAGTTAATAATTGTTATAGATTTTCTTCAGGTACTTCAGTTTCCTCCCTCCCTTCAATAATGATATGGGATGCCGTCTATCTAAACTGTCAAAAATAACATTCGATTTCCTTTCCGTCTTCTAATAGCGACTTGCATGTACACGACATGTTCGAGTGATGAAGCATTTAGGAGTGTCTGTAACATATGGGTGTATGTTACAGATCACCGCGCTTTGAGTCTGATTTAGGATTAAGGCGCGTGTGATATCCATTAGTAGTAGTAGTAGTAGTAGTAGTAGTAGTAGTAGTAGTAGTAGTAGTAGTAGTAGTAGTAGTAGTAGTAGTAGCATTAAAAATAGTTGCGTACTAAATTATTATGACGCAGCCACAGATATTAAATGCTGTTTAAACGGCCCAAGATAGAACAGTTTAGCGTCACAGATCTTTTTTTTAAAAATTCACAATGAGTGTTGCCCAACCGGAAAAAATATAAGATTAATTAACGAAACAAAAAAATTACCTTTTTCAAAAGTACGGATTTGACATTAATTGATACAGTTGTTTATGCGTCTATTAATAGCTTCAAGGCTGATTATATAAATATCACCTCTGTGAAAGTGTGCATGGTAGACACCTTTGTTTGTTTACATAACAAAGAAGAGACGCCTAGAGTTCAAACCATGGCGGTCGGTGTGAGAAACGATTACCATTATATCAGCCTTTATTGTGACAGCAATGCCATTTCCCAAGTAAACTCATTGTCACGAATAATTATTTAACAAACATCCTTGACACCCTGACCCCACAGGCGCCAATAAGCCTCTCTCTTTGAGAGAGAGAGAGAGAGAGAGAGAGAGAGAGAGAGAGAGAGAGAGAGAGAGAGAGAGAGAGAGAGAGAGAGAGAGAGAGAGAGAGAGAGGTTCCTGTGTATGTTGGTTACAGCTGTCGGCAGGCTGCAAACCCTTCCAACCCAGAAATAAACTGCCGCTGTGCTTGTAACCTACTTTTCAAGACTGTACAGCCCAGAAAGTAAGGACTATATGAAACAGAAGAGCTGTGTGTTTGTGTGTGTGTGTGGATATATATATATATATATATATATATTATATATATATATATATATATATATATATATATATATATATATATCCTATCCCGTAACTCGAAGGTCGTATGGGCGCCGCAAGTCTTTGCAAGACCTATGATCTGGTGACGTGGCCATACCTCCGGAGTTTCCGTTTCTTCACCAATGTGATCAGGTCATCGTCTTGTCCAATGGTTTGTGTGATGGTCTGTCGGACTTCGTCGTTGGTGATGTGCTGGGTATAGGAAATGCCCAGAAGTCTTCTGTAGCACCTCATCTCCATGCTTTGTATTCTTCGTTGGAGATCTGCTGTGAGGGTCCATGTTTTGCAAGCATATAGGAAGATGGAAATGACAAGGGAGCGCAGCAGCTTTACCTTGGAATGTAGACTGATGGTCCTGTCTTTCCGAATTGGCTTCAACCTTGCCAGGGCAGCAGTTGTTTGTGCGCTCCTAAAGAGGACTTCCTGTCGGGACCCATTGTCTGATACAATGGCTCCTAAATATTTGAAGCTATGCACTGTGTTGAGAGATTGGCCTTGGACTTTGATGTCCGCGTTGATGCCATTGGTGTTGTTGGTCATCATTTTGGTCTTTTCTGCACTTATTTCCATTCCAAGGCTCTGGAAGTGGTGTCAAGCCTCTGAACCAGCTGTTCAAGTTCTTGTTCCTCTCCAGCCAATCCATCAATGTCATCCGCAAAACGAAGGTTGAAGATTGCTCTTCCCCCTATGCTGACTGTGCCTTCGTGATCTGCATGGGCATCTGACATGATGCTCTCTAGGAAGATGTTGAAGATATCCCTCACCCCAACCCCTCACCCCTGTACCTAGGGGTGGGCAAACGTATGTTTTTGCCCTCTCTCCTCTCTCCCCACACCCCACACATTTTCGGACGATGAGAGAGAGAGAGAGAGAGAGAGAGAGAGAGAGAGAGAGAGAGAGAGAGAGAGAGAGAGAGAGAGAGAGAGAGAGAGAGAGAGAGAATGTAATTAATAAGTACGCAAAAAACAGTGTATTGTCTGAAGTTTTTAGAAAAATAGCCACATACATGAAAACAAACTAAAGACATCACTGTGGTGACGTCGGTTCAGTTCAGTTCAATGGGTAGATTACCGTCCCCGGACAGGTGACGTCGCCAGAAAGGAATGGACCTTATCACGAGACAGTTTTAGCCCCCTCAGTGATGCAAGAGTTTACCGCGGTCAAATTTCACTTGTAGCATTGATTGTTTATTTTGTTGTTGTTGTTGTTGTTGTTGTTGTTGTTGTTGTTGTTTTCCAAATAAACATGCCTTTTATTTTTCAAGATCAATCACGTTTGTGACACGGATCTTATTTCGATGGGCATGGGATACACACACACAAACACACACACACACGCACACACACACAGACACACACACATACAAATACACACGCAGGCACACACACATACAAAAACACAAAACACACGGAATCTCACACATATACACAAACAAAAGAGCTCGCACAAACACACATACATACATACAAACACATCAGTTTTGAAGCATGAAGTGGAAGTGTGGCACGTTCCTTGAGTAGATCTCATTTTGCTTTGACATAATAAGAAAGCACACACACACACACACACACACACACAGACACACACAAACACACACCACCCAACGTTTCCAGCTTTTTCGCGAGAGGCGACTAAAAGGGGGTTTAGTGACCTGTTACGACACGCCGCAAACGTTGGGTCAATTCTGTTCAATGCTCGAACCCACAGGGCAGACACAGCAGACCTACAACGAATAATACAAAGCATGGAGATGAAGTGCTACCGAAGATTTCAGGGCATCATTCTCCTTTACCCAGCACATCAACGACGAAGTCCGACAGACCATCACACAAGCCATTGGACAACACGACGACTTGCTAACAGTGGTGAAGAAACGGAAACTACGAAGGTATTGCCACATCACCAGAGCATCAGGCCTTGCAAAGGACATCATTCAAGAATGGATTGGCTTGCAACTGAGTGAAATAATGAGGACAGCTGAGGACAGAGAAAGATGGCGTACGCTGGTTAAACGATCATCTGTGGTGCCCCAGCGACTTCCTAGTTACGGGATATGATAGGATAAGATAGGACTGGTATTGAGAGATAAAAAAAAAAAAACCACATGTGTGTTTTAGTCAATTTACTACATGGTCTATATAGCATAATCTCTTGTAAAGAGCATGATTGTAGGCTGGGCAAGACAGCGAGCTTTAATCTAGAGTTTTAGTTCGTGTTAAGAATTACAGGTTAAAACCGCCTGATTACCCATTATTGTGAAATTAATTAAAAGCGAAACACTTAAAATAGTTCAAGGTAACATTTAAGAATAGTACAATTTTGTGTTTCCAGATATTATCTGAAATTGTATTTAAAGACATCCGGAAATATTTTGAAATAGTCATAAATCAGAATGAACCAAATGTCGGTCTGTCAGTCTTTCTGTCTGTCGGTCTGTATTTTGGTGCGTCCGTTGCCAGCTGTATCTCAAGAACCACTAAACGGATGTTGACGAAATTTTATAGGCACATTACCTAGGTTTGCCAGTCTTCCGAGCCACCTTATCTATTTGATGCTTGCTTTTACCTTCCTGTTCATGATCCATGTGTGCGTGCCCGCGCGTGTGTGTTTGTGTGGGTGTGTTTGTTTGTGTGTGTGTGCTTGTGTGCGTATGCTCAGTATCTGTCACATTACGTTTTTGTTTATAGTTTAAAAAAAAATTTTTTTTAACCTAAGTGCATTTTTATGTTTTTATTTCATTGTTATTATTTACTGTTAATTCAGTTGTTTATTGTTGCGTTTATTTGCAATGTTGTCTCAATGTTTTATGCGCTTTGAGCAGATATGTTGTCAGATATGTGCGTTTTACAAATACAATTATTATTATTATTATTATTATTATTATTATTATTATTATTATTATTATTATTATTATATTTGTCGTTCGGTCAAGGACGTTGGAGTCCCTTTTGTTGTTAAACACAATTTGCTCTACAACTCAAAAGCGGGTTAACCGACTTCGTGTACACATGTACTTTTCAACACATGGCCGATCATTCAGTAGCAGTCTGGTTGTTGGTCAATCCGTCGATCCGAATTTCACATTTTTATTCAGAACATATCTTTTGCCTTAGTTCAAGAATAATTTCAAGAAAGACCAGACACACACACACACACAAACACACGCACACACTTCATATTTGCATTTTTCTCAAAGGTCAAGGTTGCGGTATTTCATTCTTTTCTTAAGGCGATTTGTGCTGTATCAAAACATTGGGTTTAGATAATGGCCCGTCATTCCATGTTTTTATTTTGCTTCTTTAAGATTATGCAACATCACCAAGAAATTGAATTTTAAAAAAAATGCTGATTTTCCGCTTAATGCACTTTCTGAAAATACATTTGAAGTGCTTGTCATCTTGTCTTTATTCCAAAGCCTGCCTACATTATGGACGTTCTCTTTGAACATAGATGTATTGTTATTTTGTGGTTATATTTTTGTCCATGCAGGTATAAAAGTGACTGACTCACTGTATGTGTTTCTTCCAGAATTTCGACGTCAAACCATGAAGCGAAGTGAAGTGTCCGTTTTGGTTGTTGGTGCTGGGGTGTCAGGACTTAGCACTGCGTCCCATCTCATTAAAGCTGGCTTCTCCAAACTCATCGTGTTGGAGGCTTCCAACAGGTACACATATATATATATATGCCTATTTAAAATAAAGTAATTGTTCGGATGTAGTGCACTTTCCAGATTAAAAAGAGCTGCTCTGGGCACTGCCAAAATCATGATGTCGCTAAAGCTGCCCAACGATTCATCTTGCAGCATCAGGCTTATTCAGTGGAACGCCCTAGCCACTAGTTCATACTAATCTATTTGTAGTAGCATAGTATGCGTGTTTATTTGCGCCTTTATCTACCTCTTCGACACCTAGACCGGATTTTTGGACGTTAGCACGTACTGTGGCAACAAGAGAAGTGAGGTTGTGGGAGGCGGGAGAGGAGGAGGAGGGGGGGGGGGAGTGAATCACTGTATAAAGAGTCAGTACAGTACAGTCGACTCCTGTGAAAGAAATAGAGACCGTCACCATCGAGAACCAATCCAGACTTTCCTCCACGCCAGACAAGATTTTTACTACTGAATCCCTCTCTGCTACTAGTTACGTAGTAACAGTTATTTGCTGTCAGTTTCTAATTTTATTGGTTAATTATATGCTAAGTTACTTATGTTATTCACTTACTTACAACTTCCTTTTTATTTCAGCCATAAAATAAATTATTGAAATAAAAAAAAAATTCTACAACAGGGTTGGCGGTAGGATCTTGACCGTGCGGCCAAATGAAGGCGAAGGGGTGGTAGAGATGGGAGGTACCGTGATACATGGAGCCAGCCCAGAAAACCCTGTGTACAAGTTGGTCACTGAGTGGGGACTGGCGGATTCTCTCATTAAGCTCAACAGGTTGGCACAATTTTATATTAGCATTTTTATATCATCATCATCATGTCACATCTATAGTTTTTCAAAAATGAATTTAATTCCGTTTGTTACCTTTGTATGACATCATATGTCACATGTTTTATGACATGAATTATACTAAGAATTAAATATTGTAATAATATCAAATGTGTATGTAAAAAAAACATTTTCTCTGAAACACATCTTATTTTATTGTAATCACTTGCTTATATAGTCTATCTAACAATGTAACATCTATGGAGATGATTAATTTTAATGTTTGTATTACTTTACCCAAAACGTGTATAGGTTCTCCAATTCAGTTGGTCAGTGCTAATTTTGTTTGTTCGTTGGTCTTATCAACTCTATGGAGGGAAAAACACATTAAAAACAAAAATAGGCTACAAACGAATGATAGCCTAATTACCTAAATTAGCTTCTTAGGAAAGAAATGTAAGTGCAACCTCAACAGCTATCAAAGGATAATCTATTCAAACCAGGATTTTGAACCTTGGCGCACATTCAGCTTTGTTCATTGTTGGAGTAGGCCTATTGTACTTGTGCACAACCGCCTTCACAGGAGATACTGAATTATTTAACAGAAGGCACTGCATGTTGTTAGCATGATGCGTCGATTTTCTCATCAGCAACATTAGTATATTTGTTCTATTATAGCGCTTTTCCGGCTCAAGAACTGTTCAAGACGCTGGCCAATATAGAATCTATCTCAACCCGCCAGGGGCCTCCATTTGCTGCCTTAGTCACATTGTCTGACCTTAAAAGCCGACTTAGACTTAACGCTTCACTGAAACATGCTACTTAAGTCTAAGTCGGCTTTTAAGTTCGTTCATGCACGCCAGCCCTGAGCACAATCCTGGACGGCCGGGGATGGGTGAGAAGGGACCTAGTGCTCGCTGGGTGTATTTGTGTACATGGCCCGTATGCATTCTGTCGCACGGACTTTGAAGATCCTAATGCGGCTGCCCACGATAGTGCTCAGCTGTCCGGGACGTTAGACGACTTGCATAAAGCAGCAAGTTGGCGCCTCAGTCTGCTTGAGTTGGAGCCTGCTTCGACTAGCGGTTTGAGCAGCTTTTGAGCTGGCAAACCATTAAAATCCAGTAACTTTAGTATTAATAACAGTACGTAGCTTTGTCAAACCCGATAAAATAACTGGCTCGACCAGCACCTATTGAAGGGCTTTTCAGACGCAAAACTATAGTGACCTTCCTCTCTCCGATCGTAGCAAAATATATCTGAGCAGTTGGAAATATTTTTTATTTTATTTTATATTTTTAGTTTGTCTTTTATTCACAGGTTAATACAAGTATCTCTTTTTATCTGACAGGTTCCGAGGAAAGGCATATAGAGAAGATGGCAAAAGGGTCGACACCGATCTTGTTGTTAAACTTTGGAAGCGATATCTAAAGGCAGAGGAGGACATGGAGCAGATCTATTTGTCCAACAAATCTTGCCCAAACACCCTTACGCATGCAGAGTTCATAGAGAAAGAAAAACCCAAGATCCTTCAAGAGTTTTCTGAGGAGGAAAGGGATGACGCCTCCAAAGTTTTCAACCTCATATTAAATTATGCCCGCTACATGGCTGGAGATGATCTTACCAAGCACTCAGCTAGTCTATTTGGTAAATACCACAAGTACCCAGGATGTGAGATGGTATTTTCAGGTGAAGGGTACAGCCAGTTTGTTGAACATCTAAAAAAGCCGATACCAGCGGAGGTATTCCGTTTTAATGCTGAGGTGATGAAAGTGTCATGGAAGGAAGAAAACGGGCAGGTAAAGGTAACATGCAAAAATGGAGACGTCTACACAGCAGACCACGTGATTGTCACATGCTCTCTCGGTTATCTGAAGCACAACTACAAACAGCTCTTTGAACCTGCACTCCCTCAATTCAAAGCTGAAGCTATCGAGAGGACAGGATTTGGACGCGTCAACAAGCTGTTCCTGTATTATGACAAACCTTTCTTCCAGGAAGGTTTCGATCTGGCCTGGAATGAACCTGGATGTCCTGACGCTGAAGCGTCTGGCACAGCTTGGCTGAAGGATGCTGGGGTCTTTGAAGTTGTGCCCACCAACCCTAAAGTTATTGGAGGTACTTTCGCTGGGCGAGGGTCTGAGATCATGGAGAGCCTTACTGATGAAGAAGTGGCCATAGCCTGCACAGATGTGCTGAGAAAGTTCACCAAGGACCCAACCATTCCTATGCCCACCAAGGTGCTGCGTTCAAGATGGATCACCAATCCTCTGATTCGGGGTTCCTACACCTATCTCAGCATGCAGAACCATGGTCACGAAATTGCTGATATTGGTGCTCCTCTCCCAGACACAGAACTGCCCAAACTACAGTTTGCTGGAGAAGCAACCCACTGCGACTACTACTCAACGGTGCATGGTGCCTACCTTAGTGGTGTGCGCGAGAGCCAGAGGCTCATTGAAATCTACGCTGAGTGACCGATTTAAACTATAGAAATCAGAACCCTAATTCCGACTTTTTGTGGACTGATTTGTAAAATTATTGAAGAATATTCAAAAGTGGCGCACCTGCATTATTATTTTTCCCAATAACGTCTCAAGCAGGAAGCCATGAGTGCTGTAAATTTTGTTAAGACTGCAATTTTATAAAAATTTAAGTGTTATTATTTGTTTAACCAAATACGTGGAGCTGTATAGGATTGAATGCCGTTGTTTTTTTTTTTGTTGTTTTTTTTTTATTTCCAGACTTATCTGGAAGTACTTTGAAATAGTCGGGAATCAAAACGAGCCAAATGTCGGTCTTGTATAAGCCATATCTCAAGAATTACTTAACCGATTTTGACCAAACCTCATAGGAACATTACCTAGGTTAGTGGCCTGCCTCCCGTGCCATCAAATTTGCACTACCGCAAAGGTCAAAGCCACTGAAGTCTATTTGTTGCTAAACACGTTCCGCTCAACATCTCAAGATTTTGTTGAGTTTTGGTATACGGGTACTTCAAACCCTGGGTCATCCTCTTGTAACAAACAGTCCGGTTGTAGGTCAGTCAGTCTGTCCGTAGCTCCGAATTTCACTTTTTTGTTCAAAACACACTTTTGGCCTTATCTCAACAATAACTAAACCAGAATTCATCATTTTTACTTTGCGAATACTTTAACTACTGCTAAGCATGATAGATCCTTCTTATTTGTACTTTCTCAAAGGTCAAGGTCATAGTGCTTCACCATTTTCAAAACACGTTTGGCGCTGTATTTAAAAATTGACTTTACCAATTTGGGTGATTTTTTTTTGCTTGCAGATAGTTCAGGTCGTGGTTTATTATTTCATATATTCGTTTTGCTTCGTTCTGATAAAGAAGATTCACAACATCGCCAAGAAAATTAAAACTTTTGGAATTGCATATTTTTCGGCTATGTTTGCGAGTGTCTGGAAATACATTTGAATAGCTTGCCATCTTGTTTTTCTTTTATTAATCTATTTATTTCAAATAGATTTTGTATACTACATAAATTGTCTTCATATACTTCAGAATATTGTCTTGGTACTACTTTTTATGTACAGTTGCATAAATGAGAAAACAAGATGAAAGACTGCTGATAGATTTTTTTTCCATTGTAAATTAATAGCAGCGTGTGGATTTATATAATAATATATATTTGACTTTGGCTTTATTAAACAACTATTTTGATCTTGACTGTGGACTTATATAAGAAAATAAAATATAACACGTGAGTGTGTCCCCCCGTAGGGGTTCCGGGGGTTTCAGTATATATAGTATCCCCCGCTTTCTGGAAATTTGTGCTTTAAATTCCCACTGTCGCTGTCTTTCTCCTTTGTTCTTTCTCATTCCTACTCTGTTCTATCAATCTACTATACCATCTTCTTCTTCGCTAGACCAGTCACCTACCTTTTTTCTTGAAAACTCTTCTGGGACAAAACTCCTCATTTGTGTGTGAGGTCTGTTGGACCAGCATGGGAATATTGGACGCTTCCTATGATGTTATTATTTGGCAATGTAGGCAATTTATATGTATGCGTCTTGTTGATATTTTATAATGATGTTTGTATTCTATTTTGTTTTTGTAAACGGGGTTTCGATAAATTAGAGTATAGCCTCAGCTTACCCTGCGTAAGATGGCTTTATTATAAAGTGACTGGCTGGTGGAGTGCCTTCAGTGTTACCACTAAGGTTGTTTCGGCAGATCTCTTATGCGGATCAGGGGTGAGTCCTCTTTCAGCGAAGTTTTGATCTTGATTTTGTGGTCCTGATTCGGCTTTTAGCAGTCCGCTGGACCCTGTAAGCAATGAATAACTAAATAACGCGAGTGTGTTATCAAGGTGCGTTTTTTAGTAGAATAAAACACGCTGTACTAAGGCCAGAAATGAGAAACGCTTTAAAACACAAAATCCAGCAGTCATCATCTAATTTCCAAAACGTTAAAAAGTGTAAGCCTACTACTAGTCAGAATATGGTGCGTTCAAAAATAATTTAATTATTTAGGCGAGACAACTACGAGATCTACCAGTGTTCTATATAACTTGTTGTCTTCCTTGTTTATATTCGCCAGCAGTCATTTTTTCACGGATTATATAATAATAATAATAATAATAATAATAATAATAATAATAATAATAATAATAATAATAATAATACCTGCTGCATAATCCCCGAGTTGCCTAGAATAAAAGCGCCACAAAACGTTTGCGATTGCTCCGTGTTAACTATTTTTGCTTCTGGGCAACCTTTTCCCTTAAGCGAACATTTTTAAAATGGTGCACCACATTTTGACTGCACAACAGCCAATCAAAGTGAAGGCGACTGAAAATGAAAATTACTGTCAATCACACTGACGATACAACAATACTATCAAATATAAATACTAATTCATACCGATTGCACATAAACATAATTATTTGGTCAAATAACAAGTGCATGAATCTTACCACACCATAGGCCTAAATGACAAAAGTCCTCCCTTGCCACTTCACCGTTGAACACATCGCCATACGCTAATCAAAAGCCCACCACTCTGGCCGCTATCTTTTTCTCTTCGCAAACAACCTTTCGAGACCGTTACAGAGCGCTCTCCGCGAATATAGGGTTGCCAAGACTTTCATCCAAAATAGTTACGTAGCGCTGTAGCTAAGCAACTCTCGATAGCGCGTGATTTCAGGTTGTTCAAAAACGCGCACTACGCGCGTCCTCTCTTTCTCTCGCTCTCTCTTTCTCTCTCACTCTCTCTAAACACACAATTTGGAATTTGAACATTTATGACATGAAACACAACTTTGATTTTGAACATTAACACATACAATTGATAATAAAATTTTACATATAATTTAAAAGCCACAAATCTCTCTCTCTCTCTCTCTCTCTCCCCCCCCCTTCTTTCTCTCCCCTCTCTCTCTCTCTCTCTCTCTCTCTCTCTCTCTCTCTCTCTCTCTCTCTCTCTCTCTCTCTCGCTCTCTCTGTGTCAGACCGCAAACCGAGCAGGGTGACAAGAAATTAGCGGAGACAACAAAGTGTTATGTTGCCATCAGAATGCCAGTTACTGGATTACCAATAGCTGCAGGGACAACACTAAGTGCCCTGCTGGCCAACAATGCAGTTTCTGGCTGAAAGCACCGTGACTGACCTCTTTTAACCACTTCCTCGGCTGTACTGTGTCTGCTTTATTCGTCCCTTGACCACTAACATTCTATTGCCAAAACAGGAAAAAAACAAAACTAATTGGACACTTAAAGCTGTCAAACGTTACAGAAGTGAAAAGACTACTTAATTACTTAATTTACCCGGGATTTTCCATGTCATGTTTTGGGGGATTACCCCTCTCGCTTTCGATCTCGATCTCGGGTTCGTTTTCGCTTTTTGTTGTGTGGACCATCACTCACTTTGCCGAATGGGCAGGGATAGTCTAAAGACAATAAATCTCTGTGTAAATTTCTCTCTCTCCCTGTCTCTGTCTGTCTGTCTGTCTGTCTGTCTGTCTGTCTGTCTGTCTGTCTGTCTGTCTCTCTGTCTCTCTCTCTCTCTCTCTCTCTCTCTCTCTCTCTCTCTCTCTCTCTCTCTCTCTCTCTCTCTCTCTCTGTCTCTCTCTCTGTTCAAATCGGGTGATAGAAAAGACCCCTCAAATTCCAGACCAATCTCTATATTGTCTGGTTATATCAAAACCACTTGAGAAAAAACTACCACATCTTAGCGCATTTCAACCATAATCAATTACTTCACTCTAACCAATCTGGATTCAGGGCTCATCACCCATGTCACACTGCATTAATTAGTCTTGTTGTTCAGTGGCTGAACAAGATTAATGATAACAAATTTTGTGGTGCGGTTTTTGTAGATTTTGCCAAAGCTTTTGACGTCATTGACCACACGCTGCATCTAAAAACACTCACTCTATGGACTTGTGATTGATTCAGTTCATCTACAAGTATATCAACTAACAAGTTAGTATCTCCCTTCTACGTCTCTGTCGACGTGCGCGTACAACCGGTTGCTTCCCTTTACATGCTCTGCGCTCCATAGAGCGTCGATGGCCTAAAATAATTTTTTAGAAACTTCAAAACCAAGAGGAATTATGGGTAGGGAAATCCTTTTCTGAAATGACGTCGGCAGGACTCTTCGCGATTGGTGCATGGCACACGAGACACACGCAAAATGGCGTCAAAAGAAGATTGGTTAGATCTGAATTCATCTAATTTGACCTCACATGCTGCTGGATAACAATTCAATTTGAATTTGCTTTCAAAAATCAAAGAGAGCGAGACCACAACAAAGTACAACGAGCCAAGGCGACGCAAACACTCAAGGCCGACAGAACAAAAAGCACACAAACTACAAAAGGTAAGTACCCGTGACCATACACAATAAAGTAGGTCTAACCACCAGTGCAAAATAGGATTGATCATCACCATGATTGAATTTTTCCACCCCACCTTCCAATCGGTACGGAATCGAACATTATGCTCAAATCATCATATCTTTGACAGAACTTGCATGTGAATTATACAGTGTGATTCAAGCGAAAAATGAACCATCACATCGAACGATCTGAGCAGCTGAATCAATCATTCAATGACAATGCCAATGGCGAACAGTCGTTCACTGAGACTCACGATCGCCTGCACTGAGCTCACATACATGTGTGCATGTTTCTATAAATTCATCGTGTTCTCCTTCGATAATTGAGCAAAGCCTTTGTTCACTACCAGAAATATGCAGTTTCTCTCCCAACTTTGCGTTTAATTTCAGCCAGCACATCTTCGCGAGAAATGGCGACCATGACTGCAACCGTAGCTAGTTATCAGTTACTTCCCTTGAACAGATTTCCCAGAATTCTCTATTCTATTTTTAGGTTTGGGATACTCCCGTCTCAGCTTGTGGCCAAAACCAAGGGCAACGGGACCACCGCACGTCGACTGGGGGCAATACGAGATATTAACTTGTTAGTTGATATACTTGTGGTTCATCGTATAAGTTCTTTTCTCAGAGACAGGCATCAAACTGTGCACGCAAACACCTCAACATCGAGCATGCAGGTTGTACAGTTCGGCGTACCACAAGGGTCGGTATTAGGCCTTCTGCTCTTCATTATATTAAGAATTCATGTGATCTCTTCGCAGATGACACTACCATACATTCTGGCAACACCAATTTAAGTCATGTATCAGAATCACTGCAACCAGTTGACTAAATGGATTGACACCCCAGAAAATAACCTCAAAATGTCGGAATTTAACGGTTAGTCATACAATAATTATTGAAATGGTCAGCCACCATAAAGTGTTCGAAGTCGACATTGATAACAACCTGCCTTGGTCAAATCACATTGAACAAATTTTAAGTGTATCTTCTAATTAGAATTAGGCACTATCTAAATTGTGATGCAAGGAAGTTATTCTTCAATATATTCAGTCAGCCATTGATTACGCATTTGCCTTATGGGATTCAGCCAGTGATAATACAATTAAACCACTTATTAGATTCACAAACGTGCTCTTTAAGTAGTCCTATTAAAGAAAGCAACCCTTTCTGAGTTAGACTACATAAACTTAGGGATTCTCCCTCTACAAGCAAGGTTGGCTTATAATAAGGATTCATTTATGCACAAAATTATTACTGGATATGTACCAGAAACCATATGCTAAAAATTCACTTTGAGACCTTCACGCCAAGTCTGTTCCTCGGAAGTCTAGTTTAATGTATTCAGATAGCAGTCTCTGGAAATCTCTCCCAAACGTCCTGTGACAAACTACCAGCTCAAGAGCAAATATGCTTCCCACCTTATGAAGTCAAAATAAACGTTGCTTTCATTGTACATGTAAGAAAATAAGAATTATGATTTTTCTTTTTACAAACTCGCTTAATATGTTCTTTGCTACTGATGATTTTATGCAATATATATTGCATCGTTTAATTTTTTTAAATAATGTATATGTGCTAGTTAATGTGTCCTATAAGCTGTGTTGCTTACAAACCAATTGACCTTTAGAATGCTAGAAATGTTAAATATGAATGTAAAATTGATTTGCAATTCCACCCCCTATTCTTGTCGAGTCTGGCATGCAGCTCTGTAGACAACCATGAGAGTGTACAACATCAGCCCTAAAATTATTGAAGTCATCAAAAGCCTGTATGGCAAGGTTATCAGTGCAGTCCTCCATAACAGCTCCATCGGAAACTGGTTCAGAACAACAATCGGTGTGCGTCAAGGATGCCTACTCGCTCCAACACTCTTCAACATCTTCATAGAGCGCATCATGTCAGATTCCCTTGCAGATCATAAAGGCACAGTCAGCATAGGGGTAGAGCAATCTCCAACCTTCGTTTTGCGGATGACATTGATGGATTGGCTGAAGAGGAATAAGAACTTGAACAGCTGGTACAGAGGCTTGACACCACCTCCAGAGCCTATGGATTGCAAATAAGTGCAGATAAGACCAAAATGATGACCAACAACACCAACGGCATCAGCATGGACATCAGAGTTCAAGGCCAATCCCTCAACACAGTGCATAGCTTCAAATATTTAGGAGCCATTGTATCAGACAATGGGTCCCGACAGGAAGTCCTCTCCAGGATCGCACAAACAACTGCTGCCCTGACAAGGTTGAAGCCCATTTGGAAAAACAAGACCATCAGTCTACATTCCAAGGTTAGGCTGCTGCGCTCCCTTGTCATCTCCATCGTCCTATACGCTTGCGAAACGTGGACTTCGTCGACAGCAGCTCTACAACGAAGAATACAAAGCATGGAGATAAGGTACTACAGAAGACTTCTGGGCATTTCCTATATCCAGCAAATCACCAACAACGAAGTCCGATTGACCATCACAAAAGCCATTGAACAACACGATGACCTGCTCACACGGGTGAAGAAACGGAAACTCCGATGGTATGGCCACGTCACCAGATCATCAGGTCTTGCAAAGACCATCCTGCAAGGCACAGTGCAAGGAGGTAGAAGAAGAGGGAGGCTGAAGAAGAGGTGGGAGGACAACATTCGAGAATGGACTGGCTTGACACTGATCGAAACCATCAGGGTTGCTGAGGACAGAGAATGGTGGATAACGCTGGTTTAACTATCATCTGTGGTGCCCCAACGACCTCAGAGTTACGGGATAGGATATGATTGGATAGGATGCTTGTCATGTACATACATGTGTTCGTACTCAAATTTATTTGTAAACATGTAATCATTTTAATGTTGTTGTTTTTTAAAGTTCCAGTAGACTAGTTTCTCTTTAGGGCAAGGGACAAATGTAAAAAAGCAGACCACTGCTTATGCTATTACCTTGGTTAAATAAAGAATTCTCTCTCTCTCTCTCTCTCTCTCTCTCTCTCTCTCTCTTTTTTTTTTTTTTCTCTCACTCTCTCTTTTAAATTTTACAATTTTATTAAGGACTAGCTGTAAGACAGGTCCACAGGACCTAATGCTATTATCCAATTAAAGGTTTCGACTTCTCTCTCTCTCTCTCTCTCTCTCTCTCTCTCTCTCTCTCTCTCTCTCTCTCTCTCTCTCTCTCTCTCTCTCTCTCTTTCTTTCTCTCTCTCTCCCTCTCTCTTTGGGGTCGTATTCGTTTTTAGTTACATGGCCATCAACCCACCTTGCCGAATGGGCAGATTGTCTAAGGGCAACAACTCTGTGTATAAGTCTCAACCTCTCTCTCTCCCTCCCTCTTTCCTTCCCTGTCTCCCTCCCTCTCTCTCCTGACATTAAAGACTCAGCACAAATGCAACTGGGCTTCTCCTAGCACCGGTCAACTTTTGGGTATGCCACAACTCATTCAATTGTTATCACTAGGGCATGTCACGTGAATTTCAATCACACAATGCAGTTAACGTGAAACACGAAATGCATTTTACACAAAAACACGTGAATTTCCGTAGTAAACGACTGATGCATTTGAAGTTGCACGTTGAATTCCATCAATGCAGTTATCCTAATTACGCAAAAACAGGGAATGCTGGTAGGTGGCGATAGCTATAAACATTAGAGCATTATGGCATCAAAGTAATCATAATAAGAAGAATAAATAGGCTTAATAATAAGGGCGTTTATATAACGCTTTTCCCTAATGATATCAGTTCAAATGGCAGTTCTCACGCATTTATACTTAAAGTTAACATTGAAATACATGCGGAAGGAAGTGAAACAAGAACAATACACTAATATACTATGCGCAGGCATAATACAAACATGTAAAATAATATTTACAATTAACATATAAAATACTAAGGAGAGGAGGAGATCGAGAGCAGCTAAGGAGTGAGAGGGCTGGGGGCTTGCAGTGTGACGGCGGTGGTCTGAATCAGAACAGAAGGAACGGTGATGGGAGACGAGATCAGACATTTTTAAGGAAGAGATGAGTTTGTAAGTTGGACTTGAAAGTGGCTATGTTTGGAGAGCTGCGAAGAGAGAGAGAGAGAGAGAGAGAGAGAGAGAGAGAGAGAGAGAGAGAGAGAGAGAGAGAGAGAGAGAGAGAGAGAGAGAGTTCCAAGTTGAAGGACAAAGCGAAGGATCGACAGCCTGCAGAGGAGAGTTTGTAGCGGGATATTTGTAGCATGAGAATGTCAGAGGAAGAACGAACATTCTAGATGGCTTGTAGAAGTGAATGTTCTGGGTGTACTAATCTATGATGCACTTGAAACAGAAAGTACAGATTTTGTAGATAATCCTCTGAGATACAGGACGCCAGTGGAGAGAATATAAGAGGGGTGTGATATGATCAGATTTTTTTTCTTTTTGAGAACCAGACGAACAGCTGAGTTCTAATTCTGAACACGTTGGAGCATATGAACACAAGAGGACGGAAGTTCAGCCAGAAACAAAATTACAGGAGTCTAAGCGTGACAGAACAAGAGAGGAAACTAGTTTGGTTGTAGCATCAGTGGTCAGATGCTTGCGGACAAGCCCTATTCTATGGAGCTGAAAGTTGCATGTTTAACAGGTTTTGCAGATGTATTCTGACATGGAGAGGGTGTTATAAAGGATGACACCAAGGTTTGTGACAGACATGACATAGGAATAGTGGTTTGACCAAAAGTGACAGGGTCTACAGGGGAAGAAGACAGGTTGTGTTTGGTACTCGTGAGCATAACTTCAGTTTATTAGCATTGAGCTGGAGCTTGTTGGTAATCATCCAGTTAGAAATGTTTTCAAAGCAGTCAGAATAGATGGAAGGTTTTGAGAAGTGTCACTGTTTTTGAGTTGTGTATCGTCTGCGTAGAAATGGTGGAAAGTGTCATGTTTTTGGATGATCTGAGATAGAAAAGATGTATAAAGAGTGAATAGTACAGGTCATAGAATTGACCCCTGATGAACACCGAAGACAAGTCTGGGCAGTTCAGAAAGGTGGTTGTTGATGCAGACGGATTGGAAACGATCAGGAAGGTAAGAATGGAACCAGCTTAGGGCACGGTCTTTTATTCCAAAAGAGTTCTCAAGGCGCCGAAGCATGATGGAGTGATCGATAATGTCAAAAGCGGCTGAGAGATCGAGAAGGGTCAACAAAGGGGTTTTACCAGAGTCAGTGGCAGAGAGGAGGTCGTTCATCAAGTGAAGAAGAGCTGATTCAGTAGAGTGGTCAGGACGGTAAGCAGGCTGGAATGGACAGAACAAGTTGTTGGAAGAGATGGTTGAGCTGTTTCGGGACAACTATTCTCCAGGAGTTTGGATAGAAAAGGGAGATTAGAGACAGGGTGGTAGTTCTTAAAGTTAGTCGTCTGGATCAAGATTTAGTTGTGTTAGTAGTGGCCGCACGATGGCATACTTGAAACAGGAGGGAACAGAACCAGACTGCAAGGAAAATTTGACTATGTTGGTGATGGCTGGAAGGAGGTCAGTTATACAATCTTTGAAAAGTGAGGAAGGGATGGGATCAAGCTCGCATGTCTTGAACGACATTTGGTGCTGAGAATTTCAGCCACTTCAGTTTCTGTGACAGTATGAAAGGAGAAGAGTGGTGTGCCGGTGAAAGGCGGATCAGGAGGACATGGTTGACAAGTTGTCAGGAAGAGTTTTGCGAATATTTTCGATGTTCTAAGTTCGCGTTTCATAGAGATTTTTTTTGTTCCTGCGCGCTTAATAGCAGCGAGCGCTTTATTTCGTGTACCACAATACCGGAAGCTATCACGCGCTTTTCTTGACTTCAATCGAACTCAAAGCTCGGCGGTCTGAAGAGATCGTAATTACAGAAGTCGGAATAGAAATCAATTTTTATTTTTAAAATTTAGTTTGACTGCATCCAGTACCATAATTGTAATTCAATCTAAAATTTCAAAAATAAAATGGACACCAAAAATTCGGAGTAAGCTTATATACATTGTAAAACTAGTTTAAGATTATTCATTCATTTTCTTGTAAACAATATATTTTTGCGCTGTAATGTTTTTTATTTTAAAATTCATACTAGTAAACCTAAACTACCCTGGCAGTGGAGTTATTTCAATTATCTTTATTAGCTGGGGCCGGGGCATACTCCATAAAAACTCCATAAAATGACTGAGTATGAAAGCCTGGGGTTTGGAGATAAGGTGGAAGACAGCGAATTTCGTGTTCTACTGCAGTGCTAATTCCTGTATCACATATTCAACATACTATTACGTATTCTTGGCAACGAAACATCTAAACTTGAACCCATGAACTATATATATCATTGTTTATAGGAACATTCCTCAAAAAAATTTGAAAAAGTGACGGAAAGAGCGGATTTTGACTGGGAGTTACTAAAGAATGTTACTCTACAACATTGCGCTCTTTCTGTCACAAAAACCCATTTGCCTTCTTGGATTCTTAAACTGTATGAAACCAAGTGAGGACACTATCCGGCGTCAATAAACGGTTCGACAAGTGGCTGACACAAGGGCCGCTCTTGATAGCCATGAGATCCCACTCATTAACCCATTCTCACCTTCCCTCACCACCGCAAAGATGGAAGTTTTTCAACCAATAACAGAGCAAGAAGTCAAGAAAGTCATCTTAAGCTCAAAACCAACATCTTGCTCTCTCGACCCCATTCCTACCCCCATGTTGATAGAGAATCTTGACCCTCTACTCCCGACCATTACCCACATTATCAACGAGAGTCTGTCCTCTGGTGTTGTTCCGTCTGTGCTCAAAGCGGCTGTCATCAAACCCCTCCTTAAAAAGCCAAGTTTAGACAAAAATAATCTAAAGAACTATAGACCTGTTTCAAACCTCTCCTTCCTGTCCAAAGTCATAGAAAAAATTGTTCTCAAACAACTGTTTGGCTACCTATATGATAACGCTTTACTTTGCCCCAACCAGTCTGCCTACCGACCCTTCCACAGCACTGATACAGCCCTCCTAAAGATAACCAATGATCTGTTGCTTGCCTTAGATAATGGTAACGTCTCCGTTCTCACCTTATTAGACCTCTCAGCCGCCTTTGACACAGTCGACCATCACATTCTCTTTAACACTCTTCAACACTACTTTGGAATCTCTGGCTCGGTCCTGGCTTGGTTCCACTCATATCTTTCTGACAGATCACAAGCAGTCACCGTCGATGGCTGTTTCTCCAGCACAGCAGACTTGGTGTGCGGCGTGCCTCAGGGTTCCGTTTTAGGGCCGGTGTTATTCACTCTGTACACCAAGCCACTGCTTCTCCTGCTTAGAAAGCATGCTGTTGAGAGTCAGTCATTTGCAGACGACACACAACTGTATAAATCCACCGCCCCCTCTCTCATTAATTCCAATGTTCAGACTTTGGAGAACTGCATCACAGACATTAAGTCATGGATGACACTCAACAAGCTTAAGCTTAATGACGATAAAACCGAAGCCCTCCTCATTCACAAGCACAACACCTCCTCCTCACTCTCGCCTCTCCCAACATCGCTTACAGTAGGGACAACAAACATTCAGTTCTCATCCTCAGCAAGAAATCTCGGCTACATTCTCTCCGATGACCTGTCCCTCAACAACCACATCTCCAACGTCTGTCGCTCTGCATATACGGCCATACGCCAAATCAGCTCCTTTCGCCACTATCTTACAGTCCCTGCCACCAAAACCCTAGTCTGCGCTCTCGTCCTTTCTCGTCTTGACTATTGCAACTCTCTCCTTGCTGGCTCCCCAAAACACATCATTGACAAATTACAAAAGGTTCAGAACTCAGCAGCTAGACTAGTATTCCGAGCTAAGAAACGCGATCACATCACACCTCTACTACATTCCCTTCACTGGCTTCCTGTGCAAGCACGCATACAATACAAACTCTCTGTTCTCTGTCACAACTTCTTCACAGATTCTTGTCCTTCCTACCTTGCTGATCTACTGTCTGTCTACTCCCCTTCACGCACTTTAAGATCTTCTGCTGACACTCGCACACTCAAGGTTCCCGTCACCCGCACTAAGACATACGGCCAACGTGCATTCGCTTACTCCGCACCTAAGCAGTGGAATTCCCTTCCCTCCCATATCCGCAACATACAATCAACACAAGAATTCAAAAAAGCCCTGAAAACCCACCTCTTCAAACTGCATTATTCAGATTGATTTGTATCCCGCTGCCATTCTCTCATCTTTTGTCTATGTCTGATCTGTAAGTGTATACACGGCTGTAAATATTTATACTGTTTTTCTTCCTGGGCCTAACCAGGCATATAAATAGCTGTGAATAGGTGATCGTCCTTAACGCTGATGCAATAGGACGTTAAGCTTCGTTGTTCCTCCTTGCTATCTTATTTCTTTCTTTTTTGTCATTTGTGCACATAGTTGTAACTAGTCTATTTCGGTCTTTTTTTGTAATTTATGTACATAGTTGTAAATAGTCTGTACCTTTACTGTTCCGTCTTTGGTGTATTGTAGCAAAAGTGATGTTTTATCGAGTGCATGTATTTATATGTAATGACTATGTAAAGCGTGGTGAGTCTGGTCATAGGCTGGAGTACCCGCTATATAAAAATCCGTTATTATTATTATTATTCGATCGTTAATACAGTCTCCTCTCTGAAAATCCTTACCGGGAAGAGAGGGGACTATAAACTGATTAAATAAATAAATAAATATTATTCGAAAACATTCTCAAACGGTTCGTAAAAGACAGTTGACCTATAAACAAATACAGCTTGACCTAATTCGTCGCCCAGAGGAGACGAAAGTTACTTTTTCTCGCGTTTTGAAAGTTACCTTGGATTTGGTTACATTCTCAAGTTCCCGGATCCAAAGCTGGGTTCCTAAATAACCGGTGGAAGACTATTAAACCTTGTTTGTGGGTACATTTATGAGACTATTTGATAATGGACTGAAAGTGAAACAGTCCACATGTAGGTTATATGTATAAATGAATACATTATTTCATTTGTAAACATTATATCATAGTTTATGATGGCCATGGCCAAGGCTTTTTGAGCTGGGTCGCTGGACATAAAACAACATTTTTGTTTTGAGCTGAGAATAGCGCATTTTGTCTCGTCCATTCAGACAGTAAGCTTATATTTATCTCCCTTCAACTTCTTTCCCCAAAATCCCTTCGTCTTGTTGTTTGTTACATTGTGATTAAACTTGAAAGGTAAGCCATACATACATATGGCTTACCTTTCAAGTTTAATCACAATGTAACGAACAACAAGACGAAGATCAGAGATTTTGGGGAAAGAAGTTGAAGGGAGATATAAGCTTACTGTCTGAATGGACGAGACAAAATGCGCTATTCTCAGCTCAAAACAAAAATGTTGTTTTATGTCCAGCGACCCAGCTCAAAAAGCCTTGGCCATGGCCATCATAAACTATGATATAATGTTTACAAATGAAATAATGTATTCATTTATACATATAACCTACATGTGGACTGTTTCACTTTCAGTCCATTATCAAACGCTTGAATTTTTGGATAAGAAAAGGGTCTGTGCTCTAATTCGGCGTACACCCCAGCAGTCTCTGATACTTGTTGTCAGAGACTCGAATGAGCCGTGCCGAAATAAGCCTAGAAAATGACATTCAGCTGTCTTCACCTCTATCTTCACCTCTGTTGGTATAGTATAATACAGGCAGTCCTGTTGTACATTTGTGATTTTGTTCGTGTATCCCCACGCCCTCTGTTTCAAGCTGTTGGAAATATCGTTACTAAAGTAAGTTGATATGCCTAATTCATTCAACTGACATTGTACAGATTTTTGTTTAAAATACAATATAGTTGAACTTTTATAAGTACTTTGTGCAATAAAATTAACCGACCCTCTAGATAAAGTAGCAACCATGTCAAATTTAAGATTATTATTCTGCCCTTCTTTAATGCGTGTCCATAATATTATCGGGGAGTGGAGGGGTAAGGGCAGAGTAATACTCTTAAGAGAAACAGCTTAGTTTTCTGATCATGGAAGATTGAAAGATGTGATCAAAGATCTTATAGGTCTAATGTACTAATAAATTAATAACCCAGTGTTAAAAAAATGAAAGTTTCGCGTCAGAATTTACATTATCACAAAGAGATCCTTTGTAACGAACTTTCTTGGGGCGCTTGAGTTATGGACTGTATCTCTCGATGAATGGAACCCCTCGACGCAGTATACCTGGATTTTGCCAAGGCATTTGACTCAGTCCCTCATCAGCGCCTGATCGCCAGACTTTGAGTCCTATGGGTTTAAGTCACAGGTACTCTCATGGATTATAGCCTTTTTGCTTAGTAGACATCAACGTGTTTCAATGAATGGCAGTTTTTCTGGTTGGCCACCTGCGTTTAGCGGTGTCCCACAGGGCAGCTTGTTGGGGCCAGTTTTGTTCGTCGTCTTCATCAACAACCTGTTGGATGTAGTTGAATCTCTCTGTGAAATGTTTGCAAATGACACAAAGGTTTACCACGCAGTGGAATCAGATTATTAACTATATAAACTCCAGCGGAACCTTGACAGTCTGGTCGACTGGGCAGACAGATGGCACCTACATTTCAACGCAGATAAACGCAAATTTATTCACCTCGGTCGCAACAACCCCACCCACTGCTATATAATGAGGCTACATCACTCTGAGGATAGTGTCCTCTTGAGGCTTCAGAGGTGCACAGGTCAACAAAGCCAACAGGATTCTAGGTCTAATTAGACGTTCGTACCAGTTTCTAGATTCTGAGACCCTGAGGCTGCTATTAATTGCTCTGGTTTGACCCCACCTTGAGTTTTAGAACGTGGCGCGGTCACCACCCTGCCAGAAGGACAAGGATCTCATCGAAGGAGTTTTGAAGAGAGCAGCTAAGCTCATCCCTGGACTGTCTGACCTGTTATATGAAGAGCGCCTGGTCAAAGTGAATATTCCCAGCATGCAGCATCGTAGAGATAGGGTTAGTTAGTTAGTCATGGTTTATAGGCCCAGCGATTGTGTGAAGTGATAAAAGAGGAGGGATTCCGTCATGTAGATGGCATTGAATAGTTGTAGCGAAAGTTGTTAAAAGAGTTAGTGATGGTTGGAAAGAGTCATAGACTTAAAGATATGGACAGAAGGCTTTGTATAGGCGATGTAGAATTTAGCAGTGTCATTGTTATTAGGTTGTTGTAGTTTAGTATCATTGTAAATGTTCGTGTACAGTGAAGAATGCGTCTATTGTGCCCGACTGTATTATTTTCTTAACTCTGTTATTTTATTATTATGTTGTTGATTTTAGTTTTGAAGTTGTGTTTTAATGAGTTGTGTTCAAAATAAATGTAGCCTGGCTTTTTTGCTTTTTTAATTTTATTTTAAAAACTATTCCGGACCTGCATTTTTGCCTCCCCGAACTCAGGCCGTGCGAGCTTGGCTGTCACGCAACGGGCGCGGATGTTGCGCCACTGAGTAATTTTTTCGCCTCCATGCAACTATTAAAACAGAATCGCGGTGAGTGTCTCCCCAAAAATCTTTAAAAGTTTCTTATTCGCTGATTCGTCTGAGTAATCATATGGTATTTGCCTTACTAAGGAATGTTTGGGCTTCTTCTTTCTGTTTCCATTTCCTCCTAACTTTGCTTAGATTGTAAATAGTTGTCACAAAACTAAAATCTGTGGTCGGATGCCCCGCCACTTGAGCTCCGGTTGCGACGCCATTCTCGTATATTTTTGCTTCGATTGCGCGGTCACTTCCAAAATCTATTGCAACAATGTTTCAACTAAACATTTTGGAAGTGCCGCGGCATTATTATTACATATCCTTGATCGGGTTTTAGGAATGCCTGACTGCAGATGGATCTATTGGGAGTGACAGATGGAACTGGTGTTTCCTTAATTCATTCTGAAGTTGAGGTTGAGACTTCCTACAACGAGACAGAACCAGCAGGGGATGATGCACCGCTTGCTCCAATAGATACCAGCACCCCAGCCAAAGGCAAGACGTGTACACAATGTAGTTGGAAACCAACATTTTCAGACAAACAAATCTATATAAATCTTATATATAATATGAGGTGCGAATTAGGACTGGAACGTATTACTATGTAAAAATTATGCCGCTGCAGATTTAGTCAAATTCAGCGGAAACAGTGTTGCCCTAGGATTCGGAAGTGGCCGCGCAACCGAAGCAAATATGTATGAGAGTGGCGTCGCAACCGGGGCTTTTGTGGCGGGGCAGCTGAACACAGATTTTAGTTTTGTAAAAACTATTTACAATCTAAGCAAAGATTGGGGAAAATGGAAACAGAAACGAGAAGTTCAAACCTTCCTTTATACTCTAATATGACGACTCACACGAATCAGTGAATAGGATCATTTTGGGGGAGACACTCATCTCGATTCTGTTTCGATAGTTGCGTGGAGGCGGGAAAGGTATTCAGTGATGCAACGTCCGGGCCCGTTGCGTGGCAGCCAAGCTCGCACGGTCTAGACCTTGTTCTTTACGTTGTGTCTTGTTGTGTGTCGCCATCTATACACATCTAACAACACTGTCGAGACTGTCTGGGACTGCGTCTATGAAATTTATATATAAATTCGGCTTTAGGCTGCACAAACATAGTAAATATAAACCTATTGTCAATTTGTAAATTAGTACAACCTCGTGATACGATCCTGGAGATGGAACATTGAACTCTCTCTCTCTCTCTCTCTCTCTCTCTCTCTCTCTCTCTCTCTCTCTCTCTCTCTCTCTCTCTCTCTCTCTCTCTCTCTCTCGCTTTCTCGATCACCTTCATATGCCATGACCTGCCCCAAACTCTTCTAAAACCAACCCTAATGCAATATCATTACGGAGAGTAGAGTTTAACGTGTTCTGGGATGTAAATCGTACACTGTCACGAATTGGCTAGTTTTAACTCTGCTCATTGACTATTTAGCCTTGTGTAGTCTTTGTAACAGTAGAGAGTCAGTATATTACACAGCAGCAATTAAATTACACAGCAGACCACACACGGCGAGCGAGCCACCCACATCGCAGTGAGTCAGCACTTGAGCTTTGAATCGGACCGTTTTAACCAATCAGCAGCAGGCTAAGTGGGTAGAGCAGTTTTGACTGTGTCAAAACCTAGCACAGCTTGGTCAGTCGTGTGTGAGACGAGGAAGAAGTAACATCTACTTAGCTAGCAGAGAACTATCTTCACTCATAGACCAGGAAGCAGGACTTTAGAATCTCAGAATTCTATTTAGTCAACACGGGCCTGAACTTGTCAAACAGGTAAATGAACACCCTTCTGTTTCATCGTGATATATTTATATTATTGTTGAAATTATGTTTGTGGAATTTGCTATGCATAAATGTGAATTATTAATCCGAATTTGCCGTACCACGTGGAAGAGCCGAGCACGAGGCGAAACACGACCGGTTGTTTAACTTATATGTATGTTTGCAGACCAGTGGCTGTACCACTGAATGTTTATATTATTATTAATTCTGTATGTGTATAGTTAGACACGATTTATATTTATGTATGTATAGGAATTTAGAGTGAGATTCCAGTGGAACCCGGAAGTAGCAGAATGTTCGTCGCTTATGTATAGAGATGTGGAGCTATCACTGAGGGCTACTTTGGCTTTCAGTGAGACGCTCTGCACAAACCGATTATTCAGGGTTGTGCAGAATTTCGTCTCTTATATTACAGACGAGCAGGCGAGCTATCCCGAGCTATCCCGAGCTATCCTGTGCACCCCACTCCACAGAAACGACTAGTTGGATGAGGAGACTCTACCGCACAAGTCGGAAAGAGCTACCTTGAAAAAAAACCTGTCAGACCCCACAGCGTGGCAAGGGAACCCAACTACACAACGACAAAGGTGTACCAGAAGCTACCTCACAGAAGGACTTCGACCGCACCATCAGAAAGTTAAGTGTAATCTCCGAAAGTGCACTTAAACTGATCATAGCAGGACCACAGTAGTCCAACTCTTCAGAAACTGTATAACGGACCACAGTAGTCCAAATCTACATGAAATATTATAGCAAGTGCCCGAGGAAGATATAACAGCTGCCTAGACTATCAGCGATCGAACTATTAGCAGTGACTGAGACATTTTAAGTTAGATTAGTACTTAGAGAATCTTGTATAGAGTAGAAGAAATAAATGTGTGATTTTAACAGTTATCAAGTGGCTGGACTACATATGATTCATCGCCGTGTGAAAGCTAGTGTGACAGTAATCTTTTACCATTTTTCTATCTATCTCTGTACCCCAACCTTAACACAGAACGAGCTAAACAAATAAATTTATTAAAGTAGTTCATAGGGTGACTTACTAGCAGTTCCCACCGAATAAACGTGAGGGTCCATAATTCCATTGTGCAGAGCCCATAAACCCCACGTGACACTTTAATTGGCGAGCCTAGCTAGGATCTGTGTATAATAGGAATTGGGTATAACCGGACCTAAGTACAATAAAATTAGATAACAGTAGGAGTAGTAGAATAACTTAGAATAGTGGTAACAAGGACTGATCAGTTGTGGTGCACTATTCTTTAGTTAAAAACTTTTTTGCTTCAAATATTTTTGTGCCTGTATGTTGCATTGTTCTTTTGCAGGTTTTGCTTAAATAACTGTTGTATGCCATTTGACTCTTGTTTTATTCTATTATTGATTACGAATTTTATGGTCTTTGCATTGTTGATATTGAATTGCAATATTGCTAGTGTTTTGGTATTCCATTTGATTCAGAGGGTGTTCATAGACACGTTTGACAATGTCGGACCCAGTGGCCTTGAGATTGCGTTTCAAGGAACTAGGAGAAGCTTTACACTTAGCAGGGGCAGACCTAATTGCGTATATCAATGCAGAGGTAGAGAAACAGGAGGCTAAGGCAGAGAGAGCAGCAGAGAGAGAGGCTAAGAAACTCGAAGCAGCAGAGAGAGCCGCAGAGAGAGAACAGAAAAAAGCAGAATTAGAGGCAGAGCAAAAGAAAGCAGAATTAGAAGCAGCAAGAGAGCAAAAGAAATTAGAATTAGAAGCAGAACAGAAGAAACTAGCATTAGAAGCAGAGCAAAAGAAAGCAGAGTTAGAAGTAGAACAAAAGAAGGCAGCATTAGCAGCAGAGAGAGAAGCAGAAGTTAGGAAATGGGAGTATGAGCGGGCAGAAAAAGAAAAAGAGAGGGAAGAAAAGGAAAAAGAAAGACAGCATGAGTTAGAGCTACGAAGATTGGGATCAGGAGCTTCAAGTTCTTCCTCAACCCCTTCCCACTCAGATCATCTAGAGGTAGCATCCAACCCTGTACAAGGAATGTCATTTCCACTGGGAACATTCAATGAGAGAGAGGAAGGTCTAGATCTCTATCTGACTAGGTTTGAGCGTCTAGCAACAGAGTATAAACTAGATCCCACTCATTGGTCTTTTAAGCTTAGTCAAGGGCTTAGAGGAAAGGCTTATGACATCTACAGTAAGCTACCGACTGACAGAGTGACTGACTATCACAAAGTAAAAGAGGCACTCCTAACGGGATTCGAACTAACAGGAGAATGCTATCGGCAAAAATTCCGCACCAATCGGAGAGTGAAAGGAGAGAGCTATGCGCAGTTCGCGGATCGGTTGTCCACAACGCTGGATAAGTGGATTAGCCAGTCAGCCACGGCTAAGACGTATGATGGACTGACAGAACTGTTAGTATGGGAACAGCTACGGGAAACCATGACCCCCGAGCTGAGAACATTCTCAGTAGAGCAGGGCGCGGAAAGACTGGAGGATCTGGTCAAGGTCGCAGATAGGTACGTGGCCGCACACGGAGAAGCCAAGAGCTTCAGGCGAGACCTGAAGCCTAACGGGAAAGAGGCACAGAAACGAAGCCCTAACCGGGAAGAGCGCACCGCGAATAAGCCGAATAACCCCAGACCTGGGCAAAATAAAGGACCCAACACGGAATTCGGGAAAAGAGGTCCCGCAGAACAGAGACGGTATTGTTCGTTCTGCAATAGAAACAATCACTCCACCGCAGAATGTTTCAAGTTGGCCGCACAACGTAGGGAAGAGCGCGAAAGCCGGCCAGCGCACAGAGTTCTAACTCAAAGCAGCGGTAACAAGCCTCACACGATCGGAGATCACCCATCGGTGACAGACACGGTCAAGGTCAACGGAAAAGAAGCGAACTGTCTGTATGACACAGGTCTATCTTACGACGCGATAGTTAGCGAATCTCTTGTATCGCGCGCGGACTTGACCGACAAGACAGTCGACTTACAAGGAGCAGACTTGACGAAACCGACGACTACTTGCCCAATAGCATGGATCGAAGTAGAGAGTAGGTACGTCACAGGACGAATCCAAGCAGCTGTTTTACAGAAACCCCTGTATGATCTAGTGCTAGGTTGTAGGTATGTGTTCTTAGGCACGCCCCCCAACACTGTAGAGATAGCTGCAGTGCAAACCAGGGCCCAAGCTAAAACCCAACCACCCCAGCCCGAGTTCGCTCCAAACCCAGGACTCGAAGAGATCAAAACAGCACAGAAAGAAGACACCTCGATAGCGAAGTGCTTCCAGAAGCTACCCAAGGCGCACACACCCCCGCACAAGGGAGACTTCTACATGGAAGAGGGAGTTCTACATCGACAAGGAGATGGAGATCACACCCAACTAGTACTACCAGCCACCCTTCGAGCCCAAGTACTAGAACTAGGCCACAGCATGCCACTCAGCGGACACATGGGAATTGGAGCCACAGTGCAGAGAATCAGCGCACACTACTATTGGCCAGGAATCACGGAGGATGTCAAGCGCTACGTGAAATCTTGCCACCAATGTCAACGATATTCCCCGCGACATCACACCGTACCAGTTACCTTAGGACCATCGGTAGTAGTCGGCGTGCCATTCCAGCAAGTCTCAGTAGACATAGTAGGACCACTGCCCATGACCAAGAAGCGGAACAGATTTCTACTCACACTCGTCGACGCATGTACGATGTGGTGCGAAGCAGTCCCGTTGCCAGCGATCGACACCAAGAAGATCGCAGATGCACTCATCGCCATCTTTACCAGAGTCGGATTCCCGGACAGCATTAGAACGGACAACGGATCTCAGTTCACCGGCCGCCTGATGCAAGACGTGTTCGAGTTGATACAAGTCCATCACATTCGCACACCACCATACCACCCAGCCAGCAACGGACAAGTAGAAAGACTGAACGGAACCCTTCTCACCATACTCAGGAAAGTCGCCGACGACAATCCAGAAGCGTGGGACACCTACGTGAATGCGGCACTGTTCGCATACCGAGAAACACCCCATGCAGCCACAGGCTACACCCCGTCAACATTGCTATTCGGCAGACCTCTAGCAGGACCGCTAGAAGCCCTACGCAGAAGTTGGACGGAAGCCAAGATAGACGACACACCAAGAGGTGCCACCAAGTACGTCGCAGACCTGCAGGAAACCCTCAAAGCAACGTGGAAGAAAGCTGGTGAAGCACTGAAGAAGGCAAGAGCCCGTCAGGCGAAGTACTACAACCGCCACGCGAAGGACCGAGAACTGCAAGTCGGCGATCAAGTGCTACTCTTACTTCCAAGTGGAACCAACAAGCTGGACATCGCTTGGAGAGGACCGTACCGGGTGACTGCCAAGAAATCCAAGACAGTCTACCAAGTAGAGGTGAACGGGAGAGCCCGATACCACCACATCAATCTCCTCAAGAAGTATACGGACCGACCAGCGACCCCCAACACACACACATGGATGGCCATCGCCATCGCGGAAGAAGCTCATCCACAACTACAACAGCATCGCCGTGCCACTGACAAATGGAACCCGGAAAATCGCCCCGGACAAAGTCGTATGGACAGCCGAATGCGAGACAGCATTCCAAACACTCAAGGACAGAATGACATCGGCGCCAGTACTCCACCTACCCGATTTGACTCAGCCATTCGTTCTTCGCACCGACGCAAGCGACTTAGGCCTCGGAGCAGTACTGCTACAGCGCGACCCCAAGAATGCAGAGACGCTATTCCCTGTCGCCTACGCCAGCAGAAATTGAGACTCGCCGAGACCCACTACGCCACGTCGGAGAAAGAATGTCTTGGACTAGTCTGGGCCATACAGAAATTTCAACTCTACCTGTATGGGACCCACTTCACAGTTCAGGTGGACCACCAACCACTATCGTTCCTGGCAGCCTCCAAGTCTTTGAACTCTCGCCTGATGAGATGGGCACTCACCCTTCAGGCATACTCATTCCAAATCGAGTACATCCCCGGCAAGGAAAACCACGGAGCCGACTACCTCAGTCGCCATCTCGTGGAGGACTCAGCAGCTGTCGCCCACCCAACACAACTAAGGGCCACAGCACCAGAATTCGTCCCCGCCCAGTAATACCCTGTCACTAGTGTCCATAGCTACCTGGCATAGCATTGCAGCTCAGGTAGAGCAACTTAATTAGTTTGTAAATAGGACCCTAGGATAGTGCAGTGTTAAACTAGGCTCTGTAGTAGAAAAAGGTCGAATCCAGTAGTCATCGCCTTTTTTTCAGTTGAGGGAGCCTGTCACGAATTGGCTAGTTTTAACTCTGCTCATTGACTATTTAGCCTTGTGTAGTCTTTGTAACAGTAGAGAGTCAGTATATTACACAGCAGCAATTAAATTACACAGCAGACCACACACGGCGAGCGAGCCACCCACATCGCAGTGAGTCAGCACTTGAGCTTTGAATCGGACCGTTTTAACCAATCAGCAGCAGGCTAAGTGGGTAGAGCAGTTTTGACTGTGTCAAAACCTAGCACAGCTTGGTCAGTCGTGTGTGAGACGAGGAAGAAGTAACATCTACTTAGCTAGCAGAGAACTATCTTCACTCATAGACCAGGAAGCAGGACTTTAGAATCTCAGAATTCTATTTAGTCAACACGGGCCTGAACTTGTCAAACAGGTAAATGAACACCCTTCTGTTTCATCGTGATATATTTATATTATTGTTGAAATTATGTTTGTGGAATTTGCTATGCATAAATGTGAATTATTAATCCGAATTTGCCGTACCACGTGGAAGAGCCGAGCACGAGGCGAAACACGACCGGTTGCGCCGCCATGTTGTATCCCGTACGGAACCACTGTTGTTTAACTTATATGTATGTTTGCAGACCAGTGGCTGTACCACTGAATGTTTATATTATTATTAATTCTGTATGTGTATAGTTAGACACGATTTATATTTATGTATGTATAGGAATTTAGAGTGAGATTCCAGTGGAACCCGGAAGTAGCAGAATGTTCGTCGCTTATGTATAGAGATGTGGAGCTATCACTGAGGGCTACTTTGGCTTTCAGTGAGACGCTCTGCACAAACCGATTATTCAGGGTTGTGCAGAATTTCGTCTCTTATATTACAGACGAGCAGGCGAGCTATCCCGAGCTATCCCGAGCTATCCTGTGCACCCCACTCCACAGAAACGACTAGTTGGATGAGGAGACTCTACCGCACAAGTCGGAAAGAGCTACCTTGAAAAAAAACCCTGTCAGACCCCACAGCGTGGCAAGGGAACCCAACTACACAACGACAAAGGTGTACCAGAAGCTACCTCACAGAAGGACTTCGACCGCACCATCAGAAAGTTAAGTGTAATCTCCGAAAGTGCACTTAAACTGATCATAGCAGGACCACAGTAGTCCAACTCTTCAGAAACTGTATAACGGACCACAGTAGTCCAAATCTACATGAAATATTATAGCAAGTGCCCGAGGAAGATATAACAGCTGCCTAGACTATCAGCGATCGAACTATTAGCAGTGACTGAGACATTTTAAGTTAGATTAGTACTTAGAGAATCTTGTATAGAGTAGAAGAAATAAATGTGTGATTTTAACAGTTATCAAGTGGCTGGACTACATATGATTCATCGCCGTGTGAAAGCTAGTGTGACAGTAATCTTTTACCATTTTTCTATCTATCTCTGTACCCCAACCTTAACACAGAACGAGCTAAACAAATAAATTTATTAAAGTAGTTCATAGGGTGACTTACTAGCAGTTCCCACCGAATAAACGTGAGGGTCCATAATTCCATTGTGCAGAGCCCATAAACCCCACGTGACATACACCAACGACTAGTTTTAGAGACACGACGGATATAACGAATACAAACACAATTCTCCCACTAACTTTCGACTACAGCTACAACAAAAATCGGCTATAACAAAGGTGATACAATTTCCACTGGACTTGTAAGCGTGTTCGACTGTAAATGTGTTAGGTTTGGATTTGTTTTGTTGTTTTCTTTGCATTCTTCTTTTATTTCGTTGACTTTGGTTGGAGGGGAGGGAGAGGGAGAGGGGATGAGGGTTTGAAGAATGAATTATTTTTTTCAGTCATTCGTATTATAGTTATTCTCAGTTCATATTTCATTAAAGTGTTCATTCATGCTAGACAACTGTGTCATCAGTAAATTTATGTGTCATTCTACCCAGCTACCATTTTGCAAGAAACGTTGTAAGGTTATGCTGTAGTATAACTATGTGGGAAGCTTAGCATCAATGATGAATCGTTGGAAGCTGGATTGACAGAATTTCAAGATGGCCGATTTTAAGATCTGTATATTCAAGATGGCATGTGTTTCAGACCTTGTTTTGTTTCCCATTTAGGTTGGCCTCGAACCTCGTCGCTTTACATAGATTCAAGCCAAGTCTCTTTCAAGAGCTTCTAAATCAAGTATCTTCACTCAAATCAGAAGAACGGTCATTAACTTCGTCAGTAAAGCTAATCTCTTATCGGGATTGGGATTTTGATTATGTCAGCGCTGTAGGTTCATCATTGAACATTCAGGGGCTTTTTATCATCCCAGAAGAAGCAATACCCTAATATTCGGATGGAATGGGACTGTAGGAAGCTGTTACGTTGGAGACGCCTGTGATGGTAGGCTTATGTGTGAAACGCGTGCAATGGTAGGCTTGCATGTGTGACGCGCGCGATAGATCTGTTCGTTTTATTTTGCAAGGCATGCAGTGATGGAGTGTATTTATCCTTGATTTGATTTTGCGTTGTTATTAGAAAAAGCTTTGTATAACGTTGATAATTTTAGTTGCTCGATATTATTTGAGAATTTTCTCGAGTCAGTTGTTTACTATCTACTAGTTCTAGTGGTAACCATGGAAGCTTCCATTCCAGATAGGGTTGTATGACGTGAGACAGTGATGATGAAATTACTTCTGATTGGTTGAGGTGTGTCACGTTGGGGGTATTCTCGCTCTTTCTGGAGTTTAGAGAGACTGTATATATATAGTGCCGCACTGTTTCAAAAGGTCTCCCCTATACGCTCAATGTGTCCGGGGACACAAATCTACCATTCAAAAGGTGTTTTTTTAGAGGGAGTTGACAGTAGAGAGAGCTGTTGTATTAGAGTTGAGAAAGTTGTTAAAAAGTGGAAAGTTCAAAGTTGAGAATTGTAGAGTGGAAAAAGCGATTGAGCGATGGTATGCAGTTGCTGATGTGTGCTGAATAAAAGTGGAAAACTTCATACGACGACTCCTGACTTGTTGATGATTGAACGGGTTGCGTGGATAAACGAATCTGAGTTACACCTATCAGGATTTCAAGCATCGGGGCTGAATCAATTACTGTTAGAAAAACACTAACATCAAACGAGTGTAACAGAAGCGAACGTGGGGCATCATAATATAGCGCCGTACTTAAATATATATATATATCTACATCGCCGTCGGAAATTACGACAGAAGCAGCAACAACTGCGACAAGTTCCCACTGAAACCCCAACTCCATCCATTGTCCCATCCTTATGATCGAGTTCACCGGTATTTCGCCGTACTGCGAGTCTGGGAACGGGAGCCTTCAAGGGAAAGAAGTAGCTAACGCATCATAGTCGAATTAGTTAGAACTTAGCTTCACTTTGAGATCCGCATACTACAACCAATGTATCAGCAATGGTCAGAAGGTATCACCAGAACTTAAACTAGGAGAAATCACAGAAAGATTGTTGAAACATTTATTATTTCACTTTCACAATGGTCATCATTACCGTCATCGCCACCACTACAATCGCCAGGATCTTCATCACAACAAATTAGTTATCTTAAATAAATATCTAACTTTGTTTTGATTTAAGTTGAAAGTATCTGTGTTGTCGAGAGTTTGCGAGAATAATACAAGTTGTGTTGCATTATATTTTCGTGTTGTGTTCATCTCTTTCCCATCTAATCTTCTTTTTTCTTCCTTCCATCTTTGAGTGTGGGCGGCTGGGAGGACGACAGCTTTAATGATACCCCGCTACAGGCACCCAGCTTGAGTAGGTCTATTACCCTTGTGGCAGAAACCAAGCACTATCACAGTACAGCAACAATAATAATAAACAGAATGTGAAGGAAGAGGAATAATAAGTGTAACAACAGGAAATACTGGAATATCTAAGACTACTGCAATCAACACTTCAGAAAACTTATGTCATTTACAGCGTTATGGTTAGAGTTTGGTGTTGGGACTAAGCTTAATTTGAGAGTTAGGATTGTTTGCTAGTTCAAATCCTAAACCCAGCCGGACACGTTCCTTTATTGTAATTTACATGGACCAGAAGAGCATGGGCAGCTGCCATTGTGCGGGTGTAGAAAATTAACTGTTGCATTGGTGCTTCTTTCAGAATTTCGACGTCAAACCATGAAGCGAAGTGAAGTGTCCGTTTTGGTTGTTGGTGCTGGGGTGTCAGGACTTAGTACTGCCTCCCATCTCATTCAAGCTGGCTTCTCCAAACTCATCGTGTTGGAGGCTTCAAACAGGTAGTCTTATACGTACAGATGTATGCTTATTTGCAATACTTTTTGTATTTCCAGACTTACCTGGAAATATTTTAATATATTCCTGGATCAGAGCGAGTCAAATCTCGCTTGTTCGGTCGATCTCTTGCACTTCAAATCTCAAACAATACCAATAAAATGATTATATTATTTTACAGTACCTTCTTTGGCGTTTTTCAGCACGAGAATGCACATTGCAATGATGTGTGTGTGTGTGTGTGTGTGGGTGTGTGGGTGTGTGTGTGTGTGTGTATGAGAGAGAGAGAGAGAGAGAGAGAGAGAGAGAGAGAGAGAGAGAGAGAGGGAATCTGCGTGAATGTTTCATTATTTATTTGTGTATTGACTTATTTATTACAACAGGATTGGCGGTAGGATCTTGACCGTGCGGCCAAAGGAAGGCGAAGGTGTGGTGGAGCTGGGAGGTACCGTGATCCATGGAGCCAGCCCAGAAAACCCTGTGTACAAGCTTTGCACGGAATGGGGACTGGCTGATTCTCTCCTCAAAATTGAACGGTTGGCACAATAACACGCAATATACCATAATAATCACTATATTAACTATACTGACATATTTGTGTTTCATAACTTCTCTTTTGTTGACATTTTTGTGTCAGATGTCACATGTCAATGGACTTGAATGAGAGAAGTAAAACAAGATAAAACCTTCTATTTCTGTACAAAACAATATTAATTTACAATCATGCCAGCACTGAATTGTGACGCATGCGTATCTTGTTTACTAACTGTTATACACTACACGTGCAGGTGTGATTTGGAGTTCTGAAACGATAAAGACAAATTTTATGCTTGTGGTGGCATCAATTGCTAAACACGATTTGTGACTTAGCTGTATCTATAATAGAGAGCATAAAAAAATAAATTCATATTTGTTTCTGACAGGGTCAGTGGTCAGGTATACAGAGAAGATGGCAAACCAATCAACAGAGATCTTGTTGATCAAGTGTGGGAACGTTACACAAAGGCAGAGAATGACATGGGCAATATTTTCCTGTCAAATAAATCTTGCCCAAACACCATCACATTTGCAGAGTTCATGGAGAAAGAAATACCAAAGATCCTTAAAGAGTTCCCAGAAGAGCAGCAAGATGACGTCTCCAAAACTTTAAACCTCATGATAAACTATTGCCGTTTCATAAATGGAGATGATCTGACAAGGCTTTCAGCCAGTCTATGTGGTAACTACGTCACGTTTCCGGGAGAAGAGATGGTGTTTTCAGGTGATGGTTACAGACAGTTTGCTGAACACTTAAAGATGAAGATACCAGCGGAGTCATTCTGTTTTAACGCTGAGGTAACGAACCTCTGCTGGGATGGAGAAAGCCAGGTGAAGGTCACATGCAAAAATGGAGACGTCTATGTAGCAGACCATGTGGTTGTCACATGCTCTCTCGGTTTTTTGAAGCACAACCACAAGCAGCTCTTTGAACCTGCACTGCCGTCATTCAAAGCTGAAGCCATCGAGAGGACAGGGTTTGGTCGCGTCAACAAGCTGTTTCTGTATTATGACAAACCTTTTTTCAAGGAAGGCTTTGAGCTGGCCTGGAATGAGCTTGGGTGCCCTGATGCTGAAGCTTCTGATACGGCTTGGTTGAAGGATGCTAGTCTCTTTGAAGTTTTGCCCACAAACCCTAAAGCTATAGGCGGTCCTTTTGCTGGGCGCGGAGCGGAAATCATGGAGAGTCTTACTGATGAAGAAGTAGCCACAGTCTGCACAGATGTGCTGAAAAAGTTCACCAAGAACCCAAACATTCCTATGCCCACCAAGGTGCTGCGTTCAAGTTGGATCAGCAATCCTCTCTTCAGAGGCTCCTACACTTATCTCAGCACACAGAACCGTAGTCACGACATTGCAGATATTGCTGCACCTCTTCCAGACACTGGACACCCAAAACTGCAGTTTGCTGGAGAAGCTACCCACAGTCAGTACTACTCAACGGTGCATGGTGCCTACCTTAGTGGTGTGCGTGAGAGCAATAGGCTCACTGAAATCTACACTGATTGAACAACGTCAACAGGAGAGAAAACTAAAACTGACTTTTTGTTAAACGATTTATGAAATTGGAACAACAGTTTTTTTTATTTTGCTTTCAGTAGTATACTATACAATGCACACTTACACGGACCCCAAGAATTGGCACTGGCAGCTGCCAGTCGCATACGTTTAGGCCAGATACCTGGATGTTAGCAACGTAATCTACAGAAAAAGATACAAATAATGGTCCCAAGCAGGATGTCTGTAGTGTCGGTTTTCATACTGTCGTCATTATTTTGTTTCATATATTTGCAACTGCATATTAATGAAAACGCTCAAAGACCTCGTTTTTAATGCAGTAAAAAAATCAAATCAATTTTGAATATTGACTTCTTTCTTTGATGATCGAAAAAGTATTATTGCTTTACTTATTAATTTGTATTCAAATAAATGCAGATTTACAAAAACAATTTGCTTTATTTTTTTCCAGATGAAATTTAATGACAGTATGTAAATTGTAATAAAACACTACACTGCTGTGAAATCTTTTTATTCAAGAATAAAATACTTTATTTAATAGTTCTATATTCTGTTTCTTGATTACATTTGATCAAAATATTTCTATACGACAATCAACAGCTTCACGCAAATTAGTTAGTCCTTGTTTATAGGGTCCAGCGGACTGCAAAGAGCCGAAAGGACCACAACTTGGTTGAAAGAGGGCTCACTCCTGATCCGTATAAAAGATCTGCTGAAACAACCCTAATAGTAACACTGAAGTCACTCCACCAGCTGGTAAATTTATAATAAAGGCATCCCATGCAAGGGACGCTGAGGCTGTACTCTTAATTTATTGAACTCCAGTTTATAAAAACAAAATAGAATATAAACATCATTATAAAATATTAACAAAACACATACATATAAAATGCCTACATTGCTAAATAATAATACCATAGATACTAGTGACCATTTGGCAGAAGGCATCTAATATACCCAAGCTGACCCAACAGACGCAATATACAAATGAGGAGTTTGGGAGAGTTTTCAAGAAAAAAAGGTAGGTGACTGGTTTAGCGAAGAAGATACATGTAGTAGATTGATAGACGAGATTAGGAACGAGAAAGAACAAATGAGAATGACAGAAACGGAGGTAAATTAAAGCACTAAATTTCCACAAAGTGGGGATACTATTTATACAGAAACCCCCGGCACCCTTACGGGAGATCTATTGCAAGCGAACTGAACTTTTTTTTTTTAAAGTGGTTTACATTTCATATAGAAGAGACGACAACACAAAAACAACCACAAGTCTTAGAGCTCACGCATTATAAAACAAAAATAGAATCAGAAGCTCATTTGTTTAAAAACTATACAAGAAATAGAAGGACAAACCCCATATGACTCGAATGCTTCATAAAAATTCTACATTAAAATGAGTGTGAAGAAAAACCGAAACGAAACGGTGGCATTAAAATGCAAAGTACTACTGACTTTGGTTTTGCGATGATTTTAACTTTGAGATGATCTTGACCTCTGGCTCCAAATGGACACTCATGTCAAATCAACTACAAGTTGTATTGTGCCAAAATCTCACCTTGAGTTGACATTCACATTCAATGACCTTGACCTTGTGATGGCCTTGACTTCATATGATCTCTGATACTCATATATGATCAGATAACCCAATGTTGATGCATACTATGGGTCAATTATAGTGCCATTCCACAGTACGATGACAATTTAAAAAAAAAGTTTTTGTAAGTCCTAAAATGACATTGACCTTTAAGATCAATGTAAAGACGTCACATATATGAAAGATCAATCTATTATCTCTACAAAGAAGAAATTTGGACGTTTTAAATCTAATAGTTTAGGGTCAAGATTACTTCAAAGTACCCATATAAACCGACTTTTGACTGCTCCAGTTACAATGACCTTAAAACGAAGTTGACCAAGTTTGCATGGCATGTGGGTCTCACTGATAGCTATCATGTATCAAAGATTCATAAATTCAATATGAATAAGCGGTCCTTAGGTATATGGCCTTCAGCTCTGTTGTCGGGAGAATAAATCACGATTTTTGTTACTGGCCGAGTCAAGACTGCTTCCTGAGTGGATGGGAATTAAATGAAACGTGTTTGATATTTTATTCTAATTTGTTTGTGATTCTGAATAAGACTGAGGTGGAAAACAGTGTCCATCATCTTCTTCTTGGGTTGAGCAGCGACAATCAGTATGTTTATTAATTTGCTTCCATCTGATAGGTACAAGGTCTTGTTTAATTAATTTTCAAGTTGAGTAAAAGAATGTAAGCCTACTGATTTTGGAAATACAGCTGAATATTAGTAATGGCTGAATCACTTTTCCGAATCACTGTTCAGATTTTAAGTACGTTGTTAACATCATATGTAAATAATGTCTCTAACAGCATATCACTCATAGTTTACAAATTATGTTAATTATAGCTTATTTACAATAAAATGTTTGTCACTCTATGCCTCTAACTTGAAATAAAATAATATAATATAATGTTCAACAACAATGATAAATAATCTGGTAAATAGTAAAATTACTCAAATATGAGTACAAAATTTGTCAGAGGGGATATTTTGTACTGGTCAGGCTTGGCTCGCTGGAAATATTCAGTCCATGCACCATCATAAAAAACAACATCCTCTTTTCCACAGAGATAAGCCACCAAAGCAATATGGCATGCTGACACACACCTGCAACACGAGACAGGAGACATTGAGAGTTCGCTTCACCACATCAAACACAATAGACAAGCATGTGACTTCAAATAAGAATAAGAAAAGGGAAGTAATCCTGCAAACTCGGAACTAACACAAATGAATTGCTGATTACAAAAAGTCATTAGAACTTGAGTATACGAAAAAAAAAAATCATGAATGAGAAATGGTACGTGACAATTCTGGCCAAATAAACAGACTTCAGTTATAGGTAAAATAAGAAGTAAACTAAAATCCAAAAGAGTTTGACATAAGTGTAAATGTGCTTTCTTTCTAGATTGTGTGTGTGTGTGTGTGTGTGTGTGTGTGTGTGTGTGTGTGTGTGTGTGTGTGCGTGTGTTTTTAAAATAAATTTTTAATAATTGGTGGATTGCTTTTGTTTGCTGTTGCTCATAGAAGCTTTTATTTCGTAGTGTTGTTTTATTACAATAGTTTTCAAAACAGTGTATAATACCTGACCCACAAAAAGCAATCATCGGCTTGATGAGATCCACTTTCAGACCGTGGAATATCTTAGGTATCTGCTCCTTGTCCTTATAAATTTTGATTTCTGTGTCCATGAAGACTGCCTACAATGCTGCCTGGCTTGACCTTTGCAAGTACATGGATAAATTCTAATATCTTTTTGATCTTCCCATACCCCATAGCAAACCCTAGAATAATCAAAATAATTATGAACTTATATTAAAGAAATTAGAGTATGATCAAATGTTACTTATTTAAAATCTGGCTAATATTACTCCTTTGGATAAAAGTATAAATCAAGATCTAAATCTGTGCACGCAAGCATTCCATCACACAGACTTTAAAGATGCTGACACTCAATACAATCCATAAACTTTACAAACATGATTTTCTAAAGACCCTCCATACACAAGCCTTTTAAATACAATTCCACCCCTTGACTGAGGATCTCATTGCTAAACACCCAGAAATCAATGGCAATGACAAACTTTTGTACTAAAAATTCTGTCATTTTCTTAGTAATTTTCTTAAATGTTGGACTGTCTACATATAATTTTAAACACACAGAGTTCTCAATAACATTTCAAGGGGATGTTATATTTTGTGCTTTCATGTTTCTGTTAAATTACAAGAAAAATATCAATAAAAGGAATGGAAAAGAACATTATCAGCATGCACACAATCAAATTTCTGACAAATGCTGCAATAATCTGAAATTAACAGATAACAAGCTCGCTGACAAGTGAAAACAAGCAGTATACTGCAACGTAATCATGGTCAAAACATGGTGCAAGGAAGGCAACAAATCTCTTTCATTCTTGTCCTAATTTGTACCTATGACGACACATGCCCACAATTGTTACAGACAGCAGGCGTGTGAAAGGCCACTTACTTGCCTGTGACAAGTATAATGACATCCGAGGCGCTTTAAGGAATTAAATAAGGTGGGAGGTGGGGGTAGGGTGGGAAAGTTCAAACAGAAAGAAATTCAAAAACAGCAGGTGCCAAACCATCTTTTCGTTGCCTTTTCTGGGCTCTTCTTCTTCAAGTAATATCCGGGATTAAGGTATTGGACCTTTACTAATATACTATGTGGTGGCAAACATGGTGCAGTCTTGATAAAGAGAGACCTAAATACTAAAATAGTTTGGGTATCGCTGTATGTGGAGCTGCTGCTTTAGCGCAATTCATTTGAGCCCCAGCAAGCTGGTGCCTGAGGTCAACCCTGACACAGCCTAGTACAGTGCCAATTAGCCCACTAGCTATGTCAGCTGTACAAAAATTTAAATAAATAAATAAAAAAGATTGTTAATTTTGGGTTGAAATTAGCTACTCTTGCAATGAAGGCGCAATGGGTCAAGGGCAGAAACAGTTTCCTGGGGCATGGCGCAGCGTTCCAGTCCCTTATTGTACTTGGAAAAAAGGACTTGAGAGATGTACTTGACCTCAACCAAACCGCTGTCGATCTTAAACAACATGGCGAGGCGCGCTGTGCGTCTGCGCTTTCACCAGTTCTGGCTCGATCTTTGCAGTTAATTTCTCTACCGAGTCTTCCTCAAACTCTTTTATAACTGCATTACCTTCTTTCTTCCACTTAGGCAAACTTCTCTCCAGCAGAGAGACCTAACGAAAATAAAAGGGGGAAAGGCAGAGAGGAGAAAACACATAAATTAACAGCAAACAGCATCCTAACTTAAACTTTATGTATATATTTATTTATTTGGTTTATTTGGTTTATTTTCTTACGCCAGGTCAAACGAACAAATATGAATGAGACAAGTGAGACAGAACCCATCAAAAATCAACACCGATCCCTCTGCTAATAATTTCATGTATTAAGTATCTAATCTCAAATAATAAATCTAATCTAGTATTATTATCACAATTTTGTTTTGGACTGTAAAACTGATTTTAAATCAACACACAATAATTTGTTAAATAAATCACAAATTAATATGTTAAGTTAGTTGTTTTTTGGGTAGTGTGTTTACACTTGAAGTCTGGCTGTGCTTTGATATTAAAACTGAACAAGATTAATGTTAATGAAGAATAGATGTGCAAGGCCCTGCTGCAGTTGAAAATTAACTAGGCATCGGGACCAGAGGAAATTAATCCTCGGGTGTTGAAAGACTAGCTAATGAATTGGCTTTGCCTCTCAGGATGCTTTTTGATTAGACTATGACACCTGATGAATGGAAAGAGTCAGATGTAAAACATATTTTTAATTATCACCCGGTTAGCCTCACTTCGGTTGTCTGTAAGGTATTTGAGTGATTTGTTTGAGACATACTGTGCTCTCACTTCGTCGAGAACGGCCTTCTACAAGAGGATCAGTTTGGTTTATCCAGACGAAGGTAAAGGGTCATAAATTTTGTTGGTGACGATAAACGAAAGGGTGTCCTCCCTAGATTAAAGCACCTCAGTCGACGCGGTATATCTCGACCTTAGGAAAACATTTGATACTGTGACACATCTCAGACTTGTACAGAAGCTAAAGGGTTATGGCGTAAGAGGTAGACTACAGTAATCTACTCGCATGGATTCAGATTTTTCCGACTGACAGGGCTCAGTACGTGACAGTCAACGATAATAGTTCTAACAAAATAAACGTAACGGTCGGTGCCTTCCCTGCTCTCCCTCCCCCCCCCTTTATACCCTCCCAAGTGAGCATGTTGGACCCGACACTATTTATATACTTTATAAATGACATGCCAGAGAAGGTAAGCAGTTTTCCTTTAAAAACAATATGCAATGAAAATTCACAATATCCTCGAATAAGAACCTCTTTAGCACATCGTCTTGCTTTACATTGTTGGAGGGCAAAATATTGCAAGGATATTGTTTGCATTTGCAATGAAAATCTAACTATAAATCCTATCATACATGACTGCAGTGTAACGACACAATATATTCCACAGAACTTTCATAATGTTCAAAGAAAAAACAGTGAATATTAGATAACAATCGCAAAATCTATCATTTATAGTCCTGTAGGAAATTTTTGATGAATATTGAAAGTTTATTCGGAGTATTTAATGTGTGACAATATCACAAAATTGACTTTCTTTATGTGATCATTTCACAAGTTTAATATGCTATATTGTTATCAAATGTTAAATTTATACAATTAAAAAAAAACTGTTTAAAATATTAGTTTAACTATTTAATTTTTATTTTATTTTATTTTACTGTAACATTTGGTTTAAATGTTCACTTTTTCCCCCATCCAAATAGCAAATATCCTCCTCCCTCACCTTCCTTCTATTTCTTAGTCTAAAAGGACTTCGGTGAATAGACGTTAAATGAAATAAACAAACAAACACAATGCCAGAGAAGACAGCTTGTGACAAAAAGTTATTTGCTGACGACACGAAGGCATATGCTGAGGTGGATGAAGGCGAGGAGTCTAGGGAGAGAGTGCAGAACTGTATTGACAAGTTGGTTGAGTGGACGAACACAGGGCTGCTTAAATCCAATAGCGAAACATGTAATGTGTTGCATCTGAGCAAGAACAATCCTCAGAATGTGTAAGCCTACTTTATGGGTGATGGTAATGATAGATGTAAATTTGAGTCGACACGTACCGAGAGAGATCTTGGGGTGATTGTGGATGTGGACCTCAGCTTTGAGACTCACAATGAGTGCTGATCAGAAAGTCAACAAAATGTCAGCCCTACTAGTAAAAATCACCAATAATAAATCTAAGGACATCATGGTCCCACTCTTTAGGCCCTTATACGTCCCATTCTAGAACATGCTAATCCTTTTTGGTGTCCATATTTGAGGAAACATGTTGATTTGATTGAAGGTGTCCAGCGCAGATTCACCCGGATGATATGTGGCATGTCCCACCCTCCTACGAGGAGAGATTGACCTCACTAAGGCTGCCCGAGTTTGGGAAAGGGAGCGGTGATTTAATCGAAAATTTTTAAGACGGTGCGCAATTTTTATGATCCTTAAACTACCTATTCTCTCTTAATGTTGGTATCACAATAGGCCATGATTTTAAACTCACTAAAACTTTTAATGATCCCCGTAAATGTAGGCAGTTTTTTTTAAAACTAAGTTGTTGTTTTTTTTAAACCAACGGTGTTGTAATCTCAAGGAATAACTTGCCTACCAAGGCTGTGGATGCTGAATCACTTAATTTGTTCAAGATTTGTTATAGATAAGACAGCATCTAGTCCACTAATTTGGAGTCAAAAACGTTCTAAATTTAATAGGCACTGAGGCCAGGTGTCTGGGTCTGAGACAGTGGCGTAGCTAGGGGAGGGGTATGGGGGGGGGGGGGGGTCCAAATTCGAAAGTCCCCCCCCGGGTCCCCAAAGGAGTGGGGGCCCCCAAAGAAGAGAGCGAAAATTTTTTTTACAATAAATATTAAATATTACGCCACCGCCATGTAATCTTGGTATTCACGTTGTAATATAAGTGAGTGAATTTAGACTTATATATTTATTAAGTACATTATCTCATGTCATGATGTCGAATGTCAAAATGCAGGGGCCCCCAAAGAGGCCAAGCCCCCCGGGCCCCTAATCCCTAGCTAAGCCACTGGTCTGAGACCCTCATTAAGGCATAATATAAAGGCCAAAGACAGCATGTTAGCCTGCATACCAATGCTACTTGCTCAACAGCGTATTCATGTTTTTTCCCCACTCGATCGCCTCACGGCACATTGTTTTTCACTGTGCACAGACGCCGATGATGTGAAAATGAAACCGGAAACACAACCAACATGATCTGTCCAAATAAAAAAACATCAATAAAAGGCATGCATATTAATCGATGCGCATGTAATTATACAAATACAGGTACACAATTATGAACACTTTCTCAAACTGCAATTAATGCACTAACATATACAAGTAGTTTTTCCACATTAAACAAAAAATTAAATAAATCTAAAATTTGGAGAATACACGTAGGCCTACATCTTTTGGCACGTAGTGTAAAACCATGGATTCTTCAATTATGCTGACGATTTTCATTCAGCATTATTTGAAGATAGTGTACTCTCGTGAGGCTTCTTCCGTTGCGAGCGATTTAAAAAGAAAAAAATTCTGGGGCAGAAACCAGCGTCAGCCGATACTTAGGTCAATGTTCACCTCGAGTAACAATAAGATAACCTCTGGACCTTGAGTAACGATAAGTAACATCTGGATCAATCCGTGCATTCTGAGTGTAAAAGATCTATTAAGCCTATGCTCTATTTCGGCGTATACCTCGGCCTAATATCTCTCCAAACTCTGACACTCGATGTTGTCAGGGTGTCGAATGGGCCGTGTCGAGAAAGGCCAAGATCATAATTGATTTTAATGTATGAGGAAAGTTCTGGTTCATCATGCAGTGTCTTGGGCAAGAAAGACCTGGCAAGGCCCAATCCAGCTCCAGGCTGTTGGTCACAGCCGAAATCCACGAATACAGTGTGGCTCGCCTTGGCCACGAGCACATGGTCGTTGAACCTGGCCGGTGACTTCTATGTAGGAGACTTTTGCCCAGTGATGCCGTGCTGACATCACCCCTGTTAGTCGCCTCTTACGACACGCCTGGAAACGTTGGGTCTATTCTATTCAGTGCCCGAACCCACAGATGCCGAGTACAGAGAAAGATGGAGTACGCTGGTTAAACGATCATCTGTGGTGCCCCAACGACCTTTGAGTTACGGGATAGGACAAGATAGGATAGTGAGGAAAGTACAGCTATCTTCACCTCTTTTGGTAATAATGCAGGCCTGTTAAACGTTTGTGCATTTGTTCGCGTATCCCCAAGCCCTCTGTTTTAAGCTGTTGGAAAAATCGTTACTAAAGTAAGCTTTTATTTAAGACTAATTGATTATCTGAATTATACAATTTGAAAAGATTATTGTTTAAGATACAATATTGAACTTTGATCACTACATTATGCAATAAATAGAATGAGACGACAGTTTTTAAAAGAAATTCTTGTATACAGTTTGATAGATATGGGTCATTAGGAATGCAAAGCAGGTGACATTTCTGAAATCGGTTAAAATTTGAAATTGTTACGATTTGTTGTATAAATAATGTGTCGTTTTACAGCTTGAAAGTGATCGTCCCGCCAAAAACAGTCTACGTTAGATGCATACCAACACTTTTGCAACATGTACACACACAATTAAAACATACCAAGGAAGAAAAAAAAAGAAGAAACGAATCAAAATAAACAGTCAGTCGAAGTGAGGGTCAAATGGATGGATTATTGAGGCCGAAAGAGATGAGTTTTGAGAGCAGATTTGAAGATAGAAGACCTTGCTGCGAAGAGAGAGAGGCAATTTGTTCCAGCTTGTTCGACCCAAACCAGATGCATTCAAACTAATTTTGGCAATCCTTACATGTGTAAATTGATAGTTAGTTAGTTATTCATTGCTTACAGCGTCCAGCGGACTGCAAAGAGCCGAATCAGGAAAAAAAAAAAAAATCAAAACCATAACTTGGCTGAAAGAGGACTCGCCGCTGATCCGCATAAAAGATCTGCCGAAACAACCATAGTGGTAACACTGAAGGCACTCCACCGGCCGGTCACATTACAATAAAGACATCCCACGCAGGGGACGCTGAGGCTATACTCTACTTTATGGAACCCCCGTTTACAAAAACAAAATAAAATATATATATCATTATAAAATATCAACAAAACACATAAATATAAAATGCCCACATTGCCAAATAATAACATCATAGGAAGCCCCAGTGACCACCTGGCAAAAAGCGTCCAATATTCCCAAGCTGATCTAACAGACCTCATACACAACTGAGAAGTTTTGTCTCGGAAGAGATTTCAAGATAAAAGGTAGGTGACTGGTCTAGCGAAGAAGAAGACAGTATAGTACATTGATAAACTTTATCAACTTTATCATAAAGTTAGCCAACTGCAGCGTGTACAGAACTGATCGAGCTGCTCGGCTTGTGCTTAAAAAACGGAAGCGTGATCATGTCACGCCTCTCTTAATGCAGCTCCCCTGGCTCCCTGTCAAGTTCCGCTTTGAATACATAATAGGCCTATTTGCTGTCCTAGCTTTCCGCCACTTCGACCAGTCACTTCAACCATATCCTGTCTGAGGTACTCACTACCTACACTACAACTCGTTCTTTGCGCTCATCAGATGAAAAACTTTTGAAAACGCCCAAGCGTCGGCTTAAAACAATTGGCGAGCGGTCTTTTAGTTTTCAAGCACCAATATTTGGAATGCGCTCAGACCTTGTTTCCTTCAAGAGCTGCATAAAAACGCATTTGTTCCGCAAGGCGTTTTCGAAGTGGTGGTTCACCCGTCCCCTATACGCTTAATGTGTCCGGGGACGTAAATTTACTTTAAAAAAAAAAAAAAAAAAAGGCGTTTTCTGTGTAAATAGTAAGAACAGTAATAATACTTTCTGAATTGATGCTGTACATGATGTAGTGCGAATGTTGTGAGGATGCGTACGAACGATGAGGGTAAGCGCATTGAGTTGTTATTCTAATGAAAAATGCGTTGTATAAATGCAATTTATTATTATTATTATTATTATTATTATTATTATTATTATTATTATTATTATTATTATTATTATTGATAGAACAGAGTAGGATTGAAAAAGAACAAATGAGAAAGACATCGACAGTGGGAATTTAAAGCACCAAAATTTCCAGAAAGTGGGGATACTGTTTATACTGAATCCCCGGGCACCCCCACAAGGGAGGGGGGGGGGGGGGAATAATATTCCTATGAAGTTTTATCAAAATCCAATTAAGCTTAGTGATTCTTGAAACGTGACGTGCAAGAGACCGACCGATCGACCGACATTTTGCTCGTTCTGGAAATACAAGTGTGTGTGTGTGTGTGTGTGTTTGTGTGTATATGAGAGAGAGAGAGAGAGAGAGAGAGAGAGAGAGAGAGAGAGAGAGAGAGAGAGAGAGAGAGAGAGAGAGAGAGAGAGAGCAAAATGTCAGTCGATCGGTCGGTCTCTTGCACGTAACGTTTCAAGAACCACTAAAAGGAATCTTGATAAAACTTCATATGAATATTAGGCCTACCTGGGTTGGTGGCCAGCTTCCCGTTCCATCGTATTTGCTCTACCTGAAAGATCAAGGTCGCTGGGGTCAATTCTTTGCTAATTACGATTTGCTCGATATCTATAAAACGGCTGGACAGATTTAAAAAAAAAATACAATACTGCAACTCATGGCTTATCATTTCGGGGCAGTCAGGTTGTCGTTCAGTCGATCGGCCCCTCTGTCAAATTTCACGTTTTCTGTTTAAAAAAAAAATCCTCCCTCCACCCTATCTCTCTCTCTCTCTCTCTCTCTCTCTCTCTCTCTCTCTCTCTCTCTCTCTCTCTCTCCCCCCCCCCCCCTTATTTCAAGACTAATTCTACTTATTGTTTGATTAGTTTACTATGGAGATGCTTTACCTACTGCTAAGAATTTTATGTAATTCGTATTTGCACTTTTCTCAAATGTCACCGTGTCATGCTACCCAATGAGCAGAAGACATGCTCCTTCCATTGGGAAGTTTGCCGAGGAGAAGAACTGGGGTTCTGTTGCATAAATGGTTCTCAATCTTGATCTTACTCAGTATGTTATTCTCCTTCTTTCCCATCCCTCATGAGCATTGATTGATTGATTGATTGTTGCTTTAGGTCCAGCGGACTCTTCCGAGCCAAATCAGGACCGGACAACCCCCGATCCGCATAAAAGATCTGCTGAAACAATCCTAGTGGAAAAATTGAATGCCCTCCACCAGCCAGTCACTTTACAATAAAGACATCCCATGCAGGGGACGGCTGAGGCTTTACCCCAACTACTCGAACCCCCGGTTACAAAAACAAAATAGAATACAAACATCATTATAAATTATCAACAAAACACATACATATAAAATGCCTAAAGTGCTAAATAATACATCATAGGAAGCCCTAGTGACCACCCGGCAGAAAGCGTCCAACATTCCCAAGCTGATCCAACAGACCTCATACACAAAAAAGGAGTCTTGTCCAGGAAGAGTTTTCAAGAAAAAAGGTAGGGCATTGATCTGGCGAAGAAGAATATAGTATAGCAGAGTGATAGGACAGAGCAGGAATGGGAAAGAGCAAATGAGGAAGACAGCGACAGTGGGAATTTAAAGCACTAAATTTCCTGAAAGTGGGGATACTATTTATACTGAAACCCCAGGCACTCCAACGGGGGTACTGTTGCCGCAGTGAATCTGTCATGCCTATAAAGGAAAGACAGGTTTTCAACTGGGGCTTTCACTTTTCCCTTTATAGGTTAGAACAATCTACAGTGGCAAGATTGCTCATGACCCCAAGGGGTACTTGTCACCAGACTAACTTAATGCTAGCCTCATGAGCATGCTGCTAGCATTAAGTTAGTCTGGTGACAAGCACCACCACTACCAAACCATCAACCATCCTCTTCCTCCTAATCATCATCATTCTCTTGCTAAGTGTTTTCATAAACAAAGAGAATTTAAAAAAAAAATTTAATTAAGAAAAGAAAAAAGATAAGAAAGCATTATAGTAATCTAGTATTTGGTAATGAATCAAGCAAACAATTCATGGACAACAATACCATTATTGCATATTTGTACAGTACTTTCTTTCGCGTTTGTGAACACGGAAATACAAATGAATAGCCATGATTGTGTGTGTGTGTGTGTGTGTGTTTGTGTGCGGGTGTGTAGGTGTGGTTTTGTGTGTGTGTGTGTGTGTGTGTGTGTGTATGATAATAAAACCAACAACACATGGGTAGTAGGCGTTAACATTTTCGGTTTATTAGACTAAAACCTCCATCAGTAAGACCCAAGGACTGTACAAAACAAAACAGTCTAAGCATATATATCGTCAAGAAAGTGAATCGTGTTCATTAAAAAGAATGAAGCCATTTTGACAAAGATTGCTGGACAAGCGGCTCCGCGATCCGCCACAATGCGGAAAATGCAAGGCCATCATCGAACTCACTTCCCTTCTATCCACTGCGATGGGATTTTAACTATTTATATTTGTAAAATAAATTTTGGCATCTAAATTTGAATGTTTGCTATTTTTATATTCAGATGTTTATGAATATTTTGTCATTTACATTATTTTGAATATTCACTATTCGTACTGATAGTAAAATATAGGCCTATTTTTCCCAATAATATATTTTTGATTTTTAAAAAAAATTCGTATTCTTCAGATGGGCGTTTGTAATATTAATATTTTGTCATCTACATTTGAATTTTCTTATTGTTATAATTATTCACATTTGTAGTAACAGTTCGTCATCTAAATTTGATTGTTAATCAATGTACTTATAAGTTATATTCAGATTTGTAATAATGCTTTGCAATATACAAATATTTTTAAACATTCTTATATTCAGACTTCTTGCAACATTTTGTAATGTACAAATCATTTCCTCCCGTTGGAGTGCATGGGGTTTCTGTATAAATAGTATCCCCACTTTCTGGAAAGTAGTGCTTTGAATTCCCACTGTCGCTGTCTTTCTCATTTGTTCTTTCCCATTCCTACTCTGTTCTATCAATCTACTTTACTATCTGGACTTGACAGCGATGTACTAAACAATTATAGACCTGTAATGCTGTATCTAATGTTCTATTTATTTCCAAGATCAGGGAGAAGGTTGTGTTATAAGATCACCTATCTCAAAACAGTCTTTTAGAAACCTACAAGTCATCATACAGGAAGAATCATAGTTGTGAGACTGCTGTTCTGTGTCCTTGTTTACTTGGACAGGCTGACGAGAAGCGTGTTCCTCTTGTGCCATTGTTAGATCTGAGTGCTGCGTTTGACACGCTGGATCACCACATGCTTCTACATTTGGTTTACGAGGGACTGTTCTTGAGTGGGTTTCCTCGTATCTCGCTGATCGTTACCAGTCTGTTGTCATTGATTGCAATACCTCTACTCCTAGTCCCCTGTTATGCGGAGTCCCCAGGGCTCTGTGCACGGTCATGTTTTGTTTTTGTTGTACTCCCAACCACTATCTAATGTAATCACAGCTTGCAACTGCGTGTTCCACAAATACGCAGATGATACAGGACTGTCAAAGAGTGGTCAGGCTGACGACTTCCCTTTTGTTGTGTCCGAAGTATAAACATGTATTGACAGTGTCCAGGCTTGGATGAATAGCAACAGGTTGATGCTTAACCCTGACAAGAGTCACAAGACCGAGGTTATACCTGTTGGCGCACCTTCCCGTCTTAGGTTGGTAGGCAGCGATTCTGCAAACATTGGCGGCAGCACCATCCCATTTAGTAATATTGTTCGCTATATGGGTGTCAAGCTAGATAGTTATTTGACCATGCATGACCACATCAGTACCATCTGTCGTTTGTCCTTTCTTGAGCTTCGGTGTATTGCATCCTTCCTTGAGGCAGCTTCTTTCGAGTGATGCATGCACACATTTGGTCAGCGCTTTTGTGACGTCCAGACTTGATTATTGTAATTCCTTTCTAGCTGGTCTCCCCATTGATGAAGTTAGCCGACTGCTGCGTGTACAGAACTGTGCTGCTCGGCTTGTGCTTGATAAACGGAAGCATGATGATGTCACACCTCTTTTAAAGAAACTTCACTGGGTCCCTATTAAGTTCTGTATTAAATTAATACAAAATTGCTGTTCTAGCTTTCCGCCACTTTGAACAGTCATTCCCATCATATCTGTCTGAGGTACTCACTACCTACACTACAACTCGTTCTTTGCTCTCATCAGATGAAAAAACATTTGAAAACGCCCAAACGTCGGCTTAAAACAATTGGCGAGTGGTCTTTTAGTTTTCAAGCACCCATGGTTTGGAATGCGCTGCCAGCCGGTTTAAGACATTGTAAAGTGTTACGTTGAAACGCGAACGATAGCATGTCTGAAACGCGCACGATAGATCTAATCGTTTCGATTTGCAAAGTATTCAATAATAGAGTTTATTTACCTTTGATTTGAGTTTGCGTTGTGGTTAGAGGAAGCTTTGTATAACGTTGATAATTTTAGTTGGTCGATATTATTGGAGAATTCTCTAGATTTGCCTGTTTACTGTCAATAGAAGCTTCGCGAGAAGGCTTAGAAATTTTGAGAACATGCTTGGACAGAAAGGAAAGATGTATGACGTAAGACAGTGATGACGAAGTTAGAAGCGATTGGTTAAATTGCGTCATACTCGATTGATCCAGGGTGTTCGGGAGAAGAGAGAGGCTATATATGTGCCGCACTGTTTTGAGAGGGTGGGTGTGTTGTGTTGTAAAAAAGTGAAAAGGCGATTGTATGCAGATGTTGATGTGTGCTGAATAAAAGTGGAAAACTTCATACGAAGACTCAGTGACTTGTATGCTGATTGGACGGGTTGCGTGGATAATCGAATCCGAACTTACACTCATCAGGAGAATTCACGCATTGGGGCTGAATCTACTACTGATAGAAAACACCACCATTCAAACGGAGTGTAACATACAGACCTTGTTTCTTTCAAGAGCTGCTTAAAAACGCACTTGTTCTACAAGGCGTTTTCTGTGTAAATAGTAAGAACATTAATATTACTTTCTGAATAATGCTGGACATGATGTAGTGCGAATGTTGTGATGATGCATACGAATGATGTGTGTAAGTGCATGGAGTTGTTATTCTAATGAAAAATGCGCTGTATAAATGCAATTTATTATTATCTTCTTCTTCGCTAGACCAGTCACCTACCTTTCTTCTTGAAAACTCTTCCGGTACAAAACTCCTCATCAGTGTGAGAGGTCTGTTGGATCAGCTTGGGAATATTGGACGCTTTCTGCCAAATAGTCACTAAAGCTTCATATTATATTATTATTTTACAATGTAGGCATTTTATATGTATGTATTTTGTTGATATTTTATAATGACGTTTATATTCTATTTTGTTTTTGTTAATGGGGGTTTGATAAAATAGAGTATAGCCTCAGCGTACCCTGCATGGGATGCCTTTATTGTACAGTGACCGGCTGGTGGAGTGCCCTGCAGTGTTGTTTCAACAGATCTTTTATGCAAATCAGGAGTGAGTCCTCTTTCAGCCAAGTTGTGGTCTTGATTTGGTGGTCCTGATTAAGCTCTTGGCAGTCTGCTGGACCCTGTAAGTAATGAATAATTAAATTTGTTTATATTTAGATGTGTAGTAACCTTTTGTCAATTACATTTGAATTTTCACTATTCCTATGTTCAGACTTGTAGTAATAATTTTGTCATCTAGATTTGAAATACTTTATATTCCAATTTATAGTAAGATTTAGGCATCTTATTTCTGTATATATTTTATATTCAAATGTGCAGTACTCGTTTGTCATATGCATTTGAATTTGTACTATCCTTTCATTCACATTTGTCAGATTGTCATATGCATTTGAATACAGTAAAACCTCCGTTTTGAGACCCTCTCTTAAACGACTTCCTCCAACATACGACCTGAAAAAAATTCACCGATGCTTTGTACTATATAAACGACCTCTCTTAAACGACTACCTCTAAAACGCGACTTGCGACCTTCAAATAATTAAATGTTACGACCTAGCATTAAAACAATTCAGATTCCAAAGCAATACTATTTGTGCGCTTGAAGAAAACAGTTTCGTTTACAACTTTTACCAGCAGATGATGCATTAAAGCAGCTTACCAGATTTACCCTGAGCAGGGGCCTGTCAGATCTTGCCGACACCATGTCCGGTGTTCAAAGTGACATACTAAGAGAACATGCACGGGTGAGGGGGGATCATGCAAACAAACAAAAATAACCGCTTTCTTTTAAAAAAACAAAAACACAACTATTCAATGATTGAATATAAATAATTACAACAATATTAATGGGGTTATCTTATAAATAGTTATAACTCCAAACATGCACTCAGCACTTACATACACTTTTAAACAACTATCATACCAACATTGAGTTTTTATTTTGTAAATAATGAGGAACAGGAAGATATTGACTGGTTGTGAGACAGAATTTAGTCTATATTTCTGAAAGATGGTAGATGTTCCCTATTCTTGAATGATGGTATGTGTACTTTTTGTACATGTATTTATTTTACTTAATTAAATTTCTAAATGTCTTTTTGGAAAATGTCCTACCTCCTTTTTAAGACCCCTCCAATTTAAGACCTTGTTTTAATTGTAATTTAAAGGTCGTAAAACAGAGGTTTTACTATACTGTATTTGTTATCTATATTTGATTTTTTAAAACTATTCTTAAATTCAGACTTGTAGTTTTAAAAATGCATCTACATTTGAAGTTTTGGTATTCAGATATTCTTATTTCTCCTTCGGAATAAAGTATAAACAGAGGTCTAGTTGGTGAAACACATGCATTCCATCGCATGGAATTTAAAGATCCTGATGCTCACATATAAGATGAGTGATTGCCAGCTACACAAACACACCCAGCACATACTATGTCCCTCCTTCTCATTCCTAGTCGCTCAGGATTGTGCTCATTCTTCTGGGTGTCATATGCACCCAAAGCTTGCAAGTAGGTGCCTCAGGCATCTTGAGTTAGATCCTGTATCGGCCAGCAACTTGAGCAGCTCTTGAGCTGAAAAAGCAATAAATAATCTAATAAAACTCTGCTGTGAAATCTTTGCATTCAAGAATAAAATATTTTCAGTTTCTTTTTATATTTGATCAAAACATTTCTATATCACATAATCAACAGCTTCTGTTGCAACAACAAATGCAGGTAAATGGAATTGTGTGTGTGTGGGGGGGGAGGGGGTGTGTGTGTGTGTGTGTGTGGTTTACATTTCAGATAGAAAAAGAGACTATATAGATACCAAAAAACCACAAATCTTATAGCTCAAGCATTAAAAAACTAAAATTTAATCAGAAGCTTGCTCATTTTTTGGAAGAAAAAAAAACAACATACAAAAGCAATAAAAATTAGAAACAATAAAATAATAAATGTACTATTATATTCTGAATACCTGCAAAACATTAAAACATTTCAGGAAAATGTTGAATACTCGCATTAGAGTAACAAACACAAAAACACATACACATCTACATAAAGTTATATAAACGCAAGATACAATGCAAATCAACAAAATCCATGACTAAACTAATGAGACAAAGAACAAAAGATACAAATAAGTAAATCTTTTATCAATATAAATGCTGCTAAAAGATTTTGACATAATGCAAATGTGTGAAAATGGAAGAATGTCAAAATGCAATTATATAAACAGTTTCTCATCTTTAAAGAAATCAATAAAAAATTAAACCAACAACAATGAACAGGCACAAAAAAAAAGCTAAATTACATTACATTACATGATTATTGCTTTAGGTCCAGAGGACTCTTCCGAGCCAAATCAGGACCGGACAACCCCTGATCCACATAAAAGATCTGCCGAAACAACCCTAGTGGTAAAACTGAAAGCTCTCCACCAGCCAGTCACTTCACAATAAAGACATCCCACGCAGGGTACGCTGAGGCTGTACTCTAATTTATCGAACCCCTGTTTACAAAAACAAAATAGAATACAAACATCATTATAAATTATCAACAAAACACATACATATAAAATGCCTACATTGCTAAATAATAACATCATAGGAAGCCATAGTGACCACCTGACAGAAAGCGTCCAATATTCCCAAGCTGATCCAAAAGACCTCATACACAAATAAGGAGTCTTGTCCCGGAAGAGTTTTAAAGAAAAAAGGTAGGTGACTGGTCTAGCGAAGAAGAAGATAGTATAGCAGATTGATAGAACGGAGCAGGAATGAGAAAGAGCAAATGATAAAGACAGCAACAGTGGGAATTTAAAGCACTAAATTTCCAGAAAGTGGGGATACTATTTATACTGAAACCCCCGGTACCCCAACGGGGGAAAAATGCTAAATAACAAAAAAACAACAAAAAAAACAACAGTGTTTACCACAGCCTACAGAACATGCACAATAAAATGCTTCAGCAAAAATAGTATTAATTTAATTTCTCTTTCTATCCATTTGATTCTTAAATAAATCAAATATTTTTCTTGGGACAGCAGAGTTTAGGGTAATAACCACAAGCTCCCCCACAAATATTGTCAGGCACTCCTAAACACTTTCTCAAACATGAAACTGTGTGGTGAGTGAGAATTAGTATATTTTTTTATCCTCTTTCTTCTCCTTTTCTCCCTCCCTTTTTTTTGACCGCTAGGAAAGGGGGGGGGGGGGGTGTGTGTTTGTGTGTGCATTTGCAACCCCCCAAAATCTGCCCCTGCATAGTATGTTGCATGTGTGTGTATACATGTCTGTATGTTTGTGTAGTGTGTAAGGTTGCGGTATTTCCTCCTCCACCAGATGTATATATTCATGTTGCTTTTTTACTCATATGACTGAATATCCATTGATTCACCATTTTTCTATGTACCATTTTCTATTATATGTGTGAATGCGTGAGAAGGCACCTTGAATCATGCTTTTGCGTGTACAAATGTGGGCTATATACATCTTATGTATTATTATTGTTATTATAAAACATATTTACATATTAATTTGGTACTACCTACATGTTACGTTTGTTCTGTTATTGTCTAAGAAAATTACTTGATCTCAGTTTATAATTTCAAAACGATGGTTTGATTGAAAATATTTAAATACCAGTTATATGTTATAATTTACTAAGAAATAACTTGATCCTGAACTATTGTATCGACTGTGATAATGACTGTTGAACCATTTTCTCTACAGATAGTCTGGGAAATATACTAAATGAACATAAATGAATATCAGTGAAAGCCAAACAAAGAGCCTTTGTCATTTTCCATAGGCTATCCTTTGTGGTCTTGAGCTGTGCAGATTGTTGTCGGGAAAATAAATCACCATCGCTACTGGCCGAATCATGACTGCTTCCTGAGTGAATGGAACTAAATACAATGTGTTTGATTTTTAATTCTAATTAGTTTGAGATTCTGAGTAAGATTAAGACGGAAAACAGTGTTCACCATTTGATAAGTACAAAGTCTTGTTTAATAGATCCACGTTCATGTTCAAAGTGGAGTAAAAAAAACGTTGATGATTTTGGAAAAACAGCTGAATTTTATTAATGACTGAATCCTGTTCTGAATCACCATTCAGATCTTCAATAGTTAACCTAATCTGTAAATAATGTCTTTAGCGGCATATCAATCATAGTTCATAAATTATGTTAAAGCTTATTTACAAGAAAATGTCTGTCACTCTCCGCCTCTAACTTTTAAAAAAAAAAAGTCCAACTATACAATTCATTTGCTCCTATTGATCAAGGTTATTTCCCATGTACCATATCGGAAACGAATGGCTTCCTTTTTATCACCACATGATGAAGACGACCCTGAACATGGAATTTAACCTTTAGAAGACCGTTATGCATTGTTTTTAAATAATTGAACAGCGAACTATTTATTTCCTTAATGAATGTTAAGTAATCATACCAGTGTAAGGATTAATATACTATTCAACAACAATTACAAATATCTGGGTAGATAATCAAATTACTTAAATATGAGTACAAATTATTCAGACGGGACGTTTTGCATCTGGTCAGGCTTGGCTCGCTGGAAATATTCTGTCCATGCACCATCATAAATAGCAACATCTTCTTTTCCACAGAGATAAGCCCCCAAAGCAATATGGCATGCTGACACACCTGCAAAACAAGAACGAGGACACTGAACAGTTTGCTCCATAACATCAAACATAAAAGTCTCACATGTGACATGTAACATAAGAATAAAGGGACATAATCCTGCAAGCTCAAAGTCAAAATAAATGAATTGTTGATTAAGAAAAGTCATTAGAATTTGAGTATACAAAGAAAACTCATGAATAAAAAATGGTCCAAAAAAGAAAAAGTTGAAATTTTTTTTTTTAGACAATTCTGACCAAATGAACTGACTTCAAGAAGGGCAAGTGACTAAAATCCAAAGAGTTTAGGTATGTGTGAACATGCTTTTTGTCTTTCTACCCTCTCTCTGTTTGTTTTAAAAATTGGTGTGTTAGAGGAATTTGTTTATTTGCTCTTGCAGATTAAAGTTTTTTTTTGTTTTTGTTTTGATTGCTTGCCTGGTAGTGCTGTTTTATTAAAAATAGTGTACAAAACAGTGTATAATACCTGATCCACAAGAAGCAACAATCGGCTTGCTGAGATCCACTTTCAGATCCTGGAACATCTTGAGTATCTGCTCTTTGTCCTTGTAAGTTTTGGATTCGGTGTCCATGAAAGATGGGAATGGCATGTTGACAGAGCCTATGATGCTGCCTGGCTTGATATCTGTAAGTACATGGAAAAATTATATTAATTCTTTCATCTTTCCATACCCCACAGCAAACCCTAGAGTATAATCAACTTATAACAAAGAAAATTAATGATTATGATGAAATAGTACTTATTTAAAATCTGGCTATTATTCCTCCTTGGGATGAGAGTATAAAACAAGATCTAAGTCTGTGCATGCAAGCATACCATCACATGGACTGTTGCTCAACCAATCCAAAACCAAAGCAGAAATCTCTCAACTCTACAAACCTGATTTTCTAAAGACCCTAAGCAAGCCATATAAATACAACTCCACTTTTTGACTGAGGATTTTTAGGGTGATGTTATTGCTGGACACCAAAAGTTCAATGGGCAATGGCTAATATTTGGACTAAAAAGGCTGTAATTTTCTTAAATGTTGGACTGTCTACACAAAATTTAAAACAAACAGATTCAACTTCAGTTGAATTTCAAGTGGACATTATATTTTGTGTTTTTAATGTTTCTATGACATTACAAGAAAAATTTTAAAAATAAAAGGAAAGGAAAAAAAAAACATCACTAGCATGCAAACAATCATATTTCTGACAAATACTGCAGTTACAGGAACTTAACAAATACAGTTGACAGGTGAAAACAAGACACTACAACTTAATCAGGGTAAAGAAGAGGTGTAAGGGAGGTAATAAACCATAGACAACCATTTCTTTAAAAAGCGGTAGTGCTACTGTCATGCTTGTGCTAATAATTTGTACCTATGACATATGCCTATAAATGTTACAGATAGGAGGTCACTTACTTGCCTGTGACATTTAAATATAATGACATCCATGGGGCTTTAAGGGATTAACAAGTCTCAGGAAGGAAAATGGTCAAACAGGAAGAAGTTTAAAAAACAAGCATGCCAAGCGACGTCATGGTTTACCTTTTCTGGGCTCAGGGGCAGTGCCGTTGAAGCGCCCGGCAGGTCTGGCATCCAACAATTGGAACTTCTTGTCTTTGAACTGGTTCTCCAATATTTGATCAAAGTTCTTTACCAGTTCTGGCCTGAACTTCGCAGTGAATTTCTCCACCGGGACTTTCTCAACCTCTTTTGTAACTGCATTGCCTTCTTTTTTCCACTTCTGCAAACCTCCCTCCAGCAGAGAGACCTGCATAAAATGACGGGGAGTGATGGGAAAACACATAAATTAACAACAACATACAACGTCCTATCTAAGTAACTTAATGTATGAAATTATTAATTTTTTTAACTATTGGACATCTCTTCTTACCTCAGGTCAAACAATCAGTAAAACACAGTTCGCATCTATAATAAATGCTAATATTTTATATTTAATTTATTGAATTTTGTAGTTAATGCAGCGATTGTGATTATGCATGTTTTCATTGTATTTTGCACATTTTTAATGTCCATGAATGCATTTTGTAAAAATTGAAATCACAAGTAAGCCTTATTCAAAACAATTTTACTCCAATTATGGCTTGTCCTTGAATTAAAAATTTAAAATGAAAAAAAAATTTGCCAGTTTTAAAAATGCTAGCATAATCCATGTTAATCAATTCACATAAGCACACATTTTAAAAAAAATAAATCACAGAAAGAGCAGCTTTCCTAAAACCCTCCTTCCTATTTTGCTAGTACAAAGAATGTTTCAAAAATTATTTAAACAACAAAACACATTAGAAAAACAATCTAGCAAATGCTAAAGGAAAACAATTGTGCTTTTTTTTTTAGCCCAAGGATCCCATATTTGTGGCATTGTTTAGTGGGCCCATTTACAACAGTTTAACTGTAAGTGACAAACCTCACTGAACTTGAAAGTCAGTGAATATAATTGACATTCACTGTGACTGTAGTGCCAGTGGTAGAAACTAGGTCTGGTGGTCATAGGCCTCCAGCTCCAGTTCTTGTTTATTGGACCCTAACTTTCAAAACACAATAGGATTGCTGATGCATGACCTTTTCAGCAGGCAATAATAATGGAACTTTGTTTTGATCGATTAATAAAACATGTTTGACAGCCCTTGCATACTGTTTCTATTACCTTGTCATGGCCAAATACCCTGAAGGTCCACCACACTCGCTGTGCAGAAAATAATGGAAAATTGTCGTTGTTGTCATAGACTACCACATGAGTGTCGTTGTTGATACCCAACTTGTTCACATACTTCTCAAAATCTGAAAATATAAACAATATCAAATATATGTTTATAAATTCCAACGATTGTACTTTACAGAACAGCCAGAAAGAAATTAAAGAACACACATTCTTTTTGTTATAAACCAGACTAAATATTGAGTCTACATAGCTTCCTTCTGCTGTTTCCTTAACAACAATTAAACAACGTCGAAGTTCTTGACTTGACCTGACTGACTGATCGGCGCTTGTATGGCCTGTGCGTCGTTCTACAAACGAACACTTTACTAAAGTAAATGGCAAGTTTGCTACTTAATAATTTTGTCCCCCTCTCCAAATGTTTTTAAAAAAAATCTAAATTGGTAGGCACTGATGCCAGGGGGTGGGTCTTGGGCTCTCATTAAGATCAATTATGAGGGCCAAAGGCTTTTTAGCCTGCATGCCGTGTTTGCTATGCTATGCTAAATGTAAACTAGATTTGTAAAAATATAACCCTTACAGAACGATAACTACTTCGGAAACAACTTGCTAACTCACCTGCAGGCTTGGGAAGCATGTGGTTGAGGGTGGTAGCCTCAGGATCCGCACATTCGTCGATGTCAAAATACTGAGCCCCAGGGATGTGCTCAACAGAATACTCATTTTTTCCCACTCGCCCTGTCATCGGCAAGTGCCAGGAACCATCAAGTATACGGAAATTTTTAGGTGGTGATACAACCTTTTCTGATAGCCATTTCACGGAAACAATAGGGTTCACCTTAGCCATATTGTTGACCTGATTAGAAAACTGACGGTACATCGTTTATCACGCTGCACAGACACCGACTGATACGAAAACGAAACCGGAAAAACAACCAACATGATCTGTCCAAATAAGAATGTTTGCATTTTAACCGATACGCAAGTAATTATACAAATATCGGTAAACAAGTATTAACACGTTCTCAAAATGCAATTAATGCACTAACATACAAGTACCGTCTTCACATAAAACCAAAAATACTATAAAACTACAAATTTGGAGCATGCGCTTACAACATCGGTCGGCACGTAGTGTAAAGCTACCAATTATGCGCACGATTTTCATTCAGCATTATTTGAAGATAGTATAATCTCGTGATGCGTCTTCTGCTGCGATTTTGTCGATTTGTGGTTTGTAGCAGGCAAATTTACCTTTGAACGTGAGTGGGATCTGCCTTTGTAAAAGCAGTTAAGCTTAGTTCTCAGCTTGAGTCAGTTTTTATATGGAATTTATGCATACGTTTAGTCAAAATCTGTGCAAGGCAATTAATAATTAATATAGTTTCAATGTTGTCTAGTCTATTCAGTATTCTGTCAATGCGTCATAGACCAGACAATATTAAAATTAATTAATTATTAATTTAACTTAAGGTGTTAAAAATGTTCAGTTCTTGTAGTTCATTGACAGGGTGACACATGTATTATCTTTATAAAAAATGTACATCTCGGTGATTGTCAGTCCCTCAACTTATAAAATTTATACATTGGTCACTTTTTGCTCAAGTTTATTATCATGATATTGATATACATGTGTCCTCATGCTAATACTAGTAATAATGTAATAGTAATGAATAAACTGTTCTAACCTTTTGCTGGAATTCAACGATCTTCTGAAAAGATAATGGTTGTATATTGTTTAGTTCTATGTGTTCTTTTATTCATTTCCCTCCTTTCTCCTCTATGAATAGGCAGTACAAAACGTCAAAAGGGGAAGACAGACCAGAGCAGTATAATTGAAAATCACTCATCATGTCAGGGAGACCTCCATCCAGGCAAGAGGAAAACTCTGTGAAGGAGAAATTGTTGGGGATTTTTAGAAGAAACAAACCACTTTCACAGAATGCTCCTAGGCCAGCTGCCAAAGACTTCATCATCACCCCACAAATTCTGAAGGTATGTTTCTCTCATTTTAAAAGTCAGATGTTTATCTGCAAGATATAACTTTTTATTATAAAATGATTTATTGTCCCCATTTTTACACAAGGAAATTTTACATAATACAAATTTGTTGCAGTAACAGTATGACTATGAGTATGAGATTCATTTTTAATAATGAATTTGTAAAAAAAGAGGAAATCATGACCATTTCGAGGTGCAGCATCTTCCATGCTAGCAGATTGCTGATGCCATTCAGGAAGAAGATAAAAAGCATTGTCCTTAAATATAATAGAGAATAATTCTGTATTTATAATTGAAGTTTTTTTCTCACTCTTGATGCGTCTAAGACAAGCTGCGTACAAGCTACCTAAAAAAATTCAAGCTGGGCAGAACAAATTAAAATATGAGATGTCTTAACTTAGTGATTTTCTTTTTTTCCTCCAAGGACATTGGACCAGAATCTCCATCCAACAACCGTATGAGGAATATCAAGAGTTTGGCAGATGTTGTAAAAGAAAAGAAACTTGAAGAGGTAATTTTGCTACTTCTTACATTTGTTTGAATAATTGTTTTATAAATTAAATGTCTCCTTGCTTTTATTGTATTTTTGGTTACACTTACAGATGAAAGAACAAAAATTGAACCTTAGCATCAATGTCTTTTAGTCTTGTTCATTTAATTTTCTTTTCTTTTTATAATTTATTTTATTTATTCATGCATTCATTGTTTCTGTCTTGTTTTCTTTTTTTTTATGGTATATTTTACAGAAATTATTTTTTTATTCACAGAATGCCCCAGAGGCATTATGGTTTGCTATTCGAGACTTGGTGGAACCAAGAATAGACACTGAACTGCGCCATCAAGCATTGAGATTTCTCTTGGCTCTTATTGAGGGACAGGTTTGTACTGAATTATTCATGATTTTTTGTTAATATTTTCTTTTCATCATCATGTATCAGAACACGCACATGTTACTGACAGCCATCTCCGCTCCGCTGGCATTTAACTTTCTCAGGCCTACTGTTGTGTGTATGGACCTGTGATTGTGTGCGAGTGTGTGTTCGATCTATTTACCAAAACTTGGCTGTGTTTTTTTGTGTGCTGGTGAGAAGTTTCAGCCTATAGTGCTTTATACCCAATCTACTACTCCCTTTCCGATGTATAATTATACCTTTATGTTTTATTTAATTCTTTTCAAACATGAGATGTTTTCTGAAGCCTGTGAAAATTATCATTATTTTATTTATTTTGTTTATTTTTATTTATCCAGTTTATTCAGTTTAATATTTAAAATATAGTTTGTTTTTTGTTTTCCAGCTGAAATTCCTTGGAATAATGAGAGGCTATTTCTTCCATGTGATAGAAGGCTTGGAGAATGCTGAAGATCTTTCTCTGAGGTAAGGTTCTAATTGTTTTGTTTTTGATGATTATCAGAGATTTCCATTCCAATGAGGTAACTTTAGTAATTAAAAAAAAAAATCCAGTTTCTGAGAGCACATAGTTTTACAATGGGATTTGGGAATTTAATTGCTAATTTTTTTGTTTATGTTTTTATTTTTGTCTTTTTCAGGTTGGACCTGTTTCGAGTGCTAAGTTGTGATGGAAAGAATCTTTTGGAGTTTGAAGAAGAGACAGGTTAGTTTTCGTTTTACTTGGACTCTAATAGTGGTCACACTTTTTTTTCCAGCTGTATGTGTGTGTCTGGAAATACATTTGAAAGGCATCCCATCTCATTTAGCTTTTAAATTAGTTTGTGTGTGGTGGGAGTACAGGGTGAAATGGGAGAAGGGTGTCAATGAGAGGTGAAAATCATAAATAATTAGGCTGCTGAATAATTTTTCTGTTTCTTTCCTCAGCTCCATTTCTACTTAAAGTGATGCCGGATGCATTGACATCAGGTCTTATTTCGGAGTTCCTGCAGCTTCTGATCCGTGTGATCAAGTACAATGCAGCATACATTGATGAGGATATCATGTGTGGGCTGGTCCAGTGAGTCGTGTTGTGTTTTACATTCAACTTTTGAAAGAGTTTTATATATTATGTATGTAATATGGCAGCATTTGAGCGTATGTGAATTAATTTCTTGGGTTTATGTTTTAATGGATGGTTGGGTAATTGTATGTACAAGTTCTTGATTTACTGTCAACTTCTTTCATCAGTATCTGTGGAAAATCCTATCCTGGGCAATATTATCTGACTAATAAGTAATAATTATAATAATCAGTTGATCTTTAGGGCTTTTCTTTCACTGTTTCAGACAAACATGCATGATCCAGAACAGAAGTCTTTCTTTCACTGTTTCAGACAAACATGCATGATCCAGAACAGAAGTCGCTCAGAAGAAGACACAGCTGTAAGTGGTTTTGTTGTGTAGACTACTCTTTTTTCTTTGAATTACGTTCAGAATAACTAATATTTTTCATTTTGCAGAAAATACTATTAAAAAATGTTTTATTATACAAGGTGTTCTGTTGGTTATATATGGCTTGTAGAACAATGATACTACTAGACTACTTTATTTGTTTGAAAGATTGTGAGTGCCATTTGCTTTTCTATGGTTTGTTGGAAGCTATGCATATCGGCCATGGATGCCGTAATCTGCTACAGCTATCTTCCACCTGACTCTCTGCAGTACCTTGTGGCTGCTCTCTGCCACATTGTCAACAAGCCGAATACCTGCAATCAGGCTTGGGATGTAAGTAGAGCTAGACTAATGCCATTTCTTTTTGTTTTGATAATAATACATACATTTATAAAGTAATATTGCACCTTTCATAGGATTTAAGGCCATTAAAAAAACAAACTTGGTTCATTTGCCCCTGCCCAAGGCTGCATCGACTACAAACTGTCCACTCTCTGTCACAACTTCTTCTCTGACTCCTGCCCCTCCTATCTTACTGATCTTATAACTGTCTACTCACCCTCTCGACAGCTTTGCTCCTCTGCAGATGCACGCATTCTTTCTGTTCCCATGACACGCACTAAGACATATGGTGAACAATCTTTCTCCTTTTGCGCTCCCAAACAATGGAATTCTCTCCGATCACACACCCGCAACATACCGACCACTCAGGCCTTCAAAAACGCACTCATGACCCATCTCTTCAAACTGTTCTATCCTGATTATTTTTACATAATTATTTTACATTAGTTTCTACATTATTTTACTGATAATATTTTATTTCTGCAACAGGGATGAGGTGGGTCTTGTCTTTTTATCCGATCATTGTATTAATTAATCATTGTTAGATGTAACACAGTTTTAGTTACATTTTTAAATTTGTATGGTGAATTCTCAGATTTTATTATCTTATTATTATCTAATATGCCATTTGTATTTTAAAATTAATACTTTTTATTATGCATGTGAAGTGTATTGTATATGATGATGTTCCCTTGTATGCTTTTGCGAGTAAGGTTGGTGTGAATGCTTGCATACTTTGTTATTATTGTTCATATGTCTGTTCGAATCGGTGTACTATCTTATCTAATATATATCCTATGTTAAGAGTGGTGAGCCCAGCCCTGAATGGGGGTACCGCGCTATGCAAGCCTACTTTATTATTATTATTATTATTATTATTATTATTATTATTATTATTATTTGAGAACTAGGGACTCTAAAGCAGCAAATTCTCTGTCAATTATTTTTCTGCTGTATTATAATTTGTACATTAATTGATATGCATTTCTGCGAAGATTCTGAAGAATGCAGGGGTTCATTCAAAGCGCAGATTGGCACTATAAATGTTTAGCCAGCTACCAGAATCATAATAATAATAATAATAATAATAACAGGCAATTTATACAGCGCTTTCCAAAATCACAAAGCGCTTTACACAAACAAATGTAAACACTACATGCGTACATTGGTCAATAACACGCAACCACATATACATCTCAACACCAAAAATAACTAATAACACTCACTCATGGCGCCTAAGAAAAGGCCTCTCTAAAAAGATGCGTCTTCAAGTTCAATTTAAAAAATGCCTATGCTATAACTATACTATACTGCAATACTTTGTTGTACTGTTCTAAACTGATGCTTGCTGGTTGTGTGTTATCAGTACTTTATTTTTCTATGTCCACAGTTGACAAAGAAGTTATTGGTGACACATCTTGCTCATAAGACAATTTATACACTCTGCTGTATGATGCAAGACAAGTAAGTCTGGCAGATTTGGCTTCATTGCTGCTGGTGTTATTTTTCACAGTTTGTGTTGAAATTTTATTTTTACTGAGATGACGGTTAACGTGTTGTTTTGTTTTTCATGTGTTAAGAAGTAAGTGCCTGTATGATATTATAACAAATGAAGATTCCAGCTGTTTTTTTCAAATCTGTGCCCAAAAATCATGAAGTCAAATACACAGTAAGCTTACTTTGTTGTTTCTTATCTGTCATATGTGTGGGTGCATTACAAGATTTTTTATTATTGCAAAATTACTTGCCAAAGAAGCAGCGTACTTACATGGTTTGTAAATATAAGATCTGTTCAGTTACTCCTATACAGATGCCTATCACACCTCAATTTTGAATGTTCACTGCACGCACGCACACACATACACACACTTTCCTCATGATGCATCTCACTACTTTGGTATGTTTTACGTGTTTGAGGCTGTTGACCATTTATTTCTTCAGGCAGCATGCTCCCGATTTCTTACTGTTGAGGGGTGCGGTATTCATCGTAGCAACTGCCTTGTGGGGCAGTCGACGGATTACTACACTCAAGCAGACTCCAGGTGCTGTGTTACCATCATTTTACCAGGTGTGTACATTTTCAGTACTATTGCATTGTTCTCTAATTTAAAAAAAAAAACAAACTTTTCTTTTAATGAACAAATGGAAAAATAGGAGGGAGACTCCATTTAACTGATTGAGATTTTATTTTATAAGAACGTGGATTTAGACCCCGACATCAAAGACTTAGCTACGGATATTAGTGAAATATTGCTTTCAAGCATGGATAGATTGACTGTGTGCTTTAACGATTAGCTTACAGGTGCTTTTGCTTCAGTTCAAGTACATTTTAATGGAAAATTGTAATGTAAATGTACACAACAAACTTTAATAGTGATGTACAGCAAGGTACATTTGCTTTACCTGAAAATTATAAATCTTGAGGACTTTGCTGAAAACATGTCATTTAAGTGTTTGTAAGATTATTTTATTGAACTGTGTATTTATTTCTAATTTCTTAAGGTCCTGGAATATGAAGATCCAAAGGTAGCGCTTGAAGTTTCCTTGGCGATAATGCGACTGGTGTCCAAGTTTGGCAAAGACTTGCTTCATGTGGCTTGGAACTCAGTTTTGGACATTCTTCTTGAGCTTCTACGACAAGTAGAGGTGAGTTGATTGAGTGAGTGATTGAGTGTCAATGAGTCAGTCAGTGAGAGAATGTGTGAGTGTGTTTTGGTGAGTAAGTGAATGAGTAAGTGAGCATGTTATTAAGTGTTGGTGAGAGATAGAGAGATAATGAAAGAGGTGAACTGGTTTAGTGAAATATTTCTAAGCAAACACAGATTTTATTATTATTATTATTATTATTATTATTATTATTATTATTATTATTATTATTATTATTATTATTATTATTATTAATTTATTTATTTATTTTTTTAAAATAAAAATTATTATTATTAACATTTTGAAAAGCTCTAAGCGTGTACAATAAATATACAAAAAGAAACACAAAAGTCAAAACATTGTAACATGACAATGATAAAGATTCAAGCAGATAAAAAGATGTTTTATTACATCATTAATGCATGGGACACTAGGAAGGAAATGGCATGTACAATTTCTAAAATTTTTGCACTGCTTCAGAGTCGAGGGAAGCTGGCACCAAAATATGTTGTAGGCCTATTTGTGCTGATTAACCGCAGATTATAGGAAATGTTCTCACGGGAGTTTATGAAGATATACAAACATGCATATTTGTAACATATTTATTTTAAAGTGAATGAATGAATGATGATAATGAAGTATTATTAGATGCTTTATATACAGTGTTAATGTTTTTAGATTTGTATTTTCAGAAGATCCCAAATATTGAGCCTTCGATGGTGGTGAACATTCATGAGGCACTGACACACATAGAAGCTTTACATCAAAGTGGACACTTCTTAGGACCAGAGAAACGCATCTTCTCCATTATAGAGGCATGCTCCAACAAACGACCAGTATGTTATTTTTTGCAAATTTTTTACAATTGTTGGTCAACTTGATGGTTCTGATGATTGACTGTATGAGTCTTATGAGATGGTCAGTTTAACTTTATTAGGCAAGCAAACCAAAATGTAGTTTTTGAGGGGAGTGATACACACATGACAAAGAAATCATCTAAGTAGCAAATCTTTATGTTTGTTTTAGGTGGAATCTGTGTGTCGACTGATAGATCACCACTTGCAAGAGATTCACCCTAGACAAGACAACTGGATTCAAAACTTGTACCATCTTCTCGACAAATTCTACAGGTCAGTATTATAATTTAGGCACTTCAGGTTGAAATAATAATATTAAAAATGAGAATGCCCCGGTATTAATCATACATTTGTTATTTTTAAATAATTTAATTAATTAATTAATTAATTTCAGACAAGAGACAAGAACAGAAGTGCGCAGGAAAATGCTGGAGAAGCTCAACTTTGTCCTTGCAATCAACAAACATGTTTATGAGGTCAGTCTTTGTTTATTTTAGTGTGCTTTGACAATATTAGTAGGTAGTCAAAAGCCATTTAAAAAAAATGATTTCCTCATCACAAAACTGACATAGATTTAAAGAGCTTTTCATTCTGAACACAGTGGTATATTTTTTTTCCCCATAGGACAAATAGGTAAAAAGTTATTAATGTTTGAAAATGCCGAATGTTGGTGTTTTTTTGGCAACGTTTTGGAATTGAAGAAATTGACAACTTTGGAGTCTCAAAGTGAAGCCAATATTGATACCAGGAAGCTGATTTTTGACAGGTAACCCCTTCATATGTTATACTCCAAGCCCAATTTTCTTCAGGCCTATCCCATGTAATGTTCAGCCGTTTTGGTGCTTCAAAGTTGGGAAATCATCAAATTCGCAGTGCGCGCCGGCAAATTATAGGCCTACTGGTGTGCTACTACGCTCAGCACGCGTGTCGCTGAATAGGCCTACGAGTACGCCATGACCGCAAGAATTCCCGAACACCGTTTGGTTACACTTTTCTACGGCAAAGCGCTCCGCGATACAGTAATGCACAAACTAATAAATACCCTAGTTTTATAAAGGAAAGTCTGCTCTTTATTTCTTGCTAAGTTTTAAACTTCTAGTTAAAATCAAACTTACATCAAAACCGCTTTATCCACTTTGTTCGGCTCGTAACAAAATGTTTACACACGAGAGCCTTCCATACTGATATGTAAATGAAGCTAAGTATCCGAACTTCTCATTGGTTCTTATTTTTAGGCCATCCAATGAAGTATCGCAAAGCGCTTAGACTTTGAAACGAGCCACCTCTCAGCAAACGACAGTGACAATTTTTTCGCAGCGGCATTCAGCGTTCGGATAGGGGCGTATTCAAAAGCTGTTTTCTCGGAATCTTTCGCATAAACATGCATTAAAAACAACACAGATGTAAAGATAAAGCTTTCAATTTTTATTTGAATACAGTCACTGTTCGTTTTGATGCAGTTTTACATTAATAATAAGTGTTGAAAGTGAAGTGAAAACTGAGTCAAAACTGCTGAGCGGACAAGAGCCAATGAAGGGCTTGGAGTACCTAATATTAGATAAAATGTCTCCTCAGTGGTAAGTTATAAGCATCTTGATAGGACATTTCACTTGTTTTTGTGTGTGTGTAATTCAATAGTCCTGCAGTCATAATTCTCTGAACACAGTGGTTGTTTTCCTGTTACGTCTGCTATAGAGTTTATTTGTCCACAGTTTTGGGACATCAACTTCTTTTGTCTCTTACTTTAGGTGGACATGATTGACTGTTTGCTGATTCCACATTTCTCACACATCGATGTGGACCCAGATGTGGAAGTGCGCAAGATGGTGGTGGATATCGTCATGAGCATGGCACAGGGCTGCTGCAAGGACGAGTTCTTTGACCTCGTCAGCATTACTGAAAAGGTTGGTGCTTATCAACTAGATATTTGAGGATGCACAATTTTGTTGCAATCAACTAACTGTTCAAAGGTAATACGGTGAATAATAATAACCAACCTGGAGTTAGAATGGGTGGGTGATGATGCAGCACATTGTGAGGTTTGTTTTCAAAATGATGATGGTTTCTAATAGTGGCAAATATAGGGACAAGAAATGAGCTGAAAGACTAACTGTACTTTAACTCTTTTACCGTCAAATATTACACAACAGAGAAGTTCGCAGCACCAAATATTTTCTATAGAGTTGGAAGATTTTGTTAAAAATACAATTTCTCCAAAACGATTGCAGATGAACACTTTTTTGTGAGCTCCAATAACAAATGTTGCCATTTTATTTGCATCCACATGGATGATTGCACCATGGTTATTTAGTTTGTATGTTGGTCTATATTAACCATTTATACAAATAAGGAAATAAATAACATTTTAAAATAATAATAAGAGTGTAATGTGATAAACTGTGAGCACGCTTTTGGGTTGGGAAATTGTTAGGCACTGTATAAGTTATCATTCATTCATTTATAAAAATCTAAATCATGGCTGTGATTAATTGGTATTAGTGTGGTGTGTATACATATTACATTGCAGCTGCTTCGTAGACCTCTACTCATGCCAGTGCCAGTGCGTAACATCCAGACTGCTTCTGATGTTGAGATTGAGTTCCCTCCTGTTTATGTCAGCGAACAGAACCAGGAGGATGTCAAACTGGCTTTCAGTAAAGTCATTGAGGCTTTCAAAGTGAGTTGAGTTTGGCATTATCATTTTTTAATGTGACATAAAAAACTGGCTGTGCTTTTTGACCTGCATGCATAGCAATGTGAGTCTATGTACTTTCTACTCCTTCCTTTACCCCCGCCCCCCCTCCCCCCCACACCTCTAATTTGTTCAGAGTTTTGCAAATCTGTGAGATGAGTCCGAAATAGTCCAAAAATGAACATTTTACAAAAAAAAGTATTTCTGTCTGTCAATTTTACGTTTGAGACGTGTACGATAGATCATTTTAATTTGCAAAACATGCAATAACAGAATGTAATTATCTTTGATTTGATTTTGTTGCTAGAAGACGCTTTGTATAATGGTGATAATTTTCGTCGGTCGATATTATTGAGAATTTTCTAGAATTGTTTACTATCGACCGAAGCTTCGCAATAAATCTAGTAATAGCTAAGAGATTCTTCTATCTGAAATAAGGTTATGTGACGTAAGACAGTGCATAGTTCCAGTGACGAGTTTTATTTTTGTGGCAAACGCATGGAGGCGGGAAGGGATGGAAAAAGAAGGGGGTGATGAACTACTAGGATAACGCTTGAGGAAGATCTCAAGAAGTGTGCCAGTTGGAAATCAAATATGAGCAATGGAGAACTTGCTGTCTGAGGCTTAAAAAAGCTAAGCAGTCTCATGCAACAGTGAGGCAAGTGTGCAGCACTCAGCCTTCAGCCAGTGTTTCTGATGCACAATCTGTGAAGCCATTGTGCTGCACCCAGCATTCAGTCAGTGTTGGTAAAGAACCTCAAAAACATGTTTAGAGAAACTGCAGTCACAAACCAACAAATCTCTCCAAATTTTTCTAACATACCAACTAAACTATTGCCAGTAAAACAATGTTTTAAGATTTGGGTTGTGCATCAGAATGTATTAAAAAAAAATTAAAATAAATTTGGTGGTTTATTGGTGAATAGGGACTATCAGCATGGCACCAGTGTGTTTTTAAATTTACATTTGTAGTTGGACTTTGTTGGCGAATAATAACTGTAAACTATGCATTGATGAAGACAGGCTACTTCAGAAGTTCAGCTGTATGTAGGCAGGCAAGTCTTTCCTTTACTATGTTATGTTTTTAGGTCATAAAAAATTCACAAATAAAATGCCACAATTTGTATTCGCTGAGGGGAGGAGGTATAGTGGTTGGGGGGGGGGGGGGGGGGGTGTGTTTCTCCTGCACTCTCTACCAGCGCCTAGGTAGCCCCTGGACCCCGGCCAATTTCCTCTTTTTTAACTTCAGACCATTACAAGCCTTGTCTTCTCGTTTACGATTTGTGTTGTTTTCGCACATTAGAGATACAGTTCTAAGTCAGTATTATGATATATTTAATCATTATTGCGTGTTTCAGCACAAATTGTACACAGCTCCCCCAAGTCACGCATTGCGACTGTTCAACCTGATTGTGTCGCATTTAGAGATGCATTACACACAGGGTTACAACACTGCTATAGCTGCCGTAATCAGGAAAGCTGTAAGCATGGATTATCTTGTTGGGTATTTACTATTACCTATTTACTATACACATTTTGATGTTTGTGTTGTCACATTCAGAAGAGCAATACATAATTATTGTGGCTGTTGTCGTTGAACATAAAATATGACACATATATTACAAGAAGACTTGCTAAAGTGCATCTCAAACAGTTTCACAAAACTGAACATAATACATAATAATAATAAGAAGAATAATAACATGCAATTTATACACAAACAAATGTAAACACAACAGGCATACATTGGTCAATAACACACAACCACATACACATACACATCCCAACACCCCTCCCCCCCCCCCCCCCCCCAAAAAAAAAAAAAAAAAAAAGGTACTTCAAATGTGCAACATGTTTGTAGCTATCCTTTCATCCATGCTTATATGATTTAACAGTCAGTAAGAAGGTAACGTTAAACGTATTCAAAATAGCACATGGGACAACAAGGTAATTGTCCACTGGATAGTAAAATGGATAATTTGTATGATTCAATTACGGTCTGTATCCAGGGGCTAGAACTGCTGCTTCAACTGCGAGCTGATGAAAAGCACAGAGTGGGCATTGCCAATCGCTCTGGTGTGACAGGCTGTAGCTTCAGTGCTTATGTGCTCTGCACCACAAGGTAAGAACATTTAACTATAGTGTTTTTGGTCGTGATGATGATGATGATGATGATGATGATGATGATGATGATGATGATGACAGCTTTACTCTGGCAGCTTGCTCAGGGCACACACAATAAGGAAGCTGTAGTAGTAGTAGTAGTAGTAGTGGTAGTGGTAGTGGTAGTAGTAGTAGTAGTAGTAGTAGTAGTAGTAGTAGTAGTAGTAGTAGTAGTAGTAGTGTCTTGCATTGAATATTGATACCCTCATTCCGTTAAAGGATGATAATAATAATAATAATTAATAATAATAATAAATAATAATAATAATAATTAATGTAAAAACAAAATTATTGATAACAACAACGTGGATGAAGAGCACTTACAGTGTCCAGCTACACATATTCACTTGATTTTTCTTAAGTACATTATTTGTTGGCTCTGCAGTGTGGTAGAACACCACATACCAGCAAGTCCCATAGCACCTAATGTCCCAGTCAGCAGCATGTTCATCGCTGTCAAGTATGCTCCAGTCCTCTCCCTCTTCAGCCAGTGTTTGAAGTTGGTGAGTACAGTGCATTTTGTTGTTAATATTATCATCTTTACTGGGTAGGAGTTGTTTCTGATTTAGATAACTTGTATTACTCAAGGGCTTGATAAAGAAAAGAAAGATGGCAAGCCATTCAAGGGTTTTTCCAGTTACCCACACACATGTGCAAATCGTGTTCAATCCTGGTCTGCTTTGTTTACGCACACACACACACACATGCATGCACGCACGCACGCACCCACACACACACACATCTAAATGCCCAGTTATATAAGAGTAGTCTCCCCTGTCGTTCACCATGAGGTTCGAGCGGCAGCGGGCTCTGATGTTTTTGTGTTTCGAATGATGGATTGAGCGACTGTGTGCGTCTAAGAGTGTGATACTAGCATCATGATGTGGGACTCTTTCAGTTTGTGGGTGTTTTGTGCCCCTACAGTCGTCAATATGTTTGTTTTCTGCCTTCTTCTATCCGCAAGGCTAGGTCTGTTGAATTCTAACTGCCCGCCATTCAGTGTTGATAACTCGCACAGCGCGCCTGTGCAGCAGTGTGCCAGCCTAGACAATGACTCACTTCAGAAACAACCGCTGCTTTCAGTCTCAGGCGAGCGTGTTGAACCATTACGTATAGTGTACGATCGCGCTCAACTGCTGTCCGTGGCACCAGCGCGTTTGACCCCTGACCTCGTCTCCCGACTTCGGGTATTGCAGATCGGTGTCGGTCTACCACGCAAGCGTTACAAACGTAAACAAACACAGCATGCTCTCAAAGTTCTTTGCTTCAATGCACAATCGTGTCGTCAAAAAGCCACTGAAATCTGTGAAATGATCATTGAACATAAAGCTGACGTGTTGATGCTAGTAGAGACTTGGCTATATGATAAAGGTGATGAGGCCTACATTTCTGCTCTAACCCCTCAAGGATATCGTACTTTCAGTTTCCCCCGTGCTGGGTCGAGAGGCGGTGGTTAAGCCTTTATTGTTAAGGCGAACATTGCCGATCAAGTCACCTTCACCCCTTTGGACTTTAGCAGCTTCGAGTGTGTAGAGATGCGTCTACATGTGAACAAAACTTCAGTTTCGTGTGTTTGTCTGTACAGACCCCCACCTAGTAAAAAGAACAAACTGCTCGTTTCCACTTTCTTTCAAGAGTTTCCAGAACTGTTGTCTCGCTATGTTGGTGCTAAATGTGATCTGCTTTCGATCTGTGGGGACTTCAATTTCCACTACGATGACGACAGTGACAGCCAAGTGAGTCGTCTCAAGACACTCCTCAGTGACCACGGCTTGACCCAGCTGGTGAGCCAGCCCACGCACCGCCTTGGTCACGTGCTGGACTGGGTGATCGTGCGCAGCGACGACAGCCTGCTGTCCTTACAGTCGGTGTCAGACAGCGCGGGCCTCTCCGATCACCACGTCATCGCCTGCAGCCTCGCCATCGCCCGACCACCGCCCCCCACCCGCCTGGTGACGTCGCGGAACCTGCGCGCTGTGCAGCCGGACATTCTACAAGCCGACGTCGCTGCCCTAGCCGCGTCGCTGGAGGGTCTTCGCGCTGACCCTGATGTTAGCGCTGAGACCCTGGTCGATAGCTACAACACTGGCCTGAGGGCAGTCCTGGATCAACGCGCTCCGTCCGTTACGAGGCGGGTGAGGGATCGTTCTTCGGCCCCTTGGCTGTCTGCAGCGGTGCGGGAGGCGCGCCGTAGAAAGAGGCGTGCTGAGCGTACTTGGAGAAAGACTCACCTCACCGTCCACCGCCAGATCTTCGTGCAAGAAAGAAAGTCTGCCAAGTCCTGCCTACTGGCCGCTAAGTGTCAGTTCTATCAGAGCAAGATTGAGACGGCTGCATCCACCAAGCAGCTGTTCGCTGTGTCTAGCGAGTTGCTGGGCAAAACCTCCACTAAACCTCTTCCCTCAGACATCCCTAAGGAAGAGCTTCCACAGCGTTTTTGCGATTTCTTCTCTAGCAAAATCAAAGCTCTGAGAGATGAGCTGGACTCCCACGTTGTTGAGCCTGCTTCTTTTGAAGAGTATAGGGGTCCTCTGTTAACCCATTTCCGCCTCGTGACAGAAACAGAGATAATGAATCTCCTGAAGAAGATGCCAAGCAAAACGTGTTTGCTTGACCCCATCCCAACTCCCTTGACGAAACAGTGTTTGTTAGAACTTGTTCCTATTATCACCTCAGTGGTTAACTCGTCTCTGGTCAGTGGCATAGTGCCACCTCAGTTCAAACAAGCTGTGATCACTCCCATTCTCAAGAAGCCTGGGCTTGACCCGAACGTGTTAAAACACTATAGACCGGTGTCGAACCTGCCTTTCATGGCGAAGGTATTAGAGAAAGTGGTTCTGGCCCAACTGATCGAGCATCTGCAAGCAAACAATCTGTTAGAAGTGTATCAGAGTGCATACAGAAAGGATCACAGCGTGGAAACAGCCGTGCTGAATGTTCTGGATGGCCTACTAATGAGTTCAGATCAGAAGCGAGTTTCTCTCATGGCGCTTCTTGACCTCAGCGCGGCTTTCGACACGCTGGATCATTCTGTACTGCTTCAAAGACTTAACAAATCATTTGGCCTACGTGGTGTTGTTCATGACTGGTTTGTGTCGTATGTGCAGGATCGCTTTCAGTCAGTTCTGGTTGATGGTGTTTTATCATCACCCGACTCACTTGTATTTGGTGTCCCTCAGGGTTCTGTGTTGGGGCCTGTGTTATTTACATTGTATTCTCAGCCACTTTCAGATGTCATCACAGACCATGAATGTAATTTCCACAAATATGCAGACGATACTGAACTGTCCAAGAGTTCTCAGCCATCAGACTTTAAGACTGTGCAGTCAGACATTCAAACTTGCATCCATGATGTTCTTTCCTGGATGGATAGCAATAAGCTTAAATTGAACACTGAAAAAACTGAAATCATGCCTGTAGGCAAAGCCTCGTGTCTCAGGCAGGTCGGCAGCGACTCCCTAGTTGTAAATGGCAGCAGCATTCCGTACCAAGACTCCGTGCGCTATCTTGGAGTCAAAATTGACCAAACTTTGTCAATGCAAGATCAAATTGGTACTATTTGTCGTGCTACTTTTCTCGAGATGAGGCGCATTGCCTCTATTCGACCGTTTTTAACCGAGTCAGCATGTGCAGCTCTTGTCAATGCTTTTGTAACATCACGGCTTGACTTCTGCAATTCTGTTCTGGTTGGTCTTCCAACTGAACAAATAAATCGCCTTCAATGCGTACAAAACAACGCAGCGCGTCTTATTTTGAAACGGAAGAAAAGGGATCACACCACTCCCTTACTATGCAAGCTTCACTGGCTGCCGGTGAAGTTTCGCATTCAATTCAAGGTCTGCGTTTTGGCTTTTCGGTTCTTTGAAGGCACACTACCATCCTACCTAGCCAATGCACTTGTAGCCTATAAACCAACTCGGGCACTACGTTCTTCGTCTGAACGTCTTTTGACAGCGCCACTCCGAAATATGAAAACTTTTGGAGAACTTGCATTTTCTTTTGCTGCGCCTACTCTCTGGAATTCGCTGCCGGAAAACATGAGAGGCGTACCTGACTTGGCAACATTCAAATCGCAACTGAAAACTTATTTGTTCAAGCTTGCGTTCAAATAATAATTATTATTATTGTTGTTTTTATTTCAATCATTGTAATATTATGCCATATGTGTTGTAATGACAGGATGTACAATGGATAAATGCGAGTGGGTGCGCAATGAGTCACAATGTGAGATTTGCGCGATATAAGTACCATTCATTATTATTATTATTATTATAATGACTTCCAGAAACCCCACATACATCGTATTGACATTTTGTGACATTTTGTCCCCATTTTTAAGTACTTTAACTCTTAACCCCCGACTGGCCGCAGCCTGCGGCCGAGAGTACTTTTACTTGTGCCGAATGGCCGCAGTGTGCGGCCGTACATGTGTACCAAGTTTAACGACACCTTTCTTTGCAGCATCGACACGTTTTACGGCAACTGACCTTGTTTACAGCACATGCATGGTTTCTGCTTCGAATGATGCGTTTTGCTTGCTGTTTTGCTTTCATTTTTACCCTTTTTTGATTTGTATGCTAGTGGTGTGCAAGTGAGATTTGTGTAATGGCTTCAGGGGAGCGTCGGCCGTTGAGATATACGGCGGAAAAGGCCACCCAGCTTATTTTACAAGCGATGGATGAGAGTGACGAAGACGGCAATGTAGGCCTAATTGATGAATTAGGCAGTGATTTTGACATTAGCGACACTTCATCAGACAATACAACTGAAAGTGAGACAGATGTTGACGAGCCTGGACCCTCTTCTGGGAGGAGTAAAAGAAAAAGAGTGGCTAGCAATCTTTCTTGCTTTTCTGGCATTGGAGTAAGAGGGAGAGGGAGAGGGAAAGGAAGAGGAAAAAGCAGCCTTAGGCCTACTGACAGTGGTGACAATAGCCAAACAGCTGCACTGGAAACAAACAGTAGAGATGATAGTTGGAGAGAAGTAGGGGGCGTGGCTGATAGCAAAACAAACACCAACTTTCGCTTTGTGCCTCGTCAACCTTCTGGAGTAAATGAAAACATAGATTGCAGTACTCCTCTGAAGTGTTTTGGAGAGCTTATTACTCCTGTTGTAATTGATCAGTTGTTGGATTCAGTAAATCAATATGCAGCTATGAAACTCCAGATGAATAATCCTCCAAGAAAGCGCTCTATGTATGCAAGCTGGACTCCCATCACTAGAGAAGAAATGCTACGCTTCATCATCCTGATGATTCACATTGGCATGGATAGGAGGCCTTGCATAAGAGATTATTTCAGAAAAACTCCATCACAGTGGTATACAGCTTGGATACACCAACTGTGGCCCAGTCGCGACAGATTTGAGGCTATTTATCACACCATGCTGCATACTGGGGAAGCAGGGGCCAAGAACAAAGAAAAAATTGAGCCATTTCTCAACTGCATCATCAGCAAATTCCAGGAAGCATTTTATCCTTTCCAAAATCTGTCAATTGATGAAATGGTCATTGGATTCAAGGGAAGATGGGCACATAAGCAGTTCAATGCAGCGAAACCGCACAAGTACCATATCAAAACATTTGGATTGTGCGATAGTGCGACAGGGTATGTTTACAATCTGCTTCTGTACTTTGGCAAGGACACATCCTACATTCCAGAAATAGATCCAGATAGCCTACAAGCTGTGAAGGTGTTTCAAACACTTCTGGTGAACTTGGGAAAAGGACATTGTGTGTTTGCTGATAGGTACTATACCTCTCTGCCCGTCATCAAGTACCTCCTACAAGAGCAGCACTACTACACAGGAACAGTGCAGGCCACCAGGAAGGGGTTCCCACCTGAGCTGAAAAGCATCAAACTGGATCACAAAGAGTCAAAATGGTTCCAGAATGGAGCAGGAAACATACTGTGTGTCGCCTGGAGGGACAAGAAGGCCAAAAAACCATGCATCTTGGTGTCCACCAACACCACTGCAGAGTCTGTGCAAGTTGAAAGCCGACGTGGAAGGACAGTAAAACCTGCTGTTGTCCATTCTTACAACAAAGCCATGAATGGGTGTGATAAAGCTGACCAAAATCTCACCATGTATGGCGTGTTTGAAAGGCGATCCAACAAATGGTGGAAAAAAATTTTCTTCTGGCTGATGGAAGTGGCGCAGTACAATGCCTACATTCTTTACGTTCTCTCTAATCAAGAAGGAGGGAGATACCCTTTCCGAAAGTTCAAGGAGAGCTTGATCCAGCAGATGGAGGAGATGTGCATTTTGGAGCAGAGTGTGCAGCCAGCCCAGCCTTCGCTGCATGAGCGCCACAGCAAGACGGTCGCCCACCTGGTTGAGTACACCGACAAGGATGTCCGCTGCCAGTGGTGCAGCACGCCGCAGAAGAGGCAAAGAACACATTTTGTTTGCTCTGGATGCTCACATAGGCCCCACCTCCACCCCAAAGAATGTTTCATAGCATACCACACTTCTATTCAATAAACAAAGAAGTTGAAGTGAATGCAGTGTAAATATGTGCGAAAAACAGTTTTCGGTGTTTATTTTCAGAATTTGACTACTTGGATATGAATGCAAATTACACCACAGAATGTGGTCAGATTACATTCTTTTTTGCATATTTTTGTGACTGGGATATTGGTGGATACTTTTTATTCTTTGTGATTTCTTCTGAATGGATTACCTGGTCTGCTAGATGGTGGTGAGTTCATTGCATGCCTATAATTTTTTTTTTGCATTTTTTATTATGCATGATTTTTGGAAATATATGATTCATAATTTTGCAATTTATTATGTTGAAAACATAGTGGAAATGTGCCCTAGTTATTGCTGAACAAATTGATATAAATGTTATTGCTCTGTGTTTCATAGAAATTTTTTTATAGCATTTTAATTACACCAACCCAATTTCTTTCTTAAATTCCCCGAAAACCCTCCGGCACCGCCAAAAACCCCTCACGGAGGTTAAGAGTTAAAGTTTTCTCACACTAACACTGCAGCTAACCCTAACACTACCCTAACCTTTACCCTAGCCCTTACCCTAACAGAGCACTAACTCTAACCGATTTTTATTTTGACATCAAAATAACAAGGGCCGTCAAAACAAGGTATGTAGAGGTTCACTAGTTTAAAATAATTTTGCCATTTTTTGAAGCTAAACCTAACCCTAACTCTAACCCTAAACCAAGCCCTAACCCTAACCTTTAACCTAACCCTAAGCCTTACACAGCCCTAACCCTAATGGAACACTGTTTTGACGTCAAAAGAACTTACATAAGGTATAAAGAGTGTAACAGTAACGGCGTTTCTACATCGCCACACACACACAAACGCAGGCAAAAGCACACACATGCACACACACATTTAAAGTAATTAATCTTGTGAGCTCTTCGGAATTCTTTTGTTATTTTTTGTGTTAATTTTAATTAATAGCCTATGGCTGATAGTAATAATTCTAACCCATGTATAATTTAGAGTCAAATCATTCAGACCCCTGTATGACTTTATAGCTGCACAATCTTATCCAAGTGTTTCTTGGCATTTCATATTCATTTCTGTATAGTTTTGTGTCTGGTTCTACCTGAACCCTTTAGGAAAAAGATTGGCAAGTGCTGAAGACCCTGCTGTGTGGCTTGCCGTCAGTGTTGGAGAACAAAACACTTTTACTGGCTGCTGAAGGGACATGGGTCTACACCATTTGTGGCCAGCTTTGTACTATGGTAAGAGTTTATATTTTAAAATGTTTGTTTTTGTTATAATTTTGAGAAACACCAGTGTATAGAAAAGCGCTTTAGGGCACGCTTGTTTTTAAATAAAGTGAAGAAACTATTTTGCACGTGGTGGATCTTGGTGACCAATGCCTTAAGCGCCTCTTATAGGTAGTAAGCATGCCATGTAAGAACCCTTCTTAAGAGCAAGTCCATTTTTCTTGTTTCAAAGTAAGTTTGCCCTTGCCAAAAATTATTATGAACCATTATTTTAGATGCTGCACATTTCGTTATTGTTCAATTTGTATTGCAGCTTGGTCTTATTTTATGTTAATTTTCTTTTGTCAAGGTGAGTGAAAGAAACATGGACTACATCAAGAATCTGCAGAGTGTACCAGAGGGGTTCAAGATCTCCGACTTCCATAACTGTGTGCTTCCAGTCTTGTCAGCCATGGTGGCCTATCACCCCTATATGGACAAGAATCGACAGGTACATACATCTGCAATATTTAATACTTTAATAAATTATTACTGTGTGTATTTGTTTGTGTGTGTTATTGATTGTCAGTATTATGTTCATCTGTATTGATCAGAATTTGTTTGGTATTAGTATTCTGTTTATTAGCATTCTATTCTATAACTTTATTTTTCACTCTCCATAATTTTAACCCCTAGTCTTTATTGTAAATGCATTTCCTTCTTTCTTGCCAGCTGGAGATGATGAAGTGCTTTGAGTTTGGGCTAGTTACGGGTGTAGCTAAAGTGTGCGTGAATTCACTGCGCATCTGCTGCTTGGAGATGCAGGATCAGATGGTCCGTGTGCTGCCGTCAGTGCTTATCTCCCTATCCAAGATCTCTGCCACTGTCTCCATGGCCATTCCAGTCCTGGCATTTCTGTCCAGTAAGTTTCATTTTGAATTGTTTCAGTTTGCTTTCACCTACACCTTTCTGAAGAAGTGAAAACAGCATACATCTGCCTGTGTTAAGAGCTATGAATTTTCGGTTTATTAAAATCTTTTTCAAGTAAAGCCATGGACCCATTCTGCAAGGGAAGTCTATTTTCTCCAGTGCTATACACAAACTTTGGTCACCCTTTCATTGTATAGCATCTGCCATTTATCATGAAAGCCATGCATGATGTTTTGTGCTATGTGGTTAAATGTGTACTATTTATTAGCGCTTGAATGTTTGTGTGATTTTCAGGCATTGTGCGACTGCCCAAGCTGTACGTTAACTTCAACAATGGGCAATATCTTTCCGTCTTTGCCATTGCCTTGCCCTATACAAACCCTTTCAAGTGAGTACTTTTTTCATTGTGTTTGCATAGTTTAGTTCTAATGCTACAAAGTAACACATTTTCTTTTGCTCTCGTTGAAGAAAACTAAAAATCACAAACCCCAATACTTCTATACTTCTGTTCCAAAACTTTTTCTCTCTCTCTCTGTCTCTCTGTCTCTGTCTCTCTGTCTCTCTCTCTCTCTCTGTCTCTCCCTCTCTCTCTCTCTCTCTCTCTCTCTTAAAATAACATTACATAAATGTGGAGGGTTATCTCGCAGGTTCAGCCACTATACGGTTTCTCTTGCGCATCACGTCATCAACATCTGGTTCATCCGATGCCGTCTGGGCTTCAGGAAAGACTTTGTTAAGTACATTGTGAGGGTGAGTGACCATGTTTGCTTGTCGTAACTTGTTAGCTATTTGTGGGGCATCGCTAGCTTTGTTTCAGTTTCATAAAGTTGATCCTATCAGCTGTTAAAGTTACAGTGAAATTGTTGAAAAATTAATGAGTGGGTATGGGGAGGTGGAGGGGGCAGATAATCCTGTGCAAGCTGGATACTAATGCAACGAGCACCACTATCTGGCAATGAGCACCACCGTTTGGATGTAACTAAGGGAGAAGGGACATAATTACAGCACAGTCAACCAATATTGAGGGACATTTGGACAGAAAGTACTCTTGTGAAAGTTGGACAGCTAATGTAGTGAGCATCATCGTGTGGGATAACTGCAGCTATAATAAGTCGATCATTGGTCTTGACTATTTTTCAGTCAAAATGTCTTGTGTGCTAGGTCAGCTAGGGAAACGGTCACATTTTTTATTATGTATGCGCCATTTAGAATTGGGCAAAAGAAAGTTTTGAAAGAACAGAGGAAGCTGCATTGTGTCCAGTGTATTGCAAATTACTAAGGCATTCAGGATCAAATCTTATTGTAATTGTGTGTGTGTGTTTGCTTGTATGTTTGTATGCATATATATGTGTGGGTGTTTATAGCATTTGAGCAGCTACATCCAACGGCTATTGAAGGAGAGCCAGCTGGAACACCAGCATCGCTTGGAACAACAGCAATGCCTGGATCAGCTCAATGAGAGCTCTGTGCTACGCAGTCGCTCTGGCTCTGAGGGAACAACCTCCAGGTAATCTTTTGTTCACTGTGCTCAGATTTTAACTCTTTCCCTGCCAATCGACGATATATCGTCGATCTGAGCCGCCATGTTTGTGCCAATCGACGATATATCGTCGATTTCAGTATTCTGTTTCGTTCCGGTTTTTTGCGCAGTCCAATCCAAGTTTTATTTTAACCAAAGAGAGATAACTCTTTCTACTTTCGTTCTCGATCGACACGCGCGTGGTTTCTTCAAATTGATTCGTTTTTAGAGGGTTTTTTTTGTGCATTTTACTAAGCATTGTGATGGGCACAATCGACAGTGTGTCAAACTCTGCTAATAATCGATATAATTTCAAACTGTAAAGTGTATTTTGATCCTAAATAAATTTTCTTTCTGGTGTGTGAAGCTGATTCAGTGATTGGAATTATTCCTCCAGATTTTTTTTTTTTATCACTGTGGTATGTAGAAATATTTTAATTTTATTTCATCATTTCAAAAAGATCAACATGCTTTCAAAACACATATTTCAATAACATAATCAAACTAACATTTTTGTGGGTTTTTTCTTATTCTTCACTCTTTTACCTTTAATTTGATATGAAATATGTCTATTTAACAACTATTATTGAAAGAACAGTAGCTTAAATGCCTAAGGTACTGAACTTTCTTTCCGGTGCCAGAGAAATGTCTGGTACAAACGTGGAAACATGCCTGGCAGGGAAAGAGTTAAGCCTGTTTATTTATTAATTTATTTACTTCTTTAAGGATGTTCAAAATGGGTGTTGCATTTTAAATGAAAAAGACCCCAAAGGATCAGTTCAGTTTTGTTTTTGCTAGTATTTTTACACTGTGTTAGTGTGTTACATGAAGTGTTGATTCAGCTTTAACTTCAAAACATTATTTCTGCAGAAGACGAATGCTGTCAGGCCCAGCAAGTTTGAGGCGAGAACACCCTTTGCCCATGGATGAGAAAATGACACAATTCCACAAAGAACTGATGGAGACGGCCATTGATTCTTTGGCCTGGTACACCTGTGGCAACATGACCAACTCACATCAGAGGTATGCCAGTGGAGTTTTGGTGATTGTATGTAGCAGAGGTACTAGTTACCCCCATGCTTGACTCTTCAGGCATGATTAATAACCCAGAAAGATCATCACATGTTCATATGAGAAAGTAGCAAGTCTAGCCTGGCCCTCTTTATCAACACAGGGGATTATGTTAACTCGGCATCTTACGACATTCTTATAGTTTGGGACTTCAGTTTTGATAATCATATAAAAAGCTTGCTGCAAGTTAGGTAACTTCAATATTAGATAAATAATCATATTATTTTGGGTTTGTTTTGTTTTTGTGGTTGTATGTTTTGTTTGTTCAATGTTTGTGACATTGTGAGATGGCATATCTTCCTGCCATAAGTAGATATTTTTTCTCTGTATATTGAATCGGGTCTTACATTGTATCATGTCTTAACATTTCATTGTTATGTGTCCTGAATGAGCTTTATGTGTTACATTTTATCATTGTGTGTTAAGGACACCAATGACAGAGTTTCTGCTGAAGGACGGCCCTAGCGACACATGGTTAGTGGGCAACAAGCTCATCACCATAACCACCAGTGGAGGAGGAGTCAAGGAACCAGGCTCCATGTTTTGCTCCAAGTGTTTGGATCTGCTCCAACAGTCCAAACAGGGCAAAGTAATGGCTTAATTCTGATTCTGATTGGGAAACCGTTGCCTATATTTAAATAACAATTTGGACAGGACAAATGTGGACGAGTGTCTACAAGTGCGTAATCATCCGATGAAACAACTATACCAATAGATAACAGTTGTGTGGTTTTTTTTTAATGATACATTCTCATATACAAGATAAATCATCTGATATGAGGGACTGAAAATACAAATGACTACCAAAACATTGAACAAATGTGCTGGTGTCATTTGCACAGTGTTGTAATTATCCCTACCATTTACTTTCTGCAGCAGATAATGGCTTTTCTTTGTATGAGTTAAGTCACTTTGCTGCTTATCAGTTTTGGATTAAGTGTTATGTTATTGTTTTTTTGTTTTTATTTTTTTAAAGATAAAAAAGGTTTTATCGTTTATATTTGGTTTGTTTAGTTTTATATCCTATCCTACCCTAATCCGTAAATCGGAGGTCGTAGGGGCACCACAGATGATCGTTTAACCAGCGTACTCCATCTTTCCATGTCCTCAGCAACCCTGATTGTTTCGCTCAGTGTCAAATCAGTCCATTCTCGAATGTTGACCTCCCACCTCTTTTTTGGTCTCCCTCTTCTTCTACCTCCTTGCACTGTGCCTTGCAAGATGGTCTTTGCAAGACCTGGTGACGTGGCCATACCATCGGAGTTTCCGTTTTTTCACCACTGTGAGCAGGTCATCGTGTTGTCCAATGGCTTGTGTGATGGTATGTCGGATTTCGTCGTTGGTGATGTGCTGGGTATAGGAAATGCCCAGAAGTCTTCTGTAGCACCTCATCTCCATGCTTTGTATTCTTTGTTGGAGATCTGCTGTGAGGGTCCATGTTTCGCAAGCATATAGGAAGATGGAGATGACAAGGGAGTGCAGCAGCCTTACCTTGGAATGTAGACTGATGGTCCTGTCTTTCCAAATTGGCTTTAACCTCACCAGGGCAGCAGTTGTTTGTGCGATCCTGGAGAGGACTTCCTGTCGGGACCCATTATCTGATGCAATGGCTCCTAAATATTTGAAGCAATGCACTATGTTGAGGGATTGGCCTTGGACTTTGATGTCCGTGTTGATGCCATTGGTGTTGTTGGTCATCATTTTGGTCTTCTCTGCACTTATTTCCATTCCATAGGCTCTGGAGGTGGTGTCAAGCCTCTGTACCAGCTGTTCAAGTTCTTGTTCCTCTCCAGCCAATCCATCAATGTCATCTGCAAAACGAAGGTTGGAGATTGCTCTTCCCCCTATGCTGACTGTGCCTTTGTGATCTGCAAGGGCATCTGACATGATGCGCTCTAGGAAGATGTTGAAGAGTGTTGGAGAGAGTAGGCATCACTGACACACATCGATTGTTGTTCTGAACCAGTTTCCGATGGCGCTGTTGTGGAGGACTGCCTTGTCATACAGGCTTTTGACGACTTCAATAATTTTAGGGCTGATGTTGTACACTCTCATGGTTGCCCACAGAGCTGCATGCCAGACTCGGTCAAACGCCTTTTTGAAGTCTACAAACACATGATATAGATGGTGCGTTAGGTATTTCTCAACCTTGGCATTCCAGTCGCCTTCCACTATGACTATGTCCTTCTTCGGCACTTGGTCAAGGACAGCCTGTAGATTTTCATAGAAATCCTCCACTTCGCTGTCATCATAGTCTGATGTTGGGGCATAGGCCTGGATTATGGTGATGTTGAAAGGGGCTGCAATAAGACGGATGGTAATGAGTCTACTGGAGACTGGACGGCAAACCATGACAGTGGCTAGAATGTTCTTGTGGACCAAGAATCCAACTCCGTGTTCATGCCTGTCATCTCTACCGCTGTACTAAACCTAAAAAAAAAATTCCGCATTTTTTCATATCTATGCAAGATGTCCTCTATAGTCCAAAAATTACATTGAAAAAAGTTAATTCCTCCGTCCGAGCTCCGCCGTTTGTTTGTGCAAGACTTTCAAGTGGCTAAGTACTCAGATCCTATTTCAACTATCACAACCAAACTTGGTAAGATGGTGTATACCCATGAGACCTCATAAATGATCAGTGAATGATTGACTTCACTTTAAGGTCAAGGTCACAGGGTCCTCAAATGTTAGTTAAAAAAAATTGCAATTTTTCTCAAAATTTCACCTTTTTTTTCTAGGTTATTAATATTGAACTTATGATTCTTTGATGCATGATAGATATCAATGAGACCCATATACTTTACAAATTTGGTCAACCTCACCCCAAAGTCAAGGTCACTTGAGATGTCCAAAATCTGTTAGTATAGGTACTTTGAAGTGACCTTGACACTAAACTGTGAGAGATATAAAGTCAAAGCTTGTATTTAAAGGTGATAGATTGATCTTTCGTATATTTTCCAGTTTTGCGTTGATCTTGAAGGTCAAGGTCATTTTAGGCCTTGGGAAAAAAACATAAAAAATAGGTAATTGTACATTGGAATGGCTGTTTATCTAGCCCATAATATGAAACAGCATTGGGTTATTTGAACAGACATGCATGAGAGGTCACACGAGTGTCAAGGTCATCCTAAGGTCAATGCCACTGAAGGTCAAGGTCACCCCAAGGTTACAGTTTTTTGGCATCATTCAACTTTTGCTGTACTTTATTTGATAAGTACATGAGTGTATTTGAACCAGAGGTCAAGGTCATCTCAAGGTCAAGAGCATTTCTTTGCATTTTAATGCCACATGTTTTTTCTGGGAACTCATCTTTATGTTAAATATTGCAAGGTCCATAAGGAGCCTGTGAATCATATGGGCTTTGCCATTCATGCTTTGTTGTTAATGTTGGTGAAAGTACTTGTTTTAACCCCTTGGGGTCATGAGCAATCTTGCCACTGTAGATTGTTCAAACCTATAAAGGGAAAAGTGAAAGCCCCAGTTGAAAACCTGTCTTTCCTTTGTAGGCAAGACAGATTCACTGCGGCAACAGTACCCCCGTTGGAGTGCCGGGGGTTTTCAGTATAAATAGTATCCCCACTTTATGGAAATTTAGTGCTTTAAATTCCCACTGTCGCTGTCTTCCTCATTTACTCTTTCCCATCCCTGCTCTGTCATATCACTCTGCTATACTATCTTCTTCTTCGCTAGATCAATGACCTACCTTTTTTCTTGAAAACTCTTCCTGGACAAGACTCCTTGTTTGTGTATGAGGTCTGTTGGATCAGCTTGGGAGTGTTGGACGCTTTCTGCCGGGTGGTCACTAGGGCTTCCTATGATTGTATTATTTAGCAGTATAGGCATTTTATATGTATATGTTTTGTTGATAATTTATAATGATGTTTGTATTCTATTTTGTTTTTGTAACCGGGGGTTCGAGTAGTTGGGGTAAAGCCTCAGCCGTCCCTTGCGTGGGATGTCTTTATTGTAAAGTGACTGGCCAGTGGAGGGCATTCAATTTTCCCACTAGGGTTGTTTCAGCAGATCTTTTATGCGGATCGGGGGTTGTCCGGTCCTGATTTGGCTCGGAAGAGTCCGCTGGACCTAAAGCAACAATCAATCAATCAATAAAAGTACTTGTTTTGAATAAACTATTCTATATATATATATTGTTACACTCAGTTCGATGTTGGTGTTTTCTATCAGTATCTGATTCAGCCCCGATGCTTGAATTCCTGATAGGGTGTAACTCAGATTCGTTTATTCACACAGCCCGTCCAAACAGCATACAAGTCACAAAGTCGACGTATGAAGTTTTCCACTTTTATTCAGCACACATCAACAACTGCATACAATTCTCAATTTAACTCAACAACTTTCACAGCAACTCTCTAAATCACTATCAACAACTTTACTATCAACAGTAATCTCGGCACACGATTAAATAACCTCTCTCTTTTCCGGAAGGATTTCGAATACTGTAGAAATGACGCACTGCCACCAATCGAATAAAAGATCGTCATCACTGACTTACGTCAATACATATTTTTATATCTTCCAGAACGACCTCTTGCTTCGACATGCATCGGGAAATTTCCATCAAGAGTAAACACGCATATCCAGAAGATTCTCAAATAATATCGACTAACGCAAATTATCAACGTTATACAAAGCCTCTCCTAACAACAATGCAAACTCAAATCAAAGGTAAATAAGCTCCATTATTGAATACTTTGCAAAACGAAACGATTAGATCTATCGTGCGCGCTTCAGACACACTTTCGTTCGTTTCAACGTAACATAACCCCCCACTCAAGAAGAAATTTACCCAATTTCTTTCAACAACGTTGAAACGTAATGCACAAACAAAGTCCACAATTGAAACTAATTTAAGACTTTCTGAATACTGTAATTGCGCTCAGCTTATCTACACAGAGTCAATGGTTTTCATCTTCAAGTCTATCTGGATATTGTCAATGTTCACAGTTCATCCACACAGTCAATGTTCTTTATTCACACACTCTGCTGAGGAAGTCCGCACCAACATTGTCCGATCCTTTGATAGATTCTACTCGCATGTTAAAGTTCTGCAAGTACATAGCCCATCTCATGATCCGACTGTTCACAAACTTGGCAGAGTTCAAGTAAGTTAGCGGCTTGTGATCAGTCTGTAGCACGAACTTCACTCCTTGAAGGTACAGTTCGAACTTCCGGATTCCCCATATGATGGCAAGGCACTCTTTCTCCATGGTCGAGTAATTTTTCTCAGCCCTGGACAGCTTCTTGCTGGCGTAACTGACCGGAAATAGTTTCCCTTCGTGCTCTTGCATCAGTATGGCGCCGATGCCTTCGTCCGCTGCGTCTGTCCTTAAGACGAATTCCTTGGAAGTATCGGGCAGTCGTAGCACCGGATCCTTCGAAAGGAGGTCGCGCACAGTCTGGTATGCCCTCTCCTGAGACGGTCCCCACTGCACTTGGTTTGGACAGCCTTTCCGCACCAGGTCCGACAAAGGTGCTGTGATGGCTGAGTAGTTCGGTACGAACTCCCTATAATACCCAGCCAATCCAGGAAAGATCGTACTTGCTTCTTTGTTTGGGGACGTGGAGCGTTCAGAATTTTGGTGACGTTTTCTAGCAGAAGCCCCTTTTGTCCTTCTTTCAGCGAATGGCCGATAAAGTCGACGTTGTCAGTCCCCAGAATGCACTTACTGGGTCTCACGGTCAGGTTAGCTTCTGTTAGACGGTGAAACAGCTCCCTCAAGGTCTGCAGATGCTCTTCCCATGTGCGGGTGTGGACTAGCAGGTCGTCCCAGTAACACACGACGTTGTCCATCCCTTTGAGCATCTTCCTCATTCCTCTCTTCAGGGTAGCTCTGCTGTTGACCATGCCAAAGGGCATCCTTAGGCACTCGTACGTCCCATCAGGAGTTATGAAAGCAGTCTTTGGTATGTCCTGTTGACGCACGGGGACTTGCCAATAACCCTTGCTGAGGTCAATCTTTGAGAAGATTCTACTCCCCGATAGTTGGCGGAAGAGGTCTGCTGCGGTAGGCATCGGCTCAGGGTCGAAGACGGTGATCTTATTAACCTTCCTGTAGTCGATGCATACTCTGTTGCTGCCGTCCTTCTTCTTCACGACCACGACAGGGGACGCGTAGGGGGAACTGGACTCCCTGATGATGCCCATCTTCAGCATCTCATCGATGTCTTTCTTCAAGGATTCACGGGCCTTGAAAGGGATCGGGAAGGGCTTGGATCGAACAGGGATATTCGAAGTGAGGTGGACTTCGTGTTCGACCAAAGTTGTAGAGCCAGGGACATCGCTGAAGTTATGGGGAAACTCGCCCATAAGATCCTTGAGCTCCATCTTTTGACCTTCCGTCAAGCTTGGTCCTAGCTTAACGTCATTGATGCCTTCTTTGCTGTGGAAGTCTCCCAGTTCCAACAGTTCTTCGCTGTCAAAGCTGTCGTCGGTCACAGCTGCTGTGGCTGCGTGCACAGTCTCTGTTGGCCTTTCCACGTACAGCTTAAGGAGGTTGGCGTGGTATATCTTGGAATGCTGGCCGACCTTCACCTTGTAGTCGTTGATCCCCACCACGGTCTCCACTTCGTACGGGCCTTTCCACTGCATCAGCAACTTATTGTGATCAGTAGGTAGCAGCACCAGCACTTTGTTGCCAGGTTTGAACTTCCTGCTCACGGCCCTACGATCGTAGTAGTGCTTTCCACAGTCTTGGGACTTCTTCAGGTTTTCTCTGGCTATCTCGAGAGTCTGCTCCAGTTTCTCCCGTAGCTCAAACACGTACTGGTAGCTGTTCTTCACCTCTGGGGTGTCTACTTCTTTCGTCCACAGTTCTTTTAGGATGTGCATCGGCCCTCGGATGGTTCTTCCGTACAGCAGCTCGAACGGAGAAAAGCCGGTGGACTCCTGCGGTACTTCTCTGTAGGCGAAAAGTAAGGCGTTGATATAGCGATGCCATTGTCTGGGCTGCTCGCTGCACAGTTTCTTCAGGGTGGACTTCAGCGTAGCATTGAACTTTTCGACAAGCCCATTGCACATTGGATGGTAGGGTGTCGTAGTCAAATGCCGGATGCTCAGCAGTCTGTTAACCTCCTTCATGCAGTCAGAGACGAACTGCGTCCCGAGGTCTGTCAGAATTTCTTCAGGCACTCCAAGCCTACTGAACATGTCCACCAGTGCCTCTGCTACAGTTTCAGTGTCAATCTTCTTCAGTGGCACTGCTTCTGGGTACCGAGTTGCATAGTCCACTAAAGTCAGTACCCACCGATGACCTTCTTCACTCGGAGGTCTTATTTCGCCGATTAAGTCTAAGGCCACCCTCTTGAAAGGTCGGTCGATCAGAGGCATCCTCTGCATAGGCACTTTCGGGACCCTTCCTCGAGGTATGGTCTTCTGGCAAATGTCACATGATCGGCAGAAACGGCTGACGTCCGCATGAAGCCCTGGCCAGTAGAACACCGCCTGGATTCTGTCTGACGTCTTTCTGATGCCTAGGTGACCTCCCATGATAGAGTCATGAGCTACTTCCATCACTTGGCGCCTTAGAGGTAACGGTACCAAGACTTGACGTAGTGGTTTCCCTCCGTTGACCCTCGGGTGCTGGAAGATTCGGTACAGGATCTTGGCCTTCACCTCAAAATAGACCGTACCACTGCCTTTGGTCACGTGGTCTTGGCGGTTCCTGTACTTGTTTAAAGTGCTATCAGCTTCCTGGAGCTGGATCAGCTTATCTCTGTCCACGATGGCAGCTTTAGAGTTGTCGGCGACCTTCAGTGGCGTAGACGTCTTGTCTCTCTTGGCCTGGGCCCTGGTTGTAACAGCACCGACGATCTCTGGTCGGCAGGGCTGAGCCGGAGTAACCACATTATCCCGTAGCAGCTCTGTAAGGTCTCCATCGGGAAACGGCAATGGATCCTCCTCCACAACTTCGACGTGTTGGGTTGAGGCAGGACTCCATTCTGGATCGGGGTCGTCGGGTCGTCTCGCGCCGTCGATATTCCCGATCATCAAATCATACAGCGGCTTCTTCAGGCAAACCGCTTCGACTTCGCCTATGTAGAAAGGGGTGTTGACATGAATCTTCGCAACTGGCGCTTTCAAACATTTGCTGTCGGCCATAAGTGTCCATTTTGAATCGCCAGTGAACTGTTCTTTAGCGATTAAGTCTTCTCTGACGATGACCCCACTGCAGCCAGAGTCTCTTAAGACAGTCACTTCATGATTTCCGACACGTCCCTTTGAAACAGGCATGTTCTGAACGGTCACAGCTGCGCTGGCGACGACGGGGATGGATTTTCCGTTGGCAAGAAGAAGTTGGCCATCGGTCATGCACTCTTGCACGTCCGCAGGGGTAGCTGTGCGTTCGGTCTCACTCGGAAGAATGACGCTCCCGCCGCACACTTGATGGTCAGATCTACTGTTTTGCCGTTGATTGGAGAACCGCCTCTGCCGGTTGCCCGCCGCTGCATTGTCTGTACTGCTCCGCTGTCCGCTATTTCTGCTTTGAGGGCAGCTGGCAGCTCTGTGGTCTGTAGCGTTGCAGATAAAACAGCCTCTTGTATGCCCTTCCCTGGGAGGAGGCGTGGAGTCTGTCTGTCTCTGGCTCGTCTGGCTTCCCTGGATCTGGTTCACATGGTTTCCAGTCTTCTGAAAATGTTTCGTCGCGCTGGGTGGCCCCAGGGTTTTCCCATGAGCGATGAGATATCTTTCAGCAGCCTCAGTCACATCTTTAAGCGTCTGCAGCTTTTGTTCTTCTAAGTGGGTCGCTAGGTCCTTGTGACAGGCATTGAGAAATTGTTCTTTCACAATCAGGTCATGGAGACTGTCGTAAGACTTCATTTCGCCTGATAACTCCACCCACTTGTGTAGATATGACGACAGGCGCTCCACAAACTGCTTTGGCGTCTCGTCTGACTTAGGCCGGCATTCACGGAAGCGTTTACGGTAGCCCTTCTCTGTAAAGTTGTAGCACTGCAACAGGGCCTCTTTCAAGACGTCGTAGTTTTTGGCGTCATCGTTCGACAGTCTGGTGTAAACTTCGAGAGCTTGCCCCGTCAGAAGTGCACTCAGTCGAATTGCCCAGTCTCGAGGTTGCCAATTAGAGCTTTCAGCGAACCTTTCGAATCTCGCCAGATAACTGTCAATCTGGTCCTTCCCGTCGACGAAAGCTGGCAATTTTGGAGCCGTGTTGTCACTGATAACTTGTGGCGCATGCTGCTGTTGCTGGATGCGCGCCAACTCTAGCTGGTACTGACGCTCAGCCTCTCTTTCCTCTCTTTCTTCTTGGCGACGCTGCGCTTCGAGCTCTCTTTCTTCTCGGCGTCGTTGCTCTTCTATTTCTCTTTCTTCATGACGTCGTTGCTCTTCAATTTCTAGACGCTTCTGTTCTAATTCTCGTTCTTCGCGGCGACGCTGCTCTTCCTTTTCTAGACGCTTCTCCTCTAATTCTCTTTCTCTTTCTTCGCGCCATATTCTCTCTTGAGACTTGACGTACTCCGTCAGCTGTTTGCCTTTTAGATTTAGTTCAACCCCTCTCTGCCAGAAGTCAGCCATCTTGATGCTTCTGGAAAGTTCTTTTCTGGAAAGTTCTTTTCTGGAAGGTTCTTCTTCTAGAAAGTTCTTGACTGTAGAGTTCTTTTTTTCTGGAAAGTTCTTGACTGTGCTGTACCTTTCTAGACTGTTCTAGAACAGCACGCTTTCTGCAGTAGCGCTGATGCTTGTCACTAGTCGCCTTCGTTGACGCAGGCCCCGCTGTCCTCGTCGTATGCGACGCTGCACCACGCTGGTGTTGATGTATACGCTCCTGTGCTGAAGTAGACGCGGCGTCCGCTCGACGCTCGCTGTAACACTGGCGATGTAGCTCCGAGACTGTCCCTCGACGTAGTCCTGCGGCAGCTACGTAGTCCCGCTCTGTTGTTCGCTCACGAAGCAACTCTTCGGCGACTACACGCCCTTGCAGTCAACCCGAACCTATCGGTGATGTAGTCCCAGTATGTTGGCCCCTCTCGACGCAACTTGTTGGCGGCTACCCTCGATGACTGCCTCTCGTAACGTTGACTCGCTTGTTGTAGCAGTTGAACCCTTGGCTATGGCGTGAATCCCGGCTTGGCCCCCAAAATGTTACACTCAGTTCGATGTTGGTGTTTTCTATCAGTATCTGATTCAGCCCCGATGCTTGAATTCCTGATAGGGTGTAACTCAGATTCGTTTATTCACACAGCCCGTCCAAACAGCATACAAGTCACAAAGTCGACGTATGAAGTTTTCCACTTTTATTCAGCACACATCAACAACTGCATACAATTCTCAATTTAACTCAACAACTTTCACAGCAACTCTCTAAATCACTATCAACAACTTTACTATCAACAGTAATCTCGGCACACGATTAAATAACCTCTCTCTTTTCCGGAAGGATTTCGAATACTGTAGAAATGACGCACTGCCACCAATCGAATAAAAGATCGTCATCACTGACTTACGTCAATACATATTTTTATATCTTCCAGAACGACCTCTTGCTTCGACATGCATCGGGAAATTTCCATCAAGAGTAAACACGCATATCCAGAAGATTCTCAAATAATATCGACTAACGCAAATTATCAACGTTATACAAAGCCTCTCCTAACAACAATGCAAACTCAAATCAAAGGTAAATAAGCTCCATTATTGAATACTTTGCAAAACGAAACGATTAGATCTATCGTGCTCGCTTTAGACACACTTTCGTTCGTTTCAACGTAACATATATATATATATATATATATATATATATATATATATATATATATATATGCAGATTGCAAGCAGTGTTCATGCAATCAATTTTTTCCGTATCTGATTTTTTACATAAAATACGCTTGTTTTTTTTAACATTTATGCAGCAGGCACAACCAGAAAAGCGTCGCAGACATAAGTCTGCCATACTGCTTTCCCGTAGCATCAGTGAAATAGCAGAGAGTGCATCTACATTTGCCAGTGTCAGTCCAGAAGACAAGCATCAGACGCGGGATGACCTGAGTCTGTTGTATGAGTCAGGATGTGATGATGCTGCAGTGCAGACAGGCAGCTCCCTGTCTTCTGGCTACGACATTGAGACATTGGGATCCATGCTGATGAGTGAGTTTTAGCTTGTACAAAAATTGGATTCATTTTGTTCTTCGTGTTTATTTATTGTTTTCTTGTAATGTTTTCTTCTCTCTCTCTCTCTCTCTCTCACTCTCTCTCTCTCTTTCTCTCTCTCTCTCTCTCTCTCTCTCTCTCTCTCTCTCTCACTCTCTCTGTCTCTGTCTCTGTCTCTGTCTCTCTCTCTGTCTCTCTGTCTCTCTCTCTCTCTCTCTCTCTCTCTCTCGCTCTCTCTCTCTCTCTCTCTCTCTCTCTCTCTCTCTCTCTTGTTTTGTTTTGTTTTGTTATTAGAGGTTCTTGACACTCAGCAGTTTTAAGTTTGTAGGTGAATGATTTAAAGACAACCATTGTTTTTGTGGCAGTGTGGTGGTGGTTGTTGATGGTGGTGTTTGTCCTTCACCTCAGTTTTTTTCTGTACAGTTTCCTTAATCAGTCGTATTTCTCTCTCAGGCTGGAAGACACAAACAGAGGAGCGCAGTAAGTGGACAGCCAGACCATGCCCTTGCTGGTGTTCAGGCTGGGCGGAAGTGTTGATTCGCAGCGCCAGTGGAAACGTGGCTTGGGTCATGCGCACTGAGAACCAGTGTCCGGTGGGTGGGTTCTCCAGCGACCCCTCCATCCCGGACATTGCACTGCTTTTCTCACCCATCAGATCGCCTGACACAGATACTGCCAGCAAGTTGGACAGTGGCAGTCTGAAAGAAGAAGACTATGACAGCGTCCATGCCGAAATTTTCAGCTGGGACAGCAGAAGTGGGTTTTCTGTATCTGATTTCAGCTGTTAGGTTTTTGCCTTTGGAAGTATGTGTTACTGCTTGCTAATTTTGTTTTCACATATGTATCAGAATTAAGCAGGAATGGGTTCTTTGCCATGTATGAATGACCTGTGTGGATTTCGCTTTTGGGAGTGGTGTGCCTGAGAGAACATTATATTTATGTTGAAACCTATATGAATAGCATGCAGAAATGAGTGAACTTAAAAATATGATTAGATGTTTATGTATATAAATATCTGTTAAACCTGTATCTGCTACTTTAAGCTAAAAAATGCACTATAAAAAGAGTAAACAATACACAACAACCCTCAATTTCCCACCCAATTGAGATTTGCGTGATAGCTGCTCATTTCACACATTTATTAGGGAATCTTTCCAAAGATAGGGTTACTTACATTGGTTGTATCTTTGAAACACTTGATTGTTTGGATGAATATTGTGGTTTGTCTGTATGAATATGTTTAGTAGCTTTTGATTGTGCTTCTTAGTTTCGTTTTCTTTTAGGCCAACAGAGTCAGTCAGAACACTCGGAGCATGACAAGGTAATTTATTGTTTCTTTGTATTTAGAAAACTGCACATACATGTTTTCATTCTCCTGCCCTTTTCAACTGATCATCTCTCTCCCTCTCTCTCTATCTCTCTCTCTCTTACTCTCGCTCTCTCTCTTACTCTTGCTCTAGCTTTCTTTCTCTCACCCCCTCTCTCTCCCTTACCCTCACCATCTTATTTCCCTTCCCATTTTATTATATATTTACAAGTTACGTAATTAATTGATGTTGTTGTTGCTTTAGATTAGCATTTAGATATTTATTTATTTAGTTTTGTAGTTTTGTATTGTTACCTTATTTATAATTTATTTGTCTTTCAATTTGATTTGTTCAGCTGACTCTGCCGTCAGAAGCAATCGGTGAGGAGCTGTCACCAGCATCAAGTCTATGTAAAACCAACTCTGTCCCTTCACTTCTGAGCAGTTCAGCTGACGATGTTATCGACTCCAAAGGGGAACTGAGTGTCATGAAGCAATTGCCTCCATTTGGCAGTGACAGCACAGACATGACACATTCCACTGTCAGAAGGTAATAGGTGGTTCCAGTACAAATCCGCTCAATTCCGCAATAAATGATCCTGATCCTGCTGAACTGATTTGGAGAAAATTTGTTTTGTCGGATTCATGATGTGCTACTCTGAGCATTTCTCATCTGCATAAGCACTGTTGGTGAAAGTGCTGACTTCCATCTTCAAATGTTTTGCTGATTATGTGAACAGACAATGATGTAAAACTAAACAAAACATGTGGCATGGGAGGCATTGTAACAAGTGATTGAGCTTTTGCTAGAAGAACAACTCTTTGTTTTGTTATTGTTATCTGTTGGTGTAGTGATGGTGTTTGTATGTATTGCATTTGGGATGATGATGACAGGTTGCATATTTTATTGCATTTGATTATCTCGGTTTCATTTTTTTTTTTTTGATATACACAGGCCAGTGCAGATAATGGTGGAAAGTTCTGAGTCTCGGTCCATGCCTGCAGCTGAGAACTTTGAAGGTCTGGAGAAGAATAAAGGTGAAGAAAGCGATGAAAAACGAGAATGGGCCACCATGATCCTCAACAGCAGAGAAGAGAGTAAAGGTTTGCCTCACAACCCAATAGGGGAAACTGTAGATGGAGTGGGTCAGGCTGGACTTGGGGACTTTGTGAAGCCTGCAGCAGCTGACAGCAGCAGAGAGCAGACTCGCACTGGCAGCAAGTTACAGGTGTGAATAATTTTGATATGAAGTGCTAGATTAAACACAGGTAGATCAAACCATTGAGGTTTAATTACTATTATTGTTTTTTTATCTATCTCTTTTGAGCACTTCATTTATGGCCATATCTGAAGACATAAGATAAGACATTTTATTTCGCTTCAACTTTTACATCGAACAAATCTTGGTGCAGATGGGTTACTCAGTTGTGTAGGCCTATAAATGTAATTCGCTTATGTTTATACAGAAGAAAAGCACACAATTAAAAGCAAGCAATCCTGCATGACAAACACAATCATACATACACATATACCTGCATACAACATTCTTCCGACACTAAGGTGGTTAAATCAATTATAGATTAACACAATGTCTCATCACGGAATTACTAGAATTGACAAATTTGGGCGAAAGTCTTCTACACAGAATCACCGGCCAGGACGGAGGAACGAACCTCATGTTACTACAGGTTCAACGGCCACGTGCTCGGTGCCAAGGCGAGCCACACTGTATTCGTGGATATCGGCTGTGGCCAACAGCCTGGAGAGGATTAGTCCCTGCCAGGTCTTTCTTGCCCAGGACACATTGCATGATGAATAAAACCATTTACTCCATACCGGATCGATTGTCGCCCGGGTCAACAAGGACCGCGCCTTCTGTTGGCCACCAGGACGGAGGCGATAAGTGTGCTACTGATGGACAACTTAGCAAGATCTGCAAAAGAAAAAATATTGTCATAAGAACCTGGAATGTCAGGACCCTAAATGCGGAGGGAAAATTAGAAGAACTGGCCCACAAGATGGACCACTATCAATGGAACGTTTTAGGGATCAGCGAATTCCGCTGGAAAGGCATAGGTGAAACAACGACCGACAAAGGCCACAAGCTTTATTTTAGCGGTAGAGATGACAGGCAAGGAGTTGGATTCTGGTCCACAAGAACATTCTAGCCACTATCATGGGTTGCCACCCAATCTCCAGTAGACTCATTACCATCCGTCTGAGAGCAGCCCCTTTAAACATCACCATCATTCAGGCCTATGCCCCAACATCAGACTATGATGACAGCGAAGTGGAGGATTTCTATGAAAATCTACAGGGAGTCCTTGACCAAGTGCCGAAGAAGGACATAGTCATAGTGGAAGGCGACTGGAATGCCAAGGTTGGCCAAGATGCGCACCACAACTGGGGAGACACATGTGGGCCCCTCTGCAACAACGAGACAAATAACAGGGATCTGAGACTGTTGGAGTTTGACAGATACAACAATCTGATACTGGCAAACACGCTTGGTCTCCACAAAAAATCCAGACGATGGACATGGCACAGTCCCAGCGGGGAGCATCACAACCAGATCGACTACATCATGGTCAAGAAACGCTTCAGATCAAGCATCAACATTGGCAGGACACACACTTTTCCAGGAGCAGACATCAGAAGTGACCACGATCTCGTGATGATGTCTTTCCGGCTTCCCTTGAAGAGAGTAAACCCAGCAAGTGCACTAGACTGAAGTTCAAACTAGACAGACCCGGAGGTGGCAGAAATATTTCAGGCCACAATTAAAAGTAAATTTGCACCACTGCTAATTTTGGGAGCTGGTGAAGTAGATGTCAACACCATGACAGGGAAAGATGGAGTACGCTGGTTAAACGATCATTTGTGGTGGCCCTACGACCTCTGAGTTTCGGAATAGGATAGGATAGGACTATTAAAAACAAAGGTTTTCTTTTGCTAGGTAAATATATTAATGGCAACAACTTATCTGCAGGATCTCTGTATAACTGTGTACTGTTAATCATGAACCAAACATTATTCTCTGCATTATATTGCACTTGTAAAGTTGTAGTAATATGATTTTGTGTATTTCAGATTCAGCTGAAGGAGTATGACCTTGAACAACAGGCCAAGAAAGAGCAGAAGAAGGAAAGTGTAGAAAGTACAAATACAATACAGCCTCCCAAAACCTTAGCTACAGTAAGGTCACCGCAGTCACCGTCTAAACCACCAGTGAAATTCCTTCCTTCTCCTGTCAACAGTGGTGGTGCTACTGGCCGATTTGGCTTGGCTGGTGACAGCCATCATCTGTCGCTCCACTCCTCTGACAGCTCCAGTTCTTCCTCAGCTGCTCATGTTAGTGTGTGCTCGATGCATGTTTACCAAGATTTATGTATGCCCAGAGCTTATTCTAGGGCGCGGGATGCGCGGGATCACGCACAAAAAGTTTTTGTCCCGCAAAGAAATTCGATGAGCGCGTTCGCGATCCCGCGGAGATTGGAAATATCCCGCTACATGTCTTGATCGAAGCGGGCTTTACTGTGACATTTCTGTCGTCTGCTAGGGCGTAGCGGAAACTGGAGTTAAACGGAAGTTGCTCTCTTGGATATGCGATGTGTCTCAAATTTTCATTGGCCGATGCTATTCTTTTTGACCAATCACCTTTCTTCTGAGTGTGGCATCGATGAACCTGATCGGTTGGAACTGGTTTACAATCAGAATCAGAATGGCTTCGAAAAAGCGCACGCTTTTTGACTTCGAATTCAGTGGAGGAACTGTGAAGAAAACAGTCACACTGTTTTCCCATGACTGATCTTCTAAAATAGCAGAGCTTTTATGCAACAGTTGTGAAAGCAAGGTTACAGATACCAGTTTGTGATATATTTTGTCTGCGATTTGTGTGTACTTACTGTTTGGAGAGAATGTGACACTTGACTGTTTCACAGTTTATCCGGGAACATCACGGGAGAAAACAAGTATGGATATTTGTTTGTGTGTACACCCTATATATGCCGAGAAGACGCCCCCACTGTTTTGGTCAGAGGGGGGCCTAATCCCCCCCTTTTTTTCAAGGAAGGGGGGCCTGCCCCCACTTTTTCAAAATCCTAGAATAAGCTCTGATGCCTCCTTCTAAGTGCACATGCTCTGTATCGCTGTCCTTTGGTGCCAGCATAAAAAAATATGACCAACATGATTGGACTTACTTCCCAAGAGACTCGCGCAACAGTCAAAACGTAACTGTACTAAAGTGTTACTCACCTGATATACGCATTGGGAACATCTGGGTAGTGCTCAAGAATCGCCTGGCATATGAAGTCTTTAGTCACTGCGCATAGAGGCTAAAAGATTCTGAGTTAGAGTGACCTTATACTTCACGCACAGCATGAGGGTAGCATGTTTGTCCACTTTCAGCAATGGTAGCTCCTGGTAGTGCTACCAAATACAATACTGACTTTGAAGCTGCTTGTAGAAGAAGGATTTACCAATCATTATAAAATGGTTGTCCTTTTTGATGCAGAGAAGTATGGTTATCACTGTCAACCATTTTTATAATGTTTTTTTCCTTTGTTCCACATGATAGTTTGTTAACTAGATATATGGCGTGTTGGTTTCAGGAAGGTCAGCGACTTCTGGAGCTTCGCATGAAGAACAAAAGGGGCCATACCATCTCAGTCATGTCGCCAGCAGAAGCTACTAGGCAGCATGAAGAGGCCAGCTTGCGAGCTGTAGCTGGGGGCAAAGATGCTTTGGGGGTGGTCACACCAGCCCAGGTCTTTCTCCAGCTCTACCACAACCAACAATTGATTGGCGACAGTCAGGACTTACCATTGAAAGTTCCTAGCAATGAGGCAAGTATTGGACAAGTAACTTTTTTTTCTCTTTGAAGAACATGGTACAGTGCTGGAGCGCTACAATAGCCAGCAATCAATGTACTCATTGGCAACAGTTTTGGTTTGTGGATTTTTTAAATACCGTCCGCCACTTTAAAATAATTGTTGTTGTACACTTCAGATGTTTTTAACGCTTGCCTTTTCTTGGACTACAGGCTTTTCAGCGTTCACTGAAGCTGTTGGACAACATCTTCCCATATGAAACACACAACATTGGAGTGATCTATGTGGGACCAGGTCAGGTAAGAAATCCTTGTTGCTTTACTTGAACGATATTGTCATACAACTGATATTTTTTCACAACTCGATTTTTTTCCCTCTATTTAATAGATGAAGGCAATGAGGAAAAAGAATAATAAGGTAAGGTTTAGGTGAAAAAGTGCTTTTCATTGAGTGTGTGCTGACTTTACTCCTAGCATGTAGCAGTACTTGAGGTCTTAGGATTGAACCTGATTTTTATAATTGGAACAGGTTAGCCCCAAGAATGTCCTTACAACTTATGAGCTGCACATTATTAAAGCGGACGTTGGATTCAATGTGGAGTCGTGCTGCAGACTACTGCCTTACCACTACAAGCAAGAATTGGATTGGATAGATATAGAAATAATTATTCTCTTGCTGCTTTAACTTAACAAAATGGTAAAATGTTCATTGGTTTATGTATTTTCCTGTTGTTTAGGTGCGAGATGAGAAGGCAATATTTGGCAACCGCTATGGGTCAGTGCGTTACACCGAATTCATCCAGGGGCTTGGTCACATAGTGCCACTGCCTGGCCCGGAGCAAGATGCCAAAATCTACACTGGCTCCTTGACTACAGAGAATGGGAAATTCGCCTATACATGGCAAGATGAGTCTATGCACGGTATGTGAAATGATACTTTTCACAGGTTTACAATTCAGTACTAATGGTAGTATTTACTTCTCGTTGCAGCAACTTTTGAACATGTACATATTGTTCTCTTATTTCCTACTGTTGTCTGTTCCAGTGATATTTCACATTGCTACGTTGATGCCGAACAAAAAGGGAGATGAGTCATACGTGTCAAAGAAGCTGCATGTCGGAAATGACTTTGTCACCATTGTATACAATGACAGCGGAGAAGAATTTAAACTTGGAACTCTTTCCGTAAGGAGCAACCTTTTTCAAAATAAATTCTTTCTCAACACTGTGTATTTGCAAACAGTCAAGAATCCCATAGAAGGTCCAAAACTATGGACAAAATATAAAAGATGTTTTACTAAATACAATGAATATGATCTATGGACTAACATGATTTGTAGTATCAGTCCATGTCAATTCATACTTGGACTTGTTTGCCAGGGCCAGTACAACTATGTGAATATTGTTATCCGGCCGTTGGACCATGGTGGCAATGCTGTAACTCTGCTGGCGAAGCAAGGTATATAACATAACGTTGGTTGTTGCATGCTTTTCTTGTGTGCCTGTAGCCAGTGCTAGCTATCTTGACTCTCTCATCCACACTTCTCCTTCGTACAGTTGCTGCTGAACGTACGACATTTTCCAGGAAAGCGACCAATAGGAACTGGCTTTGAGATCACTTGTAGTTTCAGTCAGGGTGCTGTGTGGATGCTTTCACTGCTTAAGAGTTGACTATTCCTGTCCTGCTGCTTGCCATGTTGCCTTCTGATCCCTGAATTAGATGTTTTTTCATGATATTAAATCAGGCCCATGCTTCCACATTTAATGTATGGAGCTACTAACAAAATTATATGTTTGTAGATTATGAGCTTTTTGAAGTAGCAGTTTCTCTTTTCACTACATCACTGTATTAACTCTTCTGGTGCAGTCGGTGGTCACACCCGCCGAGCGCTAAAATACTCCGTGTAACGCCACTTACGGGTCCACCCGTCTCGCTAAATCCTCTACATAGTGCTTCTTTGCTGGCTATTTTTAGAGCATCAGCTCATTTCCTTTAAGATGCCCGGACATGCACAGTTGGTCACAAGAAACCGGTCGATCTACAACATACTTTGTTTACTCTTTTTAGCAAGGAAATCTTTACTTCTTCACGATGCATGATTACACGGATTTTTGGAGAGAGTTGCTAGATAATGGTTCCAGTGATGACAAAGCTTTTGAGGGGGGTTTACTGTTGAAGAAATGTCAGAATTTAAGCTAAGAAGGATTTTAAAAAATCGTGAAGTGCGTCAGGCTATCAGTGATTACAAAATAAAGTTGGATATCAACTGCAGCAACCCTAACATCCCCATCACAAGTGACCAAAGTAAACTGGACACTTTATTTCAAACTTTTCTTGTACCTTATTCAATTCTACCCAAGCATACACATTTTTTTTGCAGATCCATCAACATTTGTATTTTTTAATGATTTTTAAAAAGTCAACTGGTGCATACATTGGTCTTTTTCAAAACATTACTTGGTGCAGAGCAGTATGTGATTACCAAATTGCTTAGTAGTAGAAGAGTTAAGATTCTTCATTAAAATTGGAAAATCATCCATGTATTCCAGGATTTAATATATTTATATTGATTAGTGCATTATATGTGTATTTTTGTATTAATTTATTAATGGGGTTTATTGTACTATAGTAATATGCTTGTGCTTACTTTTGTTCTTCTGAGGATGAATTTCAGTTAATTCCCCAGATGGTTTAATTACAGAACACTCCCCCACCCAAAACCCCCACGCACCCCATTTTCCACAAAAAAACCTGCATCCCATCCGCCATTTTCCTCTCACACACATTCTACCCCTAAACATTTTGTTCAAGGTTCTTGTCGGTTCTTGTTTTAGATTATTTCCTGGACTACATCTCTGCAGGTATGGAATGTCAGAAACTAAAGCTGTAAATGTGCACTTTTTGATATAGCATGTTTTAATTTGCCGTAAATATCTAGCAATAATAATATAGAATAATATCTTGCAAGGCTTTTTCTTAATTCTCAATGCCTTAGTCGAGTTGTCCTTTCTTTTTGTAGAATCGTTCATGGACCACATCTCAGCAGGTAGGGTGTGTTCCAAAGCTAGTGCTGTGATGAGTGCATACCATGAAATAGCATGCAGCACCTTTATTTGCTGATTATGTCTGTGTTGCACAGATGTAGTTTGCACCTCTTTGGTTTTCATAATTGTGCTGACTTGGTGGCTGATGCGTTTCCCTTGGTTGTGATAGTCCACATTATATCTTTGCTGTTTTGTTTGCATTGCATAGATTTGTTCTAAGCTGGCTTGCTTTTTGGTGTCACTCTTTTTAACTCATTCCAGACTTGATGGGTATGACAAAATTGCTGCAAAAAACTGAGACTTTTAATTTAGATTATTTTTTATTCAAACTGAATTGTCTGAATGTGTTGCCTTGTGAGTGATGAAGTGCTGGTAGAATATGCATAAAAAAACAGTGCCGTCTGGAATGAGTTGATCATTACTAGTTCTTTCTATTTTTGTTATTCTATAACATTTTATTTTTCTGCTTTGCTTTTTTGTGTCTCTCCTTTTCATTGCTCATTAATACATTATTTTATTTATATATTTATTTGTTTTGTATAATTTCAAATAATTCTTGCTGTTGCTGCTGATTTTCTGAACGCTTTTGCTTTTTGTGTGTGTAGAATTTGTAGACAATAATTCTCAAGAAATACTTGGCACATAAAATCTGCCTTTAAATACATTCTACTGGACATGGTTTTAGCATTATAGAAATTTACATCATCGGGTTACATTTGATTTGATTTTACTTGCATCTACAATTTATACCCTATTTATGTTTGTTTGAAGCTTTACTGTATTCTACCGGCAAACAAAAACTTACCAGTTGAGTGGTAGGAAGGATGTAAAGTATATAAGTGCGAGTGTATAGATACAGGAGCGAGGTGTTGTGGATGGCTAGGATGGGTCTAAGGCATGGAAGCATGGGTGAGTGTGAGTGGTTTTGTGTACTGTGGAATAATTATCTGTGTGTCAAATGTGCACGCATGGGTATGTGACTGGAGATCTGTTTATGCATGTGTGCTAGTGGTGATAGATTTGTATATCGGTATGGAAGTTGTGTATGATAGTATATCAAATGTATTAATATTGTATGTCTATGTTTTTGATGTTATCTCTGTTCTTGCACTGCAAAACAAATATCCCTGCCATGTGTTTGGACAATAAAGAATCTTGAATCTAACAGGGGTGATGTCAGCATGGCATCACTGGGTGAAAGTCTTCTACACAGAAGTCACAGGCCAGGGTGGAGAAACCTCACATTACTATAGGTTCAACGACCACATCAGGTCCAAGGCGAGCCACACTGTACTCGTGGATTTCCGCTGTGGCCAACAGCCTGAAGAGAATTGGGCCCTGCCAGGTCTTTCTTGCCCAAGACACACTGTATGATGAAACGAACTGCTCACTCCATACTGAATCGGTCATCGCCCGAGTCACCAAGGACCGTGCCTTCCATTGGCCACCAGGAGGGAGGTGATAAACAGGTTATTGATGGACAACTTAGCAAGATGCTCATGAGAGGCATTGTCATAGGCACCTGGAATGTTAGGACCCTAACTTTGGAGGGAAAATGAGAAGAACTGGCACACGAGCTGGACCACTATCGATGGAACATATTAGGTATCGGCAAACTGCCTTGGAAAGGCCAAGGTGAAACAATGACCGACAAAGGCCACAAGCTTTATTTCAGCGGGAGAGATGACGAACACGGCGTCACATGTGAACCCCACTGCAACAACGAGACAAATGACAGAGGTCTGAGACTCTTGGAGTTTGCCAAGATACAACAATCTGATACAGTGGAACCTCCGGTATCCGTCTCTCTTGTATATGACTCCCTCGGCTATGTGACCTGAAAACTTCTGACAGATTCACTTCCAATAATAAATGACCTCTGGTATGCGACAACCTCGTTTATGCGACCAGCAACCGTGTCTTAAGCCCTTTATACGACCGTTGCTGAGGACAGAGAAAGATGGAGTACGCTGTTTAGTGATCACCTGTTGCGTCCCAACAACCTTCAAGTTACGGGATAGGATAGGATAGAGCTGGTATAACAAATCCTGACCCGCTATCAAGCGAATCCAATACTGAACCATCTGTAAATATTTTTAGGTAACAAGAATATTTTTGTTCCAAGTGTTCTTTTACTTCTCTTACAAGAACATTAATATTTTCACCTTTAGTAACTTTAGGTTAATCTACATCAAAATTTGCATATAAATGTTCCCAAATTGGCATATGAGGAATTGATTAGATTGTTAGTCACTGTTTATAAGGTCCAGAGGACTGCAAAGAGCCAAATCAGGACCACAACTTGGTTGAAAGAGGACTGAATCTCGATCTTTATAAATATCTGCTGAAACAACATTAATGATAACAACAAAGGCACTCTACCAGCCAGCCACTTTACAATAAAGGCATCCCATGTTTTACTCTAATTTATCGAACCCCAGTTTACAAGACAAAATAGAATGTAAACTTAATTATGAAATATTAACAAAACACATAAAATGGCTATATTGCTAAATAATAATACCATAGAAATCCCTAGTGACTATTTGGCGGAAAGCGTCCAATGTCCCCAAGCTGACCCTACAGGTCCCATACACAAATGAGGAGTTTTGGGAGAGTTTTCAAGAAAAAAGGTAGGTGACTGGTCTAGTGAAGAAGATTAATAGGTTGATAGAATAGATTAGGAATGGGAAAGAGCAAATGAGAATGACTGAACAGTGGTAATTTAAAGCACTAAATTTCCAGTTAGTTAGTTATATAGATTATCGTCCCCAGACACATAAGCGTATAGGGGACGATTAATAAATTTCCACAAAGTTGGGATACTATTTATACAGAAAACCTTGGCACCCCGGCAGGTGGTAAAATGAGTTATTTAAAATATCAGTGTTACACTCTGTCAATTGTTTGATTTACGTATGTTTTTAACATTGTTATTTTAATTGTTTAGCCTGTTCATGTTAACAGAAATTGGCACACCTTTGGGCTTTGTGTGTGTGTGTGTGTGTGTGTGTGTGTGTGTGTGTGTGTGTGTGTGTGTGAGTTCTATAACTTGAGGTTTGTGTGAGTGAAATCACCCCTGTTTTACAACTCTGTGTCGACTTGAGTTGGATTGTTTCCCTTGAATTGGATCTGGTTTACTGTGCTAGGTTTACACTGTTATCCTTTTATCATTTTTACACCTGTGTGTTGGTTTTGGGGTGACGTACCTGGGGTGTGAGTATATACACCAAATGTTTATGCATGATTCATATTCTTTAAGTATCTTTTTAAAAAAAATATTTTGTTTTAGTACAACAATTTGACTGATTTGTGTATGTGTGTATGCATTATATGCAGATGTTGAGTGGGCAAAGTGATCTAATAGCAGAAGAATGAAAATGTTAGTACCATGAATGAAAGGAATTGTGTCTTTTTAATTTCTTTTTTCTTTAAATATTTTTTTTATTATGTACCTACTGTACTACTTGCATCTCGGGTTTTATTATGCATTTTTATTTGCAACAAAAATGGCTGGGTATAGTTCCTGTGAAAGGTAATAAAGATTTGTTGAATTGTTCTATAAAACTGTTCGCCAATTTTTAGACATTCGTTATATGATATTTGCTTTGTTAACATGCTCGTTATATGATATTTGCTTTAACATGCACGTCTGAATGCATTAGATTGCTTAATCAGTGAGGACATTGAGTAACAATTATGTGTGTTATGTATTATCACTCCTCCCATCCTTATCCCCGCCCCATACTTTGTAAAAATACTTTGTGTGTTTTTACAAAAGTGTTGTGTGGTTTCCTGTGTGGCTATTTTAGTTATTTTGGACTGTTGCAAAACTAGTTCTTGCATTGGTCTTTTTGTTACCTGCATTCTTTCCAGTTACCAATCGGGGAGTTAGTCACTGGTTGACCTGTGGATAGCTTGGTGGTAAACTACATGAGTGTTTTATGCCACTTTATTTTTTATTTTTTTTAACTGTAGAACACATTGTAATTATTCAGTTACCAAATGTTATATGAGAGATATTATAATGATACAAAAATTGCTAGTTTCTTCTAAATTCTCCCCAAACATCCACTATTGTACATGGTAGGCGGTTGGTCATTTTGGTGTAATGTACTAGAGACGAGTTCAAAGTACAATTTTTGGAATTTTGGTACAGAAGTTTAAATAGTGAAAGTTTTCCAAATAGATATTGATATGTTTGTTTGTCTGTATTTTAAAATACAATAAACTTTAAACTACTTTGTTACTGGAGATTAACTTGTGAAAATGTTCTCTGCAGATATTGCAGAATCCTTGGGCCACACTCACCCTAAGATAATTTCTGACACGAATCTGGCACTGCTGGTACGGCAGATTGCCGTACACTGCAATGTAAGTTGAAGTTTTTAAGAGAGAGAGAGAGAGAGAGACAGAGAGAGAGACAGAGAGAGAGAGAGAGAACATTTTTATGTTGTTAGGTTATATTCTGTATAATAATTGTTTTTAAAATTTGTATATACATGGTAAGGTCAATTTAGACTGTGGCAAACATTAACTGATAGTTAACTTTCTTGATGTTTCAATTTAATGAACAGGTTTGTAGTCGATTACTTTCACTGCTGAAAAAGTACTCGGTTTTGATGAGTTTGATAGAAGACATAAAATTGTTTAACTACGTTTGAACGTATCAGAGATTTTCCATGCAGGTCTAGGCATGCACCAAGTAAGCAGTTTATGACCTTGTTCATACAAGTTCAGATGGCATAGTCAGCCCTTAGTGATCTTTGTGGATGAATAATGAATATGTATTTATTTATCTTGTGAACTTTTTCTCCACAGCTGGCTTCACTGGTGCTGAAAGCTCAGAAATTTGGACACCAGCCTTTTGCCTCCAACTGCCTGGAACGTTTGCGTGCAATCAAGCGCATCCGCACTCGCGTGACTGAACACCACAATGCCACAGGGGCAACCACAGGCAAGAATTACGGAACTGGAGGCAACACTGGAGCTATCTCACCTACAAACACCAAAATGTTTGTCATTGAAGACTTCACAGACTACCTATGAATATTGTTATTTGATTTATAGGAAGTAGCTATTTGCAGACTTCCCTTAATTCCTTGGAGTTTTGTTGAAGACACTTTCTGTATGGACCCAACCAAAATGGTATTTTTATCACTGGATACTACTGGGTAATAAGATTCATTTAATAGCATTGTAGATACTGGTGGTACTGAAGAGAACAGATGCAGTTCTGACAGAAATTGAGCATCCAACATCAATATGAATGTATATAGATGTGTGAACTGCATGTTTAGTTGGTGACCAAAAGGTCATTGAAATGTAGTATATTTGTAATTTTCTGTGGCTAAGTGATGCAGAATTGAGTGGGTTTTAGACTAAAATCTGAATCCCTGTGGATTTTCAAAATCTGTTGGCATCGTTGTGATATTATGTTATGCGTTAGAAAATAAGATTAAATAGAAAGTGAACCAGTGCAATTTTATTGTGCAATTTCTGTTATTTTTTTGCCCTTTTAAATCACAGTATATATTTTATTGTATGACTGTCATGTATTTATTCTGTTCAGTATTCAATGTGGATATGGGAGCCTGCAAAAACATGTTTGTGGAGTGATACACAAGAAAATTATGCTTTTTATTTAAAGTGTTTAGAAGTCACACAGTATCATTTTTATTGTACGGTTGTCGAGTCGTTATCTCAGTTATGCTACATTCATAAGCATATTATGTGAATCAGATGCTTGTCATCTTCCGGTCTCAATATGGCAACAACTGTCGAAATTTAGCTACCAACATTTTTCTGGTTTTCAGTAAACTCAGCAGTGCTAAAAAAATGACAGCGCGGAGATCAGCAAGAAAAAGAAGGCAGAATGAGAAAGTGGAGGAAGAGGTGGCCACGGAAGAAGAGATTCAGCTTCAAGTGGAGGTGGAACCGGCAACATTGACTGCAGACATCGCGGTCCACACTGAAATGGACTGCAAGAGTTGCCAGTGTCAGACCCAAACCTTACATGAGCTAAAAATCTTGATCGACAATTTGCACGGTACGGTCGCCAATTTACATGAGATTGTTCTGGATCAAGCAAAACTGATCAAGCAACTGCATGAGCAAGGGATCCAAACATCGAAACGAACGGGTGCTGAAGAGCAGACGACGCATTTGCAACCGCCCCAGCCACGTGTTTCATACGCGACCGCAGTAAGATGGGCACCATCGACTTCGAGTGGCAGTCAACAACAGCCCTCGCAAACATCATCTCTTCCCCCTAAAATCAACGTGGCTGGTGAAAAGGCAAGGCAGAAAAAAGAGAAAAAACAAAACAAAAATGCTGTCGATAATGACATCATTGATGATGTCAAGTCTTCGTCTTGTGATGCAAGACCAAAGTCAGGAAATAAACAAGAGTATGATGATGTGATTGCAATCGTACATGATTCTGTTTTGAACGGCGTTCAGGCAACCCGACTTGGTCATTCCTACGGGTTTGAAGTAATTAAAACTAAAGCGTCGGCCACTAAAGAAATAATTGGGGCACTGCACCGGATTCAGGAAGATGTCAACACCCCACTGAAGACCATCGTGATCCACGTGGGTGTGAATGATCTCAAAAACCAGGATCCAAAGTCCGCCAGCAAGGAATTCGTACAGACCATCAAGACCGTGGCAATTCAACATCATCTGGCCAAAATTGTCGTCAGTAAGATTGCAGCAATAAATGATATGATTCTTCGCTCCAAGAGAGATGTGTTTAATGCTCTAAAAGTCTCAGACCTTCTGGATGAACCAAGGGTTTCGTTTGTTAATCATGACAACATGCCCATCTACACCCTCCGAGACAAGGTGCACCCAAACCGAAAAGGATCTAGTATTTTAGCTGGAAACATTGGCAGATACCTCCATAGTCTTCTGTGGAAGAAACCAGGCCGTAGGAGACTTGTTCGGCCCTACCAGGCAAGCGACTGCCTCGGGTACTATGACCTAAGAGGCAGGTGGCACCCATCTCCCAAGCCAGTGTTTCCAGTTCATTGGTACTAGCTGATTTACTGCTACCAGAAGAGTTGCCATTGTGACATTATTTTACCTTTACTGAAGGAATTTTGACATTAATTGATAAAACTGTTTATTATTAAATGTTCAAATTTTTTAAAAAGTTTTTTCTTTTCTTTTCCTTTTTTGATTAATTGAATAACTTTCTATAAATGAAAGGAGAAAGATTGTCTATACTTCAGTAGAATTGTCGATCTATTGCCACAAATATACAATACTTACGTGAATATTTGTCCAACAATGATCATCATATATTAACATTACAGTCCTTAAATGTCAGCAGCCAAAAATTGCCAAAGCTTCAAGGTTTCTACTACCCGCCTGTGACTAACTTTAATAGGAATAAAATACAGTCTGCAATTTACATCAGGAATGATATGGATCATGTAATGACCACATCTCCGGTTCCTAAAGATGCAGATGGAGTTTATGCAGCTTGTATTAAACTTAAAGTTAATAAAGACTTGTGTGTGAATATTTGCTCAGTCTACTATCCGAGGGGGCCTAGTGATAATAATAACGATTGGATTAAATCTATTACAGATTCAGAACTGTGAATAATCAACGATGACTTTAATGCTCATTCGCCGATTTGGGATAAACTGTGTGTTCATACTTCTAACATGCAATTTACTGAGGCCATTATAGACTCTATTGTACTAAACAGCAAATAATTCCTGTAAATCAGGCAGGTTTTCAGAAAGGCCGATCTACAGTAGACCATCTAGTAAAATTAACTACCCAGGTTAAAAGACAATTTGCAAGGAGAAAATGTACATTAGCCACGTTTTTTTATGTATGCAAAGCTTATGATAGAGTATGGCATGCGAGATTGTTATATAAGTTGAAACAAATTGGGTTGTCTGGCCGTATGTACAATTATATTAGAACTTTTCTTACAGGGCGAAAAATAAGCGTGAAAGTTGGTAATTCGTATTTGTCACGTCCCAACTGCCTCAACAGAGGTTCGGCATGTGCAACTTCCACACGAGCAAAAAAACCCAACACCTAAATAAACTCTAAAAGACAAAACCAGAAGTAACAAGACAATTTCTTTATTTCACTCACTCATTCGCACTAAAAATTAACTCCCTTTATCCCACTTCCCAACCAACCAACCCTCAATCCCACTAAAATAACCCCAAACTAATACATAAACAATTCGCTCAAAATAATAATGATAATTAAATCAAAATGAAAAATGTCTAACTACAAAATGTACACAAGATTTATAATAATTATGGCTGAAACAGCTTACTGCCAACAAGGTAAATAATTGAAGCAAATGCTTTAAATCTTTATAAATATTCAAACCTTGTTACATTTAAATTTCAAACAGCTGCAACAAATCTTTTATATTATATAAAATGAATCAAGAAGATTTATATTTTATACACAATAGAACTTGTAAGAAAATAATCTAAATTATTAATTAATTAATATCTGGCGAAATAATTCCCCCAGACAAAACTATACAATCACAGGGCTACTTAATCAGGTAGGTAATATTACGTCAAGCAATGCTTATTATTCAATACAAATTAAATATATTTCAATCCACTGAAATTTCCAAGTCAGCACATGTAAATAAGTACTTCTTTCATAAATGGTTCCTTAACAGATATAGTTATTTGTTATGTGAATGCAGGGTGCGTGTGTGTGTGTGAACAGTTATAAACAGCTTAATATAGAAAATGCAACTTTTTCCTTGACACAAGAACCTTAACCTAATGGTTGACCAAAGGTAAAGGCGTTGGTTTAGCACGCTCCACACACACGCGGCCCAGCTGGAAGGCGGAACCCTCAACCCTGAGTCTGGTTTCGGTTATTGGTTTTGGTACATCTACAACAATACATACAAAAATACGCAACCATTAATAATTATATTACAATATACTGCACAAGCATTCCGCTGTCGGAATGGTTGTCTCCCTTTCAACATCCTTACTCATCCTCCCTGTCATTACTTCTGTCATCGCACATATACATTCACAATCACCTCCTTTCTGTCATCTCTTCGCTACATAACAGCGAATTCTCTTATATTAATTTATAATCCAGTTTAGAAAATTCTCTCTCTCTCTTTCAGTATTTATGCAGCAAATAATATGAAACATAAAATAGAATTAAGAGAACGTAATTAACTATCCATTCACACTGCATGCATAACCCAAACCCCCGAACGATATGGCCAACTGAGAAATTGAGATAAGTAACTTACGGCTACCAGTGGAGATCCCCCGGCCTGTTGACAGAGACACAACAAATGACTGGACAGACACACAGGCACAGATGGTTAGGCAAGGTGATACACAGGCAGAAGAAGTCCTAGACGGAGTCACAGGTCACCCGACGTTATACGTAGATAACTCAGATTTCACTGAGAATACACAGCTGGTATTCTAAACAGCTTAGAACGGTTCCAGTTAATCAAACACTTCCAAAGTGTTCCCAAAACAGTCCTCCTCTTCCGATAATTAGGCTCTTTTTCGTTGACAGTCTGATCAGTACGACCCACAGACAAAGTCACTAACTGGCACCTTGACACAACTCGGATCTGTTGATTCTGGCTACAAAAGCGATATGAAAATGTTTTCTGCTCTTATCAAAATATACAGTGCATGGGGTTTTATACGATTAGTCTAGAGTGTTCTAGAACATACTCATTCTAATTATAATTCGGTTCCTGCACTGTTCGCGATTAGAGCACGCATTTCACACATAGAATATCGCATGGCAGCAATCAATCTTCTCAATAACAAAATAGCCAACTATGCTGTTTTCTAACATAGTGCGTTCTGCACGGGCGCAAATCATTCGCTACTTTTATTAATTATAAACTAAATTAATTTTATTCTGATGCTCTCCCCTTGACTACCGTAACTTCTAACCTCTATGTACAGGCTGATGATTAAACTATATACATAGGCGCACGACTGCAAACTGCGTAGCGTGACAGTATTCTTCACATCGCACAACAGATATGGGAATTCCACAAGGTTCTATAGTATCTCAGATTCTTTTTAATATTTTAATTTATGATTTACCTAAGGTTGTAAGTAAAAGAGTTTCTCTTGTTCAATAAGCAGACGATATTGCTATCTGGATGAACGCACCTTTGAAGAAAAAGACGTCTCTCTATGCAATAAAACACATCAGTAAATTATATCAAATGGAAATAAGTAATATTTCAAGTTATATGAATATTAATGGACTGGAGCTCTCAAAAGAAAAGACCAATATGATTTTATTTACTAATGGGCATGAACCTAGACAATTACCAAAAATTTATGTTGATAATGCGGAACTCAAATATGTCAAAGAAGTAAAATTTTTAGGTGTTTACCTAACCTCTAAATTACACTGGAAAAAACATATTGAATACTTAATGCAAAAAGCAGTGAAAAGTTATAATTTGATAAAAATCATTAGTAAACAGCCTTGGGGTCAGGATCCCAAAACTTTAGTTGATTTAGCATGTTCTCTTGTTCGTTCCAAATTATCATATGGACAGGAAGTTTATTTTTCTGCGCCTGTATGTTACATTAAAAAATTACGTTTGTAACAAGACGTTTTCTTTGAAACATTTGCTGTTTGATTGCAATGATTTAAGAGGCCTCTTGCCTAACAGCGTACCATCACTTGGCAGAATTAGTTTTGATAGTTGCATTATTTTAGCAAAAACGTTTATCGGTTCTGCTGTTGGTTCTTTTCTCTGATTAACAATAGTATATCTTACTTAATGATGTGTCGATAATATTATTTATAGTATTGGTTGTACGTTTTATTTAACTGACATTGTTACTTATGTTATGATGCGTTTATAAATTATGTTTGAGTATATGTGAAAGAGATGGAGAATGTGCGTGTGCTAAGTGCGTGTGCTTGAGTGTGTGTACATGTGTTCCTGTTTAAATGTGTGAGTTTGAATGCGTGCGTACGGTCTTTATCATCTTGGTGAAAAAAGACTTTAATAAAACAACCAACCAACCAACCAGATGCTTGTCAAGGGGTAGTAGTACAAAACACATGGAAAACATGATCTGTATAATGTTTTAGAAATCAAAGGACTTTTAAAAAATATAAAATATGGTTGTATTACATTTGTTTGTTCCTTGGATCAGTCTTCAGCATGCATCGGTGTGTAGGAGAATGTATTATAAAGTGATTATTGTGCAAAACATGACCAAAAAAGTTGTTTTTGTGTGTGCGCTTGTGAATCTCTAAGAATTCTGTTATTTAGAATATTCCCTTTATCTTAAAATCTTACGTTCATGTTGCCATTTCACATAATAATTTATCATAAATGTGTGCTGTGGTTCATTGTATTTTTTAAGTGTTTCTAGATAATAATTTTTGTCCACAGTGAATGTTAGTGAAATTGTATGCTACTTCAATACATTGGCACAGAATTAATAGGCTTCAAGACCACACATTCACCATCACAAATCCTTTTGAAATTCAGTGAGTGTTGCCAAACTGGAAAAAAATAAGTATTTTTAAAACCTTCCAATAGTTCTTTTTGATATAAATCGATAAATTCATTTATTTGTCAATTAATAGCATCGATGTTAATTCTAAAATAGCACTGCTTCAAAAGTGTGTATAGTACGCACAGTTGAGAAGCCTAAATTAAAAGCTTAGTTTGAGCTACGATTACACATTATCTTATTAATGTGACAATAAAAAAAAAATGTCCCAAGTAAACTCATAGTCCCCCCCCCCTCCTCCCTCCCACCGCCTCCCTAATCCCCTACCTTCCACCCAAAAAAGTCCTTTTTAAAAAAAATCCTTATAAGTGGAATATTTTAAATTTGAATAAAATGTGGATGAAATGACATGCTTTGAATTTGATGTTGATGGCGGTGAAAGCAAAATAACAATGATTCACACCAAGGAAATTCACAATTCATTCACTGTACTGAATATAACCATTCACTGAATTTAATTAAACCATTAAACAAATACACTTCAGATGTTAACCCTTCAACAACAATTTCAGATCATTCTTCATTAGTCATATGTTAACCCTTCCAGAAATGGGATACCCAATGTGAGCTTCTGCCTTCAGCCATTCAGCTATTGCTCCATGAAAGTTGTATCTACTGAGCAATGCCCAAGCAATCCTTGGTTTCGGAAGTATTTGTTTAAATTAACAAACTGAAAACGTAATTCAATGCACTGGCACATTCAGCACTAGAATCTATTGTGCTGTACCAAACTACACTATACCTGCAATAGTAATGAAAGTACTTTTTGGAAGGAAGCCCAATTCTGACAGGGTTAAGCAGTAACAGTATTAGTTTTCTTTTGTTCTTCAATTACAATTTTATATTGCTTGCTTTTCGGTGCATGGTCTGTATTCTGAATGCACACTGGAGGCAACAACTAATGCACAGACTAGGGGTATATATCCCTAGTCTGTGTTATTTTTTTTGCTGCCAGTGTACAACTACTCAGTTCTCATAAACACTTCCGTTGTAACATCTGAAATTATGCGCAGGCTAGCAAGAGTTTCAATATTTTAAGTTTCAGTTCTAGAATAAAGTTAAAGCTCTTTATTTAAAAACATGCTGAACGAAAAGATTTTGTGATCATTTGTTAATATCCTTACATTTTTTTTATTCAATATACATATTCCCATGTTGGCCAGTTAAATTAATTTATTATAACTGATCCCTTTTGTGCGTTTTTAAAAAATGCTGAACCAACCTTAATTGTTTTTGAAAGACGGTCTAAAAACTCAGCAAGAAGCATTTTCTATGCCAGAGAACTGTATGAAAACTTTGGCAACAAATGCACTGATAATGTTTCAACCCATGGCAGTACTTCCCATGTCTTACATGTAAAGTGGTGGTTCTTATATTATAATATAGTGTCCTTACCAGCTCAAAGAACTACTCAAATAACTAGCTGAAGTCAGGATTGAACCTTTGCCAACCAATATAAACACTTGCTGCAACCCATTCTTTGACAGAAATGGTTAGGTTCTTAGTCACAGTGCTACTTAGGATTTGAAAGAAAAACAAATTACATTACATTATTATTGCTTTAGGTCCAGCGGACTCTACCGAACCAAATCAGGACCGGACAACCCCCGATCCGCATAAAAGATCTGCTGAAACAACCCTAGTGGTAAAACCGAAAGCTCTCCACCAGCTAGTCACTTTACAATAAAGACATCCCACGCAGGGGACGGCTGAGGCTTCACCCCAACTTATTAAACCCCCGTTTACAAAAACAAAATAGAATACAAACATCATTATAAATTATCAACAAAACACATACATATAAAATGCCTACATTGCTAAATAATAACATCATAGGAAGCCCTAGTGACCACCTGGCAGAAAGCGTCCAATATTCCCAAGCTGATCCAACAGACCTCATACACAAACAAGGAGTCTTGTCCCGGAAGAGTTTTCAAGAAAAAAGGTAGGAGACTGGTCTAGCGAAGAAGATGATAGTATAGCAGATTGATAGAAAAGAGCAGGAATGAGAAAGAGCAAATGAGAAAGACAGCGACAGTGGGAATTTAAAGCACTAAATTTCCAGAAAGTGGGGATACTATTTATACTTTAACCCCCGGCACCCCAACGGGGGTAGAAAAACAAATAAAACAGCTTCAAGAGTTATTAGAGAAAGTAAGTCCATTCCTGTAAGAAACTTCCCACGTCACTAACACCACTAGCATAGAAAATTACAAGATAACTATTCGATATATTCCTATGGATAGCATGGAAAAAGAAAAAACAGAATAACATGATATTTGATTGAATGCCATTTGGTCGAAGCGACACATGATCGAAAGACAAAATACGAATGGTCATTTAATTGAAACACATTTTGTAGAAACATTTTATCTACCTGAAGTTGCTTGAAAGAGCACTTGATTGAACAAAAATGACGCCCAGATGCCTGAAATACACATGATCAAAAGACATAATCGAAAGACAATTGACAGAAACTTAACAACACGTAATAAAACAGTCACATGCTCGAAAGAGCAGTTGATGTAAAAACTAATGATCGAAATACACATGATCGAAAGACAGTTAGTTAGATAGTTAGTTATTCACTGCTTACAGGATACAAAGAGCCGAATCAGGACCACAAAATCAAGACCACAACTTCGCTGAATGAGGACTCGCCCCTGATCCGCATAAAAGATCTGCCGAAACAACCCTAGTGGTAACACTGAAGGCACTCCACCAGCCGGTCACTTTACAATAAAGACATCCCACGCAGGGGACGCCGAGGCTATATTCTAATTTATCGAACCCCCGTTTACAAAAACAAAATAGAATACAAACATCATTATAAAATATCAACAAAACACACACATATAAATTGCCTACATTCTCAAATAACAACATCATAGGAAGCCCCAGTGACCACCCGGCAGAAAGCATCCAATATTCCCAAGCTGGTCCAAACAGACCTCACACACAAATGAGGAGTTTTGTCCCAGAAGAGTTTTCAAGAAAAAAGGTAGGTGACTGGTCTAGTGAAGAAGATAATATAGTAGATTGATAGAACACAGTGGGAATGAGAAAGAACAAAGGAGAAAGACAGCGACAGTGGGAATTTAAAGCACTAAATTTCTATGTTATGTTATGTTTATCAGTTTATAGTCCCCTCTCTTCCCGTAAGGATTTTCAGAGAGGAGACTCACTAAATTTCTAGAAAGAGGGGATACTATTTATACTGAAATCCCCGGCACCCCCACGGGGGTAAAAGACAGTTGATAGAAACCACAAATAATAGAACAGTCACTGACACACACACAAATTACAGTCTTATAGAAACATAACAAAAGAAGAAAACAATGAAAAGTTGATTTATATAGTCAATCCTAAATGTGAGCTGTACCATTAATGGATTCTTACAAATCGTGAATGCAATGTAATTTGACTATATTAACAGTTTAGTGTGTTTGTGTCTGTGGTATCTGTGTGAGCAAGAGTGAGAGACAACAGTTGATTTATTAAGTCAAATACTAAATGTGAGCTGTGAGTGCATACATAATGAACTATTTGTTACAATTCCTCAATATAATTTGCTTAAAAGCAGTTCAGTAAATTGACTGTTAGCTACTTTGAGCAAATGTCTTTCTACATTCAATAAAGTGATTTTTTGATCAAAAGATTTTCTATGATAAGTACATTCAATAAAGTATTATTAGATCAAAAGCGTTTCTATGATAAATACATTCGATAAAGTGAGTATAGAGTAAATGGCAGTTCTATCAATTGAGTTCTATTATATGTCGTTCAAACAAATGTCTTTCTACAATCAAAAAAGTGTCTGTTTCAGAAGGTGATTTTCGATCACACAATCATTTGAACAAAGAGCTTTCTACGATAATATATTTGATAAAGTGAGCGTCGGGTAAATGGCAGTTCTTTCAAATCAGTTCTATCATGTGTCGTTTGATCAAATGTTGGACACCATGCGATGAAAGCAAACCAAAGGCACCAAAAGATGAACAAATAAATACTGAGAGAAACTGTTAACTAAATAATTAATATTACTGATTGAAATAAAATCAAATTTTCAAAACAAGAGGAAAGCAAACAAGATTGAAAAACTATGGAAAAAATAAAGTTGACCAGTTACAAACATAAAAGTGCATCCAATTTCCAATTCTCTGATTTGCATTCATCACAAGATTTTGGTTACAATAACTATCTGAATGATCACATTTGCAAAAATCCTTACAAACCAACATCAGTAAGAATGCTCCATGAATTTCACCGATCATAACAGTATATAACATAAAAACAAGATGTCAAGCCATTCAAATGTATTTCCAGATGCACACACACACAACTAAAAACTAAGCATTTTCAAAAGGGTTCATTTTGTTGGCGGTGTTCAGTGGTCCTTGAGATAAGGCATGCGCCAGACCAACTGACTGACATTTGGCTTGTTCTGATTCCCCTCCCTCCACCCTCCCCCAAAATATGTCTGGAAATACAAAAAAAAAGGTGAAAATTATATATATCTATGATATGACAATGAAGAGAGCAAAATTAAAATAACAAAGAATACCACAGATAGTGCGCATACTATAAAAAAAAAAAAAAAAAGTACTTTTAAACAGTTCAATGGACGAAACCCCTGCCATTTAAAGTAAAGGCTGTTCGTGATGTAGAACTCTTTTTAACTAATTAATTTCTTTAATTAATTACAGCACTTTTCCTGCTCAAGGTGCTGGCTGATTAAGGGTTTAAATCAAGCCGCCCAAGGCGAGAACTTGCTGCTGTAAGTGCATCGTCTGACGCCAACATGACTGAGCACAATCCTGGGCGACCAAGGATGCGGAGAATGAACCTAGTGCTTGCTAGATGAATTTGCGCAGCTGACACTCACCAGTCATGGACATGAGCATCAGGATCTTTAAAGTCCATGCAAAAAAAATACACGCGTGCAAAGTTTAGTCCTCGGTTTATACTCTTGTCCGAAAGAGTAATTCTTAGGTGGATAGTAAAAACGCCCACACAATCGATGGTTCATGCTGGAGAATTCTTAAACAGTTGTGGTGTGAAATAATTCTCTGTTAGCATTTGGGGCATTTATTATAAATGACACAATTAGTGTTTTGTTTGCTTTCATAACCTGTTACTAATCATCCAATAGAAGCCAACTAATCTATAAATGAAAATAGAAGTGACTGTTGCCGTCCCCTATCTACCTATTTATGCATAATTCGTGCATGCTTCATCAGTCTTTGAGAAAACAGACAAGAACTGAGCCAGCTGGGAGTCGAAATGTGAATTCTTTTCTGTGCATATAAGGAGAAGCTACAAATAATTTTGACAGTACCAACGCTTAGAAGATTAGAATAAACACGCATACACAGTCCTAAAATAGCGGTTTAAAAAGTGAAATCTACTTGTGCTTTACTTGTTCGAGTTGTGTCAAAACCTTTGCCAAAAAATTTACTTTCAGGTTCTACTGTGCATACCCAGGAAAAAGATCAGCTTCAACTATAATTGTCTTGCCATCATTAGCATATTGCAAGAGCTCTTTTTATTCGGTAGCTAAAAAAGGAATACAAAGCCATCCAAATCACCAATATTGTGATCAACTCTCAGAGGTAGAGCTGTTAGAAGAAGGTACATAATCTGTATCTGTCTCACTGTCATCACTGGCAACATATGCGTTGAGTAGATCTATGGTGGATGGCCGAATGGGCACATCTTCAATGGTCAGCAATTGCATTTCCCCAGTGTCTGAGCCTGGTGCATCATGCCGAGACCTTCGTGACTGACTTTCATTCTCACCCATAATTTGTTGATTGTGATCCAGTGGAGATACCATTGGACCAGCTACTGCCCTTCTGTGTCTTTGATTGAGCTGATCTCTAGCCCCATGTTGTCCTGCGGATAATTGGGCTCTTCTATCATCTGCATTTTGTGCCAGACTCCCTTCCCCACCCTGTACTCGACGATGATTTTCATGCATGTTTCTATAGTCCGTTACATGTCTGTAATGTCCTCTGCTGGATGTCTGCACATCGGGAACACTTTCAGTCACCATTCGCATCTGCCCAGCATCTGAGGTAGGTGCAGCAAATGAAATCCTTCGCGTCTGACTCTGATTCTCGACCACCCTTCGTTGGGGATCGTGCGTGGGTACCATGGGACCAGCTACCGCCCCTCTAGGACCTTGACTATGCTTATCTCTAGATCCTTGAGGCCCAGCATGTGGTGGGGATCTGTTATCATATATTAAACTAAAAGCATTTGTGACCGTACTAAATGGATCTGCTGCAACTGCCCTGAGCTCAGGTACTTCAATTTCAACGTGTCTGTTTCTGCCTTCAGCCTCTCTTCTTCTTCCGCTGTCCCTCCCTTCATTACCTGGTGGAACTCTGCATCCATCCTCACACATACTGAGGGGACCTCTGGAGTGATCCACCCTAGTCACTCTTCTACCTGCACCAAGAGACTCTAGATGCTCTGTGCCCGCCAACAGTTCTTGTCGCTCAGCCTGATTGCGTCTGTGATGTCTGCTGTGGCAAGTGGTGTCTGGCAGAGCTGATGGTGTTGCTTGTGTGGTCTGTGGACAACAAATCATGATATCAAGGGTGCAAGTGGAGTCCCAAAAGTCTGCCTGTAACTGTTTTCATAGTATTTACTACTATCAATTGTCTGTTCCTACACTCAGCAACAGACATGTATTTTCTTACACCATGATGCTTGCTGGAACTCATATAAAAAAGTTAGGTTCCAGATTCCAGCAAAGCCACATGCACCCATGCATTTACATAAAATTTTCCTAGTTATACACATTTAAAATATTAAAAACATTATTTTCTGTAACAGCTGTAAGTCTTTTATTATAATAATTACAACCAAGTTTAACAACTGTGCGTGTGCCATTCAGTTCTTTTGTTTATAGTATATTCGTTGTTTGTTGTATTGTTCCCTTTGATTCTTAAATTCTTTCTTTTCTTTTATGAACTCTTTTTCAGCTCGTTGTCACCTTTTTTTTCATTGTCATCTTCATATCATTTGAATGTGGACTGCCAACATCATGAGATTAGGTCACAAGGACAAAGATTCAAGGGGAACGGCATTTTTTTAAATGCCATTTGAAATTACCCCGTCATGGCGACGAATGTTGATTATGCAAGCCCACGAGTCAGTTGAAGTCGACTATACTGGATATATTATTTCTCAAATATATGTAAACATTTATTTAATCTGATTGATTGACTGATTAGGGAGAAAAGCCCAGTCCACAAATAAAAGTGATCTAGAGCTGCACTTTGTCAGACCTCATACACAACTACTTTAAAAAAGAATTAAAATCCCACTATGTAATTGCTTCATACTAACTTGGTAAAAAAAAAGATTTAAAATTCCATAAAACTTGTATTCTTTTGTGCAGTTTATTGTTCAGCTTACAATATTATAACATGTAAAAAATACATGTAATTCTTTTTTTAAAAAGTCAAAAATAGCGGATAGGTTTATAAATGTATAAACTGTAAATAGTCTGATGCTGTATTTCCAGACTTATCTGGAAATACTTTGAAACAAGCTGGGGTGGTGGAAGGGGAGTGGGGAGAAGATCGGAACGAGCCAAAGGTCGGTCTGTCCGTTTGTCATAGCCATGCCTCAAGAAACACTGAATGGAATGTGACCAAAATTCACAGGAACATTACCTAGGTTAGAGGCCTGCCTCCCGTGCCATTTTATTTCCTCATTTTGTTGTTAAACACATTGTACTCACAATATCAAAAAACGGCTTAAGCAATTTTGCTGAATTTTGGTATACACATACTTCAAAGCATGAGCCATCCTTCAATAGCAGTATGGTTGTCTGTCAGTCGATCGGACCATCGCTCCGATATTTCACTTTTTTGTTCAAAACACACTTTTTGCTTCACCTCAAGAATAACTGAACAGAATTTTACTTTGTGGATACCTTATCTATTGCTAAGCATGTTAGATCATTCATATTTGTAAATTTTCAAAGGCCAAGATAGTTACGCTTCAACATTTTCTAAACACATTTTGCGCTGTATCTAAAACCTGGCTGAGGCGATTTTTGTGTGTGTGCAGATAGTTAAGATAATGGCCTTTTGTCCCTATGTTTTCCTTTTGCTTTGTTTGTATAAAGCCAATCCACAACACCACCAAGAAAATTAACACTTTTGAAAATATTTATTTTTCGGTCATGTGCGCGAATGTCTGGAAATATATTTGATGGCTTGCCCATCCTGTTCAACTTTCAAGTTTAAAATCTCTATGTCAAATGTATTTTTACATACTTACACTGCTTTTATTTTGAGGCTCAGCAACAGGTGTGACTGACTCTGATTCATCTGTTGCAGAATCTGCTGTTGCTGTTGCCGACGTTGCTGTTGCTGAGACTCTTCTTGCTGTAGCTGATAGCACTGCTGTTGTTGATGTTGCTGTTGTTGATATTGTTTTTGTTGATGAGGATGAAGTTGCTTGAAGACTGTTTGCAAGTCTGCAGGTGGCAGCGTGAGAATGACGCCGAGACTGTCTACCTTGTGCTGTGCTAGAATTGGCCCCACGCTGACCGGCACTCGCTTTTCTTTCCCTTTCAGACCTTGTTACAGTTTCAGAATGGCGAGGAGCTTTCACAGAGCTTATCCTTCGTTGCTTTGGAGGTGATGATTCTTCAGCGCTGCTGTGATGCTTGCTAGATTTTGACTTCCTGCCAGAATAGGGTTCACCCTTTCTCTTCTTGAGTGAAGACGTGGTGCGCTTTGTTCTGGATGAACAATGCTGTCCACTTGTGGATGGTTCGTGATCACTTGCTGATTGTTGTGATGCAAGGCTGTTGCCAAGTGTCCCATCCTCTTCAGCAGTAACCTCTGCAGAGGATGAGCTATTATGTACAACTCTGTGACCTTTTCGCTTGACATTCTTACATGAACTACTGGATTCAGTTTCTGAATCTGATTCTCTTGTTTTGGAATGGTAGCATTTTCCTTTCTTTTTACCTTTCAAATGCTTTCTGGTTTTTTGCTTCTTTTTCCTGTCACTGATTTCATCACCTCTTCGCTTAATTTTTCCCCGAAATGAACCATTCCTACTGTCATCATCAAACATTAACTGGTCTACACTTCCAGAGCCACTGGCCCTGGCAACAAGATCATCTAACAAATTGTCTGATGAGCCTCTAACAGATTCAGGGGTTGTGTCCCAATTCCCTAATGACCCATATCTTTCATCTGACCAACCGCTTGCAGATTTATTTCGTGCTCTATCTACAGGTTCTTGAGCGTCATCACCAGCTGTGCCTCTTCTTTCAGTCCTTTGACTTTCACCTGCGGATTCTGAAGTTGTCTCCCACTTCCTTGAATTGGGACTTTCTTCACCAGACCAACCTCCTGCAGATGCAACTCTTGCTCTAGTCAAACTATTCTCAGGTACTGGAGAATCTTCACCCGTTGTGTTATCACTGGCAGTCCTTGAACCGTTTCTTTCTCTTGACAAATCAAGAGGAGTCTCATTTTGTGCTAAGTACCCAACCACAGTTGAAGCTGCTGAGCTGTTGCTCCTGTCATCACTAAAACTACATCTTTCAGCATCATCAGATTGTGAGGAATCATCGCTGTTTGGTGAGAAACTTGCACCATGTACACCTCTTCTTGATCTTTCATCCTCATAAAATCCATCCGAACTACTGTAAGTCCGGAATGAACCTGTATGATTATCTTCAGCACTTTCTCTGTGGGAATTTGGGGTCCCAGAAGCAGGGTGGCTTTGGTCGTCAGTAGAATAATGTGGGCTGTGATTATAATACTCCCTGTCACTCCTACCCTGTAATCGCTCTCTGTCCAACTGTAATCCCTCAGCCTGAGAGTCCCGTGGCTCATTACTATCTCTGTCAGGAGAGTGTGCATCCCAACTGTCATGGTGTACATTGCTATCAGAAACAGAAGCATTATTCTGATATGACTGGTGCCAGTCACTGGACCTAGAATGCTGAGAACGTGCAGCACTTGTAGGGCTATGACTGTGATTCTGCGGAGCTGGATGGCTATGACGATAGCTCCGGAAGCCATGCCTGCCATTTGCCATGTAGTCATCACTGTTATCAATATCATTAGGGCTGGAACTTCTGGAGCGGTCACCATGCCTTCTACTTCTTTCATGGTAGTCAGGAGTTCCCAGAGTTCTCAGCGGGCTCATGTCGACATCAACGTAGTTTATTCTATTAGTTCGGCGATGGATGGAATTCCCAGAACTAGCCAAATTCAAGGGTGGTTGGATGTCTTGAGAATAACGCCTATCATACCTTTCTCTGCTGTGACTGCGAGATCGGCTTCTGGCATGCCTTGGAAAACTGGGTAACGCAATTGTTCCTAAATACATACTAGACTCTAGACTAGAGACAGAGTACAAGTTTGTGTCTGGCATTGAATATTCATGCCTTGAATGGGGCAATACATTGTGCTGTGCCATGCTCCAAGTTGTGGTATCAGTTTCATTATCACTAGCACTCTGATCATTCCTCTGTTGAAGTAAAGGAAGCACTGTAGATATCGCAAGCTGTGGTTCAGATTCACTGCTACTATCACTATTATATAATCCTGGCGTTATTAGATAACGTGTCCCTTCACCAGGTGGATTGAAACGAGCAATTGGACCATCACCATCTGGATAACGAGGCTCAAGAACTCGTGCTTCAGTAGGATCATTCAACATTTTGTCAAGGAGAGAGAGACCCTTTGTATCATTCTCTGTAGCCATAGTTTCACTGTCCTGCAGTGTAATCTTAGGCCCTACCAAATCAAGAGGAATATCTTGGTCAGGGGGCCAGTACTTGTTGATTTCATTAACCAAATCTTGATATGCCTTCATGCAAACTGCCGTACTCCACACTTTTGACTTAAGGAAAGTGTTGAATGTGCGTCGAATCCAAGTAAACATCTTCTGATCGTCCACCACCCTCTTCGTCAATGCTGCAACAATTCGGGGACATAAGGATTCAGTAAACAACAATGCGAATAGTGAAGATCAGTTAATTAGTCCTTATTTAAAGTCACCTAAATTATAACTCTGTGATGGCCTGGCAGATGTTTGCCTTTTAAAAAAAACACACAAAAAGATTATTGTAAAGCTCAACAATATTTTTGTTATCTGGATGCTCCATTGGTACTTGGCAAATACACGCAGTTTGCCAAACATACAGCATCATCACCATCATCATCAACATGCACATCATCATTATTATTAATATATTACCTGCAACCTTTTCTTTCAAGGTGTTCACACAATCATGGTTCTCCTGCAGCTTATACATTGGAAGCTCTAAGCCGCAAACTTCTGCACACCTTCCTAGTCGGAACTTGCAGGATTCTATATGCCGTTGTAAGTCACGTGTTATCAGCTCTTCTGAACATCCCTGGTGTGGGCAGGTAGCAGGCTGAAAAGTAAACTTTTTGGGATGAATTATATATATTTATTATAATGAACAGAAGCAGCCAAGGATGTGACATGGTGGTTTAATAGAATACTAACTTCTCTGACCTTTTCTATTTTCTTTTAGGCTTCTTCCTTTGTGAATTCTTTGCGTCTTGAGCATAGTTAGTTAGGTCAAGGTGGAATAAAACTTGGGAGGGCACCAGTCGAGTTCAACTCCTCAAAAGACCAAATAATTGATAGTGAAATTTGAAGCTTTTATGACACATGTAGACTGGTTAAAAATAGTGATCACTGTTAAAAAAAAAAGAAGGATTAATTTATTAAAGCAGTCATGACTCATATTCTGAAAATCGTAGTTACTTGATGGTATATATTGACATTGTCTTCTTCAGCCTTCGCAGTACTGTTTTGGTTTGGGCACATGCTAGAAATGTTTCATTAAGCACCGTCAAGTCCAATTGGTACTTAAGGATGTTAATACTAAACGACCCACAAACACAAAAAAAAACAAGAAATTGCACACAATACAACCCAGTCCATCCTGTTGTAAATGGGTGCCAGGCTCTGTTTAATACTTTAGAACTGGAGAAGGTAAGGGCTAGCGCTATATAGCGCTTAGGAAGAGAGAGAGAGAAAATGGGCACCCCCATTATGAAACTTCCTCCCTTCTCCCAGACACCCTTGCCCCTATCAGGCAAGGGAGGACTCAACCCTCTCTCTCGAACAACAGAAAGGTCACGGGAACACTTTTACCTTGATGTGAGCTGACAGATAACATATATATGGGAAAGACTGAAGCAGCCAGAAAGTCAAATGTTGAGGAAATGGAGCGTGGCTTGGTTGAGATGTCACAGAAGCAGTTTTGTGATGCAACAGTGAATGAAATGACCACTACTGGGATTTTATACAAGGAATCTTTCGGCAGCTAATGAGTTTCATTGTGAAAGTTAATCAGGACTACTTTCTGTGAGTGACGTCAGCAGTTTATGCAGCCATTAGTATGCAAAGGTAAAACTGAAAATTCATGAACCTTCATCCAGTGAGTTCGTGAAAACTGACATTCCCACTTCATGGGTATATATTTTGTTTATACTATCGCTTACGACATCCATGATATGATTTTGTGTAAGGGACCTTACTCAACCATGTTAGAGGTGAAAATGGGGTCCTACACTAAGTCTTGTTTTGAGACTTTTTAAAAGAGTTAGAATGTAGTTTGAAGCGAAGTACTGGAAGTGGGTCAAGTCCGTCTGCAACGGCCAATTCAGTAGTGTAAGAATTATTAGTGTCAGGCGCTGTTTGAAAGGAAAGTCACAAAGAACGAACTTTTACAAATTATGAAAGCTGCCTAGTATCTCGAATCATTGTGATTGTCTGGGATGCTTGCAGCTGTATGGGATAAATAAAGTAAAACCCCTCAAACCACTTCCTTACCAGATTCACATTCTCAGATTGTCATCTACATCCCTTCTCATCCCTTTTCCCCCTAAACCAATACAAGTAACGATATCTGACCCTACCTCCGCCATCCAATCCATTATAAACGGCACCACATGCAGCTATTATGATGCATAATGAGACCTCATCACAATCACCCTGGGAGCATTAAAGTCATCACAGTTAGTGTAACTGTTTGATTCACCAACATAAATCTCTGTCATACCTTGTCGCACATGCAGTATGGCGATTTGCGCAACCCTGAATGCCCAGCATTCCAAAGGTTATGCTTTTGTTATTGCTGGGGTTTTGCAATGCTCAACACCCCATTTTTGCAATATTCAACATATCATCAAAGATTGAAAGAGCTAAATAATCCATCAACATTTTTAATTAACACATGAAACTTTTAGAAAACTAAAAAAAACATAATGTAACTCAATAGCAAATTACCCTGTATTCACAGTCCTTGAGATGACTTTCAAATAGCTCCATGCGTATTAACTTGGTACATCCTTTATCCTTGAAATCACAGTCCATTGTGAGTGCAGCAAGAACACTGTACACCAGATGGGGTGCCGACACCAAACTTTGACGTGGAACTATACGCCGACATGTTGGGCACGTTGGATTATTTTTTACCCATCTCTGAATGCATTCTTTACAAAAAATGTGGCCACACGGTTGACACATGTAAGGTTGAAAAAGAATGGAATGGCAAACTGGGCATTTCAGTTCTTCACTAGGTTCTGGGTTAAATTTAGACTGGTCATAAGGCATGGAAGTTGTTTCAATGTCGGTTGTCCCAGATGCTGCCATGGTTGAAAATATCCTGCAATATAAACAGATTGTGTATGTCACTGACAAAGTGTACTTCAGTTCATCTATTATCTTAAACTAGCCTAGATACTAAACAATCTAATTCAGTTGTTAATTCAAATACTGCAAAGTCACGCTTTAACTTAAAGTTGAGTTTAACTCTGGACATTAACAAGAATTTCAATATCCTGCTCTGCATTGATCAGCTAATATTTTTCCTATGCTCTAAACCCATAAAAGCCCAATTTTAATGTTCCATTTCCTTAACTGCTTTCTTTGGTAAGCCTTAACAAGCCAGGTGTAAAGCAATCAATTCATGTAAGTATTGTATGATTGTAAGTCTCCTCTCTGAAAATCCTTATTGGGAAGAGAGGGGACTATAAACTAATAACATACATACAACAACAACAATCAATTCATATGGAAAAAAAACTGAATAAATTTCATCCTTTGACGTTACAGTACACATTTCTGTTCACCAGAGAATCGATTTATATACCTGTCGAGGAAAGTGTCACACACACTGACACAGACAACAACATAACATTAACAATCAAAGTGATTAGGACTAGGAGCACACAATAACTGGGGGAAAAAACAACAACAACAACAAAAACCGGCGAAAAGTACCTGGCCGCCTGAATAAAAATCAAATTTCTTTGTCTGAACCTCGCTCCATGAGTGACAGATCTCTCATTTTAAGTACCTGCATCAGCAGAAGTATAGGCCACATTGATTATTTTCAACGAGTTATTCCCCGTAACTTTAAGATCACGTGCTTGTCAATTGGAACCGGATGTGGAGAATTCCATTTCCGGTCTTGATTTAACATCAGAGAACAATCTCCAAGTTACGATGGAAGCTGGTTTGCCTTCGTGCTTATCAATAGTTTTTCAAAACGACCAAAAAATAAAAAAGATTAAGATCGATATATATTAAAACTGTACTTTGTTAGGGAGTTCAATGTTTCTTTCAATGTGCATGGCTATATTTAGTTTATGAATGTTGATTTTATGGTAGTATTATGTGTTGTGTCAAATACACCAAGCATTTTAAATCAAATGTATTTCAGAAATTAGTCTGTGTTGGTAAACCATTCAGTATAGCACTGTGGAGTAAGGTTTTTCAATTTTGAGAGAGTTGATGAAGAGAGTGTTGCTTGCGGGCGCTTGCCGCTTATGTAAGAGTGTGTAGGTGTGTGTGTGCTAATTTTTTATTTCATATATTTGCTATTTGTTGTGGCCTTGAGCAATAAATTATCAAAGTCCAATTCTCTCTCTCTTACCATTTCTTTCTATCTCTTGTTGTCTATGCATGTAGGAGACTAGTATAGTCCTCGCCATTCCATGTAGTAGACTAGTATGGTCCTCGCCATTTCATGTAGTAGACTAGTATGGTCCTCACCATTTCATGTAGTAGACTAGTATGGTCCTCACCATTTGATGTAGTAGACTAGTATGGTCCTCACCATTTCATGTAGCTGTCCTGTATGGTCCTCACCATTTCATGTAGGAGACTAGTATGGCCCTTGCCATTTTATGCATCAGTGTTGTGCTGTCACTGATTGATTAACGTGTTTATTTCAATTTTGAAACTGTATGATCAGGTGTATTGATAGTAATAATACAACCATTTTTAATTAATTATTTTATAGAACTTAATTAATTTAATAAATTAAAATTTAAATAAGAAACAAAGAAAACTGAAAAAAGAAACCTTTCTTAGCCTTCTTGTGTCTTTAATTTTTTTGTAGACTTAATCACTGTTTATGTGTGTTTTGTGTGTGTTAACTTGTTGCGTGTGCTTGGTAGTAATAACAAGAAACGAGTATCCTTTTCCCCAAAGAACAAAAACAAAACAAAACACTAAAAGAAAACACACACACACACATGTATATAAAGACATTGATTGTTATTAAAAAAAATCAACTTAACCATGTTTTTGTTTTACATCACAGAGCTCTTCTGGGAACAAAACAAATCAGCCTAGCTTATAAATGCTCAACATGCACACACTCACGTTAAGTATCAAAACAATGAATTTATAATTCAATAAAAACACACACATTTAAAAACAAACACACACATACACAATCAGCAGCATCTGCACTGACACACTCAAAATGAAATGCTACTATTAAACAGTGTGGAACATAAATCAAAACAATGATTAAAAAAAAATGAATGTATGGATTTTAAAAAAAAGTCAATTTACTTTATTCTTGACCCAATAAAGAATGCTGGGTATATAGAATTTATAATTAGAATATGATTTTATAATTAGAATATAATATATCCCTCACCAAGAGATGGATTACAAGTTTACATTACCATTAACAAACACACAAAATAAAAAATAATAAATAAAAACGTTAATAAATAAATAGATAAAATGACTAAAAATAAAATAATAAAATAAAATTAAATATAAGTAAATAAATAAAATAAAAGGATAAATCAACATGCTATTTATTACAAATAGAACATAATTTAATTATCTAAAATAAAAATAAAAAAATCAATTTTTTTTTTAGTTCTGAAATATACATTTAATAAGCTAATTTTCTATATATTAAACAAAACAATAATTGCTTTAATGATAAATATAAACAATCGGAAATACAGTATTACAGCATGCGTGTAAAATAAATGTACAACTCAACTTTGCTTAGGTGCGTAGGAGAAGGACTTTAGGCCTACTATAGCATTTCCGCGAGTGAGTGGAGTTTCCCAGCAGCAATCTAATTTTAGACACGCGAAGGGTTTTCCCTGGCGCACCTCTCTAATTATAGAGAACGCAACGTCACTTCCACATGAAAAGGCGAGAGCCCAACATCAGAGAAACAAAGCCGTGTTGCTAGTAACCGAAAGGTCGCTGGTTCGAATCCCGGTGTAACATTACAGTCCGTCCTACCATTAGGTTGCCACCGACGCCAAAGTCGCCGCGGTAACCAAGCAGCGTCCCGGAAGTGTGTGGAGCTTGGCGGTAGAAACGTAATGTTATTAGGCATTATACTTTGACCAGCCATTATACTTTGACCAGATATTTTATATATATATAATATGATTACGATTCATAGTTAGCGCAAATTGCATGTCGCATATAACCCCAACGTATTCATTTTTGTAAACAAGATGAAGAAGGGACGCTGGAAAGTCTTAACGTCCTAATTTATTAAATATAGTCCCTATACCTATAGACTACCTAACAAACAAAAAAGCAAACATTTTATTACACTCCCAAATTTTGACCAGCATTTATACTTTGACCGCATAATTTATAGATATATACCCAATAGTGCAAACACTATTTCTATATAGATATGATATTCTCAGTGGGAAGAAAAATAAATAGTGTAATATATTTATAAAACAAAAACTCGGTTATATTACACTAACAAATTAATTTTCCACTTGAGAATATCATTGTAGAAATAACGTTTGCTTTTAAACACTTATTTTATTATCAAGTGGTCAAAGTATAATTGCCGGTCAAACCGTAATATTATAGGCATTATACTTTGACCAACCATTATACTTTGACCGCATACTTTTTTTTCTATTTAATACTTGATTGAAAGCATACCCTTTTTCTGTATGATATTATGCAAGTGATAAGCAAAAAGGAGAGTGTAATATATTTATTTAAAAAAAAAACAACTTTTTATTACACTCCCAATGTGATCTCCTAATTGAGAATATCATTTTGAAATAGCCTTTTGCTGTTAATCACTTATTTATTATCAAGTGGTCAAAGTATAATGGCCGGTCAAACCGTAATATTATAGGCATTATACTTTGACCAACCATTATACTTTGACCGCATAATTTTTTTCTATTTAATACTTGATTGAAAGCATACCCTTTTTCTGTATGATATTATGCAAGTGAGAAATAAAAAAGAGAGTGTAATATATTAATTTAAAAAAAAACAACTTTTTATTACACTCCCAATGTGATTTCCTAATTGAGAATATCATTTTGAAATAGCCTTTTGCTGTTAATCACTTATTTATTATCAAGTGGTCAAAGTATAATGGCCGGTCAAACTGTAATATTATAGGCATTATACTTTGACCAACCATTAGACTTTGACCGCATATTTTTTTTCTATTTAATATTTGATTGAAAGCATACCCTTTTTCTGTATGATATTATGCAAGTGAGAAACAAAAAGGAGAGTGTAATATATTTATTTAAAAAAAACAACTTTTTATTACACTATCAATGTGATTTCCTAATTGAGAATATCATTTTGAAATAGCTTTTTGCTGTTAATCACTTATTTATTATCAAGTGGTCAAAGTATAATGGCCGGTCAAACCGTAATATCATAGGCATTATACTTTGACCGCATAATTTTTTTCTATTTAATACTTGATTGAAAGCATACCCTTTTTCTGTATTATATTATGCAAGTGAGAAACAAAAAGGAGAGTGTAATATATTTATTTAAAAATTTGTTTTTCTATGTAATAAATGATTGAAAGCAAACGCAAAGTGAAGAGTGTAATATATTTATAAAACAAACAAACAAACAAGGTTATATATGACACATTTATGACACGAACAAATTGTTTTCCCACTGAGAATATCATTTTAGAAATATCGTTTGCTTTTATTCACATGAAGCAGTCAAAGTATTAAGGCCGGTCAAACAATAATATTATAGGCATTCTACATTGACCAGCCATTATACACCGCAGGGGGGACCGGTTTTTTAATTTTTTTAATGATGTCCTCCCCTCTGAGCGTTATCTCTGAGCTGTCCAATGTGTAACACTTTTCTATCGGTTCTCATGCTTTTCCATCATATCTTAATAATAACAGGCAATTTATACAGCGCTTTCCAAAATCACAAAGCGCTTTACACAAACAAATGTAAACACAACATGCGTGCATTGGTCAATAACACGCAACCACATAGGCCTATACATCTCAACACCAAAAATAACTAACAACACTCACTCATGGCACCTAAGAACAGGCCTCTCTAAAAAGATGTGTCTTCAAGTTCGTTTTAAAAGACGCTAGTGAATGACGCTAGTGAAGGACGGCTTACCTTTTCTATCCTTTCTTTTTCTGCCTTCCAGCCCAATCACCTGTATTTTTTCCAAACCCCTCTTCCTACATTGGCTTCATGGCTCCCACTTACGGATCATGTATTTTGGAGTTGGGAGGTGTATACTTAGTTGGTGGTGCTGTGGCTTTGTTCTGCCATATGGCACTAGTATTTGGCTTTTTCTGCCTGTTAATTATTTATGTATAGTATTTAAGATATTTATATTTCCTTTTTTTCTTAACTTGGAGTTTGAAAAATTGAGGTCTCCAGCGCCCCGTAACTTCATGACCTTGTCAACATGATCCTTGTGAGGTGCCTTAAGCAATGTATTAAAAAAAAAGCCATTATACTTTGATCTAAAATATTTATATAAAAAAGTTAAAATATATTTTAATAAGGATAAATATTACAAGCTAATCCTATATCCTATCCTATCCTGTCCCGTAACCCGGAGGTCGTAGGGGCACCACAGCTGATCGTTTAACTAGCATACTCCATCTTTCTCTGTACTCAGCAGCCCGGAGTGTCCTCAGTGTCAAACCAGTCCATTCTCGAATGTTGTCCTCCCACCTCTTTTTCGGTCTCCCTCTTCTTCTACCTCCTTGCACTGTGCCTTGCAGAATAGTCTTTGCAAGGCCTGATGATCTGGTGGTGACATGGCCATACCATCGGAGTTTCCGTTTCTTCACCACTGTAAGCAGGTCATCCAATGTTGTCCAATGGCTTGTGTGATGGTCTGTCGGACTTCGTCGTTCATGGTGATAGTGTTGTGTATAGGAAATGCCCAGAAGTCTTCTGTAGCACCTCATCTCCATGCTTTGTATCCTTCGTTGGAGATCTGCTGTGAGGGTCCATGCTTCGCAAGCATAAAGGAAGATGGAGATGACAAGGGAGCGCAGCAGTCTTACATTGGAATGTAGACTGATGGTCCTGTCTTTCCAAATGGGCTTCAACCTTGTCAGGGCAGCAGTTGTTTGTGCGATCCTGGAGAGGGCTTCCTGTCGGGACCCATTGTCTGATACAATGGCTTCTAAATATTTGAAGCTATGCACTGTGTTGGGGGATTGGCCTTGCACCACCTGGCAGAAAGCGTCCAATATTCCCAAGCTGATCCAACAGACCTCATACACAAATAAGGAGTCTTGTCCCAGAAGAGTTTTCAAGAAAAAAGGTAGGAGACTGGTCTAGCGAAGAAGACGATAGTATAGCAGATTGATAGAACAGAGCAGGAATGATAAAGAGCAAATGAGAAAGACAGCGACAGTGGGAATTTAAAGCACTAAATTTCCAGAAAGTGGGGATACTATTTATACTGAAACCCCCGGCACCCCAACGGGGGAAACTGCTAAGTATCTTGAAGCTAAAATCACAAACGCAACAAAGAAATATATAAGATACTTTTAATTATGTAACAATACAAGACAAATGAATTTTCGAGCTATGCTTTTCTTCAGATTACAAACTAACAGAAAAAAGCAAAAATGCACTTTACATTACATTATTGTTGCTTTAGGTCCAGCAGACTCTTCCGAGCCAAATCAGGACCGGACAACCCCCAATCCGCATAAAAGATCTGCCGAAACAACCCTAGTGGTAAAACCGAAAGCTCTCCACCAGCCAGTCACTTTACAATAAAGACATCCCACGCAGGGGACGGCTGAGGCTTCACCCCAACTTATCGAACCCCAAAATGCACAAGAATGTACAAAAATGCTGCTTCCATGAATAAAATAAACTTTGTTTTTATTGTATTCATGGAAGAAGCATTTTTGTGAATTCTCGAGCATTTTTGTTTTTTGGTTTGTAATCTGAAGAAGAGCATAGCTCGAAAATTCATTTGTCTTGTATTGTTACATAATTAAAAGTATCTTTAATATTTCTTTGTGTTTATGATATAAGTCAAAACTAAAACATCCAAACAAGAAAACAGAAAAAGGAAATAACATATTTGTTTATTTTAAATCAATTAACAAGACACAAAAATGTTTTTGAGCTGTGCAAAAGATAAAATGAGAAGTGCAAGTGGTACAGACTGCAGCAGATGACACTATCTCAGAAGGGTGATACCAATAAGAAAAATAATCTTTCTTACCCCCTACCCCCCCCCCCCCCCTTTTGCAGTCTGCCCTCCCCTCTCTCCCACTGATCAATAACTCCACATTAGCCATGTTGTATGTACATGTATTTCTTTCTTGCATTTAAATTTTTCTATGTGAGAACCCCCCCCCCCCTCCCCCTCCAAACACACACACTCCCTTCTCACTGACCACAGTAATGAAATAATCGAACACACCCTATATAGATGTCTATATACAGTGAACTCCGGATATAATAAAGGCCGGATAAAGTAAATATTCGGTTTTAGTAAAGTCCAGTCTTGGTCCCAACCAAAACTCTTCTTTGTTTCTGTTTTTAAAAATCGGATATAATAAAAAAATATAGTAAAGTCCGCTTATAATAAAGTGTTTTCTAAGGCCCCTGGTGAGTTTTGCTGCTGCTTATAATAAAGTTTCAAGGGAGATTACTGTATTAAAGTTTCATGAGAGTTACTGACTTCATAATGACGCAACATCGTCACGTCAGCTTACCCTGAAGCCTAAAATAGATCTAATTCACGCACTTGAAGATGAAAAGATGAAAAAAATGAAAAAGAAATTGCTGAACAATTTGGAATTTCCGCATCAACAGTAACAGTAATTATGAAGGAGAGTGAAAAACTGAAGGAGAGATTTAACTGTTTGGCAGAAAAAGAGTACCTAGCTTAGAAACTTACAAAGCAAATTAGACTTCACTTTCGCTATACATGATGAAATGCGTTTATGACTAAATAAGGGTGTTATAAGTTGAACACATTATAATTATACCTTTTGTACTGAGATGAATCCGAATCAATGGAGAACTGGGAAACCAACCTTTTGACTGGACTGCACTTTCAAATGAGAAGTAAAGAAGAGATTTATTCCTAAGCTGTTGCATGGCTTTGCAAGACAAACCATATTTTTTTTTAAATCCACCATATTGTTTAGGTTTTGTTCATGTCTTTGTTTGCTTTAATTTTGTGAGTTTTGTTTTTTTTCACAATGACGATAGTACAACATGTACAATTCATGATCTACTTTTATGATTTATCCTTCCGATTAAAGGGTTGGTTTGAAATAATTAGGACACGAAGGCCCACATGTTATCTCTTATCGGTAATGGACTCTCTCTCTCTCTCTCTCTCTCTCTCTCTTTCTCTTACCCTCTCTCTCTCTCTATCTCTCTCACACTCACACACACGTGAACTTACACACACGGACATAAACAAATAATACTGTAACATTTCAATCAATATACACAAACTGCGTTATAAGAGAGGTATTCTTGAAGAGTTTATAATACCCGAGTTAATAAAAGTATATTTTTCAGCTATTTCCCGTGGATTTCTGGTGGCTTCATACGAAAGGCTAAAAGGACCTTTTCACTTTCATGAAATATCACTTGTTATCATGTGGCTGTGTCCAGAAACAATAGATCTTGACGATGAGTGCATATTCATAATGTTCACTCAAGTAACGTAATTGCTATTTACCTGTAATTACGATAGCAATAGGTAATACCCATTGGGGGGTGGGGGGAAGGAAAACACAAAGAAGAAGAAAATCTAAATTTTGAAAAGGACATGTTCGACAAAGAGAGAGAGAGAGAGAGAGAGAGAGAGAGAGAGAGAGAGAGAGAGAGAGAGAGAGAGAGAGAGAGAGAGAGAGAGAGAGAGAGAGAGAGAGAGAGAGAGCTTGCTTGTCCAACCACTCAAATAAATACTTTGAATTTTGTTCTTGGCAACTCTGGTAAGACAAACGTCTCCACGACGACTTATAAACGGCTGTCCGGGGGTGTGGGGCTGGAGCTGGGGAGGGTGGGGGTGTTTTTTAAAATGGGAAAACATAGTTTTCGTGTGGAATTCAGCAAGGGACAACAAACCAACACAGAAATATTAATCTAAATTAAAATATGTAATAACGAAAGCGATTCGTTCGATTTGCACTGTCTTATTTTAACTGTTCAACTATGTGAATCTAATCAATTAATGGGATCCAATTCCAATGTACATGTATATAACGCGCCAAATGTCAGCTCAATTTAGAACGATGTTGAATTACGTGAACACACAGACAAATAGACACACAGACGATTACAGTCTGCAGAAATCCTGGTAAAAGATGGAAATTCGAGAAGTCATTATTTTGTTCACTGATTTGTTTTGCTTTTCTTCTTCTTTACTTGCACCAGGGCCGGATCCAGGGGGTAGGGGAGGGGGGGTGCTAGGAGTGCTGCAGCATCCCCCACCCCCACCCCTTGGCAACCAAAAAAAATTAATAATAAATAAAATAAAGAAAGTAGAAGATGGAAGTTTTTGTTCAACTGGAAATACGTTATGTAAGGCAGTTAGTTACAGGACAGGACAGGATGCTATGCTATGTACGCGCCTTTCCCCAAGGCTCAAAGCGCGGCGATCTATACCAACATACACCCTCACCTGTCTCATTTTACTCTCACACACACCAAATACACATACATCACTCAAACAGGTGGTGTACAGGCATGGAGATCGCTATTAGAAGACGGAAGAAAATCGAATTTTTATTTTTGAAATTTTTATATTGACTGCATCCTGTACCATTATTGAAGGGAGGGAGGAAACCGGAGTGCCCGGAGAAAACCCTCGATGACCTCAATAGTCTCGTACCTAAGTCACATACGTTCGCCCCTTGCGGCAATCGAACCCGCGACCTTCGGCATAGGAAACCGGCGACTTATCCACTGCGCCAGGAGTTTTACTTGTGGTGTTTCACCACTCTGTACCATACATTTTAAAAAGAACTAGACTAGCACCCCACCCCACCCCCTCCCTCGAAAATGGATTGATCCGGCCCTGTGCACCCACATACACTTTAGACCAGCGTTTTCTGTCTCTTTATAATGAGAGTGTCGGATTAGTAAACGTTTAATTAAAACAAAAATAAAGTTTCGGTTATGCTAAATTAACCCTTTAAAATCGTTATTATAAACGAAGTCGGTTATAGTCAAGTAAACCTCTAAAACTGTATTATAAACGAAGTTTCGGTTATAGTAAAGTAAACTTTAAAAACTTTACTGTAAACGGATTTTCGGTTATATTAAATATTCGGTTATACTAAAGATTTATTTGGTCCCAGGGCACTTTACTATATCCGAAGTTCACTGTACATATTTACAAAATGTACAGCAGTGAGTTAAGAAAAAGAAGAAATGTACAGTAATGAAATAATCGAACACACCCTATATAGATGTCTATATACATATTTACAAAATGTACAGCAGTGAGTGATCGAAAAGAAGAAATGTACAGTAATGAAATAATCGAACACACCCTATATAGATGTCTATATACATATTTACAAAATGTATTGCAGCGAGTGGATGAAAAGAACAAGAAATGTACAGTAATGACATAATCAAAAACACCCAATATATGTGTCTGTATACATATTTACAAATATACATATAAACACACACTTAGTAGCAAAGCCTTGTATTAATATAATATATGACGATGTGCACATCAGATGTCCCGATTTTATGATGAACAACACATTATACATGTAGCAAAAATCATCATCCCTAAATAAATTTTGAAATGTACTAAAATAATTTATTTGCAGTTATAAAATAAGTATTAAAAAAAGCCCCCCCCCCCCCCACCCCCCCACCCCTCAAAAAAAAAATAAAATAAAATAAAAATAAAATAAAAAAAACCTGCAATTTATGACAAAGTATTTAATAAGTAAAACAAAACAGATAAACAAATTAAAAAATGAAAACTAAGACAGTGTGTACAGCTGCACTGCAATACAACAGTCATCATATTTACAGCACCACTCAAGCAGCAAATACCATATGTACAGTATTATATTTGTATCTACAAATGTACCATTGACATATTTTGAGCCATTACAAATTCTTGAACTAGTACATTACATTTCCTGAACTAGTACAACAGTAACAGTTTTCTGAGTATCTGAATATGTGTTAATGCCACCAACACTACTATCAATTACGCATGTTATTTAATTACAAGTAGCAAGACACTAAATCATCAAGACCCTAAGAAATGAAATAAAATGGTGACAACAAAAAGGAAAACACAATGATTAGTCAATCAGCTTCACTTTCATTTTCCTACCACCTATTACAAGCTACACCTATTGCAGTGAAAGATAGTAGACTGGTCAACACGACGTGGCACAGGCTGACATTTACGGTGGAACCACTCTTGACAGACCATGCATTCTACCATGAAACATTTGCGCAGGTCTGGCTGCCTGCACACACAGTAGATGCGTTCCTGTTCCTGGTGCACTATCCCAGTCTTCTGACGGCAAGCTGTTTTGGTTGGAGGCAGCGTCATCACTCCCCGACTAATGCAGTCTACCAGATGGTCCCAAATCCGCTCCTGGTCCCAATCGCATTCCTCTGGAAAAATACCTGAACACAGAGCAAAGGCATTTGCTAAGGCAAACAAGCCACATGCATGACTGCCTGACTATCAGTCAACACTTGGCCACATGATAGTAATTACTGGTTCTTGTGTAAAGAGCAGCCATGAAATCTGCTCAACAAATTTTTTCCTATACAAACTTGGGGTTTGGGTAAAAACAGAATCATACACCTTAATCTGACCTTCTAGGCAGTGAATATTACTTACAGTTACCCAGTGATTGCCAACCAGCAAGACCTGAACGAATTTACCCCCTGGTGCCCCAACGCGTGCATGATTGCTAGCCTCAAAAACTGAACAACGCTGTAATCCGTCTATGTCTGGAAACTGTTCTATTAACAGTGCACTACAGTGATCAATATATATTATACTCAATACTAAACTCATTCGTACCAATACAGGTTAAAAGTCAATTTGTTTATTATTAATAAAAGTTACAATTTAACGTTTAAAAAGTTTTGACTAAAACTTTATATATTTGTAAATTAATATAATATAAATTATTTACAAATGTGCCCCCTCCCCCCCCCCCTCAAAAATGTTGGGCTATTTAATATCTAAAATTAAAAGCTGACGATAGAATGACTGCAATGTGGTGGCCGCTGTGACTAAACAAGAGCTAAAAATGTGGACAAAGTTAAAATATATAAATTTTGCTCACCAACCCCTTTAGGAAGGGAAGATATTTTTTAATGCCTCTTTTGTTATTATGCTAGAACTCAAGTTGACCAGAATAATTTTACTGACCTATGACTATAGACCCTCCCACTTTCTCCATCAGAAACCTTCTCTCTCTTTCTTCCAGTCTGCCCTCAAGACCTACCTCTATCATCACTTATAACACTCTCTATTCATATTTTTAGCAGTGTCTGGTTTCCCAACATTCCTATGCATTAGTATGTCTGTCTGCACCCGAGTTTGTCATACTCCTGCAGGTATAAGATGTACATGTAATCCGTCTAAAATGCATGAGTGAGTGAGTGCTGAGTAAATGCTTAGAGTTATTAAATATTTATAAAATAAGTGCATTATAAATGTTGTAATTATTATTATTATCAATTGGAAAAAAAAACTTCTCTCAAATTGCATACTGTCAATATAAATAAAATGTTTATATATGAAACATTGAGCACCAATTGCATACACAATAGCAAAAATGTAAATAAACATAATACAAATGTGTGAACTTTGATTTCAAGCATGCATAACTACTAGCAATTTTGTCATGTTGCTGTTGTGTTATGCATAACGCAAGTTATTTCAAACCAGTTCACCATTTATATATTGTTTATAGTGTCAACTGCAGTTGGTCATTTTGCTTGTTGCTTATGTATTCTTAGTATTAAACCCTTATTTGTAACTATTAGTATTATTTAGTTACCAAATGTTTTTACTTTCTGAGTTTGGAAATTATGCACAGTTAGAATCTAAAACTTCTCTCCTTGAACCCCTCCTTGAAGGGTGAAACCTTTAAAATTTTGCCTAAACCCAAGATGCTTTTCATTTACAATACAACAATTTAAAAAAAATATATCAGGATTTAAAATCAGGTTTAGCATACCTTACACATGATCCTTATACATAGTTACAAAACTTATTGGAAATGGAATACATGTACCTTACCCCTTAAGATAAAAAAGCAACACCAACAAGTAGCCTAAATATAATAAAATTGTTTCAACAACCAATTACAGAGTAAAAGATACTATAGGCATATATTGGACTTACACTAACACTCCATACATCACTGTCATCAGTAATGATAAACTAGATCAACAAACGTGATATTCATTCACAAAAATTTGTGGAGTTCCTCTCCATAACCGTATGTGCTACCTTTTACTTTAATATAAAATGTTTTGGTGTTGCAACATGACCTATCGATTATGATTATGTTAAAGCTACACAGTGTTTCAACACTCAAAACATATCGTACGCTAGCTATGGTAACTATTTAGGTGGGCCTGTGTAATAGGCAGCCTTGCACCCTTTTACAGTTTTAGTTTTTAAATATGTATCGGAAAATTATGAAAATAAAAGTTAAGTTTAACAAGTAGCCTATACGCTAATTAAAAGTATATTTGTTTTTACGTTAAGACAGCAGTTTTGTTTAACTTGCGTTGTATGCAATGCATGATTAAATCACAAACCAAAAATCATACATAATACGAAATGAATAGTTTGAATTGTTGACTTTGCTTACCTTTCAGCATGTACATCTCTTTCATCCTTCGAAGATCTCTCTTCTCAGTCGATCTTAAACCTTCACCATAGTTTCCCGACTCCAGATAACCTTTTAGCTTCATCATTTTCTAGTGAAAAACTGACATCCTTTTACTAAGATCCATTGTGGAAGTAAAGGCATTAGCTGTTGTTCTAGCAAAGCACAAACGAAAAGTGACAGTTTACCGTGCGGACAGAGTGTTATAAACAAAGGCAGACATGAACGATAACTCCCAAGGTAGTACTTTTATTACTTCCCTTGCGCGCGCGGACGGAGTATAATGCGATCCAATCCGTAATGCTACACCGGTGTCACATCCTTCAAGTTCCGGGTCTCCTAGTTTATCCGAGCGCATTTGCGCATGGGCCAGGTCATGTCGGGCCGGCTTTTTCACGAAGTTCTTAGGCGGCATAACCCTAACCCTAACCCAAACCCTAACCCTAACCCTAAACTCTTAACTCTAACCCAAACCCTAACCCTAACCCTTACGAAGACTATGATAGCACTGTGCGCATGCGTCGAATTTTGTAACGCGTCGACCAATCAGAATGCTCCCATTCGCTCCCAGCCCAGCTAAGATACTAGGAACTGTGAGGATGTCACACCGGATTGGTCAACGTGTGATCATATTATTTTCCCCTTTACCAACAACTGGCCCGCTGGTGTCAATATAAATCGGTCCAGTAGTCACCTATATGCGAAAGTGTCGTGTGACTATAATCTACAAACAACAACAGCCGTGTTTGCATAAAGGTGGGGTTGGGTGGCCCATTGCCAGTAGAGGGGCCGGGTAGCTCAGTTGGTAAGACTAAGAGCGTCTTGCTAGTAACCGAAAGGTCGCTGGTTCGAATCCCGGATTGGTCAACGTGTGATCATATTATTTTCCCCTTTACCAACAACTGGCCCGCTGGTGTCAGTATCTGGATCTGGATCTGGAATAATACATCACAGGAGCCTTGTTGGCTATCGTCGTGACGGGCCTGGGGGCGCAATCTGCTTGTTGGAGGGTCTTGGTTAAAACGTCAAATGTCACTGGTTTTAAAAACTGGTTAAAAACATGGAATTGGTCAGTGGATTGACAGCCCTAGCGGTGACGTCCTCAGCGCTGGTGATGCTGCGCTGGCGATGTCATCGTTGCTTAGTTGATTCCACTCGACTGCAGTCCGTACAAAGAATGAGTGCTTGTACTGTTCGGTCCTGCATGGAGGGATGCGGAAGCCGCGCGAGTTATTCACCGCTTGCCTTTGGACGATGTTGTCACTGCTGTAGTCGTTAAACTTTGTAGGACGTATTCTTCGTCGGCCGGTAGGGGCAGGGTGGAGGAACTTATCAGGAGGGAGTGCTGGGATTTCGCCATCTACCATTCTGTGGAAGAGTTTGAGGCGAAGCTGCCTGCGTCGTTCTTCAAGTGATGGGAGTTTCAGGGTTTCCAGCATGGCGCTCACGCAACCTGGGTTCCGGGACTTATAGTCTCTTGTTATGAAGCGGGCTGCCTGGCGTTGAACTCTTTCAAGCTTATCTACCTCCTGTTTCAAATAAGGGTCCCATATCGTAGCTCCATATTCAAGCGTGGGCCGTACGAGTGAGATGTACGCCAAACGTCTACTCCCCTGGGGGCAATTCCGTAGGTTCCGGCGAAGAAAGCCCAAAGTTGATCCTGCCTTGCGACAGATGTTGGCAATATGGGATGCCCATTTTAGGTCTGATGAGATCAGGACACCAAGGTATGGGCTTTCTTGCACTTGTTGCAATACCGTTCCTCCTAGGCTGTAGAGATAAGATGACTTTCCTCGAACGGACAGGATGTAGCACTTCTGCGCATTGAACCGCATACCCCAATGACTGGCCCAAACCTCTAGTTCCTTGAGGTCGTTCTGAAGTGTCAGGTGGTCTTGGAAGCTGTCAATCGCCCTGTAGAGGAGGCAGTCATCAGCAAACAGCCTCACTTTGGATCTCACAGACTGAGGTAGGTCGTTAATGTGGCAGAGAAAGAGCAAGGGGCCCAGCACTGTGCCTTGGGGTACGCCGGATTCAACTGCTGCTTCATCGGATGCCTCCCCCTCCAGCACCACCTTCATCGATCTCCGCGTCAGGAAGTTGGTAAGCCATGTATAAATGGGGCCTCGAACTCCATAGTGGTCCAACTTGTGCAGGAGCTTCTTGTGGGGGACTGTGTCGAATGCCTTGCTGAAGTCGAGGATGGCGACATCCACTTGTTTGCCGGCATCGTGAGACTCAAGGAGATCGTTTACTGTGGTGAGAAGCTGCGTCTCACAAGAGTAGCCGGATCTGAAGCCATGGTTCCTGTCCGTGAGGATACTGTGCTTTTCTAAGTGATTGCGAAGGTGGCGGCAGTATAAATCGGTCCAGTAGTCACCTATATGCGAAAGTGTCGTGTGACTATAATCTACAACATTGCCAGTAGAGCGGCTTACTAGTAACCGAAATGTACCTGGTTGGAATCCCGGATTGGTCAATGTGTGACGTCAGAGAAACAAAGCCGATGATTGCATAAATGTGGGGGCCGGGCACTGAGCTGTATATTTAATATGTAAATATACAGCTCAGTGGGGCCGGGTAGCCCAGTTGGTAGAGCGGCTTATTGTAGTAACCAAAAAGTACCTGTTTGGAATCCCGGATTGGTCAACGTGTGACCATATTATTTTCCCCTTACCATCAACTGGTTCGCTGGTGTCAGGAATACGCTCCAGTGTCACGTGACTATCTACAATTAACCTTAACGCATGAATTCATCATCGATCATCATCATCATATCATCATCATCATAGTCGGGAATCGATCAAATGTCGGCCTGTCGGTCCGTTGCCCGCCATATCTCAAAAACTTCATTTTATATAGGCACATTTCGCGCTGTAAGCTTACCTCAAAATTTTCAGAAGCGATTTTGATTTTTGTTGGTTTGCTAATTGCAGATAGTAGCCCATCATTCCATATTTTTATATTGCTTCTTTAGCCGTTTAGAATAAAGCCGAATCACAACACCGCTAAGAAAATGAACACTTTTGAAAATCTTTTGTTTTGGGGGGTGGGGATGGTGTGGGGGTGGGGGGCTAAGTGTATGAAAGTCTGGAAATACATTTGAATGGGTTGCCATCTGTTCCCTCTTCCACCCTCTCCCCATTCTTCTCCCTTATTTACCGCACAGATAAGGTGCAGGGGTCTGAGTTCAATAATAATTATATTAAGATTTCGCCTTAATTGTAGCCCGGCCGGAAAATATGGTAATCCTCCTCGATCCTCCTCATCTTCTACAATGAAACAGCTTACGAACATCTCTTCCGAGTTATCATCATTAAGACGACGAAGAAAAAGACATGACGACGATAACAGTCTCCGATCACATTTAAATTTCTCATCAGCATCATCATCAACAACAACAAAACTTACAACAACAACAACACAAGTTCATCCTCCTCCTTCTCCTCCTCCTCCTCATAAAATAATCATCGATCATCATCAACTACGACGGCAACAGCAACAGTTAACATTTGTGACATCATTCAGCTGTGGCAATCAAGCCATTAAGACGTCTCGTGAGAAATTAGGCGACTGCGCTGTGCTTGTGGCTTCTGCACGCATGTCCACTATTGAGCCTTTCAATTAAGATTAAAAAGAAATTAGACTCGAGGAACATCTTTTCCAACGCTGTCTAAGAGTTTGTAGGAGAAATTCAACGTTAAGCAGAGGGGATAGGGGAGGGGGAGCCTGAGAGAAGGGGGGGGGGGAGGAGGAGTACAGATAGGTGCCAAATCGTTGAAAGGTGTAATTCGGCTTTAGGCAACATATATTATAGAAACACTTTTTTTGGAAATCTGTCCATGAAAAATAATCCTCATGACCAAGTGCCGAAGAAGGACATAGTCTTAGTGCAAGGCGACTGAAATGCCAAGGTTGGCCAAGATGCGCACCACAAGTGGGGAGACACATGCGGACACCACTGCAACAACGAGATAGGCTAAATGACAGGGGTCTGTGACTCTTGGAGTTTGCCAGATACAACAGTCTGATACTGGCAAACACGCTTGGTCTCCACAAAAAATCCAGACAAGGGAGCATTACAACCAGATTGACTACATCATGGTCAAGACACGCTTCAGATCAAGCATCAACATTGGCAGGACACGCACTTTTCCAGGAGCAGACATCGGAAGTGATCTCGTGATGATGTCCTTCCAGTTCCACTTGAAGAGAGTAAACACAGCAAAGTGCACTAGACTGAAGTTCGACCTGGACAAACTGCTAGACCCGGATGTGGCAGAAATATTTCAGGCCACAATTGGAGGGAAATTTGCACCACTGCTCATTTTGGGAGCTGGTGAAGTTGATGTCAACACCATGACCACCAACTTCAAACCAACGGTGACAGATGCCGCCACGGAGATCTTTGGAAAGCACCGGCCAAAGAAGAAGCAGTGGATCACACCTGAATTTTTGGATCTGTGTGATAAACGAAGAGAGGTGAAAAAGATTTTTAAAAAAAAAAAAAACAAAAAAAAAAAACACACACTTCACATGGAGCTGACGCCTACCGAAAACTCAACAATGGCATCCGAAAAGGCATGCGCACAGCAAAGGAGAACTGGATAGAAGATCAATACCAGGAAATAGAGAACAGTCTGAACAAGAACAAAAACAATAAGGCCTATGAGACTGTGAAGCGGCTGACAAGTGATAAACAGCCCAAGGTCTCCACGATCCAAAGCAAGTCTGGCATATGCCTTACAGAAGAACAAGAAGTCTTGGTTAGATGGACAGAGTACTGCTCTGACCTTTACAACCACACGCCAAACGGAGAACCATCAGTTCTAGCATGTCCAGAAGAAATCCTCCCAATTCTCCGAGACGAAGTTGAGGGAGCAGTGCAATCCTTGAAGAAAGGGAAGTCAGCGGGAGTGGACATCATTCCCGCCGAAATGCTTCAAGCAGGAGGAGAAGCGATGATTGACGCCCTCACCATTTTCTGTACCAAGATCTGGCAGAGTGGGGAGTGGCCTTCTAACACCACGGACCCAGCCGCTTGTCATCACTGTTCCCAAAACGGGTAACCTTCAGGAGTGTTAAAATTATCGCACCATCAGCCTCATCAGCCATCCCAGCAAGGTCCTCCTGAAAATAATACTCAACAGGTTGAAACCCCAAGCTGAATAAATCATAGCTGAAGAACAAGCAGGATTCAGGGCAAGGCGAACCTCAGAATAAATTGCGAGAAATACCTACAGCATCAACAACATCTATATCATGTATTTGTAGACTTCAAGAAAGCGTTTGACCGAGTCTGGAATGCAACTCTGTGGGCAACCATGAGAGTGTACAACATCAGCCCTAAAATTGTTGAAGTCATCAAAAGCCTGTATGACAAGGCTACCAGTGCAGTCCTCCACAACAGCGCCATCGGGAACTGGTTCAGAACAACAAACGGTGTGCGTCAAGGATGCCTACTCTCTCCAACACTCTTCAACATCTTCCTAGAGCGCATCATGTCAGATGCCCTTGCAGATCACGAAGGCACAGTCAGCAAAACGGGTAGAGCAATCTCCAATCTTCGTTTTGCGGATTACATTGATGCATTGGCTGGAGAGGAACAAGAACTTGAACAGCTGGTACAGAGGCTTGACACCACCTCCAGAGTCTAGGGAATGGAAATAAGTGCAGAGAAGACAAAAATGATGACTAACAACAGCAATGGCATCAACTCGGACATCAAAGTCCAAAGCTAATCCATCAACACAGTGTATAGCTTCAAATATTTATGAGCCATTGTATCAGACAATGGGTCCCGACAGAAAGTCCTCTCCAAAATCGCACAAACAACTGCTGCCCTGACAAGGTTGAAGCCAATTTGGAAAGACAGAACCATCAATCTACATTCCAAGGTAAGGTTGCTGCTCTCCCTTGTCGTCTCCATCTTCCTATACGCTTGCGAAACATGGACCCTCACAGCAGATCTACAACGAAGAATATAAAGCATGGAGATGAGATGCTACAGAAGAATTCTGGGCATTTCCTATACCTATCACATCACACAAGCCATTGGACAACACGATGACCTGCTCACAGTGGTGAAGAAACGGAAACTCCGATGGTATGACCACGTCACCAGTGCATCAGGCCTTGCAAAGACCATCCTGCAAGGCACGGTGCAAGGAGGCAGAATAAAAAGGAGACCGAAAAAGATGTGGGTGGACAACATTTGAGAATGGACTGCTTTGAGACTGAGCGAAGCCATGAGGGTTGCTGAAGACAGAGAAATATGGTTAAACGATCATCTGTGTTGCCCCAACGACCTTCGAATTACGGGATAGGATAGGATTGTCCGTGAAGTATCGTTGAAGTGTCAATTTTTGAACTGGTTCAGTACGTGCTTATGTCACTGTTCAATTATAGACTTCATCCAATGCCTTTTCTAACTTCGCTAATAATATTGAGTGTCAGTCTTATCAATGATGCAACCTGAACTGTTTAGACAGGGATGTCTGGCCGTCGATAATGAAGCATACCGATCCAAAGGGTCTACCAAAGCACCTACATATTTAATAGATGCTCGGGAGTAACGCGTCACCAGCTCAACGAATCATTAAAAGCTAGGTCAAAAGAGCAGATGTAAACAGCGATAATGATAATGGTATCCTATCCTATCCCGTAACTCGGAGGTCGTATGGGCACCGCAGATGATCGTTTAACCAGCGTACTCCATCTTTCCCTGTCCTCAGCAACACTTATTGTTTCGCTCAGTGTCAAACCAGTCCATTCTTGAATGTTGTCCTCCAACCTCTTTTTCGGTCTCGCTCTTCTTCTACCTCCTTGCACTGTGCCTTGCAGGATGGTCTTTGCAAGACCTGATGATCTGGTGACGTGGCCATACCATTAGAGTTTCAGTTTTTCACCACTGTGAGCAGGTCATGGTGTTGTCCAATGGTCTGTCGGACTTCGTCGTTGGTGATGTGATGGGTATAGGAAATGCCCAGAAGTCTTATGTAGCACCTCATCTCCATGCTTTGTGTTTTTCGTTGTAGATAAGCTGTGAGAGTCCATGTTTCGCAATCGTATAGGAAGATGTAGATGACAAGAGAGCGCAGCAGTCTTACCTTGGAATGTAGACTGATGGTCCTGTCTTACCAAATTGGCTTCAACCTCGCCAGGGCAGCAGTTGTTTGTGCGATTCTGGAGAGGACTTCCTGTCGGGACCCATTGTCTGATACAATGGCTCCTAAATATTTGAAGCTATGCACTGTGTTGAGGGATTGGCCTTGGACTTTGATGTCCGTGTTGATGACATTGGTGTTGTTGGTCATCATTTTTGTCTTCTCTGCACTTATTTCCATTCCATAGGCTCTGGAGGTGGTGTCAAGCCTCTGTACCAGCTGTTCAAGTTCTTGTTCCTCTCCAGCCAATCCATCAATGTCATCCGCAAAACGAAGAAGACTCGGTCAAACGCCATTTTGAAGTCTACGAACACGTAATATAGATGTTGTTGGTGCTGTATGTATTTCTCACAGATTATTCTGAGGTTGAAAATCTGTTCAGTGGTATTTCGCCCTGCCCTGAATCCTGCTTGTTCTTCAGCTATGATTTGTTCAGCTTGGGGTTTCGACCTGTTGAGTATTATTTTCATGAGGACCTTGTAGGAATGGCTGATGAGGCTGATGGTGCGGTAATTTTCACATTCCTGAAGGTTACCTTTTTTTGAGAAGAGTGATGACAAGCGACTGTGTCCATTGTGTAGGCCACTCCCCACTCTGCCAGATTTTGTTACAGATAATGGTGAGTGCGTCAATCATCGCTTCTCCTCCTGCTTGAAGAAGTTCCGCGGGTATGTTGTCCAATTCCGCTGACTTCCCCTTCTTCAGCGATTTTACTGCTGCCTCAACTTCTACTTCTCTGTTCTCAGCACATGCTAGAACTGATAGGTCTCCGTTTGGTGTGTGGTTGTAAAGGTCAGAGCAGTACCCTGTCCATCTGTCCAAGACTTCTTGTTCTTCTGTACGGCATAAGCCAGACTTGCTTTGGATCGTGGAGATCTTGAGCTGTTTAACACTTGTCAGCCGTTTCACAGTCTGGTAGGCCTTCTTGCTGTTGTTCTTGTTCAGATTGTTCTCTATTTCCTGGTATTGATCTTCTATCCAACTCTCCTTTGATGTCCGCATGCCTTTTCGGATGTCATTGTTGATTTTTCGGTAGGCATCCCTGTGAGATGTTCTTTTCCTTTTTCATCTCTCTTCGTTTATCACACAGGTCCAAAAGTTCAGTTGTGATCCACAGCTTCTTCTTTGGTCGGTGCTTTCCAAGGATCTCCGTGGCGGCATGTGTCACAACTGAGTTGAAGGTGGTGGTCATGGTGTTGACATCTACTTCACCAGCTCCCAAAAATGAGCAGTGGTGCAAATTTCCCTCCAATTGTGGCCTGAAATATTTCTGCCACCTCCGGGTCTTGCAGTTTGTCCAAGTCGAACTTCAGTCTAGTGCACTTTGCTGTGTTTACTCTCTTCATGTTGAGCAGGAAAGACATCATCACGAGATCGTGGTCACTTCCTATGTCGGCTCCTGGAAAAGCGCGTGTCCTGCCAATGTTGATGCTTGATCTGAAGCGTTTCTTGACCATGATGTAGTCAATCTGGTTGTGATGCTCCCCGCCGGGACTGTGCCATGTCCATAGTCTGGATTTTTTGTGGAGACCAAGCGTGTTTGCTAGTATCAGATTGTTGTATCTGGCAAACTCCAAGAGTCTCAGACCCCTGTCATTTGTCTCGTTGTTGCAGTGGGTCCACATGTGTCTCCCCAGTTGTGGTGCGCATCTTGGCCAACCTTGGCATTCCAGTCGCCTTCCACTATGACTTTGTCCTTCTTCGGCACTTGGTCAAGGACAACCTGTAGATTTTCATAGAAATCCTCCACTTCGCTGTCGTCATAGTCTGATGTTGGGGCATGTAGCAGCAGAAATGTTGACCACAAAAATGTTGTACCTCAGCTTAGCGATAGATAGTATTAAATAAACTTGACGTTTATTTACCAAGTTATCTAATGGGAAGTCCACATATGTTAAATTAACCTCCTTGACGCTACACGACTCACCCGATCATCCTGAGACGCAAGACCCCTCAGCTTGACCGACGGACTCAAGCACTCGCCGCCGCGTAGCAGCTAAGTCTCCCTCAAATGCAAACTGAGGTCTAACCCAACTCGGACTCGTATTCGACCACCAGAACAATATTAGAACTGCTTAGCAAGTGATGAAGAAGAACTGCTAAAGAAATTTCCGAGCACATTGAACAATTATAATTATTAATTTACATTTAAATGAAGTAATGTTAGAATTTGTGTTGACTATATAAAAGTTGAAATCACCTACATACGACTGGTGTCATTCTATTTGTATTGTTGTGTGTCTACTAGTTTTTCTTCTCTTGAGACCAAGTAACCTGGTCCGTTGATTAGTAGTAAGCATTTCTTAAAGTGAGCCAAATGAAACTTTAAAACCCGAGAACAAATATAAATTTTATGTGACCAAGCACCGTCATTAGTCTCTCACACCGCATTGGAATTCTGGTAAAAGAACGTCTGATAGAGGTAGCCTAACGCCCATCTATCTACAAGTCTTACTCCCCTTGTAAGATAAACGAATCTTCCCCAGAATATCATCACAGGGCATAGGCCTGGATGTTGTTAATGTTGAAAGGGGCTGCTCTCAGACGGATGGTAATGAGTCTACTGGAGACTGGGCGGCAACCCATGACAATGGCTAGAATGTTCTTGTGGACCAAGAATCCAACGCCGTGCTCGCGCCTGTCATCTCTACCGTTGAAATAAAGCTTGTGGCCTTTGTCGGTCGTTGTTTCACCTATGCCTTTCCAGCGCAGTTCGCTGATCCTTAAAACGTACCATCGATAGTGGTCCATCTTGTGGGCCAGTTCTTCTAATTTTCCCTTCGCATTTAGGATCCTGACATTCCAGGTTCTTATGACGATGTTATTTCTGGTGCGGATCTTGCTAAGTTGTCCATCTGTAGCACACATATCACCTCCGTCCTGGTGGCCAACGGAAGGCGCGGTTCTTGTTGACCCGGGCGACGACCGATCCGGTATGGAGTAAATGGTTTTATTCATCATGCAGTGTGTCTTGGGCAAGAAAGACCTGGCAGGGCCCAATCCTCTCCAGGCTGTTGGCCATAGCCGATATCCACGAATATAGTGTAGCTCGCCTTGGCCCTGAGCACGTGGTCGTTGAACCTGTAGTAACATGTGGTTCCTCCGTCCTGGCCGGTGACTTCTGTGTAGAAGACTTTCGCCCAGTGATGCCGTGCTGACATCACCCCTGTTAGTCGCCTCTTACGACACGTCGGGAAACATTGGGTCTATTCTAATCAGTGCCCGAACCCACAGGGCAAACACTTGTGTTATGCTTATGAATTCCTGATGTATTTCTTTGCGTACTGTTTAACGTAAAATTTTACAAGGATAGCGCAGGTTTGATTTCTACTGCAAAAATACGTAAAGTAGTGGCTACGCATTGCTTAAGTTTTACGACTTATGCATTGGGTTATGAGATTTTTCACTGACCGGAATTTTGACGGGTGACTACACCTTCTGAGTTTAGTGGCAGCACTTGGCTTACGTTCTACGGCTTATGCATTGGGTCGGAGCACAGGCGCTTGTATCTGGACACGCGAGCGCCTATGCCTGTGACTCGTCTCCCTTTGGTTATCTAGTATTATAGATAACCAAAGGGAGACGAGTAACAGGCATAAGCGCTCGCGTGTCCAGATACAAGCGCCTGTGGCCGGGTGCTATAGGCCAATGTGGCGGGCCGCTGGGCTTACGAGGACCAATCAGAAGCGAGAGTGTGACGTCATGAGTTTAGAGGTCAACCTAAACTCCTCCCTTGTATGGTTACACGCAACACAAATTGTTGGCAACACACGACTTGGCGAGCTAAGGCAGTTGAATTCACTTGTTGCATGTCGACCTTAGTAAAATTCTTTCATATTTTATACTACTCAAAATAATACAAGGGCCACTTGGACATATGGGTCTCTCTTTAAATCAGAAACACGAATTCAATTTATTAGTTCATCATATTTTATTGCAATCATTTCTGCATCAATAACAAAAAAAGATTTGAGACATCAGTCACTTAAAATTCGAGTAAATTCAATTTAACTGGATATACCCCTCATTTACAAAATCAAAACTTTAGAAACCAAAAATCTACAGAGTCAGTATCGGGTGTGGCCACCGTTTGCATCAATGCAGTCTTGGCATCGTTGTCTCATGGACCGTATCAGGTTATGGAGGATGTTTCCTGGGATGGCCAACCACTCTTGCTGGAGAACTTGGGCCAGAACTTCAAGGTTAGCTCCTAGAGGGAGGTTTGCCCGTGTCTGTCGACCCAAGACATGCCACAGATGTTCTATGGGGTTCAAATCGGGTGATCGAGCCGGCCAATCCATCCTTAGGACGTGCTGTTGCTGCAGGAAGTCATTGACGATACGCGCTCGGTGGGGTCTGGCATTATCGTCCTGTAGTATGGCACCTTCCCCAATGGCCCGCAGAGCTGGGAGAACCCTAGGTTGTAGGACGCCATCCCTGTAGCCAATACCGTTTAAGTTGCCATGAATTTGGAGCAGGGGTGTTCTGAAGTGTATTGCGAAGCCACCCCACATCATAACAGATCCACCACCAAAGCGGTCATGCTCGCGCACCGTCGCATCAGCAAAACGCTCCCGTGGACGCCTCCAAACATTCACTCGACGGTCGTTGAAAGACTAGGAGAACCGAGACTCGTCTGTAAAGAGCACCGTTGACCAATGTTGCCTAGTCCACACCAAATGACGCCGAGCCCAGGCCAAACGCGCTGCACGGTGTGCTGGGGTGAGCAAAGGCCGTACTGCTGGTCGTCTTGATCGCAGGTTTGCCTCGTGTAGACGGCTGCGAATTGTCTGGACACTGACGTTAACATTGCTGGCTGCGTGAAGCTGTCTTCTGATGGTGTTTGCTGTAGCGGACCTCATCCTCAGAGCTGACAGGGTGATGAAATGGTCTTGTCTTGCAGTGGCGTCCGGACCTTCTTGGTTCTTGGACGCTTCCATTGTGTTAAAGCGCTCCCGCAGCCTTTGGACAACGGAGTGGGACACTCCCAGCCGCCTGCCAACTTCTCTCACCCCCACCCCTTCCTGAATCCATGCAATAGCTCTGCCTCTATCCTCATCAGTCAGTCGTCGCCTTGGGGGCATGGTTAGAAAAGCAGCAAAAGCGCTGCCATTTATACCCAGAAAAAAGCGCCGATTGTTGAACTGAACTCACAAAATGCTAGCCTTTCGCGTGCAAATCACTTTTTAATGTTGACAATTTTGCTTTATTAGCAAGACAACAGAAGATTAGGGTCATTTCTTTTTGGTAAAAATTGGGTTTGTTTTTCAAAACAGTGCATAAAGTTCAAAACTCACACATGTGATTACTTGTCAGAATAAGATTGTCTTGAATGTTACTGTACAGGATAAGTTTTGAAATAAGCGATATTATTGATAGCAGCAAAAAATAATTAAACTAAATGAAATATGAGAATGGCCCTTCAATTATTTTGAGTAGTATAGTAAAATCGTGAAGAGTACAGTACATTTATATTCGAACCGGGCCGTGACAAACATGGCGCCACTACCTCCGACCCAATGCATAAGCCATAAAACATAAGTCAATGTGGCCTCTAAACTCTTGAAGTGTGGCCACCCGTAAAATATTCCGGTCATTTAAAAATCTCATAACCCAATGCATAAGCCGTTAAACGTATGCCATGTGTAGCCACTATTGTAGCAGTAGTTCAAAAAATAAAAATGATGAATTTTGGTTCTATTATTCTTGAGATGAGACCAACAGTGTGTTAATGAACCAAACAGTAAAAGTCGGAACGACAGATCGACCGACTGTCCAACAACCGGACTGCTACTGAAGGATGGCTCATGATTTGAAGTACCTGAATACCAAAACGCAACAAAATCGCTTTGTCGGTTTTTGAGATATTGAGCAAAACGTGTTTAGCAACAGTATGACTCCATCATTGCGGTAGAGCAAATTTGAGGGCAAGGGAGGCAGGCTATTAATCTAGGTAATTTTCCTATAAAGTTTGGTCAAAATCGGTTCAGTGGTTCTTGAGATACGGCTTTTAACGGACCTATGGAGAGACCGAAATTTGGCTCGTTTTGATTCCCGACTATTTCAAAGTAAGTCTGGAAAAAGTAAATAACAGAAAAGGAATGAAGCCTGATATTTAGCTACCCAAAGTAAACTTTTCACATGAAAGAAGTAAGCAGCAATGAATTACGAAACAAACATGCAAAAAGCATAATGAAGCAATTATAAAAATAGTTCAATGTAAAAAGTGAGCTTACTACGTAGTGAAACAAAATAATATAAGTAATATGTCAGTAAACATAGTAAAAACAAAATTCAAAATATATACATAATAACAACAGACTATGACGACAGCGAAGTGGAGGATTTTTATGAAAATCTACAGCCGGTCCTTGACCAAGTGCCGAAGAAGGACATAGTCATAGTGCAAGGCGACTGGAATGCCAAGGTTGGCCAAGATGCGCACCACAACTGGGGAGACACATGTGGACCCCACTGCAACAACGAAACAAGTGACAGGGGTCTGAGACTCTTGGAGTTTGCCAGATACAACAATATGGTACTGGCAAACACGCTTGTTCTCCACAAAAACTCCAGACGATGAACATGGCACAGACCCGGCGGGGAGCATCACAACCAGATTGACTACATCATGGTCAAGAAACGCTTCAGATCAAGCATTAACATTGGCAGGACACGCACCTTTCCAGGAGCAGACATAGGAAGTGACCACGATCTCGTGATGATGTCTTTCCGGCTCCACATGAAGAGACTAAATACAGCAAAGTGCACTAAAGTTCGACCTGGACAAACTGCAAGACCCGGAGGTGGCAGAACTATTTCAGACCACAATTGGAGGGAAATTTTCACCACTGCTCATTTTGTGGGCTGGTGAAGTAGATGTCAACACCATGACCACCACCTTCAACTCAGCTGTGACAGATGCCGCCACTGAGATCTTTGGAAAGCACCGACCAAAGAAGAAGCTGTGGATCACAACTGAACTTTTGTATCTGTGTGATAAACGAAGAGAGATTAAAAAAAAAAATTTAAAAAAAACTCACAGGGAGCTGATATCTACCGAAAAATCAACAATGACATCCGAAAAGGCATGCGCACAGCAAAGGAGAACTGGTTAGAAGATCAATGCCAGGAAATAGAGAACAGTCTGAACAAGAACAACAGCAAGAAGGCCTACCAGACTGTGAAGCGGCTGACAAATGTCAAACAGCCCAAAGTCTCCGCGATCCAAAGCAAATCTGGCATATGCCTTACAGAAGAACAAGAAGTCTTGGACAGATGGACAGAGTACTGCTCTGACCTTTACAACCATACACCAAATGGAGACCCATCAGTTCTAGCATGTCCCGAGAACAGAAAAGAAGAAGAAATCCTCCCAATTATCCGGGAAGAAGTTGAGGCAGCAGTGCAATCGCTAAAGAAATGGAAGTCAGCGGGAGTGGACAACATACCCGCGGAACTGCTACAAGCAAGAGAAGAAGCGATGATTGATGCCCTCACCATTATCTGTAACAAGATCTGGCAGAGTGGGGAGTGGCCTATACCATGGACCCAGTCGCTTGTCATCACTCTTCCCAAAAAAATGTAATTTTTAGGAATGTGAAAACTACCGCAGCCATCCCAGCAAGGTCCTCCTGAAAATATTACTCAACAGGTTGAAACCCCAAGCTGAACAAATCATAGCTGAAGAACAAGCAGGATTCAGGGCAGGGCGAAGTACCACTGAACAGATTTTCAACCTCAGAATAATCTGTGAGAAATACCTACAGCACCAACAACATCTATATCATGTGTTCATAGACTTCAAGAAGGCGTTTGACCGAGTCTGGCATACAGCTCTATGGGCAAGAATGAAAGTGTACAATATCAGCCCTAAAATTATTGAAGTCATCAAAAGCCTGTATGACAAGGCTACCAGTGCAGTCCTCCACCACAGCGCCATCGGGAACTGGTTCAGAACAACAATCGGTGTGCGTCAAGGATGCCTACTATCTCCAACACTCTTCAACATCTTCCTAGAGCGCATCGTGTAAGATGCTCTTGCAGATCATGAAGGCACAGTCAGCATAGGGGGTAGAGCAATCTCCAATCTTCGTTTTGTGGATGCCATTGATGGATTGGCTGGAGAGGAAAAAGAACTTGAACAGCTGGTACAGAGGTTTGACACCACCTCCAGAGCTTATGGAATGGAAATAATTGCAGAGAAGACCAAAATGATGACCAACAACACCAATGGCATCAACACGGACATCAAAGTCCAAGGCCAATCCCTCAACACAGTGCATAGCTTCAAATATTTAGGAGCCATTGTATCAGACATGGGTCCCGACAGGAAGTCCTCTCCAGGATCGCACAAACAACTGCTGCCCTGACACGGTTGAATCCCATTTGGAAAGACAGGACCATCAGTCTACATTCCAAAGTAAGATTGCTGCGCTCACTTGTCATCTCCATCTTCCTATATGCTTGCGAAGCATGGACCCTCACAGCAGATCTACAACGAAGAATACAAAGCATGGAGATGAGGTGCTACAGAAGACTTCTGGGCATTTCCTATACCCAACACATCACCAACGACGAAGTCCGACAGACCATCACACAAGCCATTGGACAACACGATGACCTTCTCACAGTGGTGAAGAAACGGAAACTCCGATGGTATGGCCACGTCCCCAGGTCATCAGGCCTTGCAAAGACTATTCTGCAATGCACAGTGCAAGGAGGTAGAAGAAGAGGGAGACCGAAAAAGAGGTGGGAGGACAACATTCGAGAATGGACTGGTTTGACACTGAGCGAAGACATCAGGGCTGCTGAGGACAGAGAAAGATGGAGTATGCTGGTTAAACGATCATTTGTTGTTCCCCTACGACCTCCGGGTTACGGGACAGGATAGGATAGAATATATATGTATGGTTTTTAAATAGTTTTTAGTTAAATGTTAAAACAATAACACTCGATCTGTCAGCAAAGCACTCAACCAAAAACTGTACACAAGAACACTAATCGAACGTACAGACACACAAACATACACACGCGTGCGCACACACACGCGCACAACCACACTAACACGCACGCACGCACACCCACCCACGCTCACCTACATACACACACATACACACAAACACATAGGTAACAAAACACACAAAGACAAAAAGCATTCAATCATTCATTCACTCACATACTGATAAATAAGCTTGCATACAATTAATTCGCACGCATACTCATTATTCACACATAACAGCATCGTAGCAGAGATTTTACAAGGGGTCGAAAATCTCTGATCGTAGGGAGAGAAAGATTGTTCTGGATCTAGGAAGTATTTGATGAAAAGGTGGGGTTTTGGGGTACTTTTTGAACATAGCAAGAGACTGAGAGTGCCGAAGAAAGAGTTGTTGCAAACATAGAGAAAGACCTTCTGCCAGAGGACTTAAGTGATACATGAGGATTTTGAAGAGAGCTTCATCTTGTGAACGGAGTGATCGAGCCGGTTGGTAAGGGCAGAGAAGTTATCAAAAATAGGATGTAATCAGTGTGCAGGCAATGAACGCAAAAAGAAACAACTTTGTATTCAAAACGAATCTTTTACAGACTGCAGTGTAAGGTTTTCAGAGCGGAAGTAGCAACTTTAAATACGAGATTGACTAAGGATAAAGCTAGCAGTAATATTCTAAATGCGCTGAAGTCGGGCAAGTTTATCATCAGGAAGGCCATCCAAAAGTGAGTTACTGTAATCAAGCTGAGAAAGAATGAAAGAGAAACGTACAAATTACTTTGTATGTGGCATCTCTAGTGAGATATACAGGCGTATCAACAACACCAACAAAATGAACGACATCGACAGCAACAATAGGAATGACAAGGACAATTATTTTTAATTTTTTTAAAATTTTTATTCAGACTTTGACATATAAGAATACCATAATCACTGTAATTAATTATGTCAAATTCAGTTCCTTTTGAAATTAACAAGACAAGTCGACGAATGACACAGATCTATAGAGATCTAAGTGTTCATAAAAGAACGCATATGGGAGTCAATCCTTGAAGAGTTAATGAATGGTGTCATGTTATGGTACCTAACCACGACAAACGTGTGCTCTGTTGTGTTGTGTTTTGTTTTGGGTTGAGTGGAGTTGTTTATTTTTCCTTCTTTTTTTTTCTGTTCAGGTAAATTAATAATTGATCTTTTACCTACAAATACTCTCAATTGTTGTCTGCGCAGTTCTAGCGAGACTCATATCTCCGAAACTGCATCTCGGCTTATAGTCAATAGTTATTACAGCCCCGTTGCATGATCCTGGATTCGCTATGTACGTTTTTACTACCATAAATTAATGCAAATGAGCATCCTGGCATCTGCGCATTGTCAACTGCAAGTGATGTTGCTAAGCCAGATTCCGTGACTGAAATGCATAATAATTTAGATAGGAGTTGAAATTTCGGCTGCATTTGTCTTCGTTTGATATGTAGCAGTCCTCACACTTTTTTTCTGCGCCTTTGGGGATTCTGCTGTCAAGTCCAATGATTTATTTTCAGCACAGCTTTTATTTTCTGATTTGTAAGTTCGATGTTTTTTTGTTTTTGTTTTTATAATTGTGTACAATAATTGTGAATTTTTGTTTTGTTATTGTTGTTGCTGTAAGACTCTTTATTTCTTTCTTCCTTCCTTTCTTTCTTCCTTCCTTCTATTCTTCATTTCTTTCTCTTTCTTTCTTTCTTTCTTTCTTTGTTTTTGTTTCACTTTCTTTCTTTCTTTATTCGTTTTTTACTTTGTTCGTTTAAAAAAAAATTCTATAAATGCTTATTCCTTTATTTTAGATTTTGCTGTCCAGCTGAATTATCTGCATTGATTTGAACTGGTTTTTCTGTCCGTTACATTAATTAGTTTTACAATTATTATCTTAAAAACAAATATGAATTTTACCTTTCTGGCAGCATCATTAGGTGACATCTTATTTATTTATTTCATTTCTATTCTTTTTTTTTCATTTGGAAAGTTATATTTCCCTTTCTTTTATTTGTATTTTTTTCATTCTTCTGTTTTATATTTCTTAGGTATCAATTTTCTTCCCTTTTCTCTCATCCATCCCTTTTTCTGTCATGTACTTAAATAATGAAAAGCAAGAAAAAGATTTTAGTTCGCGCTGCATAAAATGAGTCATTGATGATGATGCTGCAGCTGTGCTGCTGTTGTTGTTGTTGTTAATGATGATGATGATGATGATGATGATGATGATGATGATGATGATGATGATGATGATGATGATGATGATGATGATGATGATGATGACGATATGATGGTGATGATTCCATTGCAGTGGGAGCACACTCGATTTGTTAGCAAATAAGAGATAGTGGGAGGGGTACGTGAGAGTGGAGCTACAACATTTAATCAGTATGACGGGATCATTAATGTATAACGATTCGTGGACCACTGCAAAGAAGATGGAGTAGGGGGTTTTGATGGAGGCACTGTGGTCTAATGGTAGTGCTTCGGCTTGAGGATTTGAAGGTCCCGGATTCGAGCCCTGGCCGGGCCATTGTGTTGTGTCCCTTGGGAAAGACACTTTACTCCTGTTTTCCTACTCCTTCGGATGAGAGTATAAACAGAGGTCTAGTCTGTGTCGCATACATTCCATCATAACGGACTTTAAAGATCCTGACGCTCATGTCCTAGATGGGTGAGTGCCGGTAACAAGAACACACCCAGCATGCACTCGGTCCTTCTCCCCCATCCCTGGCTGCCCAGGATTGTGCTCAGTTGTCCGGGCGTCAGACCACGCGCCCAAAGGCTGCGGGTGGGCGTCTAGGGCTGTTTGAGTTAGATCCTGTATCGGTCAGCGCCTAGATCCTTAGGCTAAGGCGCCTTACAAATGACGAACATTATTATTATTATTATTATTATTATTATTATTATTATTATTATTATTATTATTATTATTATTATTATTATTATTATTATTATTATTATTATTAGGTCTGCAGACTGATAATGCTGATTGACAAATAATTTTATAGATAACAAAATAAATAAATAAATAATAATAATAATAATAATAATAATAATAATAATATAATAATAATAATAATAATAATAATAATAATAATAATAATAATAATAATAATAATAATAATAACAATAGTACATTTGTTAATAAAATAAATAAAGTGATGAATAGAAATATAACTAAATAAAATAAATAAAATAATAGGAATGATGATGATGATGATGATGATGATGATGATGATGATGATGATGATGATGATGATGATAATAATTTATATTTGATATAATACTTTTACCTAAGTATATATCAGTTCAAAGTGCAGGTATTATTATATTAACTTATTATTAAGCAAAGACAATTAAATATTCTTGTCCATCCAGTCCTTCTCCTCCTTGGCCATCTGCCTAAATGGTCGCAATGCCAGGCCCAATATGGCTTCTCCCTCGCGCCAGGCGAGACGACTCACCAACTCGTCACTCCATCCACGAACTTGACCGTTGACCTCTACTGGGATGAGCAGACCCAGATGTCGCTGAACGCCGTTTTGGACGGGGGCACGCCTTTGAGCGCAGCCGTGATTTCGCAGGCCTCCTTAGGGAATAACAGTAATGTCATAAAAGGCAAAGGTTATGCATCCCTTTCAGCCAATGGGTTGTCAATTGGGAGGTAAGTTTTACCAATAGGTCACAGAGATTACAAATAATTATCCTTGAATAGGCCAGTTGCCACTGACCATACAACCTTGACCTTGAGTTGAGTGTCACAGATCTACCAAGTATAGGCTGTTTGTAGGCCTATGCCCTCAACAGCCTCTGACACTCACGTTTGGGTCAGCGTCGCTTTCGGGCCGATAGCTTCTATAATCTTAATAACAGCCTGATGTTTGTTTGTATGTAGATTATAGTCACACGACACTTTCGCATATAGGTGACTACTGGACCGATTTATACTGACACCAGCGGGCCAGTTGTTGGTAAAGGGGAAAATAATATGATCACACGTTGACCAATCCGGGATTCGAACCAGCGACCTTTCGGTTACTAGCAAGACGCTCTTACCAACTGAGCTACCCGGCCCCTCACAGCCTGATTATTATTATTATTTAATCAGTTTATAGTCCCTTCCCGGTAAGGATTTTCAGAGAGGAGACTTTCTGATCTTGTTACACAGCCTGATGGCACAGCCTGATGTTGTTGTTGTTTGTAGATTATAGTCACACGACACTTTCGCATATAGGTGACTACTGGACCGATTTATACTGACACCAGCGGGCCAGTTGTTGGTAAAGGGGAAAATAATATGATCACACGTTGATCAATCCGGGATTCGAACCAGCGACCTTTCGGTTACTAGCAAGACGCTCTTACCAACTGAGCTACCCGGCCCCTCTGCAGCCTGATGGCTGCAAAAGGTCTATTTATTGAAAGTACGTATGACGGCCTACTAGCGCCAAAACCGAGAGTTACCATTATCACGGTAATCCGCAGTGTTAATTAATAATTATCAGTATTTGCCACGCTTTCCTAGCGCCAAAACCTGATAATTACAAAGATCATGAGATAATTACAATTATGAAGAGGTAATTCCAATTTTCAAGCGATAATTACAATTATCACTGAAAATTATAAATATCAAGATGAGCATGCGCGGCGCGATGCGCATGCGCAGCAGCGGCACTGTTCATAGCACACCTGGGGTTTGGGCCCTAATAAAGCCTGGCCAAAACTGAAAATTAGTAATTAACACTGTGAATTACCGGTATCGCTGTGAATTACACAGAACACGTGTTCATTACAATTATTACTGATACATGTAAGTTTTGCAAGTTTTGACGCTAGTAAGCCGCCTTACCATTAATTAAGCATGATCACGTGAAAATTGTAGTTATCAAGTGAACATTTTAATTATTATGTGATCATTACAATTTTCAGTTTTGGCGCATTTCCAGGCGGATTAATAGAGCCAGAACTGAAAATTAAACATGATCAGACGAACATATTTGTAATTTTTCAATGATAATTGTAATTATCTCTTGATAATTGTAATTATCCCATGATATTTGTAATTATCACATGATAATTGTAATTATCACATGATAATTGTAATTATCAGGTTTTGGCGCTAATAGGCCGCCATAAATACGGCTAGTGGTGGCACTGAGAAGTCGATTACTACTACTTGTACAATCATACTGTTTTTGTTGCTAATGCTGCTCGTTGATGTTGATCGCTTGTATACAGTTTTCTACTCAGTGAGCTCAAGAACAAAAAAGACAGAAAAATAAGTATCAGTAGCCAGCTGCTTCTTGAACACACACACACACACACACACACACACACCCACGCGCACACACACACACACACACACACACACACACACACACACACACACACACACACACACACACACTCTCTCTCTCTCTCTCTCTCTCTCTCTCTCTCTCTCTGCGGTAATGGTAGTCTTTTAAACAGCTGTGGTGCTGCATTTTCAAATGATCTGACACTCATGGTCTTTTTTTCGTGATGCCAATCACTTGTTTGCCTTTGCTACTGCCTCTGTAAACAAACGGCAGTGCAGGTAGACCAGAAGGAGTTCTCCTACCAACCACGCACTGGAATAGATGCCGTAGAACGTATTAATATGAAGAACAATGATGTTTTGAATTGACTATGAGTCCTCCTCGCTCCTCCTCCACCTTACCCCCCCCCTCCCCACCTCCCTAAAGGTTTCTGTATAAATAGTATCCCCACTTTCTGGAAATTTAGTGCTTTAAATTCCCACTGTCGCTGACTTTCTCCTTTGTTCTTTCTCATTCCTACTCTGTTCAATCAATCTACTATACTATCTTCTTCGCCAGACCAGTTACCTACCTTTTTTCTTGAAAACTCTTCCCAAACTCCTCATTTGTGTATATTGGAAGTTTTCTGCCAAATGGTCAATTTAGGCATTTTATATGTATATGTTTTGTTGATATTTTATAATGATGCTTGTATTCTATTTTGTTTTTGTAAACGGGGGTTCGATAAATTAAAGTAGGCTAATATAGCCTCGGCGTCCCCTGCGTGGGTTGCCTTTATTGTAAAGTGACCGGCTGGTGAAGTGCCATCAGTGTTATCACTAGGGTTGTTTTAGCAGATCTTTAATACAAATCAGTGATGAGTCCTCTTTCAACCAAGCTGTGGTCCTGATTCGGCTCTTTGCAGTCCGCTGGACCCTGTAAGCAATGAATAACTAACTCCCCTACCTTCAACCCACCCCCCCTCTCCCGCGCCCATCCCCATCTTAGCCCTCCTCAGTTCAGCTGCCGTACCATTAACACTAGTATTATAGTTGTTCAAACCAACCGTAAAATCACAACTGCCTTTTTCAGGCATATCATGGACATCACAGCGACTCCACAATCGATGCCCAGCACCACTCTGACAGTGGAAGTGTACAACCAGGAACCCATCAGCGGGCTAACGGTGCTGGGTACTACATCTCAGGGCGACGTGGAGGCTTTGATCAACTCCACGGTCACTATACTAGCCACAGTAGCCACCGGCCTTGACCTCGAGGCTGATTGGACCATAGGCTCCACGGACTATGTCAACCAGGTCGACTAATTGAATGGAAGTGGTGAACGAATGAATGCATTTATTAATGACTGAATGGTAGTTGTTTTGTAAGACCCATCCTACTATAACATGTAATTATACCCAACTGATTACACCATTAAGTAGGTATCCGTAACAATTGATCATAACCTTTTTGGAAACCGTGGAAAAAAAATCAATTTTGTAGTCCATATATTTAAGGACCTTCGTAATACAATATGGTTATTTACCTTTATTTGTAAGAAGATGGCCTTAATTCCATTATTGAATATAACTACATGTTAGAAACCAGACATTCGTGAGGACGGAATGTTGAGTATACTATATCTTTTGTCTTAAATGAAAGTGGATTTGTGTTACTCTGGTCCTGATTTGGCTCGGAAGAGTCCGCTGGATCTAAAGCAATAATCGTGTAATGTAATTTGTGTTACTAAAGCAAATAGAGTCTTAATTTTTCTTTTTTGATAGAATAAATTTATAAAGTGCTATTTGTGATAAAGATCATCCAATCGGGAGTTGATGGGATATATTGCTTTCGCCGATGGTCATGCGTCCGGTTCTGTACTTGGAACTGACTTTTAGTTTGCACAATACGACCCCGAGAAGCAGTTCCAGAAATATTCGGTACGGGTGTGGACAGCAGGGTCAGCAGCCTTCACTCTCATCATCTTTTTTATGGATAATATTTTTGGTGAAAATCTTCTATGCCTAGCATTTTATGATATACGTCTGTTTTAATCTTGCAGAAGTACGATCCGGAGGAGCAGCTCCTGAATTATTCAGCACAATTTTACACAGACCTCTCTGTACCTGTTACCCTCATCGTCTCTAACGAGCACAACAGTGTGTCCAAGAACTTCAACATCAACTTCATTCATCTCATCAATGGAATAAGCGTCAATGGAACCAACATTACATCCAATGCCAACGTGCCTGCACAGGTGGGCGTAGTAGACGTGTTGGAACGAAAACCACACTTTCTCAATCAATGAAGGAACAAAAAAATAGTGTCAAGCAACTCTGAAATATTGATGCCTCTTAGGTTTTGTTACACAATCTTGCAACTAGTTATTATCGAGTGAGTGCCATGGGTACATGCTTGGCGGTTCGAAGCTGTTGAGGTTATTTTTGTGTTTTTTGTGTGTGTGTTCGTTTTTGTTCGTTTATACGGAGTATTCACAGTATCCTGAAGAAGAAGAAAGAAGAAGAAGAAGAAAGAAGAAGAAGAAGAAGAAGAAGAAGAAGAAGAAGAAGAAGAAGAAGAAGAAGAAGAAGAAGAAGAAGAAGAAGAAGAAGAAGAAGAAGAGTGACAAAAAGTAGAAGAAGAACATGAACAAGAAGAACAAAAACCGGAACAAGAAGTACAAGAAGAACATGAACAAGAAGAAATTGTTTAAGTGTTAATGGTCCCCTTAACTCACTATCCGTAACTAATGTCCTTTCTATCCCCAGTTTCAACTGCTTTACGCTTCCGACCTACGAACCCCCATCGGTGAGATCACCTATAACATGTCTTTCGGAGATGGGTCTTTTGGTGATGGTACACTGAACGTGGTTGCTGGTACTAGTGAGACCTTCAGCCACAACTACACCGTTCAAGGCAACTACAACATCACTGTCTATCTAGCGTCCAAAGTGGACTCTCGAGTACTGCAGGTAGGAAACGAAAAGCAGTATTATTGTTTTGATGATGGCAAAGATGACGGCGATTCTGTTGATAATAATAATGTTGTTGCTGCTTCTCCTGATATTGATGCTTCCCTCAAAGGTACCTGCCTACATCTGGGATGACCTCAGCGGCGTAGGGATCACATTGTCCCAGCCGGCCGCCCAGCCAGATGAGCCTGTCACAATGACCATCACCAACCCGCCACAGGAAGGCTTCCAGTACATTCTGGACATCGGGGTGAACGGAACTGATCCACTGACCAATGACCCGTCTGTCTTGTACTTCGACTACGTGGCTCCTGACCCGGCTAACGTCTCCTTCTCTTATTCCACGGAAGGCGTCAAGAACATCACCTTTACGGCCTTCAACCCATTGTATTCTAAGGTAAAAGAGTTGTAGCTTTACGTGTGGGTTTTATTTATTAGGTTATTATACACTATGAAGAGTTCTTCTCTCAGTTCTTGAGCGTGGAATTCCCTCGGTGACAATGCCGTCAACTTGACTATCCTCCCTGGGTTCATAACACCCGTTCTGGACTGCCTGAGGAGCAAACTGATTCCACTGTTTTAGAAAGTAAAACTGGCTGACCTCGAAAATTCAAGCCAGCTTTGCGCCAAAAGTTGTTTCTCTTCCGCATTATGTAATAATGATCTCTTCCGATCGCCGCGCTTTGAGGTCGTGATCGTGCATTAGTATTCTTCTTCTTATTATTATTAAGTTTAGGCTACTATTGAGGAAAACGTAATGGCATTTTGCAGACGGTCCATACCTCTATAGAGATTCAACTGCCGCTGCTGAACGAGCAGTTCAGGGTGAACCTGACCGCTGACGTCGCGGTTCTGCCCTACGCCATCATAAATGCCACAGCCAATACCACTGGACAAGGGGCAGCCGACTGTCATTGGAACTTTGGTGATGTAAGATTGTATTATGTAGTCGTTTTAACTGTCGAAAATGATGATGATGTTGTTGATGATGATTGATGATTGATTGATGATGTTGTTGTTGTTGTGGATGATGATGATGATGATGGTGTTGATGATGACGATGATGCCTTTCTCTAATGATTAAACATGACTATTTCGTTCATTTCTTTGAGGTTATTTATTTTGTAATGCTTTCGCGTTTTTTACATTGGATAATTTAAGTGTTTGTGTAGTATTTTTGTTTAATTCTTTAAAAAATGTATTGGTAGGGAACTGGGCCAAAACCAAACAGCAGTATGATCCTTCCTGACAACTTTCCTGTCTTCGAGACTATCCAGTACTCTACCACTGGACTGAAAATGGTGATATACTTCTGCCACAACCTTGTTTCGTCCGCCTCAGCCACAGCTACAGTGACAGTCAGAGAATGGACCCCAGCAGATTTCGAGCTCAAACTTGACGAATTTATGGTGAGAGTCCCATCATCGTCATCATCAACACCAGTCTTGTCGATTTTAATGAATGTGTTTGATGTGTTCGTTACCTTTGCGGGTTTATTGCAACATCTCTTATATTTATATCTGGGCACAGGCAACTCCGTTACTAACCTCACTTGGACGCAAACTACTGATCAACGACACAACTAATAGAAAACAGTGCACAGCACATTCCAATACACACAGCTGCAATAATAATAATAATAATGATGATGATGATGATGATGGATGATGGATGATGGATGATGGATGATGGATGATTGATGCTGCTGCTGATGCTGCTGCTGCTGCTGCTGATGCTGCTGCTGCTGCTGCTGCTACTGCTACTGCTACTACTACTACTACTACTACTACTACTACTACTACTACTACTACTACTACTACTACTAATAATAATAATAATGATGATAATAGTAATAATACAGATGATGATGGTGGTGATAAACGCGACTTATTCCTAAATCCGACCCAAAGCGCGGCGATCTTTAACCAAAATACACGCTCATAGTCCTATGTGACACACTCACACACACGCACACACACACACACACACACACACCTACACACACACAGCCACCCACCCCCACACACACACACTTCTACATACACAAAGAACAGTCACATTCATCATTCAAACTTGTGATGTACATTGGAAGTCGCTAGGCTATAAGCAGACCGAAAGGAAATCGATTTTTTTAATGCCAGAAACTTGGGCTTAGGAACACAGCGCTTAAACCTAGTGCACTACCAGGCGCAACAGCAACAGCAACAACAACAAACACAATAATAATAATAATAATAATAATAATAATAATATTAATAATAACAATAATAACGTTCAATAATAATAATAATAACGTTCAATAATAATAATAATAATAATAATAATAATAATAATAATAATAATAATAATAATAATAACGTTCAATACTACTACTACTACTACTAATAATAATAATAATAATAACGTATAATAATACTAATAATAAATATGGTGAGGTGATGATGATGGATGGTTGATAAAGGATGGTGAATGGATAGATTGATGATGATGATGATGATGATGATGATGATGATGATGATGATGATGATGATGATGATGACGATGATGATGACGACGATGATGATGACGATGCTAACGATGATAATGATGATGATGACGATGATGACGATGATGATGATGATGACGATGATGACTCGCCTATTGTCCGCAGATAGTGGAGGGAAGCGTGCCAACCAAGGATGTGGTGTTTTCCTTCTCATTATTGTCGTTCCCCTCTCCGCCTCCTGGCATCACCGCCAATCTGGACTACGGAGATGGCACTTCTAACTCGAAGTCTTTGAGTGCGTGGAATATCACTTACAGGTAAGCTGTTTCTTAATGGCATGAATAAATTAATTACACAAAGTTTTATGGCAGCCAGTCTATGCCAACCTGGACCACAGGAAGGTTGTTCCAACGTACAGGTCAGCCGAGGATTTTCCGGTTTCCTTCCTCCCTTCAATAATGGCAGTAGATGCATTCTGTCTATACAATTTTAAAATTAACGTTCTCTTTCCTTACCGACTTCTAATAGCGATTTGTCTTTACACCACATGTTTGAGTGATGAATGTGTGTTTGTTGTGTATGTAGGCGTGTCTGTAACATGTGATCGCCGAACTTTGAGTCTGGTTTAGGAATAATTCGCGTAAAGCACTCATCATCATCATCAATCATCAATCATCATCAATCGAGGTAATACACATTGCTGCGATCGGTAGAAAGTATCGCCAAAACTCCCGCTAGCAGCAGGTGAAAGGAAAGTATTCCCTCCATCCCTTCAAAGTATACTTTGGGCTCGCAGCTAGCCGCGGATGCGAACCGCAGTACTGCTTAAAAGTGACGGAAAGAGCGGAATATTGCTACAAGAATTCGGGTCAGGGTTAGTTGTAGATCTACCCATTTGTCTTCTTGGATTCTTAAAATGTATTAAACCAAGTGAGGACACTATCCGGCGTCAATAAACGGTTCGAAAAGATTCTCAAACGGTTGGTAAAAGATAGTTAACCTAGAAACAAATACAGCGTGACCTGATTCGTCGCCTAGAGGAGACGAAACTTACTTCTCCGTTGGTAGTCTTTCACCGACACTGTAACTGAGCAGGCTGCTAACCTCGCTTACCTCCCTTCAAGGGACAAGGGACATACTTTGGCCTGCTGCACAGCGTGTGCCTGGAGTATACTTTCTTTCGATCGTAGCTATGTGCAATGGGTGCATCATCATCATCATCATCATCATCATCATCATCATCATCATCATCATCATCATCATCATCATCATCATCATCATCATCATCAGTAGTAGTGGTATGCCTATCCTTGCGGCTTATACAAAGTAAACGTTTGTACTCCCTAGAATGTACACACACGCTTCTCACTTCTTATTTAGGCCTATATAATAGATCATTCACTGACGTTTAACGTCCACACACACCAATGGCCATATGTCAGGCGGGGACAACCATCCCGTGGAAAATGGGATAGGAACCTATATCTATACTGAACCACCAGAGCAACCATACTATATTACATTACATGATTATTGCTTTAGGTCCAGCGGACTCTTCCGAGCCAAATCAGGACCAGTATAGCCGAATCAGGACCACAAATTCAAGACCACAACTTCGCTGAAAGAGGACCCGCCCCTGATCCGCATAAAAGATCTGCCGAAACAACCCCAGTGGCAACACTGAAGGCACTCCACCAGACGGCCACTTTACAATAAAGACATCCCACGCAGGGGACGCTGAGGCTATACTCTAATTTATCGAACCCCCGTTTACAAAAATAAAATAGAATATAAACATCATTATAAAATATCAACAAAACACATACATATAAAATGCCTACATTGCCAAATAATAACATCATAGGAAGCCCCAGTGACCACCCGGCAGAAAGCGTCCAGTATTTCCAAGCTGATCCAACAGACCTCACACACAAATTAGCAGTTTTTTCCCGGAAGAGTTTCCAAGGAAAAAGGTAGATGACTGGTCTAGCGAAGAAGAAGATAGTAGAGTAGATTGATAGAACAGAGTAGGAATGGGAAAGAACAAAGGAGAAAGACAGCGACAGTGGGGGGGAATTTAAAGCACTAAATTTCCAGAAAGCGGGGATACTATTTATACTGAAACCCCCGGCATCCCAACGGGGGTAGCAACCATACTGCTAAAGTAGACAGTGAAAACCCCCTTTATATTGCCCACCACTGGATTCGAATGTTGGTCATCGATTGCCATGCAAACGCTCTCCCACTGAGCTACGGCGGTCGGTCTAGGCATATATATTATTTATTAACCTGCTTGTGTGTGTGTAGGTGTGTGTGTGTGTGTGGGAGGGTGGGTATGGGCCAGCTTGCATGTGTTTCGAGATGTCCTGATCAGAGATTGTTGCTTCGAGATGTCCTGATCAGTTTCGAGATGTCCTGATCAGTGTCACGGCATAAGGCCAGACATTACCCTCCATTACCTTCCCTGCAAACTAACTACCTACCCTTAATAACAAAATAACGCAACCTCCCCCTCTCCCCCCAATTTATTTAAAATAATCACTCTTTCTCACGCAATACAAGTATTAATTTCATACACTTTAACTAAACATTAAACAACAAAATTGAAATTGGGTGATTCAACGATTAACGCGTTAGAAAACTCCATTCAAGCAAGATGGAACCATCACTTTAGAATAATAACAAAGTTAACTTCTAACAGTCTTTACTTTAATCAAAACACTGTTGAAGCAAAATTCCATTTTAGGTCATGTCTTTGCCTTATATGATAAATAGACAACGTAAATAATATTTGTTCGTAGATCTCATACTCTTGAAGTTCCAGAAATAAAGTTTATACACATAAAAAGTAAAGGGATGCAAAGGTCAGTTTTCCTGCTATCTGAAGCCCTTGCAGGCACTGCGTGACCGTGTACCAGCCCTGCCGTATCACATAGTTGTCAACCCTCGACCTTCGGCACTACGATGAAACGGCGACAAAGGGCGAGAGCAAGAGGAGGTAGGCGGTGAACTCTCAAGGAATGAACGCAGTTGTTACCCATTTGAACCAGACCCCGCAGGTGAAGAACGCCAAGTAAAGGAACAAAGTTGATGATGTAGAGTCAAACGGAATGAACCGAAGGCGTGGAAACGAGGAGGAGATACTAGAAGGATTCATGCTGCAACCATTGGCGCATCATAAACACACGATCCGATCGACTACCATTAATCTTTATGAAAATGGTGGCACACTCACCGCCAGTGTCAATGAATGAACAGTCTTTACTTAGCCACCTTCTATTACCGCGCCACCGTCTTGAACTAATAAAGCCAAATTTCCATTCCCAAATGTCTCGTGCATAGATCGCAGAATTTCGTTCAAACAAGCCTCTCTCAAGCACCCGCTAATAAGTCAGAAAATAAATTGAATAAATAAATATAACATTATTGTATTATATTACCATAATAACATTTCTTACGCATTCACTCTACACGAGGTCAGTCACTACTTCCCACCTCCCTCCACTACCTCCCTCACCGCCCCCCCCCCTCCCCTTGCCCGCTCCGCCTTCCCCCCTTATTACAAAGCCCTACTAAAATAAGAAACAAAAAACGGGCAACAAAATAAATCCATACACACAACACACTCGTTCCCACCAAACAACGAACCACGGTAGAAAGAGCAAAAGCCACTTGCCAGTCCGTGCAGTGTGAAATGGCGGACACTCGGCGCATGGCAATCTTGCCTAGACAAAAAAAACCGCCATCTACAGACTAAGTTACTCAAACGCTAGCATCTGTTGCAACTGTAATGGCGCTAGACTATTCAACAGCCTTGGTCCCGCTTCTACAATCACTGTTCGTCCGAGGTGCGATCACAGATTAAAATAAATACTTCTTTCTCTGACCAGCGAACGAAATAATAACTGGCGCCCCAGCTCACGACTTCACCGTTCCCCTCTATGTCCTTACACAAATTCAAAAGCATCAAATTATGTTTATGCTGCTGATAAAATCACGTTAAACTCCAGCATAGCAGTTAACCCAACGCGCAAAACAAGTCGCACCATGCAGTATCGGAAACGATCATGTTATACATAGGCTATGCAGCTACTACAACACTTTATTGTTCCGAGATGTCCTGATCAGAGATTGTTGTTCCAAGATGTTCTGATGGTTACTATCCAGTGCTTTGTTGCTATTGAATTGTTTGGTTGGTTGGTTGTTTTATTAACGTCTTCTTCATCGAGATGATAAGACGTACGCACGCATTCACACACATTTACACCAGATTGTTGTTCCAAGATGTTCTGATGGTTACTATCCAGTGCTTTGTTGCTATTGAATTGTTTGGTTGGTTGGTTGTTTTATTAACATCTTCTTCATCGAGATGATAAGACGTACGCACGCATTCACACACATTTACACCAGATACATACATACATCCATACATATAAAATACATTATTATATAAATTGAGCAACTGGAAAATCAATAAAAGCTTTTGCTAATCTAACGCTTACATCTTTTTGAATTGTTTGAATCACAGAATGCGCTTCTGTTCTCTGTACGGATTTAACAATAAGAAATTCATGTGTGCTTTGATTTTTTTTCTTCTTCAAACTTCAGATATGCTGCTCGCGGTGTGTACAACGGTACCATCACCTTAAGTCACACTTCAAGGGGTAGTGCGGACTTTGACTTCCAAGCGAGGCAGGGAGCGTTTCAAGTTATTCCACCCGAACAACTGGAAGGCCTTGTCGACACCCAGAACTTCACTTTCATCGTTCAACTCCCCAGCAGCGACTTCATGGGCTTCGTAGGTTTATGTAATGGATGATGATGATGATGATGATGATGATGATGATGATGATGATGATGATGATGATGATGACGACGACGACCAAAGCGCTTTACACAAACAAATGTAAACACGAAATGCATACACTGGTCAATAACAGCAACCACACACACATCCCTACACCCAAAAACACTCATTCAGGGCGCCTAAGAAAAGGCCTCCCTAAAAAAATGCGTCTTCAAGTCGATTTTAAAAGACGCCAGTGACGGACGGACCGAGGTAGCGAGTTCCAGGTCTGAACGGAGAAGAAACTGAAAGCTCGACCACCGTGTCTCATCCTGTCGTATCCTGGTACACGGAACATCCTTTCATCTGCAGACGAGCGGAAAGAACGAGATGGAACATAGATAGTCAAAAGTTCGGAAAGATAGCTAGGAGCAGTTCCAGAAATGATGTGGTAGCAAATACATGAGGTTTTATATTTAATTCGTTGTTCAACTGGGAGCCAGTGTAGTTCTTGAAAAAAAGGCGTGGAATGCTGTGATTTCCGTGCTTTGAAGATGAGTTTAGCTGCAGAGTTTTGGACTTGCTGAAGAGGTCTAAGGACTTTTTGTATGCAGCCCACGAGGAATGAATTACAATAATCTAATCTAGACAGAATGCATGCGCTAACTAGTGTTTTTGTTGCTTCTTGTGTGAAATACTGTCGAATGAAGCTTACGCGTCTAAGTTCAATGCATGCAATCTGACAAGTTTTTGCAATGTATTGCTGCATGGAGAGATCTTCATCGAGAAAAAAACCCAAGTTCGCGAACAGTGTCAGAAAAGGAAATTGAAGTAATTCCAACAGTAATAGTAATGTTGAGGGAAGAGAAGAGGGGTCTGCGGATAACGGAGAAACACAGAGAGCCTCAGTTTTGTTATCATTTAGCTTGAGGCGGTTGTTTGACATCCACAATTTTACCTCAGTGACACAATCTTGAAGGGTCCGAACTAAATGGTTGTAGTTAGAATGGAGAGTCAGAGTGATTAAGTTGGGTGTCATCAGCAAACATTTCGTGGCGGACAGAGTGTGAGTTAATGAGACGTGAGAGAGGAGAGGTGTACAGAATGAACAGAACAGGGCCAAGCACAGAGCCTTGAGGAACGGCAAAATCAAACGGTTGTGCGGTAGATTTAATACCATTTACGAGAACAGCTTGTTTTTTTTCTTCTGTGAGATAAGACCGAAACCATTTTAGAGCAATGCTTTGAATTCCAAAATCGTTACTGAGACGTGATAGAAGAATTTCATGATCAAATGATGATGATGATTATGAAGAGGAGGAGGAGGATAAGGATGACGACGATAATGATGAGGATGATAATCATTATGATGTAATGATGATGATGATGATGATGACGATGGTGTTATGATGATGATGATGATGATGATAATGATGATGATGATGATGATGATAATGGTGATGATGATGAAGCTTGATTATGCAGGTCAGCCTGGACTTTGGGGATGGATCTTCAGCGTGGAATTACACTGGGTTTGGACTGGCCGCACCCAAGGCACAGGAAGTCACCCATTACTTTAAAAAGGTCAGTGTTATAGATTTATAGACCATCTCCTCCCTCCCTCCTATCCTAATCACACACACCCTCATCCCACCACACTCTCTCTCTCTCTCTCTCTCTCTCTCTCTCTCTCTCTCTCTCTCTCTCTCTCTAGCTCTCTCTCCGTTGAAAACAGAAATTGAACAACAATGGATTCAAAGTATTGTGACTGATGATGGTGTGTGTTTAGTATGTTGTGAGAATCGTGCATTCACAGTAATTAAATCTTATTATTATTTATAAGGAAGACAGAAGGTTTGTGTAAAGCACAAGGGGTACATAGCCTGGCAAAAAAAGGGGAACTGAGTTAGTATTTAAAGTATGGAGGATAAAATCCTGATATGCCAATCTGTTTTCACAGGTGGGAATCTTCAACATCACACTGTCAGGAGAGTCTACGGATCCTGTCAACTTATTTTCCGAAACATTTACCTTGAGTGTCTCGACTCAGGTAGGATGGAATTCAACATAATAAAATATTGCATTTGTGTTTTAAAAAAAAACAGCAACAACACACAAACAAATAAAACAACAAAATTCGTTTTTTGTTTTTTTTTAATGACAATTAAAACGTTCTAAACAAACCTTGTATAGAGTTAATATATACTTGTTTTAAGATCGTGCACTCCACATTTAATCTAAACGTGTATATAGCATCAATAATAATAATAATAATAATAATAATAATAATAATAATAATAATAATAATAATAATAATAATAATAATAATAATAGTTTTATTAATTATAATAATAATAGTTTTATTAATTATAATAATAATAGTTTTATTAATTATAATAATAATAGTTTTGTTAATTATAATAATAATATGAATTGGAAATCAAAGTATAATAATAATAATAATAATAATAATAATAATAATAATAATATTAATAATAATTATTATTATTATTATTATTATTATTATTTTATATGCTATATACTTTAATATTATAATAATAAATAATAATAATAATAATAATAATAATAATAATAATAATAATAATAATAATAATAATATTAATAATAGTAATAACAATATTATTATTATTATTATTTTATTTTTTTAAAATTATTTTTTTTTATTTTTTATTTTTTTTTTAAAAATTATTTTTGGTTTTTTTAGACGGACGGTATGGTGGATTCCACTCTGGTGGCCAGTATTGATCCCGTTCTGGTTAACCTACCACCTGGAACCACGGAACTTACTGTAATACTTTCCAGAACCAAGCACAAACTGAACGCCCTGAACTGTGATGTTGACTTTCGAGAAGTGAAAGCCCCTGCCATTAAAAAATGGAGCGGGTCCTTGGAACCAGGTGACATTTACATGTTCATTAGCATGACACACACAAAACCAAGACTGTTGACCCATTCATGAAAGCATGTGGTATTAGATTTACTACCATTTTCTAATCTAAGAACTATTTGAAACTGTTATACTAGCATAGAAGAGTTCATAAAATCATATTATTGGGGTGAAAACTCTCAAGTAAGCGTGTATTCAGCTTAAAAAGACATTCCGCCCTTTTTATAACATCACCTCGTGAATTTCCTACTATGCGCATCATTACGCGTCAAACGATACAAAAGGCCAAGCCGCACAGAAACGGCCACAGGAAAGCAGCTGATACTGCAATTGCGTTGAATCACGCATAAATGACTCAGGTTTTCCGCGCTTGCACATGATTGTATTTCAAGGGCGGTAAATCACCCAAAGGCCTATAACTTTTGACCTTTTGACTTCTTCGGTCACGAAGTTTAGATTCAATTTTAGCAAATATTAGATTAGACCAACTCACAAATGTATGAATAATTATATAATTAAAATAGTACTCTCTTACCATGAATTTCAAATTTGGGGAAATTTGGCGGAAAGTTGATGTCGACCTCAGACGCACTTTCAATAGTTTCATGGATCCATTCTTCCTTAAGAAATTTCAGGAAAGCTACCTGTAGAGCTACTTTTAAGGGAGACAACAATGATAGCTATATGTCCCATCGCCGTAGCTCCTTCAAACGAATATTCCGCTGTGCTCGCGTACAAAAACACTTTCATTCCTACCGCCATCTCCTTGCTGAATGAAAACAATGCCAGAATTTCTTCCTAGTAATTTCTTGGTGCTTGTGTATTTAGCTGTCTTGCTGCGCATTTCATTTCACACATCCCATCTGACCATGCTGTGTGTGCGTGTGTGTGTGTGTTTGTTAGTGTGTGTGGGTGTGTGTGGGTGTGTGTGGGTGTGTGTGAGTGTGTGAGTGTTTGTGTTATATAATACGGCAGTCTATAGGCCTATCTAAAACTTTATAATTATTGTTTTTATTATTGATAGTATTATTATAGTACTACATGTAATGTTCATGATAGCTATAATACATAGTAATAATAGCACGACATTTCCATTCATTGACATTTATTGTTGTAGTGTCTGTGTGTAACCAGGTGCGTTCTTCACCATGCCGTTCACTTACCAGACGTTGGGCACCGTCACCGTGTGGGTCAACTGCTCCAACGCGTTCTCCCAGTACTCGCAGTCTATCGCCGTCACCGTTAGAGTCAACGAATGCTACAACGGCGAGCCCATGTTCGACCCGTCTTACGCAGGAAATTCCAACCCTCTCTTAATACCTAGTTCTCTGGAAGTGCGCTTGAGTATCCGCAGCACGCTGAAGTGTACCTCGCCTATGCCGACTTTCCGTTGGTCAGTCAGAAACCTCGGCTTTCCATTCTTTGGCTTTGTGGAAGAAAAAATTGTCCAGCCAGAGTCGGACTCCCTGGTCATTATGCCCGACTCGTTAGTTCCCGGCTTGTACAAGGTGAAGGCCTCCATCGTGTACGGACCTGAGCTCGGTAACATTGTCATGACTGAAGCGACCTGGATCAAGGTCGTCCGAGAGCCGCTGGTGGCCAAGATCGAGGGCGGTGGCTTCCGAATGACCGGTCAGTATTCCATTAAAATCTTATTTATTTGTTTGTTTGATTGTTGGAACGGATTAATTAACTCACTGGCTGACTTTGTTTTTTGTTTTTTTCCACTTTTTCAAACTTGTATAAAAAACAAAGTTAGGTCTGTTATTTATATTACAATGCGAACTTCAACATCACATTGTTTATTGCTGATTTAGGCTTACTCACTTTGATAAGTGGCCGTAATTGTGCATGTTCTTTTATGGAAATGATACTGGCAAATAGAAAGTATAAACAACATTATCATAAAAAATAAATGTCTTCATAACCAATTTTATATTCCGATATATTGTGATAAAGAACATTACCTGTTTTATGTTTTCCGCATTGAGCGCTGTTTTTTGTCAATCAGCCATTTTTTAAATCCTTTATATGGGTAATAGGTTTAGACTATCACGATATTTTCATTCATTTTGATGGCACACTTAGCATTCAAATCATTCAGAGATTACGGAACATTGTGTCTTCATGCTTCTTGTTTTTGTCTTCGTTGTTTAGAGTTCATCTCCATCTTTATAACTGAGTAAGAGGTTGATTCTACAGGTGATTCGAAAGCGATCGTGGACGGTTACACACTTTCTTACGACCCGCCGAGAGGTATGCAGAATAAGGTGGGACTGACCTTTGAATGGGAATGCTGCTCCTTCGCCACCACCACTTTGTTAAGCCTGATGGCCAAAGCTTCCGCAACTTCGCCCCCATCCTTCACCTGCCCAAAACAGTCGTCGTCCACGCCGTCTTCTGGATTCGGCTGGTTTCCGTTACCGTCGGTGTCAGTGACTGCGACCTCCTACAAATGCGATGATTTCTCCACCGAAATATCACCTGGGATAAGGCAGCTTAAAGTCCCAAGTAACATCACCACCTACGGGTATTTGTTCAAGGTAGATGAGAGAACTTGTGTTTTGGAGTTCAATGCAATGCAATACAATACAATACAATACAATACAATACAATACAATACAATACAATACAATACAATACAATACAATTGTTACACTCGTAGTTGTTTTTTGTTTTTTTTAAATCAGTATTTGATTCAGCCCCGATGCTTGAATCCTGATAAGTGTAACTCAGATTCGTTTATCCACGCAACCTGTTCACTCAGCAACAAGGCAGGAGTCGTCGTATGAAGTTTTCCAACTTTATTCAGCGTAGACTACATCAACAACTGCATACAATCGCTCAATCGCTTTTTCCACTTTTTTCCTTTTTCAAGACAGTGCATCAATTATATAGTTTTTCTCTACACTAGAGAACGTTCGAACAATCCAGCGTGACGCAATTATAACCAATCAGACTAAACTTCGTCATCAGAACTGTCTTACGTCATATAACCTCGCCTAGGCCAGAAGAATCTCAGCTACTAGTAGATCTATCTAGACGCTTCGATCAATAGTAAACAAGCAATCCTAGAAAATTCTCCAATAATATCGACCAACGAGAATTATCAACATTATACCAAGCTTCTTTTAACAACAACGCAAAATCAAATCAAAGGTAAATACACTCTGTTATTGAATGCTTTGCAAAACAAACCCATCGTATCTATCGTGCCCGTCTCACACGTACTATCGTGCGCGTCGCAAACCTAACAACAATACCATACAATACAATACAATACAATACAATACAATACACTCTATTATCCGATACGAAATACACCGAGCCTTTGGCTCACAGTTCATACCTGCCCTTTTATGTGTGTGTGTATGTGTCCGTGTGTGTGTTTGTTTTGTTTGTTTATTTCATTCAACGTCTATTCACAGAAGTGATTTTAGACTAAGAAATAAAAGGAAGATGGGGAAATGGTATTTACTAGTTGGATGGGGGAAAGGAGAGAACATTTAAACAAAATGTTACAGTAAAATAATATGGAATAAAATAAAATATAAATTAATTAGCACACTAATATTTAAAAACAACAACAAAGAAACAGTATAACATATCAAACATGTGAAATGTTCATATACCGTGTGTGTGTGGGTGTGTGTGGCTAGGTAGAAACGACGTTACTCTGACATACACTTGAAACTCTACGTACTTTCTTTTGACGGCCCCGTTATTTTGACGTCAAAATAGTGTTCCGTTAGGGTTAGGGTGTGTGTGTGGGTGTGTGTGTGTGTGTGTGGGCATGTAGAAACGACGTTACAGTGACACACTCATGGAACTCCACATGGTTTCTTTTGACTTTTTTGGAAGGGCGCCCTATTTTGACGTCAAAATAGTTCCCTGCTGAGTTAGAGCTGTTTTAGGCCTATGGTTAGGTTAAGGGTTAGGGTTAGGGTTAGGGTTTGGGTTAGGGTTAGGGTTAGGGATAGGTTCAAAAATTTGAAAATGTCAAAATAATGTCACGAAAATGAAAAGTGTGTCAAAATAATCCCTGTTTTTTTCACAACAGTCATCATAATGTCGTTTTTACAAAAATGTGTGTGTGGGTGTGTGTGTGGGTGGGTGGATGGGTGGGTGGGCATGTAGAAACGACGTTCTGATGACACACACATGAAACTCCACATGGTTTCTTCTGACTTTTTTGGAAGGCCGTACTATTTTGACGTTAAAATAGTTCTCCGTTGAGTTAGAGCTGTTTTAGGATTAGGGTTAGGTTAAGGGTTAGGGTTAGGGTTTGGGGTTAGGGTTAGTATTAGGGTTAAGGATAGCTTCAAAAATTTGAAAATGTCAAAATAATGTCAAGAAAATGAAAAGTGTGTCAAAATAATCCCTGTTTTTTTCACACCAGTCATCAGAATGTCGTTTTTACAAAAATGTGTGTGTGTGTTTGTAACCAATGACGGTATTTAAATATTGTTTTGCTGCAGATTCGTGTAAAGAGAGGCAACTTCACCTCCATCCCATCTACTGCTCTACTGCAGTATAACAAGAATTCCTTCGACATCGAAATCATGTAAGCCTGTTTCCTCTGTCTATGCACAGCTGTTTAGCTAATAGCAGCAGCAGCATGTCGGCGCTATAGAAGACATCATCATCATCATTATCATCATTATCATCATCATCATCATCATCATCATCATCATCATCATCATCATCATCATCATCATCATCATCATCATCATAAGTCGTCATCCATCCACCCATCTATCAGCATCATCCATCATATGATCACCCATCATTAACCATCATCAAACACCAGCATCCATCCATAATCATGTCAAGTCAAGTCAAGTCAATCAGTTTATTTCTGAGAAAGAAAAATGGATTGTCGCTTTGCAAGACAAGACAGGATTTCATAATGGCAATAAACACAGTGACAGCACTGGAATAATAACATAACATTGAAGAAAATAAACCGACACACACCCACACACATCCACACATTTGTACCCTCGCGTGCATATACATATAATCACACACACCCACGCACACACGCACACACACACACACACATACACACACACACACCGCCCAACATTCATCCATTATCATCCATCATCATCCATAATCCATCTTCAGCGTTGTGCATTGATTTTATAATGACTTGTTCATGTTGCCGTGTTCATTTCAGTTGTGTGGTGAACTGTAAAGAGAAGGTGCTAGCGTCAGCGCCACTGTCCTTCAAAATCAAATGTCAGACCTGCGGCTTTTTTGACATGCTGGCCGCTAAGTACAACTGGAACATCGCACGCTACAACAACAACAGCAAGGAATACGACCCCGTCACGAACGTCCAGTCCTTTTTTTTAGTTTCAAGTAAAAAAAAAAAAATTTTAATTTATTTTATGTGTAGAAACTTGTCATTGAATATGATGACGATGGCACACAAGAGCACTGTCCACACTGATTTGTCGGTGGCCCAGGCAACCGTACCTGAAAGTGAGAGATGCCATTGCATCGCTCTTCATAATAGGTCTACCAGTAGACTATGATAGAGGGCGCCTCTGGGGGCTTGAGTTAGATCCTGTAGCGGCCAGCGCCTTGAGCAGCTCTTGAGCTGGAAAAGGGCTATATTAGAACGACGAAATTAATAAATAAAAATAGTAAATAGAGAGAGAAGAGAGAAGAGAGAGAGAGAGAGAGAGAGAGAGGAGCACTACAGAGAGACGCCCTCACATCCAGATATGGGCGCTTGTGATCGGTGGGCGGTGTTCAGGTGATTTGTTTTTGCAGTAAAAGGGAAATCCACTGCTTCATGGTGTCTGACTAGCGATGCACTTGTTTAATAATCGCAATATGGCTCGGGTTTAGCCCGGTCAATGCGCAACTCATGAAGAAGAATCGATTCAGCTTAATCTGTTCGGCTCATAGTGGGCAAAGATGGCGTCTGGGATGAGCAAACAATCAACGGCTGTCTAAGGGTAAGGTATTTCCTCTTCTTTTTGAGAGGAAATCGACTGTTGTTTAGAAAGCTAGTATGTTCAGTTACCTTCAGTTTATCAATGCATAGTCCATTCTGAGATATTGTTATTTAGACTTAAAGCTATTAATTGAATGTAAAGTATTACAATAATTGTTTCATATCCTCTCCTCCCCCCCCATTCTTTTTCCCTTCCTTTCCACCACTACAGTATTCTTTCAAGACGTCGGTCAGGCTATGACCATTGCTGCGGACCGTCTCATGCCCTGCTCCCGTTATCGGGTCTCCGCCACCATGTCACTGCTGTCAGGGATGGTGGGAGAGGGAGGTTTCGATTTCCTCACCAACTGTCAACCCACTAACGGTACCTGCGATGTCAACCCAATAGAAGGTCAGTAGATGATGATGAGGGTGAGGATGAATGGATGGATGGTATATTTGATTGATTGATGGACGATTGATCGATGGATGATTGATTGATGAGTTTATTGATTGATGGATGGATGAATGATGGATTAATCGATAGATTACATGCTCAACGAAATTTAAGCCGATAAAAACAAAAATTCTAACTTAAACATTTTAAATAAAAACCAATCAACAAACAAACAAGTAAGGCTACTATACATTGGAGAAAAAAAACCACTGGTGTATGAATATCTCTTTACTTTTCAGGAAATATTCTTAGGGACAAGTTCGAGATGTCCTGCTCCTATTGGTATGACGAAGGTTTTACAGACCCCACAAACACAACTGAGGATCTTGACCAAGTGCTAGAGGCAGCCGACATAACTCAAGTCTTCACACTCTATTACCAATTCTTTCTCCGAAGGGGCAACACAATCATTCCCATTTCTGAAGGAGGTGAATAATGGTAGTACTGTATTTGTAGACGGTTACAAGTTCATCTATTATCGTCCCAAATTTCTGACGATGAAGTGAAAAATTTTCACCTATGTAGACGTTTACGTTCATTTATTTTGTCATAGTCTCGAATCGAGACGCTCGATTTCTGAAGTGAACAGTGATAGTCTTAGAGACGGTTATTTTTGTGTGTGGTAAATCTATGATCACCAATATGTCTGAAGGATGCAAATAATGGTAGTCTATGTGGTTGGTTAAAGGTTAATCGATTTATCGTCCCGAGCTTGAAATGAGTGGAAAAGTGCATTAATGATATGCGTTTAAACGTTAGCTAATCCATTATGTTTATTACCCCTATTTATAAAAGAGTTAATAGCCTAATGGTAGTCTATGTAGACCTTTAAACTTTAATGTACTATCAGCCTGTTTTCTGACAAAAGTGAACAATGACGGACTGTTAAAATGTTTAAAAGTTAATTTGACCTCCTCTCAGATTATGAAGCGAATAATGGTACACAATAGAGACATATAAAAGATAATGTCTCGTCTCGTCTTAGGGTAACCGATGGTTTTATCCCAGGTCTCCGGTTTCCTCCCTCCCTTCAGTAATGGTATTGGATGCAGTCTATCTAAAATTTCAAAAAAATAACATTCGATTTCCTTTCCGTCTTCTAATAGTGACTTGCCTTCATACCACATGTTTGAGTAATGAATGTGTGTTTGTTGTGGATGTAGAAGTGTTTGTGAGCGTGTATGTTGGTTAGAGATCGCCGCCTTTGAGTCTGATTTAGTAATAAACGCACGTTTAGCATCCGGTATTATTATTATTATTATTATTATTATTATTATTATTATTATTATTATTATTATTATTATTATTATTATTATTATTATTATTATTATTATTATTATTATTAAGGTAACATGTCATAGTCCAGAATTCTGAAGGAGAAATGAATAATGGAGACGAATTTGTCGCAATTTTTAATCGCAAGTTACTACTACTACTACTACTACTACTACTACTACTAATAATAATAATAATAATAATAATAATAATAATAATAATAATAATAATAATAATTTTTTTTTCATTTGTATAGCGTGTTTCCTCCATTCGAGATCAAAGTGTTTCAATGTTGGCCAATCAAACAAAGACATTTTATATCATTCAGACATTAAGAATATTGTACATGTTATTTTTAAAATCACCACTTGGTAAATTGTTAGAATTTATTTTGTTATTTTAATTCATTTTATTTTATTTTTATTTTGTTGTCTAATAGCACCTAGAGCGAACAGTCATAAAATTAAAATACTGAACTGAACTGATCAAAGTGCTTGGGGGCAAATGGCTGCGTGGGGCAAACAAAGGAGCATCAGACTAATACAAATAACTACAACATCAACAAAGAACGCAAAATATTGACAATGATGAAATAAAAATACGTAACGTCCCAAAAAATATCAAGTAAAGTGGGGAAAAAACACCGTTAACATCCAGCATATAAAGTTAACATCTACAATACTGAATTCATTCGGCCAAAGTAGCCTACAACAACCATTGCATACCATGGAAATTACCCCGATGTTGATAAAACAGCCACACACGTCAGGCAATGCCAAAATGATTACTGTAATAAAACTATTACTCAATGCTGTATAAGACTTCAATTAATAAATCTAATAGACACCATTGCAACACTGAACACATTCATTAATACGTTACCAATTAATATATAATCTATATGTGTATGCATGTATGTTCATGTGTAGCCTACAAGGCTCTAAGTGTGTGTCTGCTTGTTGTAGCGGAGAGCAGCATGCCTCCAGTGAACCTGCCACTGATTCCAAGCATGTCCAACGACGACTATGAACTTGTGGCAAGAATCTTTGACGCTTTCGGAGAATATACAGAGTTTGTTGTGCCTACGCTTGTGAGTGAACTAGTATTGCAGCTATCATCATACTTGTAGCTATTATCACCGTCGTCATTTCGGTTACCACCGCTTTTATATTATCGCCGTAAACTAAGTCTTCCTTTTTTTTATTCCATCATAATGATCGTTGTCACCAACACCATCATCTCGGGAGCTATCTCTGAGCGACGTAGCCATCTTTTCCACATAAAGGCTAGTTGTAGATTATCGTCACACGACACCGGGGCGTATAAACGACTACTGATCACATTAATCTGACATCAGCGAACCAGTTGATGGTATGGGGAAAATAATATGGTCATACGTCGAACCAGAGACTTTTTGGTTACTAGTAAGCCGCTCTACCAACTGAGCTATCCGGCCCCTCGACATCCGATGAAAGGTAGACTAATAATCATCAACTTAACAACCACTACCTCAATCACCAATCCTTCTTATCCCCAACTTCAACTTCCACCACCACCACCACTATCACCACCACCCATCTCACATTCTACCATTACCACCATCCTTCTGTCTCTGTCTGTTTTTGTCTCTCTATCTGTTTTCTTCTCTCTCTTTCTCTCTACTCGCTCTCTCTCTCTCCATCTCCCTCTCTTCCTCTCTCTCTCTCACACACATTTATCACCACTAGTACTACTGCTAGTTTTTATCTGCCTGCAGCTGAACACAAGCGAAGTAGACACGCTGACCTCTTCTGGCAATTGGGAAACATTCTCCAACCTGACCATTTACAAATCGCAGAAAGACTTAACTCAAAGTGGGAGCTTCATGCCCTTCGAAAGTCTGCTCAGGAACACCCAAATAGTTACCTCTCTTCTTGCCACCTTTGTGAGTATAAAAATACTAAAGTAGTAAAAGCATTCTATTTAAAAGTGCGTCTGGGGTCGAGATCGAAATTATTGCGCAAAAACTCAAAACATATCTGCTAAATAATATATTCATACATTTTGTGTGTCTAGTATTTGCAAAATTTTAATATAAACTTCGTGCCCGACCATATAAATCCTAACTGGTTAAAAAACAAAGTAGTCTAAGATCATATCAGATTTGCGCGAAATACATGTGTAAAGGAGAGAGAGAGATAGAGATAACAGATGGAAATACTGTACACTGTTTAAGTCCTACCAATTGTGGTCTCCTATTTTTCATGAATTTTCTGTTTTCGCACCAACAACAGCGATTTCCATCCTTCACGAGTCCATTCGAGCTCCTGTTTTTGAAGAAAGAGGTAATTATTATTGTTTTTCTTTCTCAAATATGAGACTAGACTAATCTGCAATTTCTATTGTAAATGAGATACCACTCAAATCGCCATATTTCTTTCCCCATCCAAGTCCAAATTTCCCCACTCAACCTTCTTTCCCATCCATTCCATCTCCCCTGTACGGCCTGAGACTGCTGTTAGCATGAACATATGGACATCATCATTATCATCATCATCGTCGTCGTCGTTGGCGTAGTCATCAGTTGTTTTTGTTTTAATCCTATTGAAGAATTATGACATTCTTTAGATCTTTAGCTACTTTTAAATTATGACATTCTTTAGATCTTTAGCTACTTTTAAATCCAACTTGAAAACTCATCTCTTCCTTAAATGTTTCTGATCTTGCCTCCCATCATCACCGTGGTCATTCCTCCATTTTTTTAAAATTTGTTTTGATTCAGACCACCGCCACCACCCACCCCATCATCCATCCTTAGCTCTCCCCTCCTCCCTCCCTCCCTCGTCTCTTATTCGTTAGCAAGTGTTTGATTTTATATTGTATGAAGCCGGATGTTTAGAATGAATGCGTGAGTACTGCGCTTTGAACTGATATTGTTCATTGGGAAAAAGCGCTATATAAATATCATTATTATTATTAATATTATTATTATTATTATTATTATTATTATTATTATTATTATTATTATTATTATTATTATTATTATTATTATTATTATTATATATGTTATGAGGTTAGCAAATTATTATTCCTTAAACGTTTAATAAATCATTATCATTTAAAGCTATTTTGGTCTGTTTTATGGGATAATTTATTTTAGGCCTATCTATTTATTTTATTAATTGATTGATTAATTTATCTATTTTATTTAATACTTTTTACAATGTTATTTTTTAAGATTCATCAATGAAAGTTTAAGTTTTTTTCTTACAGAGAACCATCGTTAGTTCGAGTTGGAACCAGCTTTCTGTGCAGTTCAGCTTTACAAAAACTGATTTGTCACCCCAGCAGAAAGAGATTAAGAGTGTAAGTAAATAGTTTTAATATTGTCAGCTTTAGGTTTGTGTTTTGTTTTGTTTGTACAAACCTTAAAGAGAGAAAGATAGAGAGAGGAAGAGAGAGAGAGAGGAAGAGATAGGGATGGGGGGGGAGTAGGGGGGAAGGAGGGTGAATGAAAGCATTTTACATGTTTTTTAACATAGAGGAGGCACACCAACATTCTTGTACACATATTTTCCCTTCTCCTTTTTCTTGGCACTGTGGAAATTAGACTACAACTACCATGGTTTACTTGTTAAATAAATTTATGTTGTTTATTTTTATGTCTTATGTATTGATTCTGTGTTGTTTTCCAGTTCAATACCTTCTTGGCGAAGACAATCCTGTCCCGAGGCAGTGAGCTAGAGTTACTGAACGGTTTGGGGATTTTGGCAATTGGGGAATCCATGTCGTCCATCCTCTTTGACCCTCAGTTGGTCAGCGATGAGGTTCTGGTGAGCGAAAGACGATGACGATGACAATTGCCGATGGTGATGGCGATGACCAAGAAGGCGTTGAAGACGACTACTATGATGATGATGATGATAATGATGATGATGATGGATTGATTGATTGCTTGCTGAATGATGATGACTACGATGACGACTAAGAAGACGATGACGACGATAATGAATTTGGCGACGACGACAACGATGATTAGATGATGATGATGATAATGATGATGGTGATGATGATGATGATGATGATGATGATGATGATGATGATGATGATGATGATGATGATGATGATGATGATGATGATGATGCATCATCCTGTACCCACAAATCAATTAGCTTTTCGATCTTAGAAAATCGGAATGGATTATGATGGAGGTGGTGGTGGTGTTAATGGTGATGGTGGTGGTGGTGGTTCCGCTGCTGCTGCTTCTGCTTTTGTATGTAGTTGTTCCGATGAGGATAATAACTATATAGGCATATACTGATATAGCTATACCAATGGGGTTGAAGAGAATTGCAAGGTTCATGATGAAAGTGATGATAGTGGTGGTGATGGAAACTAATGCTAATTCAAGCAATTTAAAAAAAGCATCACTATATAATACATTTTGTAGTCTACATTTTTACTACTACTGTATGATGTAGGCCTACCTTTATTCTACTGTCTACAGCTTGCATGTGGTGACATTGCTCTAGGGGCTACAACAGCACTACGAAAGCTCTATACCACCCTGCCGTATCCCATTGAAGAAAACTTGGATCAGGGAATACTTGGTAAATGATGCATCCAGTTCATCATTATATTTTCAAGAATTGTTTTAAAAGTCTTGTGCAGAATTATATTTTTTTAAACTAGCATCACCCACACCTTCTCAACTGAGATTACACGAAACAAAGGGTGATGCTTCATATTCCGTATTTTATAATCATAGTCATATCTTGCACAGAACTTTATCCGTACCCATACTTGCTGCTAAGCCATCTAATCGTTGTCTTTAGTGCTTTGATGATCACTGGTATGAATTGGGAATATAAATACTTTGCAATGACCTCTGTGAGTTAAAAGACTTAGATTGCTAAATTTGAAACACCCCTTTTTTAACATAAGTTGTTATTACACTGCTATGAATTTGATATTTGCCTTTGACGAACCGCGGTATTTATAACAACTCCCACCCTTATTCCCATTCTCACACCACTCCACCCCTATAAATGGAAATGTTAGTGCGATTTGTGAAGTTATAATATTTCTCTATTCAAGCTGATTTTTGTTTATTTTGTGTTTGATTTTCCCAATAAGGCTTAATGGGACTAGTTTCCAGCTTGCTGGAGACCAGCTTACCTTCTTACGACCTGTCGCCTGGCAGTCATCTCGTGTTCACCAGCATCACCGAGGCAGAGAGTCTGTTCTTCGTCAAAAGATACAGACTCATCCAAGAAGCCTTGGACAAGCAAAAGATAGCTCTGGTTAGTCCAAGATGGTACTCATTCTGAAAATATTGTGCCAGCACTGCACGCTGTTCAGCTAGTAATAAATAAGCTCTGAAAATCAAATTTCTATCAAACGTTTTTGCAACAACAACAACAAAAGCAAGGCTTATATTGATTCTTCAGCCCTACTTTCTGCTTTGCGGATAATAGACATTTCAAATCGCACTTTCTGTCCACTGTTTATAGTAACATAGGAAGTGTGATATCAAAACTGTGATAACGACTTTTATGTAGTTTGTAAATTGTTAAAGTGATGCAATGTGATTGTGATAGGGAGCTGAGATAGTAGTAGTAATATAAATGTTTGGTTTTTTTGATGAGATGTAATTTTTATAATCTATGATAGTTGCTTGCATGAATATGTTTATAACTGCAATATATTTTATGAGTTTAGATTAATAAGAGTTGATTGCAATTTTTGTTCATTTAACACGTATGTATTTAAATGTATTTGTTTTAATTTATATTATAATGATCTACGCTTGTGTAAATTCCTTGTTTGGGGTGATAAAGATTAAGTTGTATAATTATATTATATTGTATTGTGTTGTTTTGTGTTGTGTTCTGCTGTATTGTATTGTATTGTATTATTTTGTAACATTTATTCAGTTCAGTCTACTCAGGAATCTTGATTTAAATATCTACTTTCGTATTTTCTCTAAAACTAAAAGTGATATATCTAGATATGTTCAGCACGCGTTACTTGCATTATGGCCTTTACTAGTCGACAGAGGGCCGTTTATACATAAGTTAAAAAATGGTGTACTTTGTGCTTATGTCTAGGTTGTGTACTTTATTGCTAATATTGTACAATAGGCTTATTTAGCAACTCGGTTTTTGTCTTTATCGTTCTTTATGATGAAGTACAAATCTGACCTGGAAGGTAAACGTAGCAAGACTTCAGTTATAAGTCAGGTCAAGTCAACAAATCTTTTATTACCCACAATGGAGGATTCATGCCGCTTATTGCATCCCAGCAAGTAAAGAAAATGTTTTAAAACAAATTTAAAAAAAATTAAATCACAAGATTAACAACCACTAAAAATACGTTTTCACAACAGTTAAACATTATTCTTTTAACAGTATACTATAACATCAAAACTCACTTGCATAATTACATAACATAAAATAAGGCACACAATATCGAGATAAAACTTTGCAAGTTGTGAATTAAGACTCATGTTTTTTGCCTGTTGTCGTTTTGTCTGATTTCGGTAACTGTGTGCAGACCACGACGTCAGTACCCAAGCTCTTAGGCTCTGTAGGTACAATGCTGGACGCAATGCTGGCAAGCGTCCTGCTTGGCACTCCAGCCTTGCAATTGAAACGTGGGGGAATAACGTTGATCGCCAGCAAGGTCAGCGCCAGCAGTCTCAAGAACGTCACCATAGACGTCGGTGTCGCCTTCATCAGGATTTTTTACCTCGATGACGACTCCGATGAAGGAGGAAGCGCCAATAACGATTCTGTTATTAATGTTAAGGTAGCCTACATTTGATGATAGTTTTATTTATTAATTTTTTTATTTATTTAAGATAATTATGATGACGGTTCTGTCAAATGTAATAAACTACATAAGGCATGATACACAGCACTAAGAATTATCACGGTAGACTTATATTTTAATGATAAATGCTGCTATTTATATGAAGGTAAGATGTAGGCTTAGTGATGATTCTAATACAAGTACCAAGGCAAGTAAAAGATTAGTATCAAACACACACCAATTAACAAAAACCCAAAAAAACACACACAAAAAAGTTTAAAAAAAACACCACTTGAAAATACTTTAAATTATTACGATCTTCTCTATTTCTACATATTATACAGAATTTTGATGACTTTTTTTTCCCCACACTAGATTGCGATATTCGACAAGAACCCATACGCATGGTCCAAGGATAAGTCTTCCTACGAGGTCACGCCTCCTGTTCTTACGATCAACATGTCGGACATCGGTGGACCTCGCTACCTCAGACAGGTGGTGCTGACCTTCATACGCAACGAAAACACCACCATTAAGGTGCCTTTAATCAATAACTTCACCTCTGACTACACGCGAGCGGGCCCTCACGGTTGGCTATACCATCACATGACTGTCCAATCCAAAGCCTCCGCCGTGGTGACGCAGTTCCAGGCACCTCCGGGCGTGACGTCAGTTGTGGCGTACTTCCGTATAGGGAGGCCACCCACGAAGGAGAGGTAGGCATACTGTATTTTTGTTTTACTTGATTCTTCTATCACATATCGATGTGCAAGAATACACAATGTTCCGCAGCTCCCTCATGTTGCTGTTTTTATTAGCAACTTCTTCTTTCTCTTCTTCTTCTTCCTCCAATAATGATCAGGATCATTAAATGGGTTAATCATTGCTGATAAAATGTATAGCCAACTGGTTTAATAGAAATAGAAAAGTAAGACTGCTTCCAAGTTTGAGTATTTTGTTTTCTTTGGCATCAGTTTTTAAGTCTTTATAATATAATATAATTTAATTTAATTTAATTTAATTTAATTTAATTTAATTTAATACAATTTCATGTTAGCTATCAATGCCTGTAAAAAAGTAGTTTTTGTGTGTGTTTTATATGGAGAAGAGACGGGAGAATGGAGTCTACTCTCTGAAAATCCTTATCGGGAAGAGAGGGGACTATAAACTGATACATAAATACATACGGTGGCCATCAATCGATTGTATTTTCATGAGTTTTGTGTTTTTTAATTGTTTTAATCGTTGTTATATAGCGTTTTGTGCATATCAGGAGCTTTTTAGGGCGCTTAAAAAACAATAATCAACGAATTACTGTCAATATGTGCTGAAAGACTGATGTTTAATGTGTTTTGTTGTTGTTGTTGTTTTGAAAGGGATGCGGTTAGGGTAAGGGTCGGGTGAGGGAAGGGGACGCTCACACTGAACTGACATGTAACTCTGATTGTGTAGGCACGATTACCGAATCGAACAAAAAGCACCAGCACGTCGGAGACGCAGGAGCGCAGACGACAGTAATGATTTTAAATTTTGTTCTTATCGTTCACAAAAAGATATGCATCTCAGGTTTATATCCTGTTTAACAAACACCAATGCAGTATGCAATATATTCTTGTATTGCGGCGCGCAGGCGCATTAATCAAGTAAAATGGATCCTCGATAGGAAAGAATTAGTGCACCCTTGATAGCATAGAGGTAGCAGTAGTGTATATCATATAGTTGTATATCTAGATACATACTACAGCTAACTCTTATGCTATTCACTTTCTTTTTGCTATGAAAGATCCATTCCACTTGGTTAAACACCCTGTGTGCGAAGTCTAGAAGAAAAGTGGATGTGACTACAATAGCACTCAATAGTACATTGAACTGAAAGAGGATAAGAAAATGTAAGAATATTCTTGTCCTCCAAATAAATTTAATTGTAAAATATATTATACACGAATATGGCATATTTATGTACAGTTAAGTTCATCAGTGTTTGAATTCTTTGGAGAAAAAACAACAACAAAAAACAAACTTCATGCAGGCTATCATTAGTATTATGCGAAAAATGCAAATTGAACTTTGGCACCATAAAATTATCGACTGTGTATAATGTGTTTGTGGTAGCGCGCGCGTGTGTGCGTGTGCGTGCATGCGTGTGTGCATTTCAGGTTATATAATAGGTATCGTTTTCTCTTGGCTTATGGAAATTTACAGTGATTTTTATTTTTGCCCAGCTAAAGAAGAAGGGCCAGTACTGGAGTACTTCGTGCCGTCACGTACTCTTGAGCCTGGAACCGTATGGGTTGGATACGAAATGCCAGGTAAGCAGTTAGAGTTTATTTTATTTTTAAAAAAAAACAATACAGCCAACAGATGAAAGATTAAGGCAGCGTTTTTTTTTAAATGAAAAATGGAATTCTGTTGGTTTGATGGTTTACGTACACATATGTTTCCTCATTATTTAAACATTTTAAAAAGTTTTTTTAGTTATACATGTTACCCGCGATGTTCATTTCATTTGATTTTCTAGGATGACTCACATATTACTGTCATGTCTGAATATTATACGTAAACGTATTACCTCATTTGCGAAGATCAGTGATGAACCTGAACTTCGGCGTTAACGCGCGTTAACTGCCGGAGATAGATAACTTACTAAATTTCCCTTCAATGCTCTTTCATGTCGTCGTCCATCAGTGATCATCCTGTTTTATACCCATGTAAAGGCTTTCAATGCTTGATCGGAAGTAGGAAACACAATGCTCGGTTTTAGCTTTGTCACATTTTCGGAAAACGGTTTTCCTTCTGGAAATGTATTTATTTATTTAATCGTTCTTGTATGGCGCTTTTCCAGCTCAAGAGCTGCTCAAGGAGCCAACTTGCAGCCTTTGGGTGCATCGTCTGACGCCCAGACAACTGAGAGCATAATCCGAAGAAATCTAGCAATAATTTGATGAATTCTAAATCTAATCACGTGAACCTTTAAAAATAAAAAAATATATTGTGCTCCTACCAGGTCAAATAACTCATGTATTCGCTGAATTACTGTAAAACTTTCTTACGTAAGCCTAATGCACACTTTACCAACTCAAAGATCTGCTTAAGGCGCTGTAAATAATCATGGTACAGTGAACAGTAGTCTGACTATGAATATGACTCTTGTCTGTCAAAAAAAGAGACCAATAATAATGAAATTGTGGACTACGGCTTTATGGGCTTCAGCGACACCTGCAGGGTTTGGAACGAGAAGGAGGAGATCTGGGATCCTTCGGCCTGCAAGGTATGCATTAATTCATTCATTCATTCCTTCATTCATTCATCATTCGTACAAAAATCCATCCATCCAAACATTAGTGCATCAATTAATGTATTTAGATATTCTTTCACTGCTTCCATTCGCTCATCAGTTTCATTCACTCTTCTATCCTATCCCTATCCTATCCTATCCCGTACCTCGGAGGTCGTAGGGGCACTACAGATGATCGTTTAACCAGCGTACTCCATCATTCCATGTCCTCAGCGAGCCTGATGGTTTCGCTCAGTGTTAAACCAGTCCATTCTCGAATGTTGTCCTCCCACCTCTTTGTCGGTCTCTCTCTTCTTCTACCTCCTTGCACTGTGCCTTGCAAGATGGTCTTTGCAAGACCTGATGATCTGGTGACGTGGCCATACCATCGGAGTTTCCGTTTTTTCACTAATGTGAGCAGGTCATCGTGTTGTCTAATGGCTTGTGTAAGACTCTTCTATACAAACATAATCATTAAGTTATTAATTCAATCATTTGTCCAGTCATTGATCAGATGATGAATTTAATCGTTCATGTATTCATTCAACCATCCATCGAGTTTGTATTTGGTTAGATCATTTGATAATGTTCATGCTGCATTGTTAGAGATATACGCCTCATGAATGAGGTAGCAAGGTGTTTGTATTTCATTTTACAGTACTCCTCTTTTAACGTCACTACCGTTTAAGGTCACAAGGCGGATAAGGTCAATCAGGTTGTTGGTCCCGGCCAAACACCTTCTTTGTACCATTTAGAATTCCTCGCTTAGCATCACCTCGCATAAGGGAAAACCTCGGATAACGTCAACCCCGTTTTGGTTCCCAAATGGAGGAGACTACTGCTTAAGAGAAATTGATGTCACAGATGACGTCATTTATGAGGTCACTTCCTGTTTTGAGATGGAATTCCATCCCAGAACACCTGTCACGTCCAGCCAGCATCCGCGTTATGGACACTCTGCAATACACACGGGAACCACTTTGACAGAGTGCGACCAAAGAGCTTATGATAGAAAGAGGGGGAACTTGGTACAGAACCGCGAGACGAAATGTACGAGTTATGCTCCCTTGTCGACATGCTGAAAATGGCTCATGGCAGAAAGTCAAAAGGCGACCGAGTGAAACAGGGCGGTGACTTTTGCACAGTCATCAATTGCCATAATGCCAGATAAAAAAAATGTAATGTAGAAACTCAGTCCTTGTTCTGATCTGTGAATTTCTGCGCATTAGATCTATATTGCGTGGAATGTTGTAGTCTAGCCAGTAGGTTCTGATTGTTCTGTCTGATTAATTAATTATTTTCCATGAAGTGACTGATGTTATTAAGCCAGTGATGTGGGAGGTGAGAGGGTTGGGGGGTAGGGGGACACCTGATATAAATTAAATTCACACTATTAGTGAAACATTTTGTTATTGTGCTTTATTGTGCTTAATTGATTGAATGACAGAGCTCTCTCTCTCTCTCTCTCTCTCTCTCTCTCTCTCTCTCATGCATATTTTAATTTTAAAATATCTGTCGTTGATTAAAAAATAATAAATTCCAGGGCAGAAAACGAACCTATGACATACACACATAAGCAGCATAAAAGCACCTAATAAATGTCAATAAGTAAACATAAACAACAAAAAAAAGAAAAAAAAGACAGCAGTAGCGGAATGTTAATAATAATGATGGTTAAAAGTTTGGTTTTTGCAAACGTTGCCATAAAAATGTTCTTTTGCAATGGCATAGGCTCAATAAGTTACCACGCACAGATCATTCATATAGCAGATGGTGAAATATAGCCAGCCCGAGCAAAGGGATATAATCCGTGAGAGAGTCTCGCATTTTTGTATAGGACATAATGGAAGTTCCCTCTCTTTCCGTAATAAGCTCTTTGGTGCGACCCATGGGCGGTGTAGACAGGTGTAACTGTGATCTGCCGTGTCCCTTCCTAGCGGGACGTATTGCCACAGTGGACCTTACCCTGAATTGACTTCATTCACTAGCGATAAAGCTTGTGCCGTGGCGTGGACAAAATGAACAATTCTTTAAACTTGTGTAAGGTTTTCTGCAAATACACCCAGTAACTGTCTTGGTGCATACTTTTAATTTTTTATTCTCATTTGCGTGCGTGCGCGTCAATGTGTTTGTGTGTGTGTGAGAGTGTGTGTATGCATGCTTGCATCCGTTCGTTTGAGAGTTTGAGAGATGCTTATGCATCATACACACGCACAAAAAATACATATACAGTAATGCATACATGCATACGCGCGCACCAACGTGCACACTTGCACACACACACGCACACACAACCACACCCACACACACACACACACACACACACACAGTCACACACTGTCACACGACAAAAAAATTTAGCACCTCGTATAAGATCAAGTTTTTTACTGGTAGTTGATCTTATCAGAGGACTGTTTAGGGTGCCCCTCGGATAAGATCAAACAAAAATTTGGTCCCGTGTGGGGTCACCTTAAGCGAGGAGTACTGTACTTAAACCTAGGTCTGTCGACAAAGGTTTTGATTGCATTCACAATGACGGTGAATGTTTGCGAATAATGATTTGAATGGGAGGATTGACGCTGCGAGTCGTCAGTAGTCACACTAAAACGTTTGATTTTGGTAAATATGCGCACAGTCACTGCGCATAAACAAAAGCACAAGGGTTGTTACCCTTGCTGCGCCCAAAGTCAAAATTTGTGAAAAGCAGCCACGAAGAATTTGTGCATTAACGGTAGCATTTCATTTGCTAAGTTCACAGAAAAAGACTATACCCCATAAACATTCATGTGACTCATGTATCATCTCTATTATTTTTCTCTAGTATTTTTCACACTGACCATTCCCAACGGGCCGATCTTGGAACTAGGCCTATTAGCAATTTTTCAAGATCACGTGATCAAAGTAGCACGTTTCATTGGTTCCTATGCTGAATGACTCGCAATCAGTTTGTCGAAATGAGGGCATGTTCTAACCGTGAAAAAATCATTGCAAATCATGCTGCGAACTGATTTGACTGAGATGACTCAGTGATAGTTTCACGAAATCAGTGACTCAAGTCATTATTTGTTCTATGATTGCAATCAAAACATTCGTCGTCAGACCTAGGCTTAATTATTACGGTCGATTATGATGATGTGATCTGCAACGTTTCACTGTACGCGAGTTTGCAGCACTTGTGCGTCTATACGACTTGGATCCGATTGGCCAATGTTCAGCTGTGACATGTGGGCGCCTCAAGAGGCCTGAGTTAGATCCTGTATCAGCCTTGGGCAGCTCTTGATGCTGGAAAGACCTACATAAGAACGATGAAATCATTATAAAATAATTAATAAACATGTTTGTAATAGGACCCTGATAATTTACCATCATGGAGAGGTGTGTCCAAGCTGATGGGTCACAAGTCCAGCAATCCTTTCACATGTAGAAAAATATCGGGGAAATGTATGTGATCAGAACTTCGACAGTTTCTGTAAATCAATTAATTTTTTCTTGTTTATCTTTGTTATCAGCAAGCCCGAAGCTCTACTGCTTGTGTACCATAAAATAATGCATTTAATTGCTAGGCTCAATTTTGGTACAGTTCTCTGCATAGTCCAAACTTTATGAGACTATGTATTTGCCATGAAAAATCTGGTCAGCCTTTCACCTGCTAAACCCATGTCTTGTTACAGGTCTCCTCAATGTCCACGTCATATGAGACTATCTGCATCTGCGATGATCCACCTGGTACATCTTTCGCCAATGCCTTCATCGTGGCTCCCAACACAATAGACTTTTCCACTGTGTTTTCCAAGTTTGACCCCAACAACGCTGCTGTATACGGCACGCTCATTGGTCTCTTCCTACTGTGGATATTGGCAGTCATTTGGACCCGACGCAAGGACATTCAAGACAGAAAAAAGGCGAGTGCTCGAGGATTTTGAAATATTAACGTTAGCTGACGCAGTTTGTCTTTGATGCACGTGGTTGCTCAATATTTTGGCCACAGCTCTCCAATCTTTGCAAATAAAACATATTCCCAGCTCATATCAACTGCTCAATTTAGCATTAATAATAATAATAATAATAATAATAATAATAATAATAATAATAATAATAATAAATAAATAAATAATAATAATAATAATAATAATAATAATAATAATAATAATAATAATAATAATAATAATAATGGATGCTATACACGTCTTATTCCTAAATCAGACTCAAAGCGCGGCGATCTATATCCAACATACATGCACACATGTTACAGACATTCCTTCATACGCATCGATCACACACCCCTCACTCAAACATGAGTGTGGTGTAAAGGCAGGAGGACTGCTATTAGAAAAATGGGAAAAAAATGAATTTTTTTTTGTTATTGGAATTTTAGATAGACGGCATTCAGTATCATTATTGAAGGGTTGAAGGAAACAGGAGTACCAGGAGAAAACCCTCGGTGACCTGAAAAGTCTCATACCTGAATCACCTAAGTTCGTCCCTTGCGGGAATCGAACCCGCGTCTTTCGGCATAGGAATCCGGCGACTGACCAACTGCACACAAAGGCCACAAGTCATTGACATAACGAATTAAATCAGGAAACACTATGACAAAAGTAAACAACGTGATCTTTTTTTTTATTTGGGGGGTGGGGGGGTGGGGTGGAGAAGGGGGGGGGAGTGGGTCGGTGGTAGGATTTTTCTCCGGGTATTCCAGTTTCTTTTTCCTTCCTTCAATAATGGTATTGGGTGCAGTCATCTAACATCTGAAGAAAAAAAAATTCGATTGCCTGTCTTCTAATAGCGATCTGCCTTCCTTTCCGCCATCCGTTTGAGTGATAGATGTGTGCTTGTTGTGTGTGTGAGAGTTGGTGAAACATGTGAGCGTGTATGTGGATACAGATCGCCGCGTTTCGAGTCTGATTGGTGATTTGGGGAAAAATGCATATATGCATCCATTCTTCTTCTTCTTCTTCTTCTTCTTCTTCTTCTTCTTCTTCTTCTTCTTCTTCTTCTTCTTCTTCTTCTTATTATTATTATTATTATTATTATTATTATTATTATTATTAGGGTGGCACTGTGGTCTAATGGTAGTGCTTCGGCTTGCGAATCGGAAAGTCCCGGGTTCGAGCCCTGACCGGGCCATTGTGTTGTGTCCCTGGGAAAGACACTTTACTCCTGTTTTCCTACTCCTTCGGATGAGAGTATAAACCGAGGTCTAGTCTGTGTTGCATCCTGACGCTCATGTCCTAATGTCATGTCTTGTCCTCGGTGACAAGAAAACACCCAGCATGCACCTAGGTCCTTCTCCCCCACCCCTGGCTGCCCAGGATTGTGCTCAGTTGTCCGGGCGTCAGACCATGCGCCCAAAGGCTGCGGGTGGGCGTCTCGGGCGGCTTGAGTTAGATCCTGTATCGGCCAGCGCCTTGAGCAGCTCTTGAGCTGGAAAAGCGCTATATAAGAACGATTAAATAATAATAATTATTATTATTGGTTTAAACAAGGGTTTATTCAGTTAATTTCTGATCTGACAAATACATAACAAATACAGGAACAGGAATACACAAAAGGCGAAGTTTAAGTAAGTGCATACCTGGACGAGTTACAATAATCTGTGTCAGTTTAGGCGGAATAGTTACATCATTGAGAGACATGTACATTGCCGTCAACACAAGAACAATAACAATGGTAATGAAATCATAATAGCGAGAGACTCATTAGGAACGAATTGGAGGCATTAATTGAAATGTTATAGTGCAGTTCGAGAAAAACACCACAGTTGCAGCAAGGAGTATGTGGAAGGTAGGTAGGTACCACGGAAGAAACAAAAAAAGACAACTGTCTTAGTATTATTATTATTATTATTATTATTATTATTATTATTATTATTATTATTATTATTATTATTATTATTATTATTATTATTATTATTATTATTACTTTTTTATTTTTTTTAAATCGTTATTATTATTATTATTATTATTATTATTATTATTATTATTATTATTATTATTATTATTATTATTATTATTATTATTATTATAGGTGTGAGTGGCGAGGGGATGGAGGGCATAAACGGGAGGCACTGTGGTCTAATGGTAGTGCTTCGGCTTGTGGATCTGATGGTCCCGGGTTCGAGCCCTGGCCGGGCCATTGTGTTGTGTCCCTGGGAAAGACACTTTACTCCTGTTTTCCTACTCCTTCGGATGAGAGTATAAACCGAGGTCTAGTCTGTGTCGCATACATTCCATCATAACGGACTTTAAAAGATCCTGACGCTCATGTCCTAGACGGGTGAGTGCCGGTAACAAGAAAACACCCAGCATGCACCTTGGTAAAAAGTGCCATAATAATCAAAATTGATTGTGGGCATATACGGAAGAAGAACGGCTAACCCAAGACATCTTACACATTATTAATGATGGGAAAAGTTGTGTGTGGAGGGGGTGAGGAGTGGCAGTGGTGGGAGGGGGTGTGAAGGCGGGAGGGAGGGAGGAAAGAGAGATAGTGTGCGGGAGCTCCATAATTATTGTTACACATGGGGGCCAACTGCGACAGCCTGTAACTATTACTTCACGCTCTACTTTAGCAACTGCGTTTTCGTACCATCCATCATCTATGAAAAAACTATTCACAAAGTGTGTTCTGTTTCATTCTCAGTGGATGGTGGGTTACCTAAAGGACAACCTGGTGGACAACCACTACTTCTACATGCTGACCGTGTACACAGGCATTAGACGTAACGCAGGAACCCTCTCCAATGTCCGCTTCATCATCACCGGGGACTTAGGCGACACTGACGTCAGAGTTCTGTCGGACGGCATCAGGGTGAGCTAGCCATTGTGTCTTTTATTTATTTATTTATTTTATTTTTTTAATTTATTTTTTATTTATTCACGTGTTTATTTTGAGGTATTCAAGTGTTTATTTATTTTAATCACGCGGTTATTAATTTATTTATTTCACACCTTTCCCAAATGTGACATTAGGCAATTATGACATTGTGTACGACACCAAATTTATTAAGCACTGAGATATTAGTTCCTGGTTGTAATGAGACTGCAATAGTGTAATAATTAGAGCACAAGCCAAAAATTCGTGGACGTCAAGTATGGTTGAGCCCATTACCAACTTGCTTTGGACCGGTTAGCTATCACTGAACAGCACAAAACACAAAACAGCGGACAACATATCTAGGGACACCCAGCTGTGAAGGGTACTGGTATCTAGATTGGTTTAGAACCGGGGAAAGTAAAGCGACGAAGGAGGGAAGATGGGGCACCGCTTTCCCAGAGGAATAGGGAAGTTTTTATATACGTTCTCTCTCTAACGACCTGAATGGTTTCGGCAAAACCTGTACCTAGTATAGCCTACATATTTAGCTTTGTGTAATTCAGAAATACTGGTTTTATTTTAGTTCTATAATAATATTATTTTATCCATTTACCGCAGACATTGGAGACGGGTAGTGTGCTGATCTACATCATGGCCACCCCAAAAAGACTGGGTCAGCTGAAGCACCTCCGTATCTGGCACGATGACTCTGGGCCCTTTGACACCGCCTCCTGGTACCTCAACAGGATTACCGTGGAAGACCTGCACAACGGGGACAGGTAGGGGAGATTCCTTCAGGCAATATTATGCATGATGATGATAACTTGTATATGCTCAGAAACTTCCTTGCAATGTTTATTGGGCCAATAAAGGGTTCTGTATTCTGTAATGGTCGAAGACTATAAAGAATTACAATCTCCATATCAATGTATTAGTAATGCTGTATAGCTCTCCATAGTCATTCAGATAATCAGCCAATTGTCCCACCGTCGTAGCTCAAGTGGTAGAGCGTTTGCCTGGAACACCGATGACCCAGGTTCGAAACCTGTGGTGGGCGAAATAAAAAGTGGCAATTTTTTTCTGTCCATTTTTATAGTATGATTGCTCTGGTGGTTCAATGTTGATTTAGGTACCAACCCCTTGTTCCCTGGGATGGTTATCCCCGTCTGCCATATCGCCAATGGTGGTTGTAGACGTTAAACCTCAATGTTCATTCATTCAGCCAAGATGTTCTTCCCTTATTTCAACTGTATCACGTTACTGGATTGCAATACCATTTGCCCAATTTTGATTGCCATTCTATTTTTTTTAAAGATACACTATACGATTGCCACTGTTGCTTTGTTCTTTTCTCGCTTTTGATGTTCTATAAGATAGACTGCAGTTTGTTTTTTTCACCATTGTTCTGTTAACTCTTCTGATATCCTGAAAGGCTTACTATGACCCACCCTGTAGGTTTTTCAGCATTTTTTTTCTACCGTTTGCAAGGTTCAACTTTCTGTGTAACAAATGGCTGGCGAGAGAAAAAGACGACGGGATGATCGACCGCGTCCTTGAAGTGACCTTGCCAGACGACATGGCAACCTTTGACAAAATGTTCTCGGAGCACAGGCGAATCGGGGTGACGGACACTCACCTGTGGATGTCGTGCTTCATGCGGCCAGAACGCAGCACCTTCACACGCGTGCAGAGAGTGTCGTGCTGCATGGTCTTGCTCTTGCTCACTATGATCGCCAATGCCATGTTCTACCAGCCTGAAGACTCCGAGACTGGAGAGGAAGACAGTAAGTGTAGCAATCAGTGATGAATGTGTAAAAGAGGGTTGATTTGAGAGGGACACAGTTAGTTCGGGCTGAGTAGGCTGGTTACACGGAATAAAAATTCGCACTAGGATAGAAGTATGATTATTTAGAAAATATGCTTCTAAATAAAGATTATTTAGCTGATATGGTGCAAGGAGGTAGAAGAGGGAGATCGAAAAAGAGGTGGGAGGACAACATTCGAGAATGGACTGGTTTGGCACTGAGCGAAACAATCAGGGTTGCTGAGGACATGGAAAGATGGAGTACGCTGGTTAAACGATCATCTGTGGAGCCCCAACGACCTCTGAGTTTAGGGATAGGATAGGATAGGATAGGTAAGGATAGGATAGGATAGGATAGGATAAGATAGGATAGGTAAAAATAAATATTCTACTAAGGGAATTCCAAATAGATAAGCTTACCTACCACGAATGCAACTGTAGATTTTCGCCTGAAGTCACTTTTTGTCAAACTTTTGATTTGATTTATCTAGTTTCGGTTTAAAGAGTTTCGGTTTAAAGAACACGAATTTTGAATCGTAATGAGCGTAAATTGCATTTCGTACGGTAGTCTGGAGTGGGTGTAGCAAGTAGGTTTATAATCTTTTTGTCCGGGTTGGATTGATTCGTTTCATGCAATATGATATTGTAAGGAAATATATTTGTGCGTGCTTTAAGTTTTAAGCATACCAATAAGATGGTGTTACTGTTATTGTGTTATTATACAACTGTATCACCTATTGACTTTTCATTATCATCATCGTCATACTACTACTACTACTTCTACTACTACTACTACTACTACTACTACTACTACTACTACTACTACTACTACTACTACTACTACTACTACTACTAATACTACTACTAAACAGAATGTATAATGCGCACGCTGGTCCTGATTTGGCTCGGAAGAGTCCGCTGGACCTAAAGCAACAACCATGTAATGTAATTCGCACGCATCTCACGAAATATAGTCATTCTACAGACAAGACGGGGATGGAAGTGTCTGTGGGCGTTCTGAGGTTCTCTTTGACCACATTGTGGACATCCTCAATTTCCGTGCTCGTCACGGCGGTCCCCATGTTCATCTTCGTCAGCCTCTTCAGGTCGTACAGACCAAAGAAAGGCCCCAGACACAAACCGCAACAGAGCGCAACGGAGACGAACGGTTTCACGCTTATCAGATCGTGAGTTTTGCTTATATAATGCCAAAACGCTAAACTAAACTAGCGTGTGGCGATTGTTTGCCTGAAAATTCAGATTAGATCTAGAGTTCTAAATGCGTTGTGCCTAGAACAGCTTTACCTTAGCGTTGAACTAAATTCCGAAAGTGAAGAGAGTCAAGCAATCGAAGCAAGCAGCTGCTTTTGACAAGTTAACATTTTAGATGTTAAACAGGCAGTTGTTCAGAAACATGTTTTATGTTCAGAACTGTTTCGAGATGACCTTTCTTAGACGTTAATTACATTCAGCGTTGCCATTCATGATGATGATGATGATGATGGATGATGATGATGATGATGATGATGATGATGATGATGATGATGATGATGATGATGATGACAGCAACTCTCCCGTGGGGGTGCCGGGGGCTTCTGTATTAATAATATCCCCACTTTCTGGAAATTTAGTGCTTTAAATTCCCACTGTCGCTGTCTTTCTCATTCCTAACTCTGTTCTATCAATCTATTATACAATCTTCTTCTTCGCTAGACCAGTCACATACCTTTTTTCTTTAAAACTCTTCCGGGACAAAACTCATTTGTGTGTGAGGTCTGTTGTATCAGCTTGGGAATATTGGACGCTTTCTGCCAAATGGTCACTAGGGCTTCCTATGATATTATTATTTAGCAATGTAGGCATTTTATATATGTATGTGTTTTGTTGATATTTTATAATGATGTTTGTATTTTATTTTGTTTTTGTAAATGGAAGTTCGATACATTAGAGTATAACCTCAGCGTCCCATGCGTGGGATGCCTTTATTGTACAGTGACCGGCGGGTGGAGTGCTCTGCAGTGTTACCACTGGGGTTGTTTCAGGAGATCTTTTATGCGGATCAGGGGTTAGTCCTCTTTCAGCCAAGTTGTGGTCTTCATTTTGTGGTCCAGATTCAGGTCTTTGCAGTCCGCTGGACCCTGTAAGCACTGAATAACTAACTAAGCTGTGGCAACGATAACAATGATGAGGGCAGTTAGGAGAATGATGAGGGCAATGATAACAACACAAATGATAGTGATTATCCGAGCATGCAAAACACATCAAACTCCTTTACATGTTGGTCTCTCTTTTTTTCCAGGAGCAACGAGGAGCTTTTCCATTACAAGGTCCACCGCCTGCTGAATAGGCTGAACGACGAATATTATAACATGTCGGACCTGTTCGAGGACAGGCTGCAAGAGAACCCGCTGCCTTACTGGACATTGTACGTGACCTGGACCCTCGTCATATTGACCTCGCTTATCTGTGCCTTCTTTCTCATCCTGTACAGCATGCAGTGGGGACCCACCACGTCCGAACAATGGCTTGCCTCCTTCATCTTGTCCTTCTTTGAGAGTATCTTTCTCATGGACCCTGTTAAGGTACTGCGATTTTTTTTTTTTTTTGGGGGGGGAAGATTTTTTTTCTCATAAATCTTTATTTTATCTTGGGAAAGAGATTTTATGAATTATTCTTTTTCTAAGGGTTAGCTTTATTTAAGGATTTGCCCATCCCCTCTTCACCGTCTTAGGTCCAAAGGAGAACTAGTGTAACACAATCCAAGTATGTAAGTATGTATCAGCAGGCTCTTTGTTGCTCAGGGTCTTTCAACAGCGCGCATCCTAACCGCTGTGCTATCGTACTAATTTGTTTGTTCGTTCAACAAAAATCAGCCCCCTTTTGGGTAAAGTCTGGAAATACTAGTGTCTGATCGCGATGTTTCGTTTTTTTTGTTCGTTTAACGGTCAACAATCCAAGTACCTAACCAGGTTAACTTGATCTGCACAAAAGTTTCGTTGTTAAACGTCTCGGAACAGGAACGCGTTCCTATCCAAACGCTATGTAACCACCCTCACATAACTCCTCGCTTTTCTTTGTAGTAAACTCTTTTTTTTTTCCTGCTGATGTGCCAATGTCATCTGTAGGATGTGATTTGTTATGCAGAAAAGGAAGTCTTTAACTCGGTGTTCCCAGTGAAAAATTTAAGCACTACTACCACAGTTTAATTCTGGTTATCCAGTGCTATAGGTAGCAGTTCTTTTTCTACTGTATGGTATCCTATGGTTGTAGGTACTGCTGATGGCGTGTATTTTTGCTTACTGTGCGAGAAACCCGTTCTTCAACTCTCAACGTCAACACGTCGATCTACGGCGTGTGCAGCAGGAATCAGGCGTCTACGGAGTGGATCGTCTCGGTATGCATGCTTCATTTCTACTATTGTGTAGTAGCCTTTTCAGTCGTTTGTAACGGACTACTTTATCACACACACACGCACACACACGCACACACACACACACGCACACGCACACACAAACACATACTCCTCCCTATCCATTTCCTCCACTGGCTTGACTCCGAGCGACAAATTAGGTACCTGGAACACGACTGTAGTTTCCTCCCCTCCTCCCCTCCTCCTTCCCCTCCTTCCAGACTGACTCCTCCACCCCACTTATACCAGAACGACATCTCCTCTATATTTTCTAAGCTTCACATTCATTGGCACCTCTAGACTATTTGCGATAAGAAACTTCTGCAAGAGAAGTGTGTGTGTGTGGGGCAGGGGAAAAATGAGAGGGGGTAGTGTATGGAAGGGGGAGGAGGGGAGTTGAGGGCAGGAGGAAGGGGTGAACCGTGTCCGTTGCTGTGAATTTTATCAAATGCAGGAGGTATCACATGGTTGCAACACGCCTTTGTAATCTGATGATTTCACGACGAGTACGAATAACATGGTTACTTAAAGGTTGTAATGGATGATAAATTTAAATCTGCTTCATGTTCGTAGATTTCAGAGAGAATCCGCCAGATCCAGTGCCTGAGGATATTCTGGAAGCTGCGAGAGAACGTCGTCGTCAGGAACTACTGGCCCAGGCAATCTTCTTCGAACTCGTTGTCTACATCTTCTTCGTCTTCTGCGTCTTCTCCATTTCCTACGGCAGCCGTGACGTCCACTCCTACAACATGAACTCCCACATTGCACAAATCTTCTACACCAAGGAAGGGGGCAGCGCTCCTGTGCCCTTTGAGTCGGTCAGTATCGTGATGCTTGCAGAACTTGTATTATTAACATGTGAGATTGAGTTTTGTTACGTTTGTGCGAATTTTACGATCCTGTAGACGTACACAGGGCCTGCTTGAATTACGTATTCATTCCTTTATTTATAAGCTCTTTGATTCTTGTATGCAGTGTGCCTATTTAAAAGCTGCCCGGTAACTCTGCTATCAGATCAAAGGACGAAAGGATGCAATCGCTTACTTGAACGAGACGTTGATACCAATAGCTTTTCCGTGGACGGACGTGAGGGGACAGCAGTTGGACTGGCGGCTCCGACTCTTCGCAGATGACCTGACCAGTTTCAGGCTCGGACCCGTACGAGTTCGCCAGCTGCGTATGCCTAAAAGACGTAAGCTGATCGCACAATACTGTAGCTTCAGATTTTGTTGTCACTGCTATCACAGGGCTACTTAGTATTATAATATTATTTGGTTGGGGGATTTTGTTCAGTGCTAGCTATATCTTTTTTAATTAGTTCTATAGTATAATACACAGCACGTTTCCAATGGAGTTTTCTGAATTAAACAAAACCACAAGCAACCGAAACAAGAAATTGAAAAGACTCGTATTTGCCATTACTTAAGGCGTGAATTTTGTCGGAGGAAATGGATAGGAAGGAGAGGGAGAGAGAGAGAGTGTGTGTGTGTGTATGTTTGCGCGTGTGTGTGTGTGTGTGATGGTGTGTGTGTGTGTGTGTACGTGTGTATTTGTGATTATGTTTAGACGGCGTTCTTGTTACATAGCTTACACTTGAGAATCTACATACTGTTTTTTTGACGGACTCTGTTATGCTCACGCCAAAACAATGACCCGTTAGAGTTAGGGTTAGAGTAAGGGTTAAAGTTAGCGTTAGATCACTTAAGAGTACTTAAAAAAGGGTACGAAAGATGACCCATTGTCAACACAACGTATATGGGGTTTCATGAGTGTCATAACAACGCGGTCTAGACAAGTGAGTGTGGTTGTGTGTGTGTGTGTTTGTGTGTGTGGTTATGTGTGCGTGCGTGAAAGTAGTCCGTTTCAAACGACTGAAAAGACTACTACTACAATAGTAGGAATGAATCATGCATACCGAAATGATCAACTCCGTTAGACGCATGAGCCCCTCACCTCCCCCCCCCTCCTCAACACACACACACATACAAACCCACCCACCACCCACCACCACCACCAATAACACGATGGTTGATTACCTGATTTATTTATTTATTGATTGATTGTTTTATGCTTCGCCGCCACAGTGAAGGAACCAAAAGTGGCTGCTAAGTACCCGGCGTTGAAATACAACGCTGAAACGTTCCCGGCATACGATGAAGACAAACAAGAGACTAGGAGCTTCTGCTACGGCTGGCGACCCTCACCTTGCACTGACTTAGAGAAGGCGTCCATCATGACCGGGTCGGCATGGGAGTATACTGCAGACGTCATAGACGTACCTGTGTGGGGCATCTTCGACTTCTATCCCAGCACCGGTTATGTCGCAGATTTTGCTGTCAATAGGTAAGTTCTAATTACTTGTTTGAATTTTTTTGTAATTTTAAATTTTTGTTTCTGCATGGCAGTACGCTGAAGTCGTTATAGACAGCCATTCCAAGTGTACGGAGTTGTCTTTAGCAATGGTTATGTTCTATCTATAGATGAGTTAAGTTATGATCTGTTTTGCTTTGCTGTTGTATTCTCCCGTTTATTTTGATTTTTCGGCAATGGAGAACAAAAGAGATTTCAGAGGGTTGTCTTTGGCATTGATCCTAGCGGTAGACATTTGATTTGCAATTGTCGAGTTTCGACGATTTCTGAATATCGTTTTATAAGTTTGTGGCATTTTATTGGAGGGACATTTTTGTGTTGGTCGCAGAGGAGGTGGTTATTGATGTGTCTGTTGTGTAGAGAGCACTTTTCTGCTATCCCGCACACAGGGACGTGGTTCACATGACTGTGGGCGAACTGGAAGAGGGTGGCTGGATCGATTTGCAGACCAGAGCCCTGTTTGTGGAGTTCGCCTTGTACAACCCTTTCGTCAACCTCTTCACGACCGTGCGTCTGGCGGCGGAGTTCCCTGAGGTGAAGTAGCTGATGATTTTTGTTTTCTTTAGAAACCTTTGAGTGGTAATAATGCCCAGCTGGTAGTGTCTCATCTGGTATACGTGACAGATTCGGAATAGCGCACCCAAAAAAAAAAAAACAAAAAAAAACCAACACCTAGCACCATTGGAACTTTGTCCTTTTATTTCACAAAACATAATTGCATCATTTTACATCCAGCAGAAGGCTATGTGCCCAAGGGGCATTTTATCCCGAAAAAAGTGAGTGGAGTTAGAGGGTATTTTTAACAACAGGATAAATCTGAGCGGCATTTAAAAAAAAATATTGCGCACGCAACTCTGTCACAATAGGCTAGTTTAGACCCTGCACTAAGGCTCCTTGCCTAAAACATTCATCCTGCTTTAGCCTTTGTAACGTAAAGTCGATGCCTAGCAGACGACACTAGTTAGGACTGTTATAAGCATAGGTAAGGAAAACTCTTCACTAAGGTAGGCCGTGGCATAATCCCGCTGACCTATATCCGTCACCCCTGCTAGAGGGCGCTAAGGAATCACGGGAAATCGCACGCTTGAGTTGACCACAGCGTGAAGATAAGTCAGTCTTTGTCTAACTCTCACCCGAGAAGGAGCAACGCTCTGAAAGATCTCTCTCTCAGAAGACTATGCAGGTGACGGGTGAAATCCATTCATCGCAGTGTAGCCATAGCCTGACATTGTCACAAAGGTAAATGATCAACTTTTGTTTCACCGTGATTATCGATATTATTATTGGATTATGTTTGTGAAGTCTTGCCATGTTTTATACTTGTGAAATGTTAGTAAAACTTTGCTTGACCACGTGGCTGACCCACGCGACCGGTTTCGACATCATGAGGTAGCCCCTACTGACCCACTGTTATTTCTCACATCCGTATTGCAGACCAGTGGCTGTACCGGCGAAGGTGGATATTATTAATTATTTCTCCATGTGTTTATTTTAGCCATGATGTATAATTATGTATAGGAATTATGTTGGAGATTCCAGTGGAAAAGGACTTAAGAGATTGCTCGTCGTTTATCTGTATAAGTGAGGGCTGTTTCTGCCAACAGTGAGATGCTCTGCACACCCTTTGTAAGCAAGGCATTGCAGAAACTCGTCTTATGTTTTGCAGACGAGCAGGCTTGGTCCGAGGCAGGAAATAGACCATTGAGAGTCAACTCTGACATTCGGCCTGCACTTGAGCATCGAGCACTGCGCTACGATAGCTCAGTAGTTAACAATCGAGACCAGGCGACAACAGCCTCAACGATCAAGTTAAGTGACACAGAAGAAGTGCACAAATACTGATCTATAAGGACTGTCCACTCTTCCTAAAAATGAACATTAGGCAAAACAAGAACAAAGCCTAGTGATGACTCAGTAGCAAGTATCGAGAACAGTAGCAGATCTACCTATTCTACCAAACACTCGAAGTGAATCTTGGACTGTTACGTTAATCCTAGTTATATTACGTTTTGGACATTTAAGTTAATATAGTGATTAGAGAATTAGATATAGAGTAGAGGAAATAAATGTGTGATATTTACAGTTAACAAGTGGCTGGAATACCTATGTTTCATAGCGGTGCGAGAGCTAGTGTGTCAGTGAAGCTTTCTCCCTATCTCTGTAACCATATTCGCATACAGACCGGGCCAAACATATACATTTATTAAGATTAGTCATAGGGTGATTTAACTAGCCGATCCCCGCAGACGAAAGACGAGTGGGTAATAGCATTCCATTGTGCAGAGTCCAGCAACAATAGACAAACTCTCAGCAGCAACATTCATTTGGTATCATTCTTTTCATAATAAGCAATTATATAATCATACACTGCTTCAAAACAAGCAGGCAATAACCTGTCATTTAGCTGACAGGAGAAAAGCGACCAATGAAAGGATAAGGCTGCTGCGCTCCCTTGTCATCTCCATCTTCCTAGGCGCTCGCGAAACATGGACCCTCACAGCAGATCTACAACGGAGAATACGAGGCATGGAGATGGGGTACTGCAGGGGACTTCTGGGCATTTCCTGTGCCCAGCGCATCAGCAGCAGCGAAGTCCGGTAGACCATCACACAAGCCATTGGACAACACGATGACATGCTCACAGTGATGAAGAAACGGAAACTCCGATGATATGGCCACGTCACCGGAGCACCAGGTCTTGCAAAGACCATCCTGCAAGGCATAGTGCAAGGAGGCAGAAGAAGAGGGAGACAGAAAATGAGGTGGGAGGGCAACAATTGAGAATGGATTGGCTTGACACTGAACCAAGCCATGAGGGTTGCTGAGGACAGAGAAAGATGGAATACGCTTGTTAAACGATCATCTGTGGTGCCCCAACGACCTTCGTGTTACGGGATAGGTTAAGATAGGATATGATATGATAGGAAAGGTAAACAACAAATAACCAAGAACGACCATGAATATAGTACAGTTAATATACGGCAAACGAATCGACCTGACAAGACCAAAAATAAATAAATGCACACACCCATACAAAATCAGATAGTGTGTATTAAATACTAGACAAAGCACTAACAAATATTGACAACGGCACACAACTGGTCGATACCCATGTACATTCGCCTGTACAGTTACTAGTAGGCCGTGTCTGCTTACATTATATTATTATTCCATGAGTTAAGCTTTTTATCACGCAGGCTTTAAGTTGTGTTAATGTCTTTTTCGTCGAAATGATAAGACAATATGGCTGTGGGTGAAATCTCCACAAAAGCAACACAAATACAAACCCAAATATTAAAACATAACCAGTAATATAACTAGTATTACCCAGCCTAACAGCAGTGCACATTATTGTTAATCGTGTGTGGTTTAGACGGGTTCTGCAATAACGTGGAAGGACCTGAAGACTCTGAGACTCTACGACCACGCTGGTCCTATGGGGATCTACACTCTTCTGTGCCAAGTCATCGTCCTTGTCATCCTTATTTTTCTCACCATCAAAGCCATCCTCAAGATTAAGAAACAGCGCATGTCGTACTTTGCTGATCCTTGGCAGGTACGTGCTCGTAGGTGATGTTGTAGGTGGTGGTGATGATGTTGGTGGAGGTGGTAAGGGTGATGTTGATGTTGTTATTATTGTTGGTGGTGGTGAGGTAATTTTGTAGTCATCATCCACCACACCATCAGCAAAAATCAACCAGCAAGCCCACACATAATCAATGTCATTGTCAGCATGCATTCACCTTCCTCTTCTCCTAGCATGTAGACTTTGTACGAATTCAAGATTTAATCCCATTACTTGCCCCTTTTGGGATATGCTATAGGTGTGGAATACTATAAGTACGTTAGAAAGTGGCAGTTCTTTAGTCACTGTTCTATTGGAATTCGACTTTGGTTATAATAATTTAACTTTCATGACCATTGTTGTGCATTTCTGTAGTTTTTGGACATGTGCACGTTGCTGTGGACCTATGTAGCAATCGTCTTCTTCGCTCTTAAGCTGGTCCACGTCAGCAGGGTCATGAGACAGTGGCGTGAAACTCCACATGTAAGACACTAGAGATTGTTTTCCCTTATATAGTATTCATTCACTGTACCAATTTTAAAGATATGTGGGTAGGCACCGCGCATTATTTTCATTCCTAAAGGCATGAATGCAAGGGCTTATTTTCAATCTTAATTTATTTAAACAGCTGGTGATAGCTTTTGATAGCTTTCAACAGCTCAATAAAGCATTGTGAAAATTATGATCTATTAGCTACGACAACTACATAAGAGTTTGTAGGCAGTAAGAACATTTCAACACTAATTTAAGAAACAAACAATATTTCCTCAATTATTACTAGCTCGGTAACTAATCAACTATACGACAGTGGTAACCGTACGAAACTTAAAAAAAAAAAAAAACAACTATTTTATCTTTTTCTGGTACACAGGATTATGTGGACTTTTACCTACCTGTTCTCTGGGACGACATCTATGGGTACATGGTGGCAGCCCTGGTCTTTGTCGTCACTCTCAGGATGCTTCGAGTGCTTGGGTACAACAAGCGGATTACTATGCTCGCCACAGTCATCAACAAAACGTACAAGGACCTATTCGGCTTCAGCATCATCTTCTCCATTGTCCTTTCAGCCTATATGACAGCTGGGTATATATTTTTCGGGTAAGTTGTAGTTTTGTGTTTGGCGGCTTAAAAGAAGCTCAATATAGAATACAAGTAAAATTAAACACACACACACAAATGTGTGAACAAGTGTTGATATGTTTTTCAATTATTTAAGACCTTTATTGACATAAAATCCTATAATCGTTACTACCGCTCTCATTTGTATAAGAAATCAATTAATTTGTTCGTCTGGTTCAAAGAGGAGATACGAGTACGCTTGTCAGGACGTAAGCTTACACTTTATATGAACATCAGCATACAGATAAGATGGTACATCTAAATTTTAGCATCTTCAACTCCAAGACTGTTGCTAGGTAAGTTTCGTTAAAAGGTTCTTATAAGTGCAATTTCGGCTCATCGTGCAAGTTGTCTTTTGCAGGTCGACCATGTACGATTACAAATCCGTGCTAGATTCTTATCTGACTCTGCTCCTGGTTCTGCTGGGCAAGAACTCTCTGGGCGGCTTCATTGATGAGTCAGCTCCCGTGGTCAACCAGCTGTACTATGTCTCGCTCGCGGTCATCGTCATTCTCATCATGGTTACCATGATCCAGGTAAGTAATATTAATTAACGTATTAAATGGATTTGATTGATTGATTCATTAATTCGTTGGCTGATTGATTTGATTGATTGATTAAATGATTCGTTGGCTGGTTGGTTTGTTGAGTTTATTAGTTATTCCTCCAAAGCTGTTATAATCTCGAACTATTCAGCTTAGCAATTTTTTTGGTCATGCGCATATTTCATGCTAATAATTATTGTCCAAAGGCGGTTTTCTGAAGAGGTATTGATTTGTTTTCTTTTAATTTATCGGAGATGATGGGCTCCCGCGGTTCAGAAGGAAGACTACCATATTATTTTTAGATCATTCCTCTCTGACTCCCTCCCCTCTCCCCTCACTCCCTCACCTCCTCAATAGACATCAGACATCATGTATCAGTGCAAAGAGACATATTCAGCTCTGCTGAAGAGAGAAAACATCCATCTATACAAACTTGCTCGCTGTATTTCACAACACCAGCTGTCTGGAGTTTGAGGACATCTTGGAAAAGCGCTACAAGAAGTATAGTGGATACGCAAGGAGAAGAATAAGAAGTTTTACAGACTCCTTCATCCATCGCACGCCCCCATAGCTGTGGTACTTATTTGCTATGAGTGTGGATTGAGCACTGGATGGAGCTGATGTTCCCATACCACATCATGTCTGAGGGATACTGTAAATGGCCAGACCTAAACCGTACATATTCACACTTTTCTGCTATCCTATGCACCAACGGGAATCCCCTCAATGAAACATACTTCCGGTTTCTTTCTCCGCGTGGTTTAGTGAGTTATTTCCAAATATTCATGAATAATAACATGTGTCACTGGCCACCAGTATCGTACCCTCACTTTTTTTTTTTGGCTGCAGTTTATTATCCCTTTCTATCGCCAGTGGCGCGCCTAAACCCTACCTACCTAACATTATTTGTGAATTTTTGAAAAATTTAATATTCGGAAAAACATAACGCCCAGATGCTGGCTCGAACCCACACCTGTCAGGCGCCATTGGTTTCTGGCTTGTGGACAAGGCAAGTTAGTCCCGCCTTAGCCCACTTGGCCACAACGCTCGCCTAACATAGTCAACTACTTCGTGTTTTGTGAAGGTTGCGACGGCGAAGCTATGGAAAACTACAAGAGTCTTCAGGTCCTGTTTCACTTTCTGTCGATGATCGACGCACCTCCGAAGTCGCCACAAATACAGGCCTCTACGATTGTTTTTTGCATTATTCCACTGAGCATGTACTTCCTCCACCGTTTTTATACTTATCCCACTCGTTTTCTGGCTCTAACAATCGTAGTTTTCGGCAATTTGCCATATTTAAAAGTCACGCATCAAGCTTTGATAAAAGCAAAACAAGGCAGACCGGAACTTGGTTTCATTCTAACCTCGTTTTAATTTATAATGGCGATACCCACGAGTTTTTATGAGAGGTGCCGGAAAGTTGTACAATAACAACTAAAAGTAAATAGGAGAAGAGTGTTTATGTACTAAAAACAATGGCGTTTTTCTTTTTCTTTTTGTACCCAACACCCCCATTGGGGTGCCGGGGGTTTCAGTATAAATAGTATCCCCACTTTCTGGAAATTTAGTGCTTTAAATTCCCACTGTCGCTGTCTTTCTCATTTGCTCTTTCTCATTCCTGCTCTGTTCTATCAATCTGCTGTACTATCTTCTTCTTTGCCAGACCAGTTATCTACCTTTTTTCTTGGAAACTCTTCCGGGACAAGACTCCTTATTTGTGTATGAGGTCTGTTGGATCAGCTTGGGAATATTGGACGCTTTCTGCCAGGTGGTCACTAGGGCTTCCTATGACAGTGTTCCCTCCAAACACAAAAAATGAGAGTCCTTGGTATAAAATTTTAAGGGTCCTTGTGCAAATTTTGGGAGTCCCCAAATCGGAAAAAGAAATGTAAAAACAATTCCAAGCCTCACTTTTTTCTTTTACTCTGTTAAAGAGTCACATTTGTTATCATAATCATATAAAACCAAAAAATTAAAACATGTTTTAAATACCCTCCCGCTTGCGTCAAACTGGCACCACTGGAACTCTTGCAACCATCTGTCGTTGAGTGTTCGTTTCTTTGGACGCTTTACTTCAGTTTGAGTTTCATCATTTATTTGTTTATCCTTGCTTTGGAGTTCCGTATTTTCGATAATGACAGGATCTGTACTTGATGTTGCTGTGGATGAACAAGTTTTTCGCCCAGTCAACCAATTCAGAAGTGACATGATCGTGTATGATAGAATCAAAGAATGGATTCACGAAGATTTCTTCTGTTCAGTGAATGGATTGCTTGGAGTAAGTTTACAATGCGCGCGTATGCGATTTTGAAGGACGACAACTCCCGACACAATCTTTAATCGTCTGCAATGGCAGTCTCAGTTGGGTTCTGATTCTGATTATGCCGTGAATTAGTTCGCCACTCGTTGGTCGTATTTTTTACTTCAGCGATTCGAAAAAAATGTGTACGTCCACAGGACGCACACATGCAAATTTTTCTGCGTCATTTTTCATATTTTGTGCGTAATTGACGCACTACTGTGCGTAATCGGGAACACTGTATGATGTTATTATTTAGCAATGTAGGCATTTTATATGTATGTGTTTTGTTGATAATTTATAATGATGTTTGTATTCTATTTTGTTTTTGTAAACGGAGGTTCGATAAATTAGAGGTACAGCCTCATCGTCCCCTGCGTGGGATGTCTTTTTTGTAAAGTGACTGGCTGGTGGAGAGCTTTCAGTTTTACCACTAGGGTTGTTTCAGCAGATCTTTTATGCGGATCAGGGGTTGTCCGGTCCTGATGTGGCTCGGAAGAGTCCGCTGGACCTAAAGCAATAATGATGTAATGTAATGTAACGACTTTCGAGCTACGGGATAGGATAAGAATAAAATAAAATAACTATGCGAACTGAAAAAGAGGTGAATAAAACATCGAACATTTGGGCAACATAAAATAATTTTGTGTTTTGTTTCTTGTCTTTTTCTTCTTCTTCTTCTTCTTCTTCTTCTTCTTCTTCTTCTTCTTCTTCTTCTTCTTCTTCTTCTTCTTCTTCTCTCTCTCTCTCTCTCTCTCTCTCTCTCTCTCTCTCTCTCTCTCTCTCTCTCTCTCATTGTGAGTTTTATTTTGGCAGTCATTTTGTTATACTAATTGTTCTTGTTACAAGCCCCAAGTGCAGGATGTAAAAAAGCACGCCCAGTGCTTAATCTTTTACCCTTGTTAAATATAATTGTTATCTTATCTTATCTTATCTTATCTTATCTTATCTTATCTAATCTTATCATATTTTATCTTACCCCTCTCTCATTAATAAAAGTAGCAGACCAACAAGGCAATGGTGTGTTTGAGGGGCTTGGAGGGGACAGTCAAAGAAGGTAAGAGATTGTTTATGATTGACGTGGTTTTATTACGACTGCCTGCTTTATTAGGACTTTGCCTCTAATACACAAGGTACTGAAGCATGCTCAGTGTGCTCATTATATTAAAAAAAAATATTATTTAGCTAAGTTAGGTTTTCTATTACTTATAAAGCGTGTACGTGTGTGTTTGTGTGTGTGTTTTCTGATCACCTGATAAGGCAATCCTGAACAACTCTGCATCGGTGGTGCGTGCGAATGTTGCCAGCATTCCTCCTCCTTACGGGCTGACCAACGTCTTTGACAAAGCCTACCGCAGTTTGTTGGACTGGCTACCTTCCTGGTTTTCCAAAGGCTCCAAAGTTGCAGGTAATAATAGCAGCAGCAGTTTTAGTAGTAGTATTGGCTGTAGAAGCAGCAGCCGCACAAGCAGCAACAGTTGTCGTCATCGTCATTTTCGTTGTTGTTTCCCTTCTTCTTCTTCTGCTTCTCCATCTTTTCCTTCTCCTTCTTCTTCTCCTTTAATGTAAAGGAGGGTACTGCGTGCAAAAAGAATTAGGCCCAGTATTTTACTTCCGAAGGCAACCATATTTGGGGTGGGAGGGGGAGTGGAGGGGGAAAGGAGGTGCGAGGGGGGGGGGGGGGGGGGAATGCTCTAAGGAAGGGAGCATACTGCTTGTCCTGAGACTTGTGGACTTGTACGATTTGTTTCCCTTGCTTCAACCCTCGTGCAAGTGCCTTTTTAACTTGTCATTTAAAATTAAATTGCCTTCCTCGTGTATTCGAATGTGGAAAGGGTCATTTTGTTCGTTCGTTTGTTTGTTTTTGTTGTAGGAAATGATACATCGTAAGTTCTATTCCTTCTTCTCATCCTCCTTCTTCTTCTACTGCCGTTCTTCTCATACATCTTTTTCTTGATTTCCTCCTTCGCCTTCTACCTACTCTCCTTCTCCACTCCTTCCTCCTATTTTATTTTCTTCTCTTTCCTTCTCCTCATCTTCTTCTCTGTCGACAGCGAACGAGGGGAAGTCCTCGACTACTGCCTTGCGACAGGGACTGACAAAAGCAGTGGCGACAGTGTCCATGTCCATTGGAATGTCCGGTTGTGGTCAGAACAGAGAACAGAAGGACAATGATAAAGAGAAGAACGGCGAGAATAAAGGACAGAAGGACAAGAAGGACAAGAAGGAAGAACAAAGCGGCAAGAACAAACCTCCGCTGACCGCAAGACAGCTGCAGTCCGAGACTCAGTTGGTGCTGTCCGCTCTCTCCGAACATATCAAACTTGTTACACAGTCCCAGCCTGTGCGACAGCCACAACCACGGGTATGAACAAGGGAGATTAGAATTATATTTTAGTTAGATCAAACCAGATCAATCAGATTAGATGAAATGATATGAGGTTAAATACTTATAAATCAAATAAATCACATAAAAATGGTATGTCTCGCCTATAGCCGTGGGGCTGTAGCACTGAACACATATCGGACATATAGTATTACAGTCATCCAGCCCTGTGCTATTCTATGTGGCTTCTGCAATGAGAGATAGGAGAAATTGGAGATTAAAGTGGACGTGCAGTTGGGGGTTGGGGAAAATACATTTTGAGACCGTGAACATTCTGGTGTTTTCTATGATGTCCGTGGGTATTGGTCACCATTCACATAACAAAGCAAAAAAAACTACGTCCTGTATAGCCTACTATCTACTGAATACCCAGATAAACCGATTGTGATGACTAAACGAGTCAGCCGACGATGAAGAAAATCTGGTGATGCTAACGGCGACGACGACGATGATGATGATGATGATGATGATGATGATGATGATGATGATGATGTTGATGATGATGATGATGATGATGATGATGATGATGATGATGATGATGATGATGATGTTTGCAGAAACCAGCTGCAACGCGTAAGCCGGTTGCAGCGGGTAAGCCAACTGCAGTAGCAAAAGTCGCTGCCAGAGGGAAGCGAACTGCAGCGGATATGACGGCAACTGCAGCAGGTAAACCATCAACTGCAGCGGGTATGCCATCAACTGCAGCGGGTAAACCAGCAATTGCAGCGGCTAAATCAGCAAATGAAGTGGGTAAATCAACTGCAGCGGGTAAACCCTGGAAGAAACCAGTTGCAAAGCAAGTAAACGGCGGACAACCCCAGCAAAAAGGCATAGCTCCAAAGAAGTAGAAATTGAACAGTGCAATAAACAACAGTCTTGGTCTCAAAACTCTGACATCTGCAAGAATAGAGTCATAAGGTTTTAAATACTGTTTTTATCAATCAAGAAAATGGTTAGACTATGTATTCAAGGTATAAAAGGAGAACAAGATGATTTTTTGTGTCACCCGGTGGATTCCGTAAGATGCTGTGTCTAGTCGGTGCAAAACAAGTAAGTAATCATTACCATGTAGGAGGGAGACTAGTACACATACAGAAATAGAAAAACAAAAGTATTTTGTTTGTTTGGGGACAAGCAGAGCAGAAGAACAGATCCTGCTGTTTGGGTCAATGGTTTCATCTCGTTCAGAAGTGAAAGGAAGAGGCACGCTCTATTTTGTTTATTTACTCTTCTTCTTCGATCATGAAATATTTATTCTCCTCAAAACCAAAGGGAATATTTAGTCAAACGTTTAGTATTAATGTCAGTATTAATGTTGATATAGGTTAGCCATATTCAGTTCACAAGAAACCGGTAGATATTTTCAAGAAACGAACGATAGCGTTGGCAAAGGCAACGACCTCGGCGATAACATCAACAAACAAATGGAGTTTGATCATTTTCAATGGACAGATTCTCATTAAGCATGTATGTATTAATACACGAACTGAGACGATATATGCATATTCCTGCAGGGATCAACAACGACTTTTAAATATTATTATTATTATTGTATCGACTCCAGATTTCTGTTCGAAGAACCTTTGATCTTTGCAGAAATCGAAGTGTTTATTTTAACATTATAATTTGTATGCATGTTGGTTTATATAGGCTACTCTGCAATTCTGTGATAGGCAACAATTTTGATGACGGTTTTATTTCCCGTGCAATAATTATGACTATGCCTATACACCCTCCACCCTTCCTCCCACTCCCTTCGCCCCACCCCTGTGTTTTAGATTCTTGAAAATATTTTTTATTTGATATTTTGTAGTATTTATAGAGTTACTGTTTTGAAAATTAATCTTGTATTTCAGAACATGTCCTTAATTTAATGCTGAAGTTCGTTTTGTTTTCATCTCGTTCGCTGTTACTTTGCTTGTGATTTGCTATGTAGATGTCTTTTTTTGTGTTCTAAAGTCTCTTTTCTTTTCTTGGTTATTTTCAAAAGCTACAGCATACAAATGTAAACTTTTCAATTCTTGGGGTAGAGGTTTGAAGCTTAAATTTTCAATACCGTTTTGACAAATCTATGCACTTCAAGAAAATTTAATTATTTTGTTATTTTGTGCACAATAAAATGCACGACAGAATCCTTGTTTAACTTCTGTAAGCTTAATTTGTTTATTTATCCTCTTTCGAATGTGCATTCCGCCTCTTCATCCTCATCACCCTCCTCCTCATCTCCCTCCTCCCTCCTTTTTGGTTCCTCTTCTTCTTCGTCCTTTTCTTCTTCTTCTTCTTCTTCTTCTTCTTCTTCTTCTTCTTCTTCTTCTTCTTCTTCTTCTTCTTCTTCTTCTTCTTCTTCTTCTTCTTCTTCTTCTTCTTCTTCTATCTTCTTCTTCTTCTCTCTCTCTCTCTCTCTCTCTCTCTCTCTCTCTCTCTCTCTCTCTCTCTCTCCTTCTCTCTCTCTACCTATCTTTCTACCTCTCTCTCTTCAACCATCACCTCTCTGAATGCCACTCTTGTAGGCCTATTCTATTACATATAAGAACCGTGACGTTTTGGCCTCACGGGTGGTTTGTTCAACTGACAGGGGACGGGCGATGGCCGTTTTGAGGGTGACAGGGAGAAAAAAAAGGAAAGAAGACGAAGTGTGACGACTACAAACGCTACATTATGGACGGCCCTGAGCGGGTCCAACACACTGTGCGCTCCAAACTTTGTGTGGGTGGGAATGTTTTTGGTACAACATACCTTCTTTTTCTTTTTTTTTTCGGGGTGGGGGGTGGGGGGGTACTCCTCCTCCTCCTCCTGCGGCTGCTTCTTCTTATAGAGAAGAAGAGGGCGAGGAAGAATAAACCTTCATGTAAATCAAAGTATCCGAATTTAATGCAAAGTCTCTTAGATGAGCAGTAGCATTTTACTGACTGCGCACCCCGCAAAAGACGGTAAGAATAAAAAGGCAAGAAAAGGATCAAGATGTCCTTCTAATAAATACTATCTTAATTAAAAACTGCTTCTTTATTAATTTATCAATTAGCTTATTTATTTATTTATTTCCTTTTTTTTAATGTATGCTGTCTGAAAACTGCATTGGGCACATCTGACCCTCTTTGTAATCGGTGTTTCAGACCGGGCACGGAACCCTCGAGTGACAGGCAAGTAGCGGGAACGATGTCTCCCAAGAACCCCTCTCAGACCTGCAACTCTCGCCGAGTATCTAGAGAATATGAGGTTGCAATGCTTGCCACCATATTTGCCATGCGTGTATAGCTAATCCAACGCATCCAGTTAACACATAATAATAATAATAATAATAATAATAATAATAATAATAATAATAATAATAATAATAATAATAATAATAATAATAACGGATTTTTATATTGCGGGTACTCCAGCCTATGACCAGACTCACCACGCTTTACATAGTCATTACATATAAATACATGCAAATCCAAGATTTATTTGCACAGCGCGTGACTCCCTTGCTCGAGGCGTTGAAAAGACAGTTGCTGATGTAGAAAGAGATTAATGACTATTCTTTAGATTTTGGAAGAGGCTGGAATTCTGGCAACATTTTGTGTGTGTAAAGTAACAGTGATTATCCTTATATAGCGCACTTCAAGGACCTCAATTGGAAGGTTGTATTTCCTTTTTGCGAAAATGACTTTAGCCTAAAATTTGCATTGGTATTACATACATAATGATAAAATGGGCTTTCTTTGCTCAAACCTACCGTGAAAGTTTGAATTTTCAATTTATTATCTTACAGGAAGTTATTTCCCCTGTTTAAGGGCACATCAAAGCGCTCTACGATCTACTAGATGGTATTTTAGCGCTAGAAAAGCAGTTAACGGGTGCGCACAAAAACTAAAGAATGTATTGATTTTTTTTAAAACCTCTGCTTTTTAAAAATTGGGTTTTTTTTTTAGCAAGTGTTTTTTACTTGTCAATGTTAAACGGATCTGTCCAGGGGTAGGGGAGGGGGTGGGGGGCGTGGTCAACGTGGGTACTTTTAAACAACAAGTAAGCTTACTTTGATCATTATAGTAATAGAATTTATTTTCTGATCTCTGATTTTTATCTCATGGTGATGAGGGCAGCCCATACTGGACTTGGACCTGGTCTTGTGTCTCCTTATGTCATACGTCAGCAGAGCTCGCTTTATGCAGTGTCAGGCGACGAACCATTATAGTGATGAGAACTTTCCAAATCGGAGTTACTTTTCAACAACCGTCCTATACAGAGTGAATTATAGCATGCACTGATGCTCTGCCTGACCAGCAGCGATTATTCGTCCTTCAGCTAGCTCTGACATCTTCTACAGGCAGAAAGGCTTTTCATCTGCTTGCTTTCAGAGGCTACACCAGCAAGCAAAGAGTGGCAACAAACTGGAGAGAGAGAGAGAGAGAGAGAGAGAGAGAGAGAGAGGCGGGTAAGGGCGGTGTGAGGGGGGAGGGGGGAATGTAAAAAGAGCCAGCCTTGTCGAACAGACTGTCAAAAACTGGGGTCTCCCCTCTTGTTGGTTATTCTTTTCTTCTCGCGGTTTTTGGCACTATAAAAATAGTTCTTAAGTGGAGGGGAAATAGTTCTTTTAAGAAGAGGGGAGAAAAAAACAACCAGTTCTTTCGCAGATTCCTGGGCAAACAAGAATCATGACACATAGCTGGAGTGATTATTAGAAGGCAGTTTAGACACACGTCAGAAGAGTGAAGGAACGTTTCCAATAGTACGTCTTGACATTGAGTTTTTAGCTTATTATTTTTCTCTTGATTATTCTTTGACAACAATTTTTCTTCTACTGGCCTTTTCATGTTGTGGATTGTGGGTCCCTCAGCCACCACCCCACTTTTGAGGCCCCCCCTACTTCAACCTCCCCCCCCCCTTTCTTGCAAATTCTGTTATACTTTTTATTAGCTTATAAGTCTAACTAGCTCACATCTTAGCCTTATCGTCCTCCAATTTTATTGCACATTTAACGGAGATTTGAATATTTCTGTCTTTGTCTGTCTGTCTCTCTCATTCTCTCTCTCTCTCTCTCTCTCTCTCTCTCTCTCTCTCTCTCTCTCTATCTTCCACTCTCGCACACCATACACGCACACATGTCCTTTGATTGATTTTAAGGTAGCATGGAATGTCTTTGTAATAACCACTACGAAAAGATTCCGCTGTTTGCAAGATGGCGGGCTCTGACTTTTTAAACGAAGTGCCACGTAATTTTATTCTAATTAGTAATGTTCGCAGAAGACTAGTGAACTAGCTGCTGAAGTTCCACGCAAAAGATGGTTTAAATTTCTTTTGCCTCTTTCATAAAACAAACAAACAAACAAAGTACTATTCTATTATTCGTCTAACAAAGTCAATTCAACAACAATCTTTTGGCTGAAGTAGGGAATCCGAAGTTTAGATTTCTTCAAGCACTTGTATTTCACATACTTCTTCGAGGTGCTTCATGGAGGTTTCATCCTCAAGGTTGGAGGTCACACATACTTATCTTCCCTCGTTTTTCTTCTCTCTTATAACCCCTAAACACACCCTGGTCGGTCTTCCCAACTGCAGGTAACAAACACGCCGGTAGGTCAGTCGCGGAAGGTGATGGTTTTGCACCTGGCCCTGCCGTGTCGTCCCCACCCCCTCTGCTAATCACTGCCTACTCAAACAACCCCCTGGGACGCGCGCATAAAGGAGGAAAACGCTGTGTGTAAGCAGCGGATGAGACCCCCGGCAATACCTTCCAACACCACGCTTTTGATTGAAAAGCAACACTTCGAGTTTTCCTTTAACAGATTAGGCCTACAAAGCTCGTATAAATGCTAGAGTCGAGGTTAGTGACTAAGGTCTGAAGCTTGGTGTTGTCTATAAAATGCTAATACTGTATGTAGCCCAGTCTGGGTATTGTGGAATCCATGGGGAACGATATAGAGGAGCCCATTGCAGGTTGAGTTGACAAACAAAGCTACCTTAAAACTATGCCCAAATCACGGTAACCAAGTCCATTTTCCCCATTTACTTCAGAATCTGTTACGTCACTGTCGAATGTGACTAAAAAACATGAGAAGTCAGAAGCAATGTTCAAAAGATTTGGATTTTGATACACTCATCACCCTGATTGATGTTAATATTCGGTTCTCGTTCTTAGCGAAAGCACGAAAGCCACAACTAAGCGCCATCCAGAACTTGGGGGATGTTAAATTACTAGGAACCAATCACATTTCCTACACCAAATCCAATCTACTATGCAGTTAAAACACCACCAAACTGTTTGAAACAGTAAGATGACCAGTGCTCACAACCATGCGTTCAATTTTCGGTGCAACCTGACCCTAGTGTAAAATGATGATGATGATGACGATGACGATGACGATTATGATGATGATGATGATGATGATGATGATGATGATGATGATGATGGTGGTGGTGTCTTATTAAACGCAAGTATCCACAGTAAAATTTCGTCCTCCTTTTATATGTTAGGTCTTGTTCATTCTTTTAAGATTCAATAAGACAAGCCGTTGCATCCATCATTTAGCAATGAGGATGCCTGTTGCTGTTCGACTCGTAAAATTCAGCTGTAAAGGCAAATTATTTCTAGTTCTTTCAATCAGTTCACCAACTTCCTGAACAATAATATGGTCCGGCTCTTAATGTTTAAAGAATAAATACCAAGGGGTTGTCCCAAGCCGATTTAATGAAGATAATCGATATTCCTATATTTTTGAGTCGTTTTCGCAACGTTGATGTTCCAATGAAGGATGGGAGAGAAGGAGGTGGGGTGGGGTGGCGGTCAGTGGGGGGGGGGGGGAACAGAGAACGTTGATTCCTTAATCCGCCTACGTATTATTGACGGAGTTATACCATGTTTGTCTAGGGTAGGTGTCCCACTCGCGGAGAGTTTTGTTGACCTCATAATTTAAATCTACGTTACTTGATCGTTACTGCACACACGACTGATGATGATGTTGTTGTTGTTGTAGTTTTTATCTTATCAACTTTCAGACATTTTTCTACATGTTTCAGTTAGCAGCAGTTCATTTTTAGTTGTTTTTAAAAAAATCAACAACAACAAACAAACAAAACTTTCTTTGGTCTGAATGAATAACGGGTGGGTTGTTGGCAATCTCTGACAGCAATGGGATGAAATCTGTATTAAACAACTAAGTGAAAGTTTCGGATGACAGTGCACATACCCTACAATGAACACGAGTATTGTATACAAAACTGAAAGTTAAAATAATTATGTATAGTACAATGAATCTCAAAAGCTACAGAAGAAAGGACTTATGATGTCGGGCCATGATTCTTCAATATGGTTCGAAAAAATTTCTTCCTCACTCCGTTATGGCGTCTAGAAACGTAGTTATCCGCAATTGGGAGCTGACCGCAAAAACGGGGACAACTTCCTTTCGCTCGTTACGTAAAGTTATGGTCTCCAGACACCTAGCAAATGGGATACTGGACACCTTCCACTAATGCCTGAACAATTTGTAATTCCATGGTCTTCATTGATTGTTCATATGTTCTTACATCATACCGTGATCTAGTCCATGGTATGAAATTTCGTGCGTGATCCTACCAATATTTTGCTCTGCTCACGAAATTTCATACCGTGGACGGCTCTGCTATTGAGAAAAAGAGAGGGATGGAGAGAGAGAGAGAGAGAGAGAGAGAGAGAGAGAGAGAAGCAGCTATGGTAACATGAAGGTAACACTTGCTACAGTGTTGGAGAACAGTGTTTTATTTGGGATAAGCGCAGTTGGGTCTGTTTTCATTACGAAAGTTTATTGTCAGGCGGCGGATGGAAAGAGCGAGACAAGAACACAGAGGGGTTTATCTGGAATGGAGATATACATATTTATAGAATTGCACATATCAGTGTGCCCATACAATTGTTTTCCTGTATGGCATCATTTCAAACTCCATTATCAAAGTTTATGCGAGCTTTTGGAATGGAAATAAGTGCAGAGAAGACCAAAATAATGACCGACAACACCAATGGCATCAACACGGACATCAAAGTTCAAAGTCATTCCCTCAACATAGCTTCAAATATTTAGGAGCCATCGGCCCACCGCCGTAGTTCAATTGGTAGAGCGTTCGCCTGGCACACCGATGACCCAGGTTCGAATCCCGTGGTTGGCGATATAAAATGCGCTGGTTAAGCGATCATCTGTGGTGCCCCAACGACTTTCGAGTTACGGGTATAGGGTAGGATAGGATAAGATGTACGAATAGCACTTGTCTCTATTCACTTACACAGCAGAAGCGTTTTAGAAATATTCGACGTTCGCGACCCCCTTCTCCGTCTGTCTATGTCTGTCTGTCTGTCTGTCTGTCTGTCTGTCTCTCTCTCTCTCTCTCTCTCTCTCTCTCTCTCTCTCTCTCTCTCTCTTTGGCTCTGTCTGTCTCTCCCTCTTTCTGCCTGTCTCTCTCTTTATGTCTCTTTTTTGCTCTTTGACTGCCCCTCCTTCTTTCTCTTTCTCTCTCTTTGTGTCTCTGTCTGTCTGCCTCTCTCTCTCTCTCTCTCTCTCTCTCTCTCTCTCTCTCTCTCTCTCTCTCTCTCTCTCTCTCTCTCTTTCTATATCTCTCACTCTTTCTGCGTGCGTGTGCGTTATGTGTGTTGTGTAGTGACGTGTTGTTTTGTGTTATGATGTGTTTTATGTGCGTGTGTGTTCAGCATATATACGTTTGTATTCGGTCGCGTTGTGTTTTCATGTTAACCGTGTGTATTTTGAGTCACAACACTCTTACCCTTTTTGAAAACAAGCCTATAACACTCCCCTTTTTGTCGCCTCTGTGCCTTCTAATTTATAGAAGTACTCGTAAGTGTCTTAGAAATCGTAAAAGGAATGTTCTGAAGTGGTTGTCAACCAATGCTCTTGGCTATTTCTTAGCAAGAAGAGATAGTCTGTAATTATTTTGTTGTTTATTGCTGGCTATGGGGAATAGCCGCGAAGTGCGGGATTTACTCTGACGCAGTTCAATGTTTAATGCGGCACCTGTACTTGATGGACTGTTTTTTAAACGTTGCCTTTCGCACTCCGATGATTCTTTGTACACAAAAGAACTTGTTGCTCAAAGGCATCATTGTTGATCATGTCGAAAATATATCTTGATCTTTGCTTTCTTCTGTAACTGGAAGTAGTATCAATCATTCACTGACCCTCTGGAATCATATGGATACAATATTCTTGTGACGGTGGGTCTATTGTTGCTGGGCTCTGCACAATGGAATGCTATTACCCACTCGTCTTCCGTCGATGGGGATCGCTAGTAAATCTCCCTGTGACTAATCTTAATACATTTATAAGTTTAGCTCGGTCTGTGTTTAGGCTGGGGTTACAGAGATAGAGAGAAAATGGTGAGAGATTCACTGACACACTAGCTCTCACACGGCTATAAAACATAGGTAGTCCAGCCACTTGTTAACAGTAAATATCACACATTTATTTACTCTACTCTATACAAGATCTGCCAATCACGATACTAACTTAAAAGTCCAAATATCACTTCGAATGGTTTGCTCCTTGATAATTCTAGGCAGCTACTGTTTCATCATCGGGCTACTGGTGAGTTCTGCCCAACGGGTCAGTCTTCTGGAAAGGTGGACTAGTGATGTTCTTTTCAAACAGTTTTGGTGCACTGGTGCAAATATAACTTAACTCTAGATTCGATGAGCTGTGTTATGGTGGATTCTTCTCCTTGTTGACAGACTGGTGGGCTCTCGTCGCTCAGTGCGTGAGGCTCCAATGCAGGCCGAATGTTAGTGAAGACTTTTACTTGTCTTGCTTCTGCTCGGGCCCTCGATGCCTGCTCATCTTTTTGACAATGTCAGGCTGTGGCTAACTAGGTTGAATAGAATTTCACCAGTTCCTGCTTTTAGTCTTCCAGTAGAGAGATCTATTAGAGCTGAGCTCTTTCCTCTATGCAGGTCGAACAGAGAATGATTCTCTATCCCTATGGTCAGCCGGAAGCCCAGGAAATCTAAAACTACAAGAGGCTCCCTCTAGTGTGGGTGGCGGTACTACTGACAATATGTAAGGTGAATGATGTCACTGCCTCCTGAGCTAGCGTCAGCATACAAATGTGTAGCCCACAGTAGACTTCTGTCGTCTGCTGCAGAGCAACATTACTTTACTAAGGTTACAGCTGACTAAACAAGGCGAGAAGCTATAGTGCTGTATAAATCTGGCCTCTTATCACAATTCTATCGTTCTTAAAGACTGATACGTTACCTTGCGTTTGGGGATCGCAGTGCGTTCAGTGGTGTAGGCAGTGTACTCGAATGTTAAACGATAACATTGCAGCCCGTACAGGTAGTGGTTCAAACCCCGTTGCCGGCCTGGAGTTTAAAACTAAATAAATAAATACCCTGAGACGCTGCGCCCCAACTCCTTTTGGATGAGAGTATACAATCGAGCACTAGTCTGTGCACGCACGCCTTTCATCGCATGGATTAAAGATCCTTACGCTCATGACCTAGGCGGGTGAGTGCCGGCTACACAAATACACCCAGCACGCACTAGGCCCCTTCTCCCCCATCCCCAGTCGCCCAGGATTGTGCTCAGTCGTCTGGGCGTCAGATTATGCGCCCAAAGGTTGCCTTAGTACTATCTCGTTTAGATTACTGCAATGCTATTCTTTCAGGCTGCCCTAACTATCTTATTTCTAAGCTCCAAAGGGTCCAGAACCATGCTGCTAGGCTTGTCTTTCGCTCTTCTAAATTTGACCAAATCTCCCCTCTCCTACACTCTCTCCACTGGCTTCCTGTTCAACAGAGAATTTCTCGCAAGACTGCCACACTCTGCTATAAGTCCCTTGATGCTTCTGGCCCACAATATATATCTGACCTACTCCATCTCTACACCCCATACCGTCAGCTTCGCTCTTCTGCAGACTCTCGTATCTTTACGATCCCCACTGTCAGAACAAAAACTTTTGGCCAAAGGTCTTTCTCTTATCAAGGCCCTGTTACCTGGAACCAGCTCCCCCACTTCATCCGTCATTCACCCTCCCTGCCAACCTTCAAAAAACATCTCAAAACTTATTTATTTCCATCATAGTCTTTAATTTTGATTGTCTTTGAGTATGTTTGGTGTGCTTAGCTTCTTGCAGTGACTAATTTAATTGATTTTTTGTTTTCTTTATTATAGAAGGGATTATGTGTGCGTGCGTGTATGTGGCTTCGCTCAGTGTCAAACCAGTCCATTCTCGGGAGGACAACATTCGAGAATGGACTGGTTTGACACTCTGAGCGAAGCCATCAGGGCTGCTGAGGACAGATAAAAAAGATGGAGTATGCTGGTTAAACGATCATCTGTGGTGCCCCTACGACCTTTGGGTTACGGGACAGGATAGGATAGGATAGGATAGGCGTGTATGTGTCTGTGTGTGTGTGTTTTGCAGAAGGTGGTTATCATTGAAAAAATTATCTTCTTTTCTTTTTTTTGTATGTTTTCTTTTTGATTAGTTGTAAATTTTTGACTTTGTAAACGCCTAGGGCTTTGTTTAGATTAGGCGTCAATAGCCATAATAATAATAATAATAATAATAATAATAATAATAATAATAATAATAATAATAATAATAAATGGGCGCCTCGGGCGATTTGAGTTGGATACTGTATCGACCAGCGCCTTGAGCAGTTTCCTGAGCTGGAAAAGCGCTATTCTAGAACGATTGAATAAATAAAATACCTAGTTCCATCTCCGCTCCTTATGCGACTGGTCTGCGAGGCCAACAGTAAAAAATTTGGTGACTATGCTTATTGTATATAAAATGCTTGTATGAGTGCGTTCAAACACTTGCCTTTCATTGTGAAATATTCATAGACCGAAGAATTTCTTCTTGAGTTGCCGCCTAATTTTGCTGTTCACGCGTGAATCTTTGATGACTTGCAGTAAAGACTTTTAAGGGAGGGTGGGGCGAGAGAGAGGTTAATACGTGGCTAGTGCAGCATCTTTTACGTAGACTTCTAGTTCCTAGCCTATAAACAGTACCACCTTCAATAGGACTGTCTAGTAGATCTGAACAAATTAAGAATGTTTGAAATGAAATGTTTCATGTTTGAAATGTTTGATAGACTGCCTTCAGTAAATTACTTTAAAGTCTCCTACCTGAGTCAGTTAAGTTCGACCTATGCGGGGTTCGAACCCGCGACCCTTGGCATTGGAAACCAGCTCACTATCGTCTATATCAACTGTGCTACCCGGCCACAGTTACAATACTGTTATAATGTTTCGCTTGTGCGCCCACTTTTAAATAAAATATTTTAAATCCTGTATCTTGTATCTTTAACAGCTGCAGCCTTTAACACGTCATATGATTTTCTTTGAACACCTTGACAATATCGTTTCTGTGGTTATGGTTACCTAGTTCAATTATCGTATTCATGATATATACGTCTGCTATTATGAACATCAGAATTCAATCATAATAGTGCATAGTTTAAAAGAGTTGTTAAGACATAAAGTTGGTTAAAGGCTGTACCATTCACGAAGGCTGTAAGTTACATTTGTGTCTATTTTCAAGCGGATGGAGAGAGCGAGAAAAGAAAACCGAGGGGGTTGTCTGAAAGAGGGAGATAACAATATTTATAGAATTGAAAATATCAATATGCACATACAGAGTTACACATCTTATCTATAAATATAAATTGCTTAGCCGGAAGTCCTTCTTCGCCTCTACTATAAAGTTTGTCCGGTATGGACGCTGATCTGGGCAGGTGCTGGCCGCTGCGGATCGGCCTGCTGTGTGCTCAAAACCAGCGAAATCGTTATAGCCGACATTTACTTACCGAACGTTTAACCGTTTCTGAGATAAATAAATAAACAAAATGTCCACAAACTGCAAAAGCCTCATTCCGCGCGCTTCCATTAAAAATTAAATTGAAGTTTCAGCATGTTTTCCCATATAGACCAAAAAATTGATGGCCTTTCTAGGAACCCTTGGTAGCCTAGTTAGTAAAACATTCACATACCGTGCAGGGCGACCCAAGTTCAAACCTCACGCGGGCCATATATATATATTTTTACACTACAATATGGATATTTTTCTTTTTAATTTAGGCTTTTTACCTTTAATTTATTATTATTATTATTATTATTATTATTATTATTATTATTATTATTATTATTATTATTATTATCATTATTATTATTATTATTATTATTATTATTATTATTATTATATCTTATATCAAATTTTCTTTTAAAACCTTGGTGTTTTTTATGATTTCTATTTGTATTATTCTATATTCAATATTATTATTATTATTATTATTATTATTATTATTATTATTATTATTATTATTATTATTATTATTATTATTTTTACCAAGGATCGGGATGGGGTGGTACGTGTAGGTAAAAAGGGGCTACGGGTAGGTTTAAAGGGACATGGGTAGGCATAACGGGGATACGGGTATATATAAGGGGGTATGGTGATGGTCGATTCCTTTCATCCATACCTGCGAAACGATCAACGGGGAAGTATCAATGAGGGTACAGGTAGGTTACAAGGAGGTACGGAAGGTATCAAGGGGGTATGGGGAGGTATCAAGTGGGTTCAGGGAGGTATCAAGGGGGTATAGTGAGGCATCATGGGGGAGACGGGGAGATATCAGGGGGGGGGTATGGGGAGGTATCAAGGGGGATATGGGGAGGTATCATCGTCCAAATGAAACTCGCAGACAACAGTTGTCTCTCTGTCTACATTTTAAACAGCAACCTGTGTACCCTGGCTTGCCAGGGTACAAAACCACTAGTATTAGATAAACACACAAAAAAAGAGAGTGGGGTGGGAAGTGGAATTACATTGGCATTACTAGGTTCATGAAATAAGGTCAGAATTTAACAGAACAATTCTTAAGGAAAAGAAAAAATATATAGCAGACAAAATTAAGATAAAGGACAATATATTAAACCTATATCTTCGTTTGCTTTAGTTCTACTGTTCGCTCTTGATGCTCCAATTGTGGTATTTATTTGTAAGGGTAGTACCAATTTCAGTTTGATTTTGTGTGCCCTTAAAAAGGGCTCAGATACACCAAGAAAAAAAAATTGGAAAAAAGTATTTTTAACACTTGTTTTGGGTAGTAAGATACCTGTATTTTTACATCTAGTTATTAGGTTTTTGTATTGGTTTTATCATATTTTTGTTATTCTCATATATATGGGGGGTGTCTAAAAAGTAAAAAAAAAAACTTTTTTCACGTCAAGATTTTCTCCGAAAAATGTTATTATCCGTCACTTTGGAAACCATAACCTTTTTGTTTATTAAGATTTTGACTTGAAATTTTCTGTGAAGAATCATCACAAACAGGGCTGGATTCTTAACCTTTAAAATGTGCATTTATTGCATTTGGTCTATTTTTTGTGATAGGTTAAAAAATTTAATTATAATGAACGGGTTAAAACCCACACGTAATAATAATATCAAAACAAACTTAAACAAGCATTTCTGAGGTTCATCAGCCAGATATAGGTCTAAACTTAATATTTCAGAGACTTTTAGGTGGCCTAACTGACTGTGTGTGAAAATATTATTTCCAAAGTAAGCATACTGTGGCGTTTGCGAATTGAAATTACATTTAACTTCTGATTTTATTTTCATAACAAATATGCAACTCTTGACTTAAAACTGCATGTTTTCTAAAAGTATAGCTATTTATCTATTACCATACAAAATTTCAAATCAATCAAAGCATTTTTACTTGCTTTATAAGCAAATTACATTAGTAACCCCTCGTTCAGGTGTATCTGAGCCCTATTAGGTATTCTATGTAATGCTCTATTTGTTTTCTTGAATACAATTTGGATGTTTAAATCAGACTTATGTGGATTTTGCTGGGAAATTATCATTTACTGCACTGGTATAGTCAGTTCTTTTAAAATAAGTTCTTGTTTCATTATTTTATATTTAAACGCAAAATGTTAAAACGTCTGTGGCAGAGAAACACGTTAAGGAGGTCTCATCGTCTATCACACTGATGGATTAACCCGCGATAATGGCCTAAAGCCGCCAACACGATCGCATTCCTTTTGCACTTTGCCAGGAGTTCAAGCCTCAAGCAAGTATGAAGCACTATACCGCATGGACTGAGTATGAGGAACAACCCAAAACTTACTGCTATATATTATCGCGGATATGGTATATGATACAAGATATTCGGTGTGTCTTAAGGACAGCAAGGAGTGTTCTATCTATCAAACTATTTAAATGAGCATTAAGAATCAAATTCTAGTCATCCTAGATACTGTTCAAAATGTTCGCGCTCTTTGTGATGTCTCAGACACTCGGGCAAGATGTCGTACAAGGCTCTTTGAGACAACGACAAGGGTTCTGTGAGACAACAAGCGTATATCAGAGAGATTGTTCTCGGGTGCCGTTGTAACCAGGAGCAGAAACAAGGGTAGAGGGATAAGAAAGCTGACGGGTGGCCCTTGGCTTTTGGGCTGTGAAGTGACAATCGTAGAGGTGTTAAGGGGAAAAGAGTTGGTTTTATTGGTGAGAAGAAAAGGAAAGAGAAGACATAAAAGTGTATGGATGGTGGTGGGTTGTAGAGGGATAAAAAAAATACTATATGAATATTGGGAGACAGTGGATAGTGATAATTTGCAAAACACGGACTCCCGGTGTTATGAAGGTAGTGAGGTAAGATTCTGATTCTGTAAAAGCAGACGTAGAAAAGTACACTACGAAGACGAAGAAAAATGGTGCTGGGTTTGAAGCTCTAAATAAATAATTAAATAAAATTTGTTATTGTATTGGTGGTGGGAACTTTGTCTTTTCTGGTATTATACATCGCGATTTGAGCATTTTCACGCAGTCTTTTTAAAATTTTTGGTCAAACTTATAGTATGGCATGCAAATTCTTACGATAAGAGACCTCAGGAGTTTGTTTGACAGGTAGACATAATTAAAACAATACAAGCACAGCAAATGTGTGTCACTGGTCGACACTCAGGTTAGAAGACGCTACTGGGCGTAAGAACGCATTAACCTTAATACGATCCCGATCAAGTACGTGGCCTGGGACGAGAGCTGTAGAGGAGACTTGTGAAACAGGATCGACTTTCCGCAATGCCTTTGCAGACAGTGTTTTAATGTGGCTACCCTAATGGTGGCTACAGTTTCATTTTCTGCAAATACTCTTTAGACGATTTTCGCTAATCATAGGCCTGGATGCTTGAGTTTTTTTTTTCATTGTTACCTACCTTGTCGTCATTTACTAAAGTTAACGTGTAAAGGAAGAGGCTCGTATACATATATTCCAAAATCCATATATATCCTCCCCCACCCCCTCCACGTGGAGGTGCAGGGGGTTTCTGTATAAATAATATCCCCACTTTCTGGAGATTTAATGCTTTAAATTCCCACTGTCGCTGTCTTTTTCCTTTTTTTTTCTCATCCCTACTCTGTTTTATCAATCCACTATCTTCTTTGCTAGACCAGTCACCTACCTTTATTCTTCAAAACTCTCCCAAAACTAATAAATTGTGTATGAGGTCTGTTGGGTCAGCTTGGGAATATTGGACGCTTTCTGCCAAATGGTCACTAGGGCTTTCTAAGATATTATTATTTAACCATGTAGACATTTTATATGTATGTGTTTCATTAATTTTTTTAAAAATGATGTTTATTTTCTCTTTTGTTTTTTGTAAACGGGGGTTCGATAAATTAGAGAACAGCCTCAGCGCCCCCTGGATAGGATGCCTTTATTGTAAAGTGACCGGCTGGTGAAGTACCATTAGGGTTGTTTCAGCAGATCTTTTATGCGGATCAGAGGGATAAGCCCTCTTTCAACCAAATTGTGGTCCTGATTCGGCTCTTTGCAGTCCGCTGGACCATACAAACAATGACTAACTTAGTAACTATATATCATTGTCCACTGAAGATGACACGCAGATCAGGGGGTGGACGTTTTTCATGCTTAGGTGACTTACCTGCATTGGTAGGTCTGTATTGGATAGATAGAAAGATAGGTTAGTTGCTGAGATAATTGGACACACACGGATCTTGATAACAATGTACGTTCATCATGCCTATTTGATGGTGCGGAGTGAAACAGTGATCCGTGAGTTTGACTTTTTCAAATATGCCACTATCGCTTAGACTAGTAGACTTAGTACAAACATCTATGACACAATACTTATAATTATTTCATACAATACTAAAGCTGCCAGTGGCTACCATACACGATGTTTGTAATTATTGTTGAAAATGTGACCGTTTGCTGTTTGGACGGCCCACGAGTACATCTCTCAGCCGGCGTTGTTGAGATGGGTACCTGTTGATGTTTTCCTAGCTCAGTGTTGCTGTTGGTGGTGTAGTTGTTGTGCCAGCTGTAAAGAGGTCTGTTAGGACTTTTTTTAAATGAAGGAAATGAGAGGAACAGGACTTAAAACCTTTGAATAGCAAGATGACTCGACTACAACTTCAAACTTTCAATAGCGAGATGACTAAAATGGAGAGAGGTATATGTAGGTAAGAAATAAGAAGGGTACAATGGATCAGGATCGTTGCAGGGAACGGGAGAAAAGTCGACAGGTTATCTGTAGAGTCAACACACAGCTCAGACAACGATTTGGGGCCCGACTTAGGCCGGATCAAATCATAATTCCCGCTGCGAGAGGAGCACATCACAGGAAGCCCCAAATCTTTATATTGTTCCACGATCTCGTGACCCCACACCACATTCAGAGTTCTGCGTCTAAAAATCTTGGATCTGATTACTCAATAGCGCAGGCTTTCTTCTTCTTCTTGTAGACTTTACGGAGTTTTGACAGACAAGGCACATTTTCATTTAAAAATTCCGTCATTATTAATTATATCTTGTCTTAATAACAAGGCACAGGGGCACCCGCTTTAAGACGTAAACAACTAGGTCTATCTATTAAAATAATAACAACAACAACAACAACAACACACACACACACAAACACGCACACACAACAACAGCTACTGCGTTATTTATAAACTTATATAAAAATAAATATGGACAGGAAAGAGCTCCTCGTTCATGTTTGAGCAATGAACGTGTGCTTGTTGCGTAAGTAGGAGTAACATGTTAGCTTGTATGTTGGTTACAGATCGCTACGCTTTGAGTCTGGTGTATGAATAAAGTGCGCATAGCATCCAGTATTAGTAGTAGTAGTAGTAGTAGTAGTAGTAGTAGTAGTAGTAGTAGTAGTAGTAGTAGTAGTAGTAGTAGTAGTAGTAGTAAGAGAAAGTGTTTAATTATAGGCTACAAGCAAAATGTTAAAACCGTTAGGATCCTTGACATGATTTAATATCTCTCTCCCTCCCTCCCTCTCTCTCTCTCTCTCTCTCTCTGCTCCTCTCTCTCTCTGTCTCTGTCTCTGTCTCTCTCTGCTCCTCTCTCTCTGTCTCTGTCTCTGTCTCTCTCTCTCTCTCCCTCTCTCTCTCTCTCTCTCTCTCTCTCTCTCTCTCTCTCTCTCTCTCTCTCTCTACTTCTCTCCCACTTTCGCTGCGGTCATGGACTTCGGCATGGAGTTATTTAGGTGCCGTACAAGTCATAACTGCGTTCGTGAAATAGTTCAAAGAAACAGAAAGAGAGGGGAAGAGAGAGAGAGAGAGAGAGAGAGAGAGAGAGAGAGAGAGAGAGAGAGAGAGAGAGAGAGAGAGAGAAAAATAAACACGTCTCATTATTACCACTCCTTAGCATTAAAACTGAAGTTTGTAGCCTATGTATATTAATAATGTAAATATAAAAAAGGGATAACTGGGAAAATTTTACAAAGAAAACTCAGGTGCTCTTTGCAAAGAGGCGAAAACAACCAGCTTATCATGGCACTAGGACATAGGGGGCAAAAGCTGTGAGTTTGTGTTTGTCTAGTCCCGCCATGTTTAACCCATTGTCACCGCCAATCGGGGATTAGGTATTCATGACCTATATCAGGAGTTAAAAGGATTAAAGGTCAGCATGACAAGCGCTTCCCATGATTTTTGCGCATCAAAAGTAGTAGCGATTTCGGGGGCTGGTTTGTTGTTCCAGTTTTTTGGTCGACTGTATATTTGATTGATTAACTGATTGATTCGTTATCGTCCAGTATAGATGATATGAGAATTGTTTTAGGACTTCGTCGTCGTCGTAAACGTCATCACCGGATTCACTATCACCACTACCGCCACATTTATCATCGTCGTCGTCATCATCATCATCATCATCATCATCATCATCATCATCATCATCATCATCATCATCATCATCATCCATCATCATCATCATCAAATTACATCACATCAGATCATATTAGTTTTATTCATACCTGTAAAAATACAAATAAATGTATAATAATAAATAAATTCAATTTTCATAAGGGTTTAATTTGTTCAATGACTGGAGCAGGCTCGGTCTGACCCCAATGCATCGGTTGCACTGAAAACACAAAATTAATTATGCAGTTTGGAGTGTGGCATCGTGATACGTTTCAATTTCTACAAGTGTCTTATGTTTTCATTGGCCAAGTAGATAGTGACTAAAATGATATCGCATGGCAATTGACCAATCACAAATGACTATGTTTCTCGGAAGCTGTGAAATATGTAAGTCGTAAGAATACAGGACCTACTTTAACCCACTTACGAATCGCAGCCTCCTATGCTTTTTCTGCAAATGAAACGGGTTTCTTGTATTCTCTAAGACGCGTTAAAACGGCAAGGTTTTATTCCTAAACCGTCACTAATTCACAAATACTACAGCAACAATTATCTCAAGGAAAGCAGGAGTCAAAAGAGTAGATGGACCGACTGAATCAGCAAATGAAACTGGCATTGTTTTTTTGTGTTTTTTTTGTATTGGATGCCTTATGACCTATCTTAACTGGAAGGCTTGTGGAAGGTTGGTGGAGATTCAAAACCTTTTTTTTTTCGAGGTTCTCAGATCCCAAACCTAGGTTGCAGAACCTTTTAGACAAAAAAGATTCAAGAACCTAGGTTCGGCATCTGAGAACCTCCAAAAAAGTGTTTGAACCTCTACGAACCGTCCAATTAAAAAAAGGCCATAAGCTATAGTTGCCTGAAACTAGGCCTCCACTTTGCTCCCTATACGCTCTATATGTCCGGGGACATTAATCTAACAAAGCCTCCACTTTGAACGAAGCGGAGACGAATCAATGGAAGAAACTGGCATTGTTTTTCACTGGTCAAGTTTGGTTGAAGACACCCGTCATGTGTCATGTTTCGTTTTCTTTTACTCTATGTATGTAGGTGAGAGGTTGTTTGGATGGGTAGGTGTGCGCGCGTTGCCATTATGTTTGTGTGCTTGTTGAATAAATGTGAAGGAAAGTTTCTGAGTTTTGGACTATTTTTGGTTGCGCAGTTGGATGACATTATTTGAAAGCAATGTGTAAAGCGGTCGTTCACACGCATCTTCCTCCTCTAGCCTAATGTCGATTCCTCTTTTTTTTCCAATTGAAAAAAATCGATACATAAATGGTATTCGTATCTTAGACGTGGAAAATAAAAAAAAAAAGTGTCGCAAAGCGCGCGTGAATATTGTCCGATGTCGATGTGACAATTTTCAATATACTGCGCCAAGATGCGAATAACCTATAATATCAAACGCTTAAAGGACAGGGATTGGATGAGTAGAAAACGAGATATTTTGATACCAATGTAAAGGTTTGTGTATAGATGTATTCCACGTGTATCCACTCCGGGTGTAATTTGACCGTGAAAGAACTGGCCACACGCAGCTGCAACAATTAATATGCGTCGGTAAAAGTAGAAATCGGTGTTTTGGGCAGTTCTCAATTTCCCGTGCTCTGCTATAGGTTGTGAGTTCCTTTCATTGGAGGCATCGCCCCATTGAGGAAGCTCCGTCACGCGTCAGTGTTACATTGTGAGAGTTCACTGACACGAATGAGTGGGTTATGGCAGCTAATGACAATCCTCACTGACTGGACCGAGGTTTTGTTTTCAATTTGTCACACTCAACTTGAACCCCTTGGGGTCATGAGCAATCTTGCCACTGTAGATTGTTCAAACCTATAAAGGGAAAAGTGAAAGCCCCAGTTGAAAACCTGTCTTTCCTTTGTAGGCAAGACAGATTCACTGCGGCAACAGTACCCCCGTTGGAGTGCCGGGGGTTTTCAGTATAAATAGTATCCCCACTTTATGGAAATTTAGTGCTTTAAATTCCCACTGTCGCTGTCTTCCTCATTTACTCTTTCCTATTCCTGCTCTGTCCTATCACTCTGCTATACTATCTTCTTCTTCGTTAGATCAATGACCTACCTTTTTTCTTGAAAACTCTTCCTGGACAAGACTCCTTGTTTGTGTATGAGGTCTGTTGGATCAGCTTGGGAGTGTTGGACGCTTTCTGTCGGGTGGTCACTAGGGCTTCCTATGATTGTATTATTTAGCACTATAGGCATTTTATATGTATGTGTTTTGTTGATGATTTATAATGATGTTTGTATTCTATTTTGTTTTTGTAACCAGGGGTTTGAGTAGTTGGGGTAAAGCCTCAGCCGTCCCCTGCGTGGGATGTCTTTATTGTAAAGTGACTGGCCGGTGGAGGGCATTCAATTTTCCCATTAGGGTTGTTTCGGCAGATCTTTTATGCGGATTGGGGGTTGTCCGGTCCTGATTTGGCTCGGAAGAGTCCGCTGGACCTAAAGCAACAATCAATCAATCAATCAAACACTCAACTTGAAGCAGACAGAGGTTAGAGGTTAAGGTTAGGCGTTGGACTAGATCCATTGTAGGCTATCAATGAGCGCGCCCTTGAAGTGGGAATAATTTACTTTCATTTATTTTTCATGTTTAGGCGCTAAGTATCGGTATTTGAAAGAACTGTTTAAGGTGCATGTTGAAAGCCATGAATTTTAACCCCAGCCATAAAGATGTACTGAACACCATCTAATAATGATGAAAACACTATTTGACAGTAAAACTGTTGCGTCCCACTAGTGAAAACGTCACGACAAAACCAACAATAACTGCAGCCAGATGAATAGAACTTGCCATAGTTTCGTAGCAGGCACAATGAGAGATCATTGAGGCGTGAGTGAGTCACGGCAATGAAAACATCGCGTGGTTGTTTTTCCGCTCTGACGCGCTGGTTCGTGAAAACTGACAAAATATTGTCACTAGCCCAACAACAATCGATATACAAACAGTGGCTACGCACCGTGTTTCCTTCTGATCTTGTAAACTTCAGCGTTTGAATACCACACACTAATAACTGTCAGAGCCCGATACACAACGGTTAGAGGACTTTGCGCTTGAGAATACGGTCAACTTCTGAACACCTTGCTGGAAGATTGCAAGATGTGAATGTGTACAAAAGGGACATCTGATAACGTTCAGCGAGAAGTGCGGCGCAGAGGACGAGTGTGGGAGGGAAGGTAAGGGGAAGGAAGGGGACGCAGAAGGATGTGGATGGATGTGGGTGGGAGGAATCAATGGTAACCAAAGTGAACGGGACCGGTTCTGAGCATTAATTATTGTTATGATAGTGATGGTTGTAGTAGTTAGTGCCTGTAGATTACATAAGTTTAATCATCACATGAGAGTCTGGAACACTGAATTCAAAACTAACAATCAATGTCATCTCAATCGCAATGGGAATAATTATCATCTTTTATCAAATATTTCTTCGGGTACAGTGCAAACAGAGAATCCTGATGGAATCATTGCGATAGTCAATATTCACATTCTCCAGGCTTGCAAAACAAACACGCGGCAGGCGACACTGATCCGTCGTTATCTGCCTTTATTGCTCAGAAGCTAGGTTGCAGGTGATTTTCCTATTTAACACCAATCACCTCCAACAAGGTGCGAAATGCTGAGATAGCGTATAGAAATCAGCCCAGCGTTCCATCGAGGACCCGAACTTTTCTGCATCTAGCTTTGTCCTTTGCGCCTGGAAGCATAGATGCCTGTTTGCACATGTCCGAACCACTTGGTCCTACTAAAACATGGAGTACTAAACAAGCTAAATGCGTACTTCTATTACTCCTTCCGATGAAAGTATAAACCGAGGTCTTGTCTGTGCACGCACGCATTCCACCGCATGGACTTAAAACATCCCGAAGCTCATGTCTTAGACGGGCGGCGAACTTGTTTTTTCCAACCTAGTTCCAGTCACTTTCCCGAAAAAGGCAATTACCGAAGTCGACCGAGGCTCTCCGAGTCGAGCTAAGCTATCCGATGTTTTACGAACGAGTGCTGGCAGGACTACGTGAAACCACAGGCTTGAAAGGCTCGTCTTTCGTAGGCCTCAATTACATACTATACTACGTACGTATTTAGGAGTTTACAAAGACAAAAAGAAAAGACTTCAGAGCCTGTGGTGAAACATCCGTGCATAAAAATAGCCGCTGTTGCTTCTAGATCTAATTCTATTTCGATCTGCACAGCTTCAAGCTCAAGTCGAGATTTGCATTTTGAAGCAGTTAGTATTATTATTATTATTTTATGATGAATAATATACTGACACAATTAGTAATAAAGAGTAAAAGTAATACATAACACATAAAGCACACATACAACGATTTCACATCTATATCAACAATAAAACCATGACAAAACTTCAAAGCGCTATGGATACGTTGATGTCCCTTCAGCACAACAAGGCAAAGCAAGTTTATAATGGTCTAAAAAAACAGTGACATTTTTATTGCAAGCACCAAAGCAATTATTTATTTAACAAATATTATTCTTTTTAACTGATACAGTAAATTTGTTATATGTATTTCAATGATATGTATTTTAATGAGAAACACGTATTAAAAAAAATGTTGCGTGGCGGGCGGAAATTTCTATAAATCATCTGAAAACTTTGGTAAATCTATAAGAAAAAATAACCAGTAACACAATCTGAATATTTCGGGTTACACGCAACTTCAGCAAAAACAAACAAAACGTCACTGACCATATTTACACCATTGAGCACGCACAGCAGCACACTATTCTTTTATTCTTTTTAAAGTAGGAATAATAATAATAATAATAATAATAATAATAATAATAATAATAATAATAATAATAATAATAATAATAATAATAATAATAATAATAATAATAATAAAAAGAAACAAATAATAATAATAATAATAATAATAATAATAATAATAATAATAATAATAATAATAATAATAATAATAATAATAATAATAATAACACAAACAAAACAAAATTAAAGATTTTACTAAATAACTATACTACTACTACTACTACTACTACTACCACTACTACCACTACTACTACTACTACTACTATTACTACTACTACTACTACTTGCGAAGTTGTGGTCTCGATTTTGTGGTCCTGATTCGGCTCTTTGCAGTCCGCTGGACTCTGTTAGCAATGAATAACTAATTAGCTTTTAATTTAACTCTGATCTCGAGTTGTCTTGATTTTGTGGTTCTGATTCGGCTCTTTGCAGTCCGCTGGACCCTGTAAGCAATGAATAACTAACTGTTAATTTAACTCTGATCTCGAGTTATAAAAAAAAATTCGCTTGGCCTACTCGTCCTTCTCCGGAAATTTCAAGATTCGAATATTATAAAGTATAGGCCTAAATATTATTAATTAGAATAGATATAGTTTATACATTTATTTACGTATAAAACAAACAATACAGGTCTAATAATTAGATTCAGCTAGTGAGCTTCTTCGCTGCGCGGAGACTGACTTATAATAAAAACAGTGTCTACTTGGTTCTAGGCAGGAAATGGGCAATGCTATTATTAGCCTTTACTGCTGAGGACTAACAAAATGCAAATCAAGGAACGCAACTATTAAATATGATCGATAATAATCATGCTCATATTAACAAAGTATACAGTTGCGAAATGCTAAATCTGTATAAATCGAACAGAATTAGAAGCAGCAGCGATCATTTTTAATGTCAGCTAGTCGTAGTCATGCAAGCATCATTTCGTAACACATCGGAGAGCTTCGTTCGACTTCGGTGATTGCCTTTTTGGGCGAATGACTGGAACTAGGTTGGAAAAAACAAGTTTGCAGACAGGCGACTGCCGGTGCACCACAAATACTCCCAGCAAGCACTAGGTCACTTCTCCCCCATACCCCAGTCGTCCATGCCCAAGTGGGCTCCTCGGACGGCTTGAGTTAGATCGTGTATCGCCCAATGCCTCCAGCAGCTTTGGAGCTGGGAAAGCGCTAAATAAGAACGATTAAATAAATAAATAATTTGGTTCCTGGCCACATCACCAGAGCATCAGGCCTTGCAAAGACTATCCTGCAAGGCACGGTGCAAGGAGGCAGAAGAAGAGGGACACAGAAAAAGAGGTGGGAGGACAACATTCGAGAATGTTTGACACTGAGCGAAGCCAGGAGGGTTGCTGCTGAGGACAGAGAAAGATGGAGTACGTTGGTTAAACGATCATCTGTGGTGCCCCTACGACCTTCGAGTTATGGCATAGGATAGGATAGATAGATAGATAGATAGATAGATAGATAGATAGATAGATAGATAGATAGATAGATAGATAGATAGATAGATAGATAGATAGATAGATAGATAGATAGATAGATAGATGAGATTCATAACATTGAATAGGTCTCTGTATGTGTGTGTGTGTGTGGGTGTGTGTGTGTGTGTGGGGGTGTGTGGGTGTGTGTGTAGACTGAGATAGAAAGAAAGACACAGAGACAGAGAAACAGATAAAAAAAAGAAAGAGTGAGACAGAGAGGGAGACAGACAGACATAGAAGGTCTGTGGAGTGGAGGAGGTGATGAACACTGGTAGACCTGAATGGTGGACAGTTATATTCCCAGGTTAAAACAGTACAGGTCTACCATTTTCCACCATTCTTCTTTCACGCATGCCGGGACAGAACGAAAACTCATAAAAATAAAGATGAATTGAAAGGGCGTTGGGCTACACCATGGACAATTTCAGGAGACAAAATCCAGGCGCTCTCTTACTACCATGCCCCTTAGATCTATGGAAGCAATGGAGTGGATAGGGCGAAATATGTGAGGAGAGAGAGAGAGAGAGAGAGAGAGAGAGAGAGAGAGAGAGAGAGAGAGAGATGAAACCTTATCGGATATTGCTGGGATCGCCCCACGTCTGTAGGAAATGAAGAAAAAGTCTAGATCCCTGAGAGTCAATATAACTCGTGGTCACTGAACAAAATGTATGTTTTTCGTAGATTATCTCTTTCTGATGGTCAGTAGAGTGAATGCTGTTTTCATGCGTCACTGACTGGTTGGTTACATGTTTTATTAGCAGATTGCTTTGGTTCGTTGATTCAATCCACAATACCGTGTGATTAAATGGAAAATCGGGGATCAATTTGCTTTTATTTTCTTGTGGTTCAGACGATCGACCGGCCCGCTAATATAAAGCCAGTCTGTTCGAAACTTACTGCTTTTTGGCATAGCCCTGTAAACCTTGACTTTCTCTTTTCCGTTGTAGGGATACAGTCTACATTCCAATGTAAGGCTGCTGCGCTCCCTTGTCATCTCCATCTTTCTATATGCTTGCGAAAAATGGACCATCACAGCAGATCTCCAACGAAGAATACAAAGCATGGAGATGAGGTGCTACAGAAGACTTCTGGGCATTTCCTATACCCAGCACATCACCAACGACGAAGCCCGACAGACCATCACACAAACCATTTGACAACAAGATGACCTGCTCACAGTGGTGAAAAAACGGAAACTCCGATGGTACGGCCACGTCACCAGATCATCAGGTCTTGCAAATACCATCCTGCAAGGCACAGTGCAAGGAGGTAGAAGAAGAGGGAGACCGAAAAAGAGGTGGGAGGACAACATTCGAGAATGGACTGGTTTGACACAGAGCGAAACAATCAGGGTTGCTGAGGACAGGGAAAGATGGAGTACGCTGGTTAAACGATCATTTGTGGTGCCCCTACGACCTCCGAGTTATGGGATAGGATAGGATAGGATAGGATAGGAGTATACGAAACCGTGCAGTTTCCATCCGTTCAGTTAGGCTACATTAGTTCTTTTAAATGGACCCACTTTGACTATGCCCCCTTGACGAATCCTTTTAATATTCACAATGAACGTTGCTTCACGGAAAAAAAGTTGACAAGAAAAAATAAATAACTATTTCGAAAGTATAGTTATTTTTTAATTGAATACATTGCATAGTTTTTTGTGCCTATTAAAAGCAACAGCCATTTGCCAGCCAGCCAACGTCTTGGAGCTAAAAATAGCAGCTACCAACGAAGGTAAGAAAGAGAACCCGTAAAAACAATTGATTTTTGGTTATAGGTTATAGGTTACCTTACCCCAGACACCAAAAAGCACATACTTCAGCTTTGCGGTTCACTCAGAAATAGGGTTAAAGGTCACACGGCTATGATGTTCGATGTACCGTTAATCAGGGGAAATCACCCCCTATCAGAACCGAAATTGAAAATTCAAACTGTAGCGGTTGGTTTGAGCAACGAAAGCCCACTTTATCATTGTTTAATGTAATAACAATGCGAATTTTAGGGTACACATGTTTTCGCCACCAACACCAAATGGCATCAACACGGACATCAAAGTCCAAGGCCAATCCCTCAACGCAGTGCATAGCTTCAAATATTTAGGAGCCATTGTATCAGACAATGGGTCCCGCCTGGAAGTCCTCTCCAGAATCGCACAAACAACTGCTGCCCTGGCGAGGTTGAAGCCAATTTGGAAAGACAGGACCATCAGTCTACATTCCCAAGGTAAGGCTGCTGCGCTCCCTTGTCATCTCCATCTTCCTATATGCTTGCGAAACATGGACCATCACAGCAGATTTCCAACGAAGAATACAAAGCATGGAGATGAGGTGCTACAGAAGACTTCTGGGCATTTCCTATACCCAGTACATCACCAACGACGAAGTCCGACAGACCATCACACAAGCCATAGGACAACATGATGACCTGCTCACAGTGGTGAAAAAACGGAAACTCCGATGATATGGCCACGTCACCAGATCATCAGGTCTTGCAAAGACCATCCTGCAAGGCACAGTGCAAGGAGGTAGAAGAAGAGGGAGACCGAAAAAGAGGTGGGAGGACAACATTCGAGAATGGACTGGTTTGACACTGAGCAAAACAATCAGGGTTGCAGAGGACAGGGAAAGATGGAGTACGCTGGTTAAACGATCATCTGTGGTGCCCCTACGACCTCCGAGTTATGGGATAGGATAGGATAGGATACAAAGCCTTCGAATTTGGGGACTTTTAAATAGTGGTTTTTGTTTTGTTGTTGTAGTAGTTGTTTGAAAGAACGTTTTATACGAAGCCAAGTCACTTTTTGTGATAATTGTCTGTAATCCTCTAAAAATTACGAAACTTCGGAACAAATAGAGAAATTGAGCGTGCGTTCGTAATTGCTTTCCGTAACGTAGCCGTAGAGCATCGTTGGTGTATTACTACAGTAAATGCAAATTAGTACCCTACGACTACGAAAATGATACGTACTTTAGAAAGAGGGATTGAGCGCAAGTCCTTATATACTGTCCGTATACAACTAGGCCTACTACTGGTACTACTCATACTGATACTGTTCGTCTGTTGTTACGAGTAGTAGGCCTACTACTACTACATGCTAGTCTTAAACTACTATAAGTAGCCTGACTAGGCTTATCATCGATCTTGAAATTTGTATGAGTGAATTACCACGTCAGTTTACTGTTAACAACACTGGTCAGTTCCATCAGCAAAACCTAATCAGCCTACATGATCATGGCCGCCATGTCACTCTAAACAAGACATTCGAGTTGGTTGCGTGTAGATCTGTAAAAACACTTTCCTCACTAACACATCAACCAAAAGTTATGATAACTTCATTCCTAAGACAATGAACTATCGAGAAAATAATACATTACAGTTGAAAAATTACAAATGTCGATACAAACTACTTACGATTTCAGCGTTCGTATAAATCCCGTTTCTCACGGTCACTCGTAAGCCAACTAGGCCAGACAGCCGTAACCCACGCCCTTTAACCTTTGCACTGCGCAAAAAGCTGTGACGTCAAGACAAAAAGTAGTTCTCGAAACGATAGGCTTACGCTACTCTCATCATTACGAACGCTCGCTCAATTTCTCTAATATTTATGCGAAATTTGTTATGTCTTTTCTATATATGCAGCTCTTCAGTTGCTTCTAGTCTATGTATTAATACTGCTGCAATAACCAGATAAAGGTAAATCATTTATTATTTGAGTGTACATCGTTGTTGCCATTATACACAGAAAAAAGTAATGTTAAAAAGCACTAATGATATTAATAGTATATCGTACAATAGGATAACAATAGAAAAAAATAGCCAGCATTTCCCCCGTGGGGATGCCGGGGGTTTCAGTATAACTAGTATCCTGTCGCTGTCTTTCTCCTTTGATCTTTCTCATTCCTACTCTGTTCTATCAACCTACTATACTATCTTCTTCTTCGCTAGACCAGTCACCTACCTTTTTTCTTGAAAACTCTTCCGGGACAAAACTCCTCATTTGTGTGTGAGGTCTGTTGGATCAGCTTGGAAATATTGGACGCTTTCTGCCAGGTGGTCACTGGGGCTTCCTATGATGTTAGTATTTGGCAATGTAGACATTTTATATGTATGTGTTTTGTTGATATTTTATAATGATGTTTATATTCTTATTTGTTTTTGTAAACGGGGGTTCGATAAATTAGAGTATAGCCTCAGCGTCCCCTGCGTGGGATGTCTTTAATGTAAAGTGACTGGTTGGTGGAGTGCCTTCAGTGTTGCCACTAGGGTTGTTTCGGCAGATCTTTTATGCGGATCAGGGGTGAGTCCTCTTTCAGCGAAGTTGTGGTCTTGATTTTGTGGTCCTGATTCGGCTATACTGGTCCTGATTTGGATCGGAAGAATCCGCTGGACCTAAAGCAATAATCATGTAATGTAATGTAGCCAGCATTATTGTTAGTACTGATGTAAGAAACTTAAAAAAAATGTATATTGTTTTATATATGTGTAGGCGTGTGTGTGTTTGTGTGTCTATGTGCGAGCACGCGCGCGCGTGTATGTGTGTGTGTGCTTGTTTGTTTGAATATATGTGTGAGTATGAGTGAGTGTCTAAAATCATTGAAAGAATGAATAGAGTTTAAATAAAAGAACTAAACTGAAAAGCCAAAAAGAACAGGACGGAGCAGATTAGACCCCATCAGGACAGAACAAAATAGAAAGAGGATCAGAGCTTTACGGTGAGTTCTGATTGTTCTTGTGACAACAGCGTTCCTAAACAGTACTCGTCAGTGGAGTCTTCCAGATGGAGCAAGTTTCACAATTATACTCCGAGTTACCCATTCCGGGCGGCCTGGAACAGGTACACGACCTCAACTCAAGCCAAGACAGATCTCATCTATAACCACCTGGCTATCTGTTACTGCCTGTCGGCACGATTGTAACTACCTGCCTTCTGTTTTAAATGATCGTGGGTTCCTACAGTTCTATCAATTCAAAATGAGACTGCCTGTTTTCAATTCAGGGTGGACAGGATGCCTTGGTTGACAGAAGCATCTATATACGTCGGTTTAAACCTTGTCTTAAACCTTTTATCAGGTCTTTTCGTCTTTTAGTACGCTATAACTCAGATGACTGTTGGAGGCTGTCACTGAGTACAAAACCAAAAGATTCCATACAACTAAGACAAGATTGAATTGTTCAAAAAAGCTCTTCAGAACTTACAAATTTTCTTAATCACAGTGATATTAGACTGCAGCTAGTCCAAAGCCAGGTGGGGTAGTACTAAAGTTTGAAAGCCTGTTTAGGTTTTCTTAACTGAAAGTCCATCAGCAATATTAATTGTAGATCTTGAGATTGAGCCTGTCATCATTAATTCTGTACGTTCTGCACAAGAAGCAACGTGGAAGCAAAAAGACGTCTGGAATAAATGTCAGCGTGACCGTAAGAGAGTTTGCAAGATTGTCCTCAGTTGTCTGGTGCGCCAGCAAGTTGGCATCTCGAGCAGTTTAAGTTAAATCTTGTATCGGCCAGCGCTTTGATCTCCTTTTGAGCTGGAAAATTGCTATAAAAGAACAATTTTAAAAAAATAATTCCGAGAATCAATTATTTATGATTTGGTATTATTGAAACGTACTTCAAAGTGAGAAATGAGGCTATATGTAAGGTTAAAACTGATGTGTAAGAATTCTGGCATGTAGGCTTAATTGACAAGTACGACTCTGGCAGGTGTGAATTAATTTGTTTTACAGTGTTTGCATGTTAGATTAATCCACATTCTCTGCCCTATTATCTAATATATATAGATGCCGTCGGTATTTATATGCAATACTATAGCAACATTTACTGCGAGATAATTGTAGTAGGGAGTACTTGTTGCTCTAAATTTAAATTTGAAATTAAAATTGTTTTATATTTAGTTAGTTAGTTAGTGTGTGTGTGTGGGGGTGTGTGTGAGATAGAGAAAAAGAGAGAGAGAAAGAGAGAGAACATTGAATGTTTACCGTTGATCTTTTGAACACTGGATGCAGCATTGCTTTTTCCCCCTCGGCTATACCTGGTTTATTTTCTGTTTGGAATGAACTTATAATTTAACTGCAATTATCTTTGAATTCAAAAGTTTTATTTGAGCTTGAGGGTTGATCTACAGACTAGATATTAGTATTATAAGTTTGATTAAGCGTGTTGATTTGAGATTGCAACATTTTATTTTTATTTTACTTATTTATTTATTTTATTATTATTTGTTACAGTTATTTTAACATCTAATTTCATATTTGGTATTAGATTCTTTTTTTTAAAAGACAGACAGCAGTATTGTTTTTTCAGGAAGACTAGACACAGTTTTGAAGAAGCGTCTGCGCAGCTTTGTTGTTTTATAAAATGAAGCCTTGGTGAAGACACAGAGGTTGTATAGTTTGAGAAAATATTGTGTACATAGTGTGCAAGTCGAAGCATAGTGTGGAGAGCGCCATGGTTCCTGCCTGTACTTGTAGCTGAAGTCTTTCAGGGGTCTGTTGTAAATCTTGAGGACCCCCGCCGCCTCCTTCAGGCTGGCGAAGATGCGGCAGCAGCATGCTAGGACGTACGTTATAAGAAGGCAAAGATAAAACGGTTTTGGGAAAATAAAAATTGCCCTTGGCTGTACTACACCTGTCTCCGATAAGGCTATTTACGAGATGTCCCTACTGAAAGCTTTTATGTATATGTCTAGCGAGGAAGAAGGCAGAATTAGCCCAGTACAGCGTGAAAAAAAATCCAAACACCGAACATTCCAGCTAAAGCTAACTTGGCAAAGTGTTTACTCATTGTAGATAAGGAGCCTCCAGCCAATTTAGATCCGCCTTCTGTAGCTATTGATCGAGAGGAATATCTACAATATTGGAATACTGGTGTAGATGATTAAATTACTTTCATGAATGATATTGTTATCTTTATTGCTGCCACTGCATGGGAATCATGGTGGTGGTGCTACGTGTATCCATTTCGCTTTTGCTGGAATACTGCTATTGGCATGACAGTAGCGAAATTGGAGGTATTAAATCGAAAAATAAGAAATCATCGAAGAAGAAAGTAGATCATGGTAATGGTAGTGGGAAGATTAATATAAACATGATGATGATTATGATGCTGCTGCTGCTGCTGCTGCTGATGATGATGATGATGATGATGATGATGATGATGATGATGATGATGATGATGATGATGATGGACGCCATTGAGGACCCTCGGCAGTGCTTGATACTTCCTTCCGCCAGAAATGATGATTCTAATGCTTCTTAATGACAATTGCTTACACTTCCTCAGCCCTCGGGATAAACATAGTCCGAAAATGATCACCACATCTACAGCCACCTCCAAACGGAAGTGTTTGACCACACTGGCTGTTAGTACTTGTTCTGGTCATAACAGAACCCTAGGCTGCCAAAAACCAAAGGATCAGTTGCCATTCCCAAAGGACAAGGCACTAGACCCAAGAAAATACTTTTTCCCAAGGCAATTTGTCAATAATCTTACGTATATTAGCTATTGAGATACGGGCAATGCTCTGTGACTGCTCGAAGAAAGTAGAGAAACGTTTTCTTGAAATGATATTTTAGCCGAGCGGAGTATTTGACTCCCGTCTCTCGGCCACTACGTTGAGAACACGGCCTGACCCGAGCTGTTTTTTTTATCCCTCGTAACAGGGACATAAAAAATATTTGCCTTGCAAGACGGTGAAGCGTGTTGATAGTAAACCGGGTTGCCGGCTAATAGTGCCACGTACAATCCATACAAGTCACTGCCACGGACTTGCATAAAATGCCTGCCGACAATGTAGTCCTGCCCAAGTCCCCTATACGCTTCTGTGTCCGGGGACGGTAATCTACTTACTCAACTCTAGTCCTGCTGATCATCATAAGCAGAAGACGAATGGTCAGCCGGGGAGAACAAATGTCGTGTCGCCTTGTCCTGCATAAGCCAATGGCCACACCAAAGGGTTCCGCACAGCAGGAGCCACCCAAGGCTAGTCTAACGAAGAAATGCAAGGTAGACAACCTCTCTCCCAAGCTTGAACCAGTCGTCTCCCATTCCGCCACAATATAAATTACATCAAACCAACGCTATTAGTGTTATAAACAGTATAGATCCGTTTACGTTTTGATGATGAAGAAGATCCTGGTTTTGAGACCAAGACACACGAATACAAATTAAAAGAATAAGTTTCAGAATGATGTTAAAGTGTCCCACTTTTAAGGAGTTGTTTCTCTCGCGAAAATGGGCTCTGTCATGAAATTCGCATTGTTGTAGCGCATAAAAAAGATGACACGGAGGAAGGGGAACTCACTGCTTATGTTTAAATTTTCAACTTCTGTTCCGTGGTATGTGAACACATCTATGTTTACAACACACACACAAACACACAGACACACCCACACACAAAGCAATCAATCAACCAACCAACCAACAAACAACAACAAGGTAAAGCCAGCTTGTGAGATTAGCTATTGTAACAAGGCACGCTGGCTCGTTTGACTGCAGCACGTTTTATTTTTGATTACACTTGAACGAAGAATGATTTTTATGCAGTGTTCTTCATTCGTACGTTTGTATCGTTACAAAGTGCCCCATATGGAAAGGTGGTTTTATTATATCACGACTTCGAAATCTGTTATGTGCTGTGCATAGCTCGTAGTAAGCAATATTACACATACAAAAAGAAATTAAAATCATTGCTTTAAATACAAATTATACTTTTGAAAGAGGTATTGTTTTATTGTAAGCTTATTTTTGTCATCCACAAGGAAAAAAGGTATCTATTGCTGTGCTTCCTTGTCTTCTCCATTTTCCGATACTCTTGTGAAACATGGACCCTCACAGCAGACCTTTCAACTAAAAGACCGCTCGCCAATTGTTTTAAGCCGACGCTTAATAGGATTGGATAGCGATAGCGATACATGTGTGAAAGTGCATCACTTTCAGAATGGAACAGGTATAATCTTCAACAGCTTTCTCAATGATTTCCTTTAAGCCAGATTGGCGCAGGAGTGAGGGAGCTTAGCCCACGGCTGAACTGCTGCACGTTCGAAGGAATCAGCACCAAGGGGTTTTCGCATCGTGCCTTGGGTTGCAATAACAAAATCTGTTCTTACCCGCCACCCCCGTTCCTCCCTCTCCCGTCACCTTCCTCTCTCTCTCTCTCCTCCCCACTTCACCCCCCCCCTTTTTTTTTTTTAAATGTATTCTCCGTTGACGTCGTCCATACAACAAATGTGATACAAACAATGAAACAGAGACCAACAGACCGATTTTTTAAAATCAAGAATTTGAGGCACTGCCATTATCATCTTTAAGTTTAAAAAAAACTCTTAGTGGTTAAATCACCCTCTGTGGTTAAACAAAACACAAATCTCAGTGCGGCCTCACTCAAAGGCTAAAGGCCAGTTTCAGCCCTATCAGATCTAAAGCCCTCTGTGGTAATTGGTGGGAGGTGACCCGGGGCCGTGGACAGTTCGTTAGCAGTCCATCAGCGGCTACCCTTGATCTCAGTGTTTGGTGTTCGGGTCAGGTCCCGTCGTCGCCCGTCTTCCTTACATCTTTATCTTCTGTATTTTGGTCTCTTCTTTATTGGAATTTTTTTGCTTTAGTGAACTTGCTCTTTTACTAACTCAATCCTCACTCCCCCCCCCCCCCCACCTCTCTACCTTGCATTGTCGTCGTTGATGCTGCTGTTAGTGGTGGTGGTGGTGTTTATTTTCCCCTCCTCCTCCCTTCTTCTTCTTTCTTCTTCTTCTTCTTCTTCTTCTTCTTCTTCTTCTTCTTCTTCTTCTTCTTCTTCTTCTTCTTCTTCTTCTTCGTCTTCTTCCACAACACCACTAACACAATCAACAAGAAGCATCACAAACAACAGCCGCAGGAACGCCATCATCATCATCATCATCATCATCATCATCATCATCATCATCATCATCATCATCATCATCATCATCATCATCGTCATCATCATCATTATCATCATCATCATCATCATCATCATCATCATTATGAAGACCGTCCTCATTATCGCCATCCTCGCCCTCGTCGTCCTGCTCGTCGCCGAAATCATTATCAAAGTATGTTTTTGTTATATAGAGCATTTACCATTTGAAAGAGCTGCTCAAGGTGCTGTACAAATTCAGGATCTCACTCAAGCCGCTCAAGCCGCTAACTTAAAGCATCGAGCGCTCTGCTCAACGCCAAGGACAACTGGGCCACCCCGATCAGCAACATCAACCGCAGGAGCAGCAGCATTTATACCGGCAACAATAACAACGACAACCATCATCGTCGTCACCACCACTTTTATTATCGTGGCCACTAGCCATAAGAACACGCCATCGTCACCTATCATCATGATATCATGCTGTTGTTGGTAAACATGCTGTGCTTATGCATGTTTAGCGTATAAGTGAAGAAAATTCGAACATCTTGCGGATCTGAAGGTCCCGAGTTCGAGCCCAGGCCGGGGCATTGTGTTGTGTCCTTGGGAAAGACACTCTACTCCCGTTTCCTACTCCTTCGGATGAGAGTATAAACCGAGGTCTAGTCTGTGTCGCGTGCATTCCATCATAACGGACTTTAAAGATCCTGACGCTCATGTCCTAGACGGGTGAGTGCCGGTGACAAGAACACACCCAGCATGTGCCTTGGGTTAAGCGCTTCACTTGGGCCTGCTGTAATTTCGAAAAATGAAAGTGCCCGAATTTCACCTTGGTGATAATAAAGTTGTTAAAATAAAAAAAAAATAAAAAAAAATAAACATCTGCAAAGAAATTTGAACTGAGGGTTGCTGAGAACAGAGAAAGATGGAGTACGCTGGTTAAACGATCAACTGTGGTGCCCCAACGACCTTTGAGTTACGGGATAGGATAGGATAGGATAGGATAGGATAGGATAGGATAGGATAGGATAGGATAGGATCCTCTGTGGCCGCAGGTGACCTGTTTGTCACGAAGAGAGGGGTTGGGGGATGGGGGTTAAGCTCTTAATCTTTAGCGCGGTATTTCCTCCTTTGATAGGGCAATGGTGCGATGACATTCAAGAGATTAATGCTGGGCCAACTTAATAAGTGATAGACAGGGTAAAGACGAGGTGGAGAGTAAGGCTACACTAGTTAAGAAATTCACATTCAAAGGCCAGTCAGGGTAATTGCAATTTCTCAACTATCTACTTTTATTAATTTGAAATGGGGACTGTAGGTCAAATACTTCTAACGTGAGTCATAGGCATAGCGTCTTTTAGTAAGGAGTAGTCTGGTGATATTCTGGGTAGTCAATATTTGGGATACTAGAGCGAATGTAGACTGATCTCATCACAGGGCGAGAGTGTATCTGTATGGTTTTCAGAGTCTCTCTGATAGTCTGGCGAGTGGGGATTCTCGTAGGCTTAGGCACTTAGCTCTGTACTGCAGTGCGGCGATGGGTCCAGGATACTCTGGGTGGCTTGTTAGCGTGGGCAGTAGCGTGGGGGCGAAAGATGCAGGTCAGTGGTCACGCGATGACGCATGGATCACGAGTGCTTGTCTTGTGATGGAGTACAGGCATAGAAATCGGCTTTCGTGGCTAGCCGTATAGAAAATGGCGAAGTCCCAAGTCTCGCTTCTCATTGACCTCCTGGGTTGTCGGGGGCCTGCAGCGGGTCAGTGACTGGGAGATGATACAATGCCGGGGTGATACGCCCGGTACAGGAACCCGTCTGTAACGTAATACAGACGCTGTATCAGCGGGGGATAGGGATAGTGTGGATTCAGGGCCTGTGGTATGATAGCCCTCCTCAGAATTCAAATTGGCTTGACCGGTCATGGGTTGAGCCAGTGCATATACCAACAGTCAAACAATGCATCTAGATTTACTGGGCCAAAGTGGAGTTTATTGGCAGCCACTAGTATAAGATACATTCGGCGCATTAGGATGGGGTTGGCAACAGGGCAAATATTTATACATCGGGAGCAGGGGGGAAAGCAAATGGAGGGTACAGGGCAAATGGGTTGTAGGTCTGGGCTGTACTGGGGACTTTAATCTATATGTAGGGACGGCATGGCATGGGGTATTTATACATGGGGCAAACGGAGCATACAAGCATAAATCCAAACATGTCATGGGTCATATACAAGGTAGAAAATATGTGCAAGGGATAAATACAAGTCATAGCAACACATCAAGGCAAAATTATAAACATGAACATACATATTGACAGGACGCATGAGCATGATGGGCGAACGACGGGTGATGGGTCTGCTATATGACAAAGAGTAAGTTCCCTCTCTTACCTTGACTTAGACGGGTGGAAGCACAAGGGTACTGTCGAAACTCAGAGGTCACTCGGTGATGGAGACGTGTTTTCGGACAGGTTGTGACTTCGAGGCAGGAATGCTTGGGTCTGACACTATGTCAAGGTTTGTGCCAGGCTTTAAGGAGATGTCCCGGGGGGCGGGGCTTAAGCGACTGGGCGAGCGGGCCTGCTAGTGATGGCTGGGTAGGGAGAAATGATGGCTGGCTGAGCGGGGTGCTGGAATGCTCGCGGCCGAGCTCAGAGTTGCAATTGCACGCCTTGTCACAGAGGCCCCCCCAAGGAAAAAGGCGAGGTCGTAGGCCTCGACTGAGACGCGGCCAATCAGCTCTGAGGTCGGCTGCCGGGTGAGACGATGGTTTGCGATGATCCGGGTGATGCGGGGCGATGCGGGGTTCCGGGTAGTCGATGGCGGATGTCCAAGGCTGGGGTCCGCGGAGCTGCCGGGTTTCGGCTACGGTTAGTGGGCGGCGGCGGGAATGAAGGCTGGGGCGTCGGCCCTCAGGGGCGACTCGCTGGAGTCGGTTGCGGGGTGACGGCTGAGGAAGTCTGCGCCGTGGTTGTCTTTCCCTGGGATGTGCTCCAGCTGGAAAGAGTATGCCTGGAGCAGCAGAGCCCACCTCATCAGCCGGGCGTTGAGCGATTTGGATGTCGCCAAGAAGGAAAGCGGCTGATGATCCACTTGGACGGTAAAGTGCGAGCCGTAGAGATACAGTTGGAACTTCTGGACTGCCCAGACGAGGGCGAGACACTCCTTCTCCGACGTGGCGTAATTCTGTTCGGCCGGCTTAAGTTTCCGGCTGGCGTACGCGACGGGGAAGAGCGTCGGGGCGTCCGCGGAGTCCCGTTGGAGTAGAACGGCTCCGAGGCCTACGTCGCTGGCGTCTGTGCGCAGGACGAAGGGCTGTCCGTGGTTGGGGAGCCGCAGGACTGGCTGGGACGTCAGCTTGTCCTTGAGCTCCTGGAAGGCAGCTTCGCATTGCGGGGTCCAGAGGACTCGGTCCGGTGCGGTTTTCCGGGTTAGGCTGGATAGGGGCGCGGCGATCCCGTTGTAACCGGGTACAAACTTCTGATAGAAGCCACTCAGTCCCAGGAAGGACTGAACATCTTTCTTGGTCTTGGGGCGTGGCGCGTCTCGAAGGCGCTGGACGGTCTTTTCCAGAGGCCGGAGCTGTCCATGGCTGATGGTGTGGCCAAGAAATTCCAGCTCTTGATAGCCGAACTGGCATTTGGTCGGCCGGGCAGTGAGGCCAGCCTCTCTGAGGCGGCGCAAGAGTTGGCGCACCACTCGCAGGTGCTCCTCCCATGTCTCCGTTGCGACGAGTATGTCGTCCATAAAAGAGTGTATGAACGGACAGTGGAGGGGGTCCAACAGCTTCCGCATCATCGTGCTGAAAATACTTGGGGCATTGTGCAGACCAAACGGCAGAACGTTAAACTCGTAGTGGCCGTCCATCGTGCTGAAGGCCAGGTACTGGCGGGATGAAGGGTGCACGGGAATCTGGTAAAAGCCTTTACTCGGATCCACTCGGGAGAAGTATCGGGCGGATTGTAGCTTTGCAAACAAGTCTGTGGGGTCGGATAGGGGTCCGGGCACGAACTGGGTTACAAGGTTCAACTGCCGGAAGTCGATACAGAGGCGATGTTCTCCGCTGGGCTTCCGTGATAGAACTATTCCTGCGCTGTAGGGGGAACGGGAGGGAGCGATGACTCCGGCTTGTAGCAGAGCCTCTACTTCCGTTCTTACTACTTGCTGCTGGGAAAGTGGGACGGGGTAAGGTTTCTGGCGGACGGGAGTGGGGTCCGTCAGGGTTAGTCGAACTTCTTCCAGGTCCGTCCTCCCAGGAATGTCGGTGAGGACTTCCCTGTATTCTGCTACAATGGTGCGTAGTTGGCGTTGCTGGCCGGCGGGGAGTGAGGGGTCCAGAGAGACGTCCCGGAAGGATTCCTTCCCTTTTAGCGGAAATTGGCGACGCCGGTCTCTGTGCCATCCACTTCGACGGCCAGCGCGACCGTGAGTAGCGAGTGGGAGTCTGGGGCGGGTGCAGGTGGCTCCAGGTACCGCTTGAGCAGATTGATGTGGTGGGTCCTGGGCTTTCCGCCTACCTCGATGCGATAAGTGGTACGTGAGAGCTTCTCAAGCACCGGGTAGGGTCCCTGCCAAGCTATGTCTAGCTTGTTTGTGCCGCTGGGGAGGAGCAGTAGGACTTGGTCTCCTACCTGTAGTTCTCGGTCCCGGGCGCGGCGGTTGTGATAGCGGGCTTGTCTTTCTCTCGCCTTCTTCAGGTTGGCGGAGGCGGCTTTCCAGGTGGCCTTGAGGGTTTCTTGGAGCTTCGTGACGTATTTCGTGGCGTCGACCGGTGCCTCGTCCAGTTTGGCGTCGGTCCAGCTACGTCGCAAGGCGGCTAGAGGTCCGGAAAGGGGTCTTCCAAAAAGCAGCGTGGAAGGCGTGTATCCGGTGGAGGTGTGCGGGGTCTCTCGATACGCGAAGAGCGCTGACGCGACGTATGTGTCCCACGCTTCCGGCTGTTCGTCGGCGATCTTGCGGATAATCGAGATGAGAGTCCCGTTTAGGCGCTCGACCTGTCCGTTGCTAGCGGGGTGGTAGGGTGGAGTCCGGATATGGCGGATGCGGAGTAGTTGAAAAACTTCTTGCATGAGTTTCCCGGTGAACTGGGACCCGTTGTCGGTCAAGATGTTGTCCGGGAATCCGACTCGTGTGAATATGGTGACGAGCGCGTCGGCGACTCGGGCGGCGTCGATCTTCGGTAGAGGAACGGCTTCACACCACATCGAGCAAGCGTCGACAAGGGTTAGTAGGTACTGGTTCCGCTTCTTGGTCCGCGGGAGGGGTCCTACGATGTCGACTGCCACTCGTTGGAAGGGTGTTCCGACAACGACTGTGGGGCTGATAGTGACCGGTACGGTGTGATGGCGGGGCGAGTATCGTTGGCACTGGCGACAGGACTTGACGTAGCGCTTCACGTCTTCGGTCATCCCGGGCCAGTGGTACTGAGCGCTGATGCGTAGAGTGGTCGCTCCTATGCCCATATGTCCGCTTAGGGGCATGCTATGGCCAAGTTCCAGGACTTGGGGGCGAAGTGTCGCAGGCACGACGAGTTGAGAATGGTCGTCCTTCTGACGGAAGAGGAGTCCGTCTTCGACGAAAAAGTCCCCGGACTTGGGTGGAGTGCGTGCGGCGGGAAGCTTTCCGTAGCACTTGCGGAGGGTGACGTCGCTTTCTTGGGCCTTCCGGATCTGTTCCGGCATCTGGTTGGGTATCGGGGGTGGTGTCGCGGCTGTTTTCGCCTGGGCGCGCGTCTGGACGGCGGCCATCGACTCCACAGGCTGGGGCGGCATCCCCAAGAACACGTATCGGCATCCTAAAATCAGGTCGTACAGGGGCTGGTCCATCACGGCAGCTTGAATGGTCCCCGTTACGTATCGGCTGGTGACTTGGATCTGGGCTATAGGGAGCGTGGTGCTGGGTTGTGACGCGTCGGCCAACTTCAGGGTGATAGTCTCGCCGGTCAGGTCTTGTTCCCTGATGAGCGAGCGGCGGACGACGGCGTCGAAGGTGAGTCCAGTGTCGTATAGACAGTGGGCTGGGCGATTGTTGACAGTCACTTGCTCGGTGACGGCCGGTCGATCGGTGGGAGTGACGACGGGGGTTACCGGTTTCCCGTCGGGGGTAACTTGGCGTAGGGCTAGTACGGTACCTTGTTTGCGACGCTGGTCGCTGATGCGGCGGAAACATTTCTCCCGGGTGTGTCCTCGGCGCTGGCAGTAGCCGCAGTAGAGCTCTGTGCTCCGCTTCCCTGGCTCTGCTCCGGGGTTCGGGCGTCCTTTGGGCGGTTGTGGACGGTGGTTCGCTGGCGGGACTGGCCGGCGAGGCTGGTGGCGGGTATCTGGCGACGAGGGTGCGGGGGGATCACGGCGAGGCTGTCTGTCGTCGGGATGGGCGGTGAGGTAGCGGTCCGCGACGATGATCAGATCTTCAAGGCGAGCGGCCCCCTGTTCGGCGGCGAAAGTCCGAAGTTCCGCTGGCATTGTCCCTCGGAGTTGCTCGGCTAGCATCAACTCTAGCAATCCGTCGTATGTCTTGGGTTCGTCAGTTTGCTCTATCCATTTGTCCCGTAGCGTAGCTAGACGGTCGGCAAACTGCGTGAACTTCTCCCCTTTCTCTCTCCGGGAGTTCCGGAAATTCTTGCGGTAGTGCTCGCCTGAGAGCTCAAAACCATGCAGTAGAGCTCTCTTGAGGGCGGGATAGTCTCCCTCCTCGGAAGTCGGTGTCTTGGCCAGAATCTCATAGGCCTTCCCCTTAAGGCCATGACTGAGCTTGCGATACCAGTGCTGGGGGTCAAGACCGTTTTCTCTCGCGACTCGTTCGAATCGGCCGAGATAGACTTCAATCGATTCGTCTCGTTCGACGAATGGGTCCAGGGGAAAGTTCATCCCCGGAATCGGCGGGGGGGGGGGGGGGGTGCGGGTATTCCGGTGCTGGTGGCGAAGCTGGGGGCGATGAGCGAATAGTCCTCGCTAGCGGGCGATGCGATCCCTAAATCGCGGCGGTCGCGCTCGAGCTGGAGGAGTGCTTGGCGCCGTTCGAGCTCCTTGTCCTTCCTCTTCTCTTCCAGTGCCGCTATCCTCTCGTCCTCCTCCTTCCTCCTTGCGGCGGCTCTCTCCTCCTCTGCTATCCTCTCCTTCGCCTCCTCTCTTCTCCGCTCGGCGGCTCTCTCCTCCTCGGCTATTTTTCGAGCGGCGGCTCGCTCTTCCTCCGCTACTCTCTCCTTCTCCTCCTCTCGCTTCCGAGCGGCGGCTCTTTCCTCCGCGGCGATGCGCTCTTTCTCCACCTCTCTCTTCCGGGCGGCGGCCCGCTCTTCCGCGGCGATGCGCTCTTTCTCCTCCTCTTTCTTCCGGGCGGCGGCCCGTTCTTCCGCGGCGAGGCGCTCTTTCTCCTCCTCTTTCTTTGCCTCTCGCTCCTTGGCCCTCTCCTCCCTCTTCAACTTTCCCTCTGCCACGTCAGCATCTACGTTAGCCAGGACGTAGTCTTTGAGTTCGGTGCCGGCGAGCCCTAAGCTCTCGCCAATACTCTTGTACTTAAGCGCAAGCTCTCCCCGGTCGGCCATGGTAAGGGAGGTAACTTACCCTGCAAAAGGTCCTAACCGGAATGAGGGGCGCACACAAGGGGGTACACTGACGGAAAACAAGGGGGTGGGCTGGATGAGCTATAATGAAACTGCAAAGGGGCGAATACAACACAACCACAAGACAAAATGCAATCAAACCACAAAGACAAAATGCAATCAATCAAAAATACAAAAAGGAATGCAAGAAAAAGCCTTTTGAGATACCACCACTCGGGAAAACCAGTAAGGGACCTATGGGGCTATGCTATCTACTACTAGGCTTAGAGGGCTGGGTCCTATCTATACTGGGCTGGGGTGGAAATTACGCTAAGTCCTATGTCTAGTCAAGTTGGGAAGGGGAAACCTAAGTCTTTAGTCTCGTTGGGTTGGAGGGGGAAAACCTAAATCTTTAGTCTCGTCAGGGTCGCCAAAGTTAATGTCACGAAGAGAGGGGTTGGGGGATGGGGGTTAAGCTCTTAATCTCTAGCGCGGTATTTCCTCCTTTGATAGGGCAATGGTGCGATGACATTCAAGAGATTAATGCTGGGCCAACTTAATAAGTGATAGACAGGGTAAAGACGAGGTGGAGAGTAAGGCTACACTAGTTAAGAAATTCACATTCAAAGGCCAGTCAGGGTAATTGCAATTTCTCAACTATCTACTTTTATTAATTTGAAATGGGGACTGTAGGTCAAATACTTCTAACGTGAGTCATAGGCATAGCGTCTTTTAGTAAGGAGTAGTCTGGTGATATTCTGGGTAGTCAATATTTGGGATACTAGAGCGAATGTAGACTGATCTCATCACAGGGCGAGAGTGTATCTGTATGGTTTTCAGAGTCTCTCTGATAGTCTGGCGAGTGGGGATTCTCGTAGGCTTAGGCACTTAGCTCTGTACTGCAGTGCGGCGATGGGTCCAGGATACTCTGGGTGGCTTGTTAGCGTGGGCAGTAGCGTGGGGGCGAAAGATGCAGGTCAGTGGTCACGCGATGACGCATGGATCACGAGTGCTTGTCTTGTGATGGAGTACAGGCATAGAAATCGGCTTTCGTGGCTAGCCGTATAGAAAATGGCGAAGTCCCAAGTCTCGCTTCTCATTGACCTCCTGGGTTGTCGGGGGCCTGCAGCGGGTCAGTGACTGGGAGATGATACAATGCCGGGGTGATACGCCCGGTACAGGAACCCGTCTGTAACGTAATACAGACGCTGTATCAGCGGGGGATAGGGATAGTGTGGATTCAGGGCCTGTGGTATGATAGCCCTCCTCAGAATTCAAATTGGCTTGACCGGTCATGGGTTGAGCCAGTGCATATACCAACAGTCAAACAATGCATCTAGATTTACTGGGCCAAAGTGGAGTTTATTGGCAGCCACTAGTATAAGATACATTCGGCGCATTAGGATGGGGTTGGCAACAGGGCAAATATTTATACATCGGGAGCAGGGGGGAAAGCAAATGGAGGGTACAGGGCAAATGGGTTGTAGGTCTGGGCTGTACTGGGGACTTTAATCTATATGTAGGGACGGCATGGCATGGGGTATTTATACATGGGGCAAACGGAGCATACAAGCATAAATCCAAACATGTCATGGGTCATATACAAGGTAGAAAATATGTGCAAGGGATAAATACAAGTCATAGCAACACATCAAGGCAAAATTATAAACATGAACATACATATTGACAGGACGCATGAGCATGATGGGCGAACGACGGGTGATGGGTCTGCTATATGACAAAGAGTAAGTTCCCTCTCTTACCTTGACTTAGACGGGTGGAAGCACAAGGGTACTGTCGAAACTCAGAGGTCACTCGGTGATGGAGACGTGTTTTCGGACAGGTTGTGACTTCGAGGCAGGAATGCTTGGGTCTGACACTATGTCAAGGTTTGTGCCAGGCTTTAAGGAGATGTCCCGGGGGGCGGGGCTTAAGCGACTGGGCGAGCGGGCCTGCTAGTGATGGCTGGGTAGGGAGAAATGATGGCTGGCTGAGCGGGGTGCTGGAATGCTCGCGGCCGAGCTCAGAGTTGCAATTGCACGCCTTGTCACACTGTTGACTACAGCAGACATCAAACATTATAGCTGGGCCGTAGTATTGACAGTGGTCATTGTGAGTGTTTGATCTTTCCACGATAAAGACACTAAAAGAAGCTTTTTGGGGTGGATTATTAGTTTGTCGTGCTCTACTTTTTTTAAATCTACATCTGTTTTGATGTAGAAAAATGTTGTCTTACTCAAAGTGACTAAGGCTGAACGCCACTTTTCTCGTCCGTACGTACTCTTCCTGTTTTGTATTTCCAGATAATATTACCAATTCCCACCCACATCAACTGCCATTCAGAATCATCATTCTGAAGCCCAGCCTGTATTTGTATTCATTTTACTTGTTTAGTCTTATATATTCTTCTCCTTGTATTCTATTTAATCCTCAAGCGTTTATTCATCAGCATCAACCGTCGGCTGTAAAATGTGGCGGAAATAGGGGTTTATCAAAACTCAACATTGTAACAATAACGATACAAGCCTGCATTGAATTCTACCTGAGCAAACCATTTTCCGCTAGTCTGCATAGACTGAAACAAGCGGATGTTTTAAAAACGAGAATCAAAGAAAGATAAAACACTCATGCACAAAAATATGAATAGAACCATCCCGATCATCAACGTACATTTATTTTACATTTGACAGACAGCGTATTCTCATGCAACAATAAAGTTTTGAAAAGGAAGTGTAGATGCACCTGATGACCTTACGGATTCATATTCGAGAATGCCCTTACAAAACACCGGAGATCTGAACAGTATGTGGAAATGTCCGAGCGTTATTTCCGACTTTATGAAAAAAAAACTCCATTTAAGATAGAGTCGCTGAGGTGGGGAAAAAATAATAAAAACAATACAAAAACGGTTTTCAACCACCCCACCTCTCCCCCTTCTTCCCCCATCACCCACACCTCTACCCTTGTGTGAAAACTGGTCGGAAATATGTAGCTAGCTCACGCTTGGAGTTAGGGAAGTTTTCGTAGCTCAAATATTTACGACAATTCCAGTTCGGATAAAAATCGAACTGCAGAGGAGAAGGCTTAGTTTTTTTTTTGGAATCTCTATTGGTGACCTTAACTTTTGAATAGTCTGAACGATATTATTTTCATATAACATTGTAGACCAGTAAGTAACTCCAGGGTTAGAGATAAGAAAGATTGCCGATATGCTAGAGCAGAGGTGTTTGTGTTGCTTGTAGAAATAATAAACTGAGAAAACTTATACGTTTTGCGCCTTAAGTTGATGTTCTCACCTTTCGTTTTCGTAAATCAGTATACAATCACAAGGTCTGCACTTTTTGTGTGTACAAATTCGATAGATAGAAGGTTTGGAGTGGGAGCTCATGTGGGAAGTATGTCACGCCAAACTGCGCAAGCGCAAATGCCCCACACGCAATTGTACGTGCAATTCTTGCACGCGCAATTGCACATGCATTTATCTACGAGTCACATTAAAACTAGGAATGGGAAATGTCCGGAAATACTTTCTATGTACCAAAATAATGTCATGTAAATTTACAACTAATTTACAATGTAACCCTCGCCACCCACGATCTCTCCTGCTTCCAACTCCCTCTCCTCTCCCCCTCTTTACCCCCAATTAAATGTTATCATACATTACTTTGGTTTGCCTGTAAATAATATAAGAATTATCTTCCATCGCGCGCACAACGGTCTTCAATATGGCCAAAGCTTACGATAGTTACAAGTTACACGCGTTTTCCGATGCTTTTTCCGTTCCATGTTTTGTAATTCTTCTTCATTAAAAATCGGCGTGCAGTTTGGCGTGCAATTACGCTTGCGCTGTTGCGGCCTGTAAGTTTTGACCAATCAGCTACTGAATGCGCGTGTACGTTTGCATCTGCGTGTGCATTTGCGCTTGAGCAGTTTGGCGTGTAAGTTTTCGAACAATCAGCCACTAGATGGCGTGTGCATTTTCGCGTGAAATTGCACGCGCATTTGAAGCTTTTCGCGTTCCATATTCTAACCAACACCACCATCACCACCACCACCTCCAACACACACACACACAACACACACACTCACACACACACACACACACACACACACACACACACACACACACACAAAAAATCTAAACAAATGAGTTGAGCTACTCATGGAGAATCAATTAAAGCTTTTGCTAATCTAACGCTCACATCAACACTTACGTTATTAAAATAACCATAGTTTGTAATTCAGTTAACAAAAAAAGGACGAATATGAGAACATCCAAGTAATGCATGCTTCAAAGATACACTTTCATTACATAATGCAGATCGCCTTTTTATAATATTTTGATTTAGGTGTAATTTAGTTTTGTATTATTCTATGTGCCATGCTTTAAAAAAACCAACTGATCTAGCAATTTCCCCACGGATTATTATAGCTGGAAGTGTTAGTAATCTTGTAGATTTCCAGGAAGGATCCGAAACTCGTGCTCATAAAGAAGAATCAGAGATTTTATAATGGATCGAGATGAGACATTGATTCAAGATTCAAGCTTCTTTATTGTGCAAACACATGGCATGGATATTTGTTTTGCAGTGCAAGAAAAGAGATAACAACATCAAAACCATCAAAAACATAGACATACAACATTAATAACAATCCTATCCTGTCCTATCCTGTCCTATCCTGTCCCGTAACCCGGAGGTCGTAGGGGCACCACAGATGATCGTTTAACCAGCATACTCCATCTTTCTCTGTCATCAGCAGCCCTGATGGCTTCGCTCAGTGTCAAACCAGTCCATTCTCGAATGTTGTCCTCCCACCTCTTTTTCGGTCTCCCTCTTCTTCTACCTCCTTGCACTGTGCCTTGCAGAATAGTCTTTGCAAGGCCTGATGATCTGGTGACGTCGCCATACCATCGGAGTTTCCGTTTCTTCACCACTGTGAGCAGGTCATCGTGTTGTCCAATGGCTTGTGTGATGGTCTGTCGGACTTCGTCGTTGGTGATGTGTTGGGTATATGAAATGCCCAGAAGTCTTCTGTAGCACCTCATCTCCATGCTTTGTATTCTTCGTTGGAGATCTGCTGTGAGGGTCCATGCTTCGCCAGCATATAGGAAGATGGAGATGACAAGGGAACGCAGCAGTCTTACTTTGTCTGATACAATGGCTCCTAAATATTTGAAGCTATGCACTGTGTTGAGGGATTGGCCTTGGACTTTGATGTCCGTGTTGATGCCATTGGTGTTGTTGGTCATCATTTTGGTCTTCTCTGCACTTATTTCCATTCCATAAGCTCTGGATGTGGTGTCAAGCCTCTGTACCAGCTGTTCAAGTTCTTGTTCCTCTCCAGCCAATCCATCAATGTCATCCGCAAAACGAAGATTGGAGATTGCTCTAATCCCTATGCTGACTGTGCCTTCATGATCTGCAGGAGCATCTGACATGATGCGCTCTAGGAAGATGTTGAAGAAAGTTGGAGAGAGTAGGCATCCTTGACGCACACCGATTGTTGTTCTGAACCAGTTCCCGATGGCGCTGTTGTGGAGGACAGCACTGGTAGCCTTGTCATACAGGCTTTTGATGACTTCAATAATTTTAGGGCTGATGTTGTACACTTTCATTAATAACAATACAACACTTTCATTAATAACAATACAACTACTAAAAAATAATACAACAGCAGCACCAACAGACTAATAATATATGGTAACAATGGAAACAATAATAATAACAACAGGAAGGATACAAGACCAAGCTTCATGATGATCTAGGGGAACAAAATTAGTGAGGATAATGATAACAACAAGAACGACAATACAACCGGATTAACAAACTGATAAAATCTCTGGTCACAGTTGAGTGGAAAATACACCACATTCTTACATAATTATTTGCAGCATATATGGATAAACGCACAAAAGCAAACGCCGCCTCCTTTATTAAAAGGGTGAGCATTCTTATTGCTGGAGCCTGGAGCGTGTCGTTTGCCAGTCGGATGGCTGTTGGTAGGTATGAATTCCTGAAGTGCGTCATTCGACACTTCATGGAGAGGAAGCGCCCCTCCCTGCGCCGGGAGACACAGGAAGCGACTGCCTCATGCAGGGGATGTGCCTCGTTGTTGCGGATGCGACGCAGCTTGGTAATGGAAGCGCGTTCATGGACGCCAGCCAGCGACCGCACATCCCTCCTCATCAGCAGGGAGGCCTGGATGGCGTTTTTTTTCCAGTCGATCCGTGTCGCCCTCATTGGCGGAGCTGAAATAGGACAGCTGGTTATAGAGGACGACACTCTCGATGACTGACTGGTAGAAGAGGAACAGAATGGTGTTGTTCACTCTGAACTGCCTCAGCTTCCGGAGGAAGAACAGCCGCTGGCTGGCCTTTTTGCAGATGATGTCGACGTTGGGTGATCAGTCCAGCTTGTCGACATTGATGGCATTGCTTAACGTCAGTTCTAGAGCTTGTTGGCGGAGTGACTTTCTCTGGTCCCGTGATCGACAATGAATACAAGATAAGATAAGATAACAATTTTCTTTAACAAGGTCCAAAAAGACAAAATCGCACAAGGGCGGGTAACATTGTAGCGCAAATAACTGCCACAACTTCCGATATAATTTTTGACTGCAAAGGAAAGTCGTTCCACCGGTTTCCAATGGACAGCCCAAGTTAAATACTGATAATGTTTCTTCTCAAAATCCAGTGACAACAAGGTTTTTATCACAGTGTATGATAGTGCCTTGAGCGGGAGTTTCAGTGCAGAGTAGAGAGTCGTCGGGTGTGTTAGACATCACAGGCTTGTTGCCGATTCCAATGTTCTTGGTGGTCTGGTCATTGAAGGATCTCTAAAACTGTTCTTTTCGATAAGACTTATTCTAAAAATCCCTTAATAAACAGGCTACAGATCTTTTGATCAGATTTAAACTGGTACAGACGGAGTACAGATCTAACTGATGAGAGTTTTCAGGAAAGAATTTGAATTGGAATAAAAACAACTTCATTACTTTAAAATTTTGCAGTGTTGGGGGTACATTTTATAAGCACAGATGCATACATAATAATCTATACCTGTATAAATGTTCACTACCTGGGAAGTGGGGGGTGGGGGAGAGGGGAGAAAGGGGATCCATAATTACACGTTAATTTCTGTGATAAGTAGTGATCGCTTTCTTACCGAAAAATTAAATTTAAAAAAATTGTCTGGGGTTACAATTAGGAAATGAGGGTTATCAAACTTATTTTTTACTTAAAACTCGTTACCGACCACCTACACACCAAGTTTCACAATAATCGGATCAGTAGTTTGAGAGAAAACGTGTGATCAAATTGTACTGCATTTAAGAGCTGAAAGTTAGGGATCAGGGAGTCAGACGTAAGAGAGAGTGTTCCATTTTTCCTTATAAAATCTCTGGAAGAATGACTGTAATAAGAAACGTATACATTTTTTAAAATAAAGTTGATGACGTTATTCTTTGTTGAACTCACTGCGCTAAGACGTAACTGCATTTTA